>OX451736.1:1601020793-1601672298 GCA_948472305.1 Vicia faba
GATACCTCGATGATTCCAGTAGTAAGTGAATTTCATGAAGTATTCCTAGAGGATTTCACTTCTCTACCACCTGAAAGAGAAGTGGAATTCTCCATTGATATAGTTCTAGGAACTACCCAGGTCTTCATCGCTTCGTACTGAATGTCTCAAATTGAGCTAAGATAATTGAAGCACCTATTAGAAGAGTTGTTGAAAAAGAATTTCATTCATCCAAGTGTATCTACTTGGGGTGCTCCTAACTTGTTAGTGAAAAAAAAGATGGTGGTATGAGTATGTGCATCGATTACTGTCAATTGAACAAACTCATTATCAAGACCAAGTATCCTCTACATTAAATTGATTACCTCCTATATCATTTGAAATGAGCATGCATGTTCTCGAAGATTGATCTTTGGCCAGGGTACCATCGAATTTGAGTGAAAAGCTCTGACACGCCAAAGACCACATTTACAAATTTCCTATAATGCCTTTCGGAGTGGACAATCCTACTGTAGACTTTATGGATTACATGAACTGTTTTTCTAACCATATTTAGATCAATTTGTGGTAATATTTATAGATGATATTCTGATCTACTCCTGCACTCTGCAAGAGCACGGGGAGCAATTGAGGATTATGTTGTCAGTTTTGCGGAGAAAATCAACTCTTTTTAAAACTCACTAAATGCGAGTATTGGATGTCATAAGTGAAGTTTCTCGGTTATGTTATATATCAAGGAGGTGCGGTGGTGGATCTTCAAAAAATGAAAATTGTGATTAATTGGGAAAGATCTAAGAATGTGTTTGAGGTTAGAAGCTTCTTTGGGTTAGCCGAATATTGACAGATATTTATAAAGGGGTTTTCTCAATTGGCATTGCCAATGACCAGACTCACTAGTAAAGAAGTTCCTTTCCAATGGAATTTAGAATGTGAGTGGAGTTTTCGAGAGTTACAGGAAATTAAACCATCACTTCCATTTTAGTGATTCTTGATCCTTGTCAAAGTTTTGAAGTATTTTGTGATCCTTCAAAGAAAGGGCTAGGATGTGTGCTAATGCAGACCGGTTAGGTCCTGGCGTATCACTACTATAAATAACGTTTTTTCATGACAGAGCTTTCACCTCATCAACAAAAGAAAAACCACAGTATAAAGCCAATGCACGATATCTTTTATTATTTATTAAAAAAAATCACAAATTCCATCGATTTTTAATATAATCGATAGGGAAAAACAACTAACTACATGTTTCGATTCCCAACTAACGCATTTTACGTTTTTAATTGTTTATAAGTGTAAAAAAATATTCTAACCCTTCGGTTATATATTTAACCGAGGTAAAAAATATAAGATTTTCTATAAAAGCACTCGTTAAACAGATTTTACCCTAATCCTTAGTAATATGAAGCCGCCCCAAACTCACAACCATCGCTCTTTGGGATGGATTGCAAGACAGAAAAATGTTCTTCAATCTTGAATAAAACATTTCTATGCCCTTGCAATCTATCTCACATAATGGTGTTGATGTTATTGTTATATTTTCGGAATATACTTTCTATGATGGATTGCAAGTGCAGAAAAAACATTTTCCAATGTGTTGTACCCCAAAATTTGCCCTCCCATTTCTCATTGATTTCTCATCACAAAGCCCTTGAAGCTCAGGATCCAGTTAGGGTTTCATCTGCTCAAGACCTCTCCTTGCACTGTGGACTCAAAATTAGGGTTTGTGTTTGCACAAAGATATTTTGATCTAGAATGCCTAAGATGACTTTCATGCCTCATATTGGACTCCCAAGTTTACCCATATCAATTTTTAAGCCTTGATTCCAAGTTTTGCCCAGTCAATTGGACAGTTGACCTAGAAATCAACTATATTGGGGAAAAAGTCAACTATGGCCAATTGACAGTCAAACCTCATGAAATTTGACCCACATCAACATTATGAACTCATGTGAATCATTTGGTCAAGTTTGGATCATAATTCCCCAAGAAATTTGATCAGATCACCAAAAGGGCAAAATGGTCATTTTTAGGGTTTTGACTGCACAAAGGCAATTTTTGACTGTTTGACCTAGCCAATGGCAAACCAAGCTCACACATGGACTTAAGGACCCTATGGAATTATCTTAACATGATCAACAAACTCAAAAGATCCCAAGTACACAAGATTGACAGTTGAATTTCCCAGTCAATTGATCAATTTTGACTGTATACTGAAAAGTCAAACTTTGACTTTTTGGTCAAAATCAAGAGTCAAGATTCATTTTTCATCAAAACATGCCAAATCATGAAACTTGTTCACCAAGAAATCACAAAATGCAAATTAGGGTTTAAAATGGAATTTTTCATAACTTAGAATTTTTCTAAGTTATGAAAAACCCTAATTTTTCCCCAAATTTTTCCCCACTTTTTCACCATGATCCATTTGGATTCAAACAAAAGTCCAAACATGAAAGTTGTAGCTTGTTGCATAATCTACAACCTTGATTCACAAAGTTTTCTCATTTGAAGCTTGTATCTCAAGTTACAAATTTTTTAATAAAGGCACTAAACCATTCTTCACTTAGTGAGATTTTAACCTATTTTGACAAGGTTTTCTACCCCACTTCAAGGCCATTTTCCATACACTTCCACTTGGAATTTCAATTTTCATTTCAAAGATGGATTGTAGTACACATTCCAAGCTTTCCAAAATGTCCAAGAACTTCTCAAACAAAACTCATGGTTAGGGAGAATCGAATTTCACAATATAGCAAAAAAACCACTTTGTTCATGACCAAATTCCATGTCCATAACTTTGCAATTTGAACTCAGCATGCTTTAGGTTAGATTACAGGTCCTTAAACCAAGTTGCACTCAATAATTTAATGCATATTCATTGTGTTGAGGTGTTGTTCTATGAGTTTGAACATTGTATAAAGGTTTAATCCCAAACTAGATAAAGCAAATTAGCCATTTTGGTAAAAGGTAGCTTTATGTCAATTTGGAAATCCAACAAGTACAAGCTAAATCTCTTTGGCACAAGATTATGGACAAATTGCTCTGATCAAGGGAAGCTTTGCAGCAGGATTAGAGGTCCCCTACTAACCTAAAACATCAAGTTGCATTTTGTTGCTTAAGTGTGAAGAAAAGAGCCATAACTCACAACAACTCTCATCTCAGCATTAGAACACAAGAACAAACTTATCAAACATACTCAGCATATCCCAACTAAGCTAACACACGAGCCCTTGGCCTCTCAAACACTCCCATTTCCATAATCACCTTGAAACTGCTCAAACAGAGCAACCCCTGCAGATTGAGTGCTATCTCTCAATCCCTTCAAGTATTCTTGCCCAAACCTGTTCCTCTACCTTCCTTACAACCTATGCAAGCTATCCAGAAGCTAAGACACGACCTGTAACACCTCTAAGCCACTTCACCATTTTTGTTTTTCTGTTTTACAGTTGAAGTTCTCTAGCTCGATTCAGAAGCTCTCAAGACAAAGTAAGCATTGAAACAGCATCCCTGGACCTCAAGGAAGCTTTTCCAATCATCACCTTGCCCTGAAAGTTCCTACATCTCCAGATAGAAGTTCAACTGAATAGGTAAAATTTTGAATTCGTATCTCTCTTATTATGCATCATTAGTCTTAAGTTTGTGAAGAAATAATGTCATACTCATGCCACTGAACATGTCCATGTCTTTACTTTTCATTTCTTTTGCCTGAGTAGAGAGAATTTGGAGTTTGAAAATGACAGAAAAACTAGGTTAGGATTTGGGGGAGGAGAAATTCTCCTTCATCTTAGAGAGTTAGGTCAAGTTCTATACATGGTTAGAATCGTCTCTTCATGCTGAACATTTGTTATGTTATGAGTTTTTGCTAAAAAGCTAGGAATCAAGAGTTGGAAGATGAGGAACAGGGCGCGCGTTTTTTCAAATATTGTTGCTGGAGGTTGAAGACAGTGGTCTTTGGGCTGGGCCTGTGTCATTTTTATTATTCACACCACTTTTTCTGTTTTACACCCCCAAGCCCATTTGCTTCATATTTCATGATTTTTGACTTTTTCTTTTCTTATTTGACTCATTTATTTTTTCTCAGTATATTAAAATTTTGAAAATATTTTTCTCATCATTTTTTGATTTTATTTGATTTTTATTTGATTTTCTTTTGTTTATACATAAATATTATATATACTATTATTTAGGATAAATAGAAAAATATGTAAAAACACTTCTATTTTTATTTTTATTTTATATTACCCTCTGAAAATATTTTATATAAAAATTACTATTTTCTAAAAAATTTAACTATTACTATTATTTATATATATATAATACATATTTAAAATAATACAAATACACACACACACACATATATATATATATATATATATATATATATATATATATATATATATATATATATATATATATATATATATATATATATATATATATATATATATATATATATATATATATATATATATATATATATATATATATATATATATATATTTAGAGTAAAAATACCAAAAAAAATGTACATATTTTATTTTTAATATTTAATACTAAAAAATGCCTTTTTTACAAATATACCATATTTTATTTTATTTTTGTATGTAAATAACAAATATTATATGAATTAATTAATTAATATTTATTTTGATTAAAATTAGGGTTTTTACCCTAAATATGAAAATACTCCAAAAATAATACCTTTTTATTTTTCTTTTATTTTACATGAACAATGCTTTTTCATACATATAATAGTTCTCTTTTTTGCATTTTTGCATATTTATTTAATTTCCATTTGATTATGCAATTTATTTATCTTGTAATTATTTATAGAAAATGATGTAATAGCTTAGGTTTAATTTCTTGTCTACATATCCCCATTTGAACATTGTACCCCCCTCCCTATATTATTATGATGTAATAGCGTAGGAATTTAATTTCGCATTTATCGCTTTCTAAACATACTATGCTAGAATTAGGGTTTATATGCGAACAAAAAATGAACAAAATAGTTGGACCTAATACAAGATAAATGAGTATGAAAAATGGACAACACATTTCACACTTGCACCCCTAGGGTATTCCACTTTGTTGCCTTCAAATAATTGGGTCATATTGCATGTTGAACTTCCTTGGGCAAAACAAAATAATCAAATGATCATTGTCCCTCAAAATGTTGCTTAAATGAATGATCAAGTCCCTTTCAAAGAAAATTGCCCAAAGACATTTATCACTATTGCAACTATGGTCTAAACGATGACCCGCGCCCGTCCCTTTCACATCCTAAGACAAGATTGTCCACCAAATGCAATGGTGGAACAAAATTGTCAAGAGGTTTAAAAACATAAAAAAATCTTTGAGAAAACTTTAGGGTAGATAAACTCTTAAGTACTTGCCAACTTTCCAAGAAAACACTTGCCTAATTTCAAAACCCACTTCACAAACACTTTCAAAACAAACTTTCAAAAAACCTTGAAAACATCTTTTCAAAAGACAAAACACCTTTTGTAAAACATTCGAGTAAAGAATTGTTACAAGGGTAGCCTATACAAGGCATCTTTTCAAAACCTTTTCAAAGCCACACACAAAGCACCATTTCAAACAATTGACAACCAAGGCAAGTTGATCTAAGCAAGTACCTAAGAGCCCATGGATAACCATGGATAGAAGGGGTGCTAATACCTTCCCCTTCTATAATCTACTCCCCGAACTCAAGAAAAATCTCAAAGGTTTTTGCTGTGCTTTTTAAACCTTTCCTTAGGATAAAATAAAAAGTCGGTGGCGACTCTTGCTCAACCGAAACATTTGCGAAAACAAACGCAAAACCCTAGTCAGTTCTCCCACCGTATCACAGAACTGGCGACTCTGCTGGGGACAATTAAAAAGTAGAGTAACCTTAGGGATTAGATCACCCTTTTGCATGACTAATTGTTTGATGTGCTTGCTTTATACTTTGGTTCTATTGTTTGGGTTTACAAATCCTCCACCCGGATTTTGGGAACATTCATAGATAGCAATACGTTGTGGAAACTGTGCGGGGTATACCGACACGGTCTAAGCAATAGCTATATTAGTGCGACATATTTGTGAGTACCGGTAACCCTTGAGTTCAATCAAGGAGAGTACGGGGCCGCTGAGTGATGTCACTAAGCACTAATGACCTAGAACCTTACTTGACCATCTTGGCCTTTTATTAGGGGTAGTGAGATGACCGGCTTTGGTGCAGTCCGAAGTTGGTAGATACTCGATACTACACTCATTGAGGGTTGTTTTCTTGGAATATTTTGGTCGCTAGTTAAGTGGCTAAACCAAAACAATGAACATTGAAAACAATCCCGTGATATTGAGCTCCTTAGAACCCGGTTACTATTTATAGGACAGGTTTTTAAGCCAACTACACTCAAGAGGGTACTTACCTATGAAACCCCATGCAAACCTGAAACTAGGGTTTGGTGTGATTTGCTTGTACATATGTTTTGTGCATACATCATAAACATCATAAAACATCATATGCATTCACTAACCATTTCAAGGGTTTTAGATCTTCAGCTTTGTTCTTGTTTTGTAGGACATGGAAATTCCTCGCAGTAACACCATTCAAGTCAACCTTGTGAGAATCTCTCCTCAACTCAAGGAGATCACTTCAAGAATTCCGGAAAATTCATCCTTCAGTGAAAGACATGGAAGACTGCTCAGCCTAGTCAACACTAACATTGAAGAAGACATGATGAAAGTGCTATTCCAGTTCTTTGACCCTCTTCACCACTGCTTCACTTTCCCTGATTATCAGTTGGTTCCCACTTTGGAGGAGTTTTCTCAACTCCTAAGAATCCCTATCCTTAATCAACTACCCTTCAACGATACGGAGAAAGAACCAAATCCTGAAGATGTTGCTCGAGCACTACATCTACAGCCATCTGAAATCAAGGGGCATTGGGAAACCAGAAGCGGCGTCAAAGGATTCTTAGCAAAATTCTTGTTTGAGAAGGCACAAGAATGTTGGAACTCATTGGACCTACAAGCCTTTGAAGAGATTGTGGCACTCCTTATCTACGGGTTAGTCTTGTTCCCAAATCCTGACCAATTGGTAGATGTCAACGCCGTCAAAATCTTCTTGTCCAGAAATCCAATACCAACATTGCTTGGGGACATTCTCCACTCATTTTACACATGAACAATGAGAAAGAGGGGTGTTCTCATGTGCTGTACTCCTATCCTTGCAAGGTGGTTTATTTCGCACCTTCTGCAATCTGTCTTGAAGAATGACCAAGGTACAAGGTGGTCCCAACGATTGATGACTCTTACTCATTCTGATGTGCATTGGTGTTCTCGGTCCAGAGAAAATGTCATCATCGTCGATCATTGCGGAGAGTTTCCTAATGTTCCTTTACTTGGAATCAGGGGAGGTATCATCTACAACCCTTGCCTAGATTTGAGGCAATTTGGATATGCACGGAGGGATGGCCCTCACGACATGCTGATTCCTAGCCTAGTTTTTGACTTCGACAACGATGCGCAAGGACTTCGCCAAAGATTCATCAGAGCTTGGGGAAAACTCAACAAGGTTGATAGCAAGACTCTGGGACACAAGAACTCCATCCCTCTTGAGCCCTATCTCAAGTGGGTACGAGCCCGAGCCCAAAGTCTAATGATGCCTTATCCTCATGTTCTCCCTATGATTAAAGAGCCCGTCAATGAAGGAGAGGATCCCTACACTATCCTACATCCAGACATGCCTACATCATGGGAGGAAATGCAGAAAAGTTGGATTCAGCTCAAGGAGGAACGGAACACTTTTGAAGCTAGCTACTACGCCAGTGAAAAGAAGGTTCTAGAGCTTACCCGCCGACTCCACGAGCAAGAGGCCCTCAACACCTACATCGCACCAAAGAGGATGCGCAATGTCTTTCTGCCTTGAGAAGTTTATTTTGTAACATTTGGCCCATGGGGCATTTATGTACTAATAATTTTCCTCTTATTAATATGATGTGCGCTCTTCTTTGTCTGAAACAATTTTGAATGTCCTAAATCCTTGAATGCATTGCATACATCAGCATACCATTCATCATGTGCATAAGCAGGTCTCACTCCAGGTTTCCTTATCTATCTGCTGTTTATTTCAGTAGGATGGATCTCGAGCAAACAGTCAAAGACCTACAAGCCCAGAATGCACAGTTCCAGCAACTCTTGATGACCTTGGTCAAGAGTCAAGAAGATATCAAGGCTCATCTGGAGAATAAGGACCCAGTGAAGAAGAAAAAGAGGGTCGGAGTGGCTACTTTGGGGAGAAGATTTGACAGAGAAGCTCGGAGAGTGCTTGAATTTCCTCCTACTTCTGATGAAGGGACTAGTAAAAGAGATCGAGTTGTGGTACCTTCCGAGTCTGATGCGGAGGAGGAAGAAGTTGAAGAGGATGAAGATTATTCTGACCAGCAGTATCCTCCAGCTGATGACAAATACAAGGGTTTAGAAGACAGATTGGCTGCCATGGAATTGCAAAGAGTACCGGGTTTGGATTTTGAAGACATGGGCTTGGTTGCCGGAATTGTGATTCCCCCAAAATTCAAGGTGCCAATGTTTGTGAGGTATGACGGGCTGTCCTGTCCCAAAATGCATCTCAGGTCCTACGTGAGAAAAATTCAACCCTATACAGCAGATAAAAATCTTTGGATTCATTTCTTTCAAGACAGCCTGTCGGGAGCTCAGTTGGAATGGTTTTATCAGTTAGAAGGAACCAGTGTCAGAAATTGGGAAGATTTGGCCACCGCTTTCTATAAACAATACCAGTATAATTCTGATCTTGCTCCTACTCGTACCCAACTTCAGGGTATGTCACTAGGAACAAGCGAGGGATTCAAGGAATATGCACAGAAATGGAGGGATTTGGCTGGCAGGGTGCAGCCTCCTTTAACCGATCGTGAGCTTGTTGATATGTTTCTCGGAACCCTATCTGGGCCGTTTTTCAATCATTTAATTGGTAACTCTTCCGCGGGGTTTACCGATTTGATCTTAACAGGCGAAAGAATATAAGCTGGCATCAAGTCAGGGAAGATTCAGAAGGGTGTTGCTGCAGGTGTCGAGAAGAAGCCTTTTAAGAAGGAGACAACTATGGTATACTCTCAGAGAAGAGCAGGGAAGGTGGAGCGTCGGCCAATTGTGGGGGCCGTAATGATTCAAAACACTCCAAGTGAGCAGCCTCGCTACAATCAATCCATACCAAATCAACAACGGGTGGAAAGGCCACAACGGCAGTTCACCCGTATTAATATGACTCCAGCGCAAGTGCTTCTCCATCTGTTGAAGTTGAATCTTGCCACCATCAAGGAGGCGCCAAAGAATGTAAATACGTCCTCTCCGCATTATCATGCCAATGCTAAATGCACCTATCATTCAGACAGTGTTGGACACGGCACCAATGATTGTTGGGCACTCAAGCATAAGATCCAGGACCTGATAGAGGCTAAGGAGGTAGAGTTCGACGCTCCAGAGAAACCCAATGTGATATCTGCACCTATGCCGAAGCACGGTTGGAATGTCAATGCCATTGAAGAGGATCTGTATGTTGCTGACGTTAGTGATCTGACTACTCCACTGCTAACCATTAAGTTGAATTTGCTAAGGGCCGGGATCTTCCCGGGATGTAAAGAAGACTGCTACTGTTGCCACTCTCTGCCGTTTGATTGTCTGCTATTAAAGAAAGGCATCCAAGGCCTCATGGATAGCCGACAAATTTTGTTCGAAAAAGTTCCTGCTGTTCCAGTTCATGTTGAAAATATCTCAATTATAACCATTCACGCCAATCTTTCCAAGGCCGTCAAAAAGCCTGTTAAGATTACACCAGCTGCAAAATCTATACCTTTAAAGATAACAATGCCGGGGCCTGTTCCCTATGTTTCTGAGAAGTCGATACCTTGGAACTATGGTGGTGACATCTATTACCATGGTATCAAGCAAGTTGAAATAGTTGAAGAAAATTCAGATGATGAAGAAGCCAGCATTAGCAACATTGCGGGCACCAGCAAGATCACCAGGAGCGGGAGAATATTTTCTCCAGAGATTGCCCCTCCAAGAGCAGTCTTTGGACCCTCATCAGCTAAAGAAGTCATCCCTGCACCAGTAAAACTCTCCGCTAGAACTCCTTTGATTGAAGAAATTGTTGCTCCTAGTGCTGTCCCTCCTACCATTGCCGATAAAGGAAAAGGAATACAAGATGAGCCCGTCAGGACGAGGGCTCAACCCTTGGTGATCCCGGAAGCCTCCAAGAAAGAAATGGACGAGATTTTGAGGATAATCAAGAGAAGTGATTTCGATGTGGTGGAACAGTTGGGGCAAACCCCCTCCAAGATCTCCATGCTGGCATTATTGCTTTGCTCAGAAGCGCACGCTCAAGCTTTGATTAGGTTTCTGAAGGCAGCTCATGTGCCCCAGGAAACCTCTGCGGACCAATTTCAACATTGCGTGGCTAGCCTGACTGCGGATAATGGATTAGGCTTTTCTGATGCCGACCTAACCCCTAAGGGCCGAAACCACAATGATGCGTTGCATATTTCCATCGAGTGTCGCGGAACCACCCTTGCACATGTTTTGGTTGATACCGGTTCATCGCTGAATGTTTTGCCTAAGAAGGCCTTGGACCGGCTAGATTGCGAAGGTTTGGAATTGAAGCCTAGTGATATTGTCGTCAGAGCTTTCGATGGGTCGAAAAGAATGGTCCATGGAGAAGTTGAAATTCCTGTCAAGATAGGTACTGAGGTGTTTAAATCCACTTTCTATGTAATGGACATCCGTCCATCATACTCCTGCCTGCTGGGTAGACCTTGGATACACCATGCTGGGGCAGTCACCTCCTCCTTGCATCAAATGCTGAAGTATCCTGTAAAGGGAAAGATCATTACTGTTCACGGCGAAGAAGAGTACATGATTAGCCATTTAAATTCTTTCCGGTATGTGGAGGTTGAAGGAGAGTTCATTGAGACGCCGTTTCAACATTTCGAAGAAGTTCTTCCTGAAATAGCAGTGGCGAAGTTGGCAGCTGAGACACCAAGACAGATGGCCAGGATGGCATCTCTGGAGGATGCAAGGGCTGCAGTTAAAGAAGGGAAGAATTCAGCGTGGGGGCAGTTACCCGATTTTCCGCATAAAACTGATAAGTTTGGATTAGGTTTCACCGCCGCTGGCCAGAAGGCCATGCGCCAGTCAAAGATTGAAAGAGCGCCGATCAAAATTTCTCCTTACCGAATCAACGCCCTGGAAGATGAAGACAAGGAAAGCAACATTGAAGAGTGGATTTATCCAACTGTCAGGGGAGGATTGAGCAATTGGGAGGCTAAAGACTTTGTCCCCATCACTTTTATTCATCAGTAATTTATCTGTTAAACATTTCTTATTTGGTCTGTAATATTGTACTTTCAAACAATCCGTACACTATCTTTTCACCTCCTGCCTTGCCCGGGGCATGTAGGTCCACTTGTAAGGGTTTTGACTATTTTTCATATTCATATGCCATGTTTAATGATTCATTGGACGTTTTTCATTTGATAAACTGCTTATGTTCATTTTCTTTCCTTTTGCATTTTTTGTTTAAGGATGGCTATCCCTTACACACACCCACACTCACCAATGCAGGTACCCATCCACTCCGGATTCCATGGGTGACTATTCTGCTGTATCTTTCAATAACTCTGAAGATCTGGTCAATCTAGCCGAGTACGAAGATGACGAAGTTTGTGAAGTACCCGGGGAACTAGCCAGACTTCTGCAACAAGAGGAAAGGGCCATCTTACCGCATGAAGAGCCATTGGAAACTGTTAACTTGGGAACCAAGGAGGATCGGAAGGAGGTGCAAGTGGGTGCCAACCTGGAACCAAAAGTCAAGGAGCGCTTGGTACAATTGCTAAATGAGTATGTTGAAATCTTCGCTTGGTCATATGAAGACATGCCGGGTCTAGACACCGACATCGTGGTTCACCGTCTCCCCACAAGAGAAGACTGTCCACCAATCAAGCAAAAAGTTCGCCGAATGAGGCCTGACATGTCCGAAAAGATCAAAGCAGAAGTAATGAAGCAATTCGATGCTGGCTTCCTGGCTGTTACGTCCTATCCTCAATGGGTCGCTAACATCGTACCGGTACCAAAGAAAGATGGCAAAGTCAGAATGTGTGTGGACTACCGGGATTTGAATAGGGCCAGCCCTAAAGATGATTTCCCGCTACCTCATATTGACATCTTGATCGACAATACAGCTCAGCATAAAGTGTTTTCCTTCATGGATGGATTCTCGGGCTACAATCAAATCAAAATGGCTCCCGAGGATATGGAGAAAACAACTTTTGTCACGCAATGGGGCACTTTTTGTTACAAAGTGATGCCGTTCGGGCTGAAGAACGCAGGGGCAACTTATCAACGCGCCATGGTAGCTTTATTTCATGACATGATACATCATGAGATTGAAGTTTACGTAGACGATATGATAGCTTGGTCACAAACAGAGGAAGAGCACCTTGAACATCTGGAAAAGCTGTTTGCCAGATTAAAAGAATACAAGCTCAGGCTGAATCCGAGTAAATGCACTTTTGGAGTTAGGTCTGGTAAACTCCTGGGATTCATTGTAAGCAACAAAGGCATTGAAGTCGATCCGGCAAAAGTAAAAGCAATACAAGAGATGCCTGCTCCCCGTACTGAAAAAGAGGTCTGAGGATTCTTGGGGCGCATAAACTATATTGCCAGATTCATCTCACATCTGACTTCTACCTGTGAGCCAATTTTCAAACTCTTGAAGAAAGATCAGGTAGTTGAATGGAACGACGACTGCCAAGCCGCTTTTGATAGAATCAAGGAGTATTTGCTAGAACCTCCTATTCTGATGCCACCTGTCGAAGGAAGACCATTGATCATGTACTTAACTGTCTTGGATAACTCAATGGGGTGTGTTTTGGGCCAGCATGACGAGTCTGGTCGAAAAGAGCACGCTATTTATTACCTTAGCAAAAAGTTTACCGACTGTGAAACTCGCTACTCACTGCTCGAGAAAACTTGCTGCACTTTGGTATGGGCTGCTCGCCGACTAAGACAGTATATGTTGACTCATACTACCTTGTTAATTTCCAAGATGGACCCTATCAAGTATATCTTTGAGAAGCCCGCTTTATCTGGAAGGATAGCTAGATGGCAAATGATTTTAACCGAGTATGACATCCAGTACACCACCCAAAAAGCTATAAAAGGGAGTGTATTAGCTGACCATCTGGCTCATCAGGCTATCGAAGACTATCAACCCATGAGATTTGACTTCCCAGACGAGGACATCATGAATTTGGACAACATTGAAAGTGACGGACCGTATGACGGACCCGAAAAGGGATCCCGATGGACCCTGTACTTTGATGGTGCTTCAAATGCCCTTGGAAATGGTATTGGCGCAGTACTCATTTCTCCGGAAGGTTGTCACACTCCTTTCACGGCCCGACTTTGTTTCAGCTGCACAAACAACATGGCGGAGTATGAAGCTTGCATCTTTGGTCTCGAGGCTGCTATAGACTTAGGGATCAAATATTTGGTCGTATTTGGGGATTCGGCTTTGGTCATCAACCAAATCAAAGGAGACTGGGATACCAAGCATCCTAATCTTATCCCATACAAAGAGCATGTCCTGACATTGTTGCCGCATTTCGAGCAAATTACCTTCGAGCATTTCCCGTGAGAAGAGAATCAGCTAGCCGATGCTCTGGCCACAATGTCCTCCATGTTTAAACTCAGCTGGGATAATGAGGCTCCCCAAATCACCATCAAGCGAATGGATGAACCGGCACATTGCCACGAGATTAATACTGAAGAAGTAGTGGAACAACCTTGGTTCCATGAAATCAAAAGGTATCTCGAGACTAGGGATTATCCTGAAGGAGCTTCCGTAAATGACAAGAGGTTCTTAAGAAAATTCGCCGCTAAGTTCTTCCTGAGCAACGACATCCTTTACAAGCGAAGCCATGATTGTGTATTACTCCTATGTGTGGATAAAGCTGAAGCAGAGCTGATCATGACTGATATACACAGCGACACATTTGGCACTCACTTGAGCGGGCATACAATGGCTAAGAAGATCCTAAGGGCAGGCTATTATTGGTCTACCATGGAGGCTGACTGCCATCAACATTCCCGTACTTGTCACAAGTGTCAGGTCTATGCTGACAAAGTTCATATCCCTTCGGTTCCCCTCAACATCCTGACTGCTCCATGGCCCTTTGCAATGTGGGGCATTAATATGATTGGAGAGATCAAGCCCACGGCTTCCAATGGACATCGCTTCATCCTAGTTGCCATTGACTACTTCACTAAATGGGTCGAAGCAGCTTCCTTCGCCTCTGTCACCAAAAATGTGGTTGCCCGCTTCATCAAGCAAAATCTCATATGTCGGTATGGTGTTCCCGACAGGATCATCACGGACAACGGTACAAATCTGAATAATACAATGATCACTGCATTATGCGAACAGTTCAAGATTTATCATCACAATTCATCTCCCTATCGGCCGAAGATGAACGGTGCTGTTGAAGCTGCGAACAAAAACATTAAGAAGATCATTCAGAAAATGACAGTCACTTACAAAGACTGGCATGAGATGCTACCGTTTGCTCTGCATGGATACCGTACGACGACACGTACTTCAACTGGGGCAACCCCATTTTCTTTGGTTTATGGCATGGAAGCTGTCTTGCCTATGGAAGTCCAAATCCCGTCTCTGAGGATTATGAAGGATGCAAGTTTGAATGAAGATGATTGGATGCAGACCCGACTGGATCAACTCAATCTGATCGACGAGAAACGACTTGCTGCTATATGCCATGGTCAGACGTATCAAAAGCGGATGATCAAGGCCTTCAATAAGAAAGTCAGACGTCAAGTGTATCAAGTCGGGGATCTCGTAATCAAGCGGATTATCTTGCTGCAAAGTGATCCCAGGGGCAAATGGACTCCTACATATGAAGGGCCATTTGTGATCAAGAGCATATTTTCTAGTGGTGCAATGATTCTGACCACCATGGACGGCGACGATTTGCCGCACCCTGCAAACGCAGACATAGTCAAAAGATACTACGCATAAAATAACCCGACAAGTCGAAAACCCGAAAGGGCGGCTTGGGCAAAAAAAGGGCATCCCGGTGAATCGAAAACCCGAAAGGGCGATTCAGGTAAAAATTAGGGATAAAAACAAAAAAAATCTGTACACCCGACAAGTCGAAAACCCGAAAGGGCGGCTTGGGCAAAAAGGGGTTTCCCGGTGGATCGAAAACCCGAAAGGGCGATTCAGGCAAAAGTTAGGGAATTGAAAAGCGTATGACTATGTCTCGTCGGACCACTTCAAAGACAATCTCTTCATCAACTAGTTCCAGACTTCTGATCAATCCAGTCATCGTCAAACGAAGCATTGAATGGACAGATATTCAGAGTTGTGAAAGCTATAGAAGAATGGAATCCCATGGAATTATTTCACATAGCCATCCTTTATTTTGTATAAAATCTTTCAATATTTACGACAAAGTCCTCTTACTAGGATGATTGTCTCCTTTGTACAAATATACTCAAAGAAAATCAATACAAATACTTTTCCCGAAAATTTGTGTCATTTCCCTTTTCTTTTTCTCTTGCACTATTTGTTTTATTTTGAGAAACGTCCAATGTTTTGTTAAATAGGCATATGCATTTGAAACATAATCACTTCCTAAATGAACCTAAGAAGGAGGATTACTGATAGGATGAGGATACAGATGGATATCTTGACACCCCTTCGAAGGAAACCTCTAAGAGATTTGTAATCCACATCCCTAGCAAACCCTGAGGCTTGTCTCCAGCAGACCCCCGAAGCTTACCCCCAGTAAGATTCTGGAAGGTATCCCCCCGCAGAGCACGAACGTCTCCCCCGATTTTTATTCAAAGTTATTCCTCACAAAGGATTATAACTGGGTTATCCTCAGCTAACAGCCACGGAAGATCGCACTCGCCAGAATTCTTCCTATCCTCGGCGGAATTCATCAAAATTCCCCAGCCTAACTTATCAATATGATCCCCAGAGGAGCTTATCCTTGTTATCCCCAGCCGAGCTAAAATTTCGAATTATCAACCCCCAGCGGAGCCAGACTAATGAGCCTTCTCCCCACAGAGTCTTAGAAAGAGAAATCTTGAGTTCCCCAGTGAGATCACCAGAGTTGCTTCCCATCAAGCAGAAGATTCTCAGTCTCACCTCCTCAGCATGAGTCTACTAGTTTGATACTCCCCAGTAGAGGCCATCAGGAATTCCCTTCCCAGTAGCAGCCAAGGATTTATTTTCCCCGGCAGCAGTCAGGATTCATTTATCGTCAGCAAGACAGCTCGTCAGCTTACATGCGCATTCATCACATTCATGTCATAAACATTGATGTCACGTATATCGCATCATACATCATAACATTGCATGCAACTAACTCTTTACCTTTTCAGGAAAGATCAGTCGACAGACTAAAATGATTCAACTTCAAGATTTCTGAAAACAGTTCACGGGTTCTCCAAGTAAACGGATGTTAACCTATCACTTGTTCAGATTCTTCCTCAAGACTTCTGAAAACAGTTTATGGATTCTTCCCAAGTAACGGATGTTAATCTATCAGCTTGTTCAGATGCAACCTTTGAAATTAGTTTACGGACGCTTCCCAACAACGGATGCGGCTCTATTGCTGATTCAACTTCAAGATTTCTAAAAACAGTTCACGGGTTCTCCAAGTAAACGGATGTTAACCTATCACTTGTTCAGATTCTTCCTCAAGACTTCTGAGAACAGTTTATGGATTCTTCCCAAGTAACGGATGTTAATCTATCAACTTGTTCAGATGCAACTTTTTGAAAACAGTTTACGGACACTTTCCCAACAACGGATGCTGCTCTATTGCTTATTCAACTTCAAGATTTCTGAAAACAGTTCACGGGTTCTCCAAGTAACGGATGTTAACCTATCGCTTGTTCAGTTTCTTCTCCAAGCCACTGAAAACAGTTTACAGATTCCTCCCAACAACGGATGTCAATCTATTGCTTGTTCAGACCCCCCAGTTCAGAGATGGTCCCAAGCCTGGACACCTTCCTGATATTCCCTTCCAGATGGCATCTCTAAGCCCATCTCCGACAAGATTTCTATCACTCTCCCAGATGGCATCGTTAAGCCCATCTCCAAATGGCATCTCTAAGCCCATTCCCGCATCCATTTCTTTGACGAGTGCAAATTTCCGGGCACTCTAGTGTCCAATCTCCTTTTACCCTCGAGTCACGAAAGGCAAGATTGCCCATCTAACTCTTCGGATTCAAGAAGATTGAACAGGGGCAACTGTTGTACCCCAAAATTTTCCCTCCCATTTCTCATTGATTTCTCATCACAAAGCTCTTGAAGCTCAGGATCCAGTTAGGGTTTCATCTGCTCAAGACCTCTCCTTGCACTGTGGACTCAAAATTAGGGTTTGTGTTTGCACAAAGATATTTTGACCTAGAATGCCTAAGATGACTTTCATGCCTCATATTGGACTCCCAAGTTTACCCATATCAAGTTTCAAGCCTTGATTCCAAGTTTTGCCCAGTCAATTGGACAGTTGACCTAGAAATCAACTGTATTGGGGAAAAAGTCAACTATGGCCAATTGACAGTCAAACCTCATGAAATTTGACCCACATCAACATTATGAACTCATGTGAATCATTTGGTCAAGTTTGGATCACAAATCCCCAAGAAATTTGATCAGATCACCAAAAGGGCAAAATGGTCATTTTTAGGGTTTTGACTGCACAAAGGCAATTTTTGACTGTTTGACCTAGACAATGGCAAACCAAGCTCACACATGGACTTAAGGACCCTATGGAATTATCTTAACATGATCAACAAACTCAAAAGATCCCAAGTACACAAGATTGACAGTTGAATTTCCCAGTCAATTGATCAATTTTGACTGTATACTGAAAAGTCAAACTTTGACTTTTTGGTCAAAATCAAGAGTCAAGATTCATTTTTCATCAAAACATGCCAAATCATGAAACTTGTTCACCAAGAAATCACAAAATGCAAATTAGGGTTTAAAATGGAATTTTTCATAACTTAGAATTTTTCTAAGTTATGAAAAACCCTAATTTTTTCCCAACTTTGCCCCACTTTTTCACCATGATCCATTTGGATTCAAACAAAAGTCCAAACATGAAAGTTGTAGCTTGTTGCATAATCTACAACCTTGATTCACAAAGTTTTCTCATTTGAAGCTTGTATCTCAAGTTACAAATTTTTTAATAAAGGCACTAAACCATTCTTCACTTAGTGAGATTTTAACCTATTTTGACAAGGTTTTCTACCCCACTTCAAGGCCATTTTCCATACACTTCCACTTGGAATTTCAATTTTCATTTCAAAGATGGATTGTAGTACACATTCCAAGCTTTCCAAAATGTCCAAGAACTTCTCAAACAACCTCATGGTTAGGGAGAATCGAATTTCACAATATAGCAAAAAAACCACTTTGTTCATGACCAAATTCCATGTCCATAACTTTGCAATTTGAACTCAGCATGCTTTAGGTTAGATTACAGGTCCTTAAACCAAGTTGCACTCAATAATTTAATGCATATTCATTGTGTTGAGGTGTTGTTCTATGAGTTTGAACATTGTATAAAGGTTTAATCCCAAACTAGATAAAGCAAATTAGCCATTTTGGTAAAAGGTAGCTTTATGTCAATTTGGAAATCCAACAAGTACAAGCTAAATCTCTTTGGCACAAGATTATGGACAAATTGCTCTGATCAAGGGAAGCTTTGCAGCAGGATTAGAGGTCCCCTACTAACCTAAAACATCAAGTTGCATTTTGTTGCTTAAGTGTGAAGAAAAGAGCCATAACTCACAACAACTCTCATCTCAGCATTAGAACACAAGAACAAACTTATCAAACATACTCAGCATATCCCAACTAAGCTAACACACGAGCCCTTGGCCTCTCAAACACTCCCATTGCCATAATCACCTTGAAACTGCTCAAACAGAGCAACCCCTGCAGATTGAGTGCTATCTCTCAATCCCTTCAAGCATTCTTGCCCAAACCTGTTCCGCTACCTTCCTTACAACCTATGCAAGCTATCCAGAAGCTAAGACACGACCTGTAACACCTCTAAGCCACTTCACCATTTTTGTTTTTCTGTTTTGCAGTTGAAGTTCTCTAGCTCGATTCAGAAGCTCTCAAGACAAAGTAAGCATTGAAACAGCATCCCTGGACCTCAAGGAAGCTTTTCCAATCATCACCTTGCCCTGAAAGTTCCTACATCTCCAGATAGAAGTTCAACTGAATAGGTAAAATTTTGAATTTGTATCTCTCTTATTATGCATCATTAGTCTTAAGTTTGTGAAGAAATAATGTCATACTCATGCCACTGAACATGTCCATGTCTTTGCTTTTCATTTCTTTTGCCTGAGTAGAGAGAATTTGGAGTTTGAAAATGACAGAAAAACTAGGTTAGGATTTGGGGGAGGAGAAATTCTCCTTCATCTTAGAGAGTTAGGTCAAGTTCTATACATGGTTAGAATCGTCTCTTCATGCTGAACATTTGTTATGTTATGAGTTTTTGCTAAAAAGCCAGGAATCAAGAGTTGGAAGATGAGGAACAGGGCGCGCGTTTTTTCAAATATTGTTGCTGGAGGTTGAAGACAGTGGTCTTTGGGCTGGGCCTGTGTCATTTTTATTATTCACACCACTTTTTCTATTTTACACCCCCAAGCCCATTTGCTTCATATTTCATGATTTTTGACTTTTTCTTTTCTTATTTGACTCATTTATTTTTTCTCAGTATATTAAAATTTTGAAAATATTTTTCTCATCATTTTTTGATTTTATTTGATTTTTATTTGATTTTCTTTTGTTTATACATAAATATTATATATACTATTATTTAGGATAAATAGAAAAATATGTAAAAACACTTCTATTTTTATTTTTCTTTTATATTACCCTCTGAAAATATTTTATATAAAAATTACTATTTTCTAAAAAATTTAACTATTACTATTATTTATATATATATAATACATATTTAAAATAATACAAATACACACATATATATATATATATATATATATATATATATATATATATATATATATATATATATATATATATATATATATATATATATATATATATATATATATATATATATATATATATATATATATATATATATATATATATATATATATATATATATATATATATATATATATATATATATATATATATATATATATATATATATATATATATATATATATATATATATATATATATATATTAATACATTTAGAGTAAAAATACCAAAAAAAATGTACATATTTTATTTTTAATATTTAATACTAAAAAATGCCTTTTTTACAAATATACCATATTTTATTTTATTTTTGTATGTAAATAACAAATATTATATGAATTAATTAATTAATATTTATTTTGATTAAAATTAGGGTTTTTACCCTAAATATGAAAATACTCCAAAAATAATACCTTTTTATTTTTCTTTTATTTTACATGAACAATGCTTTTTCATACATATAATAGTTCTCTTTTTTGCATTTTTGCATATTTATTTAATTTCCATTTGATTATGCAATTTATTTATCTTGTAATTATTTATAGAAAATGATGTAATAGCTTAGGTTTAATTTCTTGTCTACATATCCCCATTTGAACATTGTACCCCCCTCCCTATATTATTATGATGTAATAGCGTAGGAATTTAATTTCGCATTTATCGCTTTCTAAACATACTATGCTAGAATTAGAGTTTATATGCGAACAAAAAATGAACAAAATAGTTGGACCTAATACAAGATAAATGAGTATGAAAAATGGACAACACATTTCACACTTGCACCCCTAGGGTATTCCACTTTGTTGCCTTCAAATAATTGGGCCATATTGCATGTTGAATTTCCTTGGGCAAAACAAAATAATCAAATGATCATTGTCCCTCAAAATGTTGCTTAAATGAATGATCAAGTCCCTTTCAAAGAAAATTGCCCAAAGACATTTAACACTATTGCAACTATGGTCTAAACGATGACCCGCGCCCGTCCCTTTCACATCCTAAGACAAGATTGTCCACCAAATGCAATGGTGGAACAAAATTGTCAAGAGGTTTAAAAACATAACAAAATCTTTGAGAAAACTTTAGGGTAGATAAACTCTTAAGTACTTGCCAACTTTCCAAGAAAACACTTGCCTAATTTCAAAACCCACTTCACAAACACTTTCAAAACAAACTTTCAAAAAACCTTGAAAACATCTTTTCAAAAGACAAAACACCTTTTGTAAAACATTCGAGTAAAGAATTGTTACAAGGGTAGCCTATACAAGGCATCTTTTCAAAACCTTTTCAAAGCCACACACAAAGCACCATTTCAAACAATTGACAACCAAGGCAAGTTGATCTAAGCAAGTACCTAAGAGCCCATGGATAACCATGGATAGAAGGGGTGCTAATACCTTCCCCTTCTATAATCTACTCCCCGAACTCAAGAAAAATCTCAAAGGTTTTTGCTATGCTTTTTAAACCTTTCCTTAGGATAAAATAAAAAGTCGGTGGCGACTCTTACTCAACCGAAACATTTGCGAAAACAAACGCAAAACCCTAGTCAGTTCTCCCACCGTATCACAGAACTGGCGACTCTGCTGGGGACAATTAAAAAGTGGAGTAACCTTAGGGCTTAGATCACCCTTTTGCATGACTAATTGTTTGATGTGCTTGCTTTATACTTTGGTTCTATTGTTTGGGTTTACAAATCCTCCACCCGGATTTTGGGAACATTCATAGATAGCAATACGTTGTGGAAACTGTGCGGGGTATACCGACACGGTCTAAGCAATATCTATATTAGTGCGACATATTTGTGAGTACCGGTAACCCTTGAGTTCAATCAAGGAGAGTACGGGGCCGCTGAGTGATGTCACTAAGCACTAATGACCTAGAACCTTACTTGACCATCTTGGCCTTTTATTAGGGGTAGTGAGATGACCGGCTTTGGTGCAGTCCGAAGTTGGTAGATACTCGATACTACACTCATTGAGGGTTGTTTTCTTGGAATATTTTGGTCGCTAGTTAAGTGGCTA
This sequence comes from Vicia faba, assembly GCA_948472305.1. Classification (NCBI taxonomy): domain Eukaryota; kingdom Viridiplantae; phylum Streptophyta; class Magnoliopsida; order Fabales; family Fabaceae; genus Vicia; species Vicia faba. Next base: position 1,601,042,914 of record OX451736.1, read on the forward strand.
AACCAAAACAATGAACATTGAAAATAATCCCGTGATATTGAGCTCCTTAGAACCCGGTTACTATTTATAGGACAGGTTTTTAAGCCAACTACACTCAAGAGGGTACTTACCTATGAAACCCCATGCAAGCCTGAAACTAGGGTTTGGTGTGATTTGCTTGTACATATGTTTTGTGCATACATCATAAACATCATAAAACATCATATGCATTCACTAAACATTTCAAGGGTTTTGGATCTTCAGCTTTGTTCTTATTTTGTAGGACATGGAAATTCCTCGCAGAAACACCATTCAAGTCAACCTTGTGAGAATCTCTCCTCAACTCAAGGAGATCACTTCAAGAATTCCGGAAAATTCATCCTTCATTGAAAGACATGGAAGACTGCTCAGCCTAGTCAACACCAACATTGAAGAAGACATGATGAAAGTGCTATTCCAGTTCTTTGACCCTCTTCACCACTGCTTCACTTTCCCTGATTATCAGTTGGTTCCCACTTTGGAGGAGTTTTCTCAACTCCTAAGAATCCCTATCCTTAATCAACTACCCTTCAACGGTACGGAGAAAGAACCAAAGCCTGAAGATGTTGCTCGAGCACTACATCTACAGCCATCTGAAATCAAGGGGCATTGGGAAACCAGAAGCGGCGTCAAAGGATTCTTAGCAAAATTCTTGTTTGAGAAGGCACAAGAATGTTGGAACTCATTGGACCTACAAGCCTTTGAAGAGATTGTGGCACTCCTTATCTACGGGTTGGTCTTGTTCCCAAATCCTGACCAATTGGTAGATGTCAACGCCGTCAAAATCTTCTTGTCCAGAAATCCAATACCAACATTGCTTGGGGACATTCTCCACTCATTTTACACACGAACAATGAGAAAGAGGGGTGTTCTCATGTGCTGTACTCCTATCCTTGCAAGGTGGTTTATTTCGCACCTTCCGCAATCTGTCTTGAAGAATGACCAAGGTACAAGGTGGTCCCAACGATTGATGACTCTTACTCATTCTGATGTGCATTGGTGTTCTCGGTCCAGAGAAAACGTCATCATCGTCGATCGTTGCGGAGAGTTTCCTAATGTTCCTTTACTTGGAATCAGGGGAGGTATCATCTACAACCCTTGCCTAGATTTGAGGCAATTTGGATATGCACGGAGGGATGGCCCTCACGACATGCTGATTCCTAGCCTATTTTTTGACTTCGACAACGATGCGCAAGGACTTCGCCAAAGATTCATCAGAGCTTGGGGAAAACTCAACAAGGTTGATAGCAAGACTCTGGGACACAAGAACTCCATCCCTCTTGAGCCCTATCTCAAGTGGGTACGAGCCCGAGCCCAAAGTCTAATGATGCCTTATCCTCATGTTCTCCCTATGATTAAAGAGCCCGTCAATGAAGGAGAGGATCCCTACACTATCCTACATCCAGACATGCCTACATCATGGGAGGAAATGCAAAAAAGTTGGATTCAGCTCAAGGAGGAACGGAACACTTTTGAAGCTAGCTACTACGCCAGTGAAAAGAAGGTTCTAGAGCTTACCCTCCGACTCCACGAGCAAGAGGCCCTCAACACCTACATCGCACCAAAGAGGATGCGCAATGTCTTTCTGCCTTGAGAAGTTTATTTTGTAACATTTGGCCCATGGGGCATTTATGTACTAATAATTTTCCTCTTATTAATATGACGTGCGCTCTTCTTTGTCTGAAACAATTTTGAATGTCCTAAATCCTTGAATGCATTGCATACATCAGCATACCATTCATCATGTGCATAAGCAGGTCTCACTCCAGGTTTCCTTATCTATCTGCTGTTTATTTCAGTAGGATGGATCTCGAGCAAACAGTCAAAGACCTACAAGCCCAGAATGCACAGTTCCAGCAACTCTTGATGACCTTGGTCAAGAGTCAAGAGGATATCAAGGCTCATCTGGAGCATAAGGACCCAGTGAAGAAGAAAAAGAGGGTCGGAGTGGCTACTTTGGGGAGAAGATTTGACAGAGAAGCTCGGAGAGTGCTTGAATTTCCTCCTACTTCTGATGAAGGGACTAGTAAAAGAGATCGAGTTGCGGTACCTTCCGAGTCTGATGCGGAGGAGGAAGAAGTTGAAGAGGATGAAGATTATTCTGACCAGCAGTATCCTCTAGCTGATGACAAATACAAGGGTTTAGAAGACAGATTGGCTGCCATGGAATTGCAAAGAGTACCGGGTTTGGATTTTGAAGACATGGGCTTGGTTGCCGGAATTGTGATTCCCCCAAAATTCAAGGTGCCAATGTTTGTGATGTATGACGGGCTGTCCTGTCCCAAAATGCATCTCAGGTCCTACGTGAGAAAAATTCAACCCTATACAGCAGATAAAAATCTCTGGATTCATTTCTTTCAAGACAGCCTGTCGGGAGCTCAGTTGGAATGGTTTTATCAGTTAGAAGGAACCAGTGTCAGAAATTGGGAAGATTTGGCCACCGCTTTCTATAAACAATACCAGTATAATTCTGATCTTGCTCCTACTCGTACCCAACTTCAGGGTATGTCACTAGGAACAAGCGAGGGATTCAAGGAATATGCATAGAAATGGAGGGATTTGGCTGGCAGGGTGCAGCCTCCTTTAACCGATCGTGAGCTTGTTGATATGTTTCTCGGAACCCTATCTGGGCCGTTTTTCAATCATTTAATTGGTAACTCTTCCGCGGGGTTTACCGATTTGATCTTAACAGGCGAAAGAATAGAAGCTGGCATCAAGTCAGGGAAGATTCAGAAGGGTGTTGCTGCAGGTGTCGAGAAGAAGCCTTTTAAGAAGGAGACAGCTATGGTATACTCTCAGAGAAGAGCAGGGAAGGTGGAGCGTCGGCCAACTGTGGGGGCCGTAATGATTCAAAACACTCCAAGTGAGCAGCCTCGCTACAATCAATCCAGACCAAATCAACAACGGGTGGAAAGGCCACAACGGCAGTTCACCCGTATTAATATGACTCCAGCGCAAGTGCTTCCCCATCTGTTGAAGTTGAATCTTGCCACCATCAAGGAGGCGCCAAAGAATGTAAATACGTCCTCTCCGCATTATCATGCCAATGCTAAATGCGCCTATCATTCAGACAGTGTTGGACACGATACCAATGATTGTTGGGCACTCAAGCATAAGATCCAGGACCTGATAGAGGCTAAGGAGGTAGAGTTCGACGCTCCAGAGAAACCCAATGTGATATCTGCACCTATGCCGAAGCACGGTCGGAATGTCAATGCCATTGAAGAGGATCTGTATGTTGCTGACGTTAGTGATCTGACTACTCCACTGCTAACCATTAAGTTGAATTTGCTAAGGGCCGGGATCTTCCCGGGATGTAAAGAAGACTGCTACTGTTGCCACTCTCTGCCTAATTCAAGACAAAAACAAGCATGCAAACAATACACTTGCACACAAGCACTCATAGGGTTATTCCACTTGGTTGCCTTATACAAAATGGCTATATTACGCATGTAAGGTATCTTAGCCAAAACAAGCAAATACAAGATCATAGTCCTTCAATGACGCTATCTAAGTTGCCTTACGAATGATCTTAGTCCCTAAAAAAGAATGCTAAGATACCTTACAACATTGCTAATCATGGTTATACGATGACCCACGCCCGTCCCGTTTACATCCAAAGATAGGGTTGCTTACCAAATCAATGGCAAGACAACAATGTCAAAGGAAAAGAAAATGAACAAGAAATACATTTGAGTAGGTAGATTGCTCCTAATTATTTGCTCCATTTCAAAACAAACATCCTTGCTATTTTCAAAAACAAACACTTACACTTTCAAAACCTCTTACAAACTTAAAAACATTTCCAAAAGATCAAACATCTTTGTATACATTCTTATGAACGAGAATCATTACAAAGATTGCCTAAACAATGGCCTCTTTACAAAATACTTTCAAAAACCACACAAAGCACAATTTCAAACAAAAGCAAGTGATCTAGCAAGTAACTAAGAGCCCATGGATAACCGTGGATGAAAAGGGTGCTAATACCTTCCCTTTTCATAATCTATCCCCCGAACTCAAGAAATAATCTCGAAGGTCTTTCCAGTGCTTTTTCACCTTTCCTTTTGGATAAAAGAAAAGTCGATGGCGACTCTTGCTAACCACAACATTTGCGATAAAACGCAAAACCCTCAAGTCAGTTCTCCCACCGTATCACATAACTGGCGACTCTGCTGGGGATAATTTTAAAAGTGGGGTTACCTTAGGGTTAGATCACATTTACTTGCTTTAATTGTTTGACTTGTATGCTTTACATTATGGTTCTTTGTTTGGGTTTGAATCCTCTACCCGGATTTGGGATACCTTATAGGTAAGTAGCAATACGTTATGGAAACTGTGCGGGGTATATCGATATGGTCTAAGAAATAGCTATGTTAGTGCGATATATTTGTGGGTACAGGTAGCCCTTGAGTTAATCAAGGAGAATACAGGGCTGCTGAGTGATATCATAAAGCACTAATGAACTTCTAGAACCTTTACTTTACCAACTTGGCCTTTAGGATATAGTGAGATGACCGGCTTTGGTGCAGTCCGAAGTTGGTAGATACTCAATACTACACTCATTGAGGTTTGATTTCTTGGGATATTTCGGTCGCCATTAAAGAGGCTTGTGCTTAAACAATGACCAAGGAAACAAACCAATGATATTGAGCTTCTTAGAACCCAATTACTATTACTAGGATAGGTTGAGCCAACTAAACTTCAAGAGGGTACTTACCTATAAAACTCCATGCAAGCCTAAACCTATAACTTGTTTGTTTTGTTTATATATACATACTTGTACATAACATCATGAACATCATAACATCATACACATTCACTAACCATTTCAAGGATTTTGGGATTCATCTTTGTTCTTATTTTGTAGGATATGGATTGTCTTCACATGAAAACTATTCAAGTCAACCTTGTAAGGATCCCTCCACAACTTAAGGAGCTAGCTTCAAGGATTCCTAAAAACTCTCCATTCACCAAGAGACATGGTCGCCTACTCAACTTGGTCACCTCTAACACATATGAGAACATGATGAAGGTTCTCTTTCAGTTCTTTGATCCTTTACACCATTGCTTCACATTTCCCGACTATCAACTTGTGCTTACTTTGGAAGAATTCTCCTGACTCTTGAGAATTCACATTCTCAATCAACTACCTTTCAACGGTATGGAAAGAGACCCAAAGCCAGAAGAGATTGCTCAAGCTCTACACTTGCACTCATCTGATGTCACAACTCATTGGGAAACAAGGAGTCGTGTCAAGGGTTTCCTAGCAAAGTTCTTGTTTGAAAAAGCCCAAAACTGTTGGAATTCCTTGGATTTTCAAGCCTTTGAGGAAATTGTGGCTCTCCTTATCTATGGGATGGTTTTGTTTTCAAATCTTGACTAACTCATAGATGTGAACGCTGTCAAAATCTTCATATCCCGCAACCCGGTTATGGCAGTAGAAATGTTCAAGACTAAGCTATTGGATTGACTAGACTTTATACAAATCAAAATAAAAATTTCCACCGTGCTTTATTGTTTCCAAAGGAATGGGAAAAGAGCGAATAACCCAAAAATAGGGGGAAAGATTCAAAGTAAGGGGGTTGGTTATGCAAAGGGAATGTATTAGAACCCTAAACATCTACGGTACTCCGCAAGAGCCTCTTTGTAAAATCTGTATATTTTGGCTATAAAAAATGTTGTATATATAAAAAAATGGATGGTGGAGGTGAGGAAAGAAATATATTTATTTTTATAATTTTTGCACCCGCCGCGGTTGCGAACCTTTAGTGCCTACGTACCATCTTTTTGTGCAATAGGGGATCAGGGTACGCGTAGTTCCTCTTTTAAAAATTTAAAACACAAATGCGTTGGTTAATTTTATGAGATGAAACATCATTGTCATTGTTCGAATGGAAAACATACCTACTACCCACAATCATGAGAAAGAAGAATTTGCATCATCTCAAAGTGGAGGATATGGCTTGGATTTTAAAAATCAACAATGCCTCACTCAACACCCAAGTGGAAAATATCTCTCTTTACTACATATTGTAGAAGTATAGTTGTTTGCATCACTACAAGGATTGACAAGAGTTCAACCTTTTTTGAGAAAAGTTTAAAGATAAAAGCCAAAGTGGCAAAATGGTTTGAAATGAGATTGATTGACTTTTAGTCTTCTCACAAAAATGTCAAGGCATTATTAAGTTGATTGGAGTTTATTTATGAAAAATGTTTTGAAAATGCATGGACATAAGTCCAAGTTTATTATGAAAGTGGTTCAAGTTCAAAAACAAGAAGAATTTTCAAAAAGGGAAAGAAGATTTTTGAAATTAAAGAAGATGGGAGGAGAAGAAGGGACTATCCTAAAGCATAAGGTAAAAGCTAGGGATAAAAACCATCTAACCAACAAGAAACCAATACTTGACATTATGAGCCAAGATAGAATTCCCATTCCTTAGATTGAAACCAATCAAGCAAAGAAATACTAGACCTATTGAGAGAACCAAACTTCAAGTGTATTAAGTCTTCACAAAAAATTGGGCAGAGCAACGGCTGTATACGGGTGAATTCCAGATTACAAACAAAGGGTGTAATCACAAAAACCTGCACACAAAAACAAACAAGCAACCCAATGTCTTGAGGTAAACGTCAAGAACTCCAGACAAAATAATCATATAAGATCTCCAAGATAGGTCAAGGTTTCTAATCCTAAGTTCAAGAAAAGTCCCATGCTCCATAATGCCAAGGATAGTAACCAAATAGTCCAAGCACCATTAAAGATTCTTTATGGTTTATGTTGATTATTAAGTGTCTTAAGAAAGGAAAAGAAAAGCTCAAGTGAGCAAAGTAAAAATGGCAAGAAAATAAATTCTCAAATGAGCAAAGATGAAAATGGCATGAAATGTAAATGCTAAAAGTAAATAGTACATAAAGCATAAAAAAATGTATAAGGTAAACAAGTCAATAATTAGTGGTTAGTTGGATGACCATCTTGAAGCTTGCATTTGGAACTCATTAGAGGATTGGTAGAACCAAAGCCTCCACACAACAAGTTGCATTTGCTTTTTGTCAAGTATATCATCCATTTGGAATTCTCATAAGTACCATTTAATGATCAACGATGTTTAAGTGATCTGCGTTGACCAAAGGTGTTGTAGATCCATTAGAGGATTGGTAGAACCAAAGCCTCCACACAATAAATCTCAAGGTTATTGGATCAAAGAGATCAAATTAACATACTTGGGCTTGCAATCATAAGTTTGGGCCACGAATGATCATTTATTCGAATCGGGACAAAATTTAGCGTTATGTTAAGCAATCATAAGTGGACTTGTATAGAAGTCACACCTATTTTGAGGTCGGTCAATAGAAATCTATGCATCATTTGTTTTGAGACATGATATAGAGATCATGCTCCAACAACATCTAGTGCAATAGGAAAGGGATGAGATGAAGAGGGATGTGAAAAATATACAAACCACATTTAAATTAAATTTTAATCAAACTATTATTAAAATCATTCATCCTTTTTTGTGGAGTTAAACTAAACACCATGGATCCAATGATGTTAATAAAGTTCATGATCCAAAATCTAACCCAAGATCAGCCAGAAAATAATCACAAAATAATATCACATTTAATATACACAAAAAATGATTTTTTTTTAAAATGTTTTAAAAATAGAAAATAATAAGAAAAATATCAACTATGTTCAAATTAATCAAGAAATGAAAAGTAAGATCATAGAAAAATCAGAAAAAGGCTCAAGTAATTTTACAATTTTTTTGGTAATTTTTTAAAGTCATAAACTATTTTTAAAATTAAAATAAATGGGTAAAATAAACAAAAAATGGTAAAAAAAAATAGTAAAGTCTGAAACAAAAATAAGATAAAGTCACCAATATTTGTCACAATATCATTGGATCATTCCATAATTTTTCCAGTATTTAAAAATATATAAAAGTATTTTTAAACATTTAAAATAAATCAAATAAGTGTAAAATTTGTAAAAAAATACCAAAACACAAAATTAAATTGTGAAAAAATAAAAATCAGAAAGAGAATAATCAAAAATATTTTTCATAATATTTTTCAGATTTTTTGGACTAAAAATGATTTTTCTATGATTTTTTGAAATTTAAAACAATTAAAATATAAAAATCAGAAAAAGAAAATAAAAGTAAAATATGTGGACCATTGGATGAAAGTAAAAACACATTAGTAATCAAATCCAAGGGATCTGGTGCGCTGTGCATATCATGGTCATTAGTGAATATTATACAAAATCATTAATTAAATCAGAATTTGAAAAATACAGATGGTCTGCCTTCATTGGTTAGAAGATGACACGTTGGTCATCTTCAACCTTCAGCCATCACGAATTGCAGGTCTCTCAAACTGTAAAATCAGAAGTTCAAACCCATGCCATTCGCTTCGTCTCTTCAAGACAAAGACAACCACACCCTCGCGCCAAATTTATATAAACTGTAGCTCAAGCAATTTGGAAAGAAAGTTTTGAAAAGGGATTTGAAATTTCATGGTCAAAACGTGTTTCCAGCAAAAGGTAAGTGTTGCAACTAGAACCAGGGCAATGAGAGCAACACAATGATATCAGAGTTTTGAAGAATTGATGAAGGAATCTACCTATTGAAGTTGAGTTGCAAAGCTCTGAAACTGGACTTCTATGGAGCAGTATAGGGCACGATTCTTGAATGTAATTATATGGTTAGCTTCAGGGAAGATCAAGGAAGGTGAATTGATGGAAAAATTGGATGGAAAAAGGGTTGAGAGTGGATTTTGAAGTTACAGAAAATTGAGTTATGGAGCAAGTTTGGCAGGGTGATTCTGGCTATCAAAGCTTGGGAAATTGAATGGGATAGTTCATGTATTTATAGGAAAAGAGAATGGGATCAAAAGGAAGAGTGAATGATGCGTTTTGGAGGAAAATCATGCACACCTGATGCACGAGTGAAGTGTGATACAAACTTCATCAAAACTCATCCAATTCTTACGTTTTGATGCGCTAAACAAATCTGGAACTTCACTAAACATGTTTAGAGGCAAAAACGCATGGAAAAATTGTGATTAGAGGCCACATTATGGATTTCAAAATTATGACTTGGTGAGAAATTCAATTTCAAAGTGCCAACTTCTGACCAATGGCATTTTCAACTAAAGGGGTCTTAGGCATGATTCTTGATGCTTTAAAAAGACGAGGTTACAAGCTTTGCAATTGAAAAAGAATGGAGTTAAATGGATGCTTGAGATGAAAGTTGCATTGAGTCAAAGTTGAAGAAAAAGGGTTGACTTTCCATGCTTAGAAATATTTCACATTCTTCTTCAAAAATGACCTATAATGTCTTGCATCCAAACATGGCCTTCCACTTGGAATTTGCTCTTGACCAAAAAAGATGGCATGAAGTAGGCCTCTTGAATGACACTTTGAAACTTGAATCATTCAAAATATACAAAATTTGAGAAAGTTACGATTTGTTGAAGTTGGCAAAATATCATGAAATGACCTATCATCTTTTGCATCTTTAAGGCAACTTCCATCCATTTTCCCACTTTGCACATAAAAGAAGGCATAAAGATCACACCTTCAAGATCATTATGGAAAAATAATGGACTCAAGGTGATAAAAATTGACCAAGTTAGGACCATTTGAAATCACTCATGTAAAATTGTGGATTCATCTGGATGACTTGAAATCTTTCTTCTTCACCAAGTTCCTTCCACATGAAAACTCCTTGGAACTTTTGAAGTGATTTGTTGATAACCATTTGAAGAGGAGGATATATTTGGAATCACTTAAAAATACCAAAAGGTGAGCAAGATGTACTCCTTTGAAGTTTAAAACCCTAGCTCCTAGATCAAGAAAATGCTTTGTGGAACTTTGACAAGTTTGAACAAACTTCTTGTACCAATATTCTTGCTTTGTGAATAGAAGTTGTTGAGGATGATAATTAGGACTCATAGCCACCAAAACTAATTTTATATCTTGAAATTTGATAGAAATATGCTCCTGTGACCAATAGGAACAAGGCCTTGTCCAAACATGACAACTTCTCCAACCAACCCCTTGTACTTTTGAGTCAAATCTAATAACCTTGAAATGTGATGAACCAAAGCAACCTTGCCATGCCAATTCTCACAAAACCAATCCAATGGTGAGGTTTGAACTTCTCAAGCTATATTGACTAGGGCATGGAAATAAACTCATGAACCCATGGGGTAGCTTGTTAAATCTCATTGCCTTCACCTACATGGATAACAAGCAAGACAAACCAACATTGCGTTTTATTAGTTAAATGAAGAAAACAAAACAATATTCATGATCACAAAAGGAACATAAATCAAGGTGCTTGGTAATCCCTCAAAAAGGTCAAAACTAAATGTAGGGAGGAGAACCAAGAATCCTAGTGTGATCTTGTTGTGAGTGAATCAACATGGTATGATGAATGGATCCTAGGGGGAAAAATTGGGTTACAACAGCTGCCCTTATTTAAGTTTCTTCTATTCGGATATACGAAGGTTAAAAATATTCATGTCAACACGATCGAAGATACTTAAATATAAAAAAACCCTATTTTTGTCCCTAAGATACCATGCAAATGCTTATGATCATGAATGCATATGAACATGGCCAAAGAGACGCAAAAATAACACTGGGGATGTAACAATAATAAAGAAACAAAGGAGCACCCGCCACCAGGAAAATAAATCACTGGTGGACCCACATAACTGAATTAGAGAGGATGGTAGGATGGTCAAAGGACACACCAACTTCTACTAAAGGCGAAGCTACCGACGTTTACTGAAGGAAGAGAGAAAGATAACAAATATCAACGTTCACTGCCAATGTCCTATCAACTTTCACTGAAGGTAGAAAGAGAATATATCATATCACCGCCATTCTCTGACGATGAACTACCAACGTTCACTGAGGGTAGCAAAAAGATAACAAACACCGACGTTCACTACCGATGGTCTACCAACTTTCACTGAAGGTAGAAAGAGAATATATCATATCACCGCCGTTCACTGACGATGAACTACCAACATTCACTGAGGGTAGAAAACATATAACAAACACTGACGTTCACTGTCGATGGTCTACCAACTTTAACTGAAGATAGAAAGAGAATATATCATATCACCTCCGTGTAAGTCTCAGAGTGCCTAAGAGGGGGGGGGGGTGAATTAGGTCTTATAAAATTTATTCGGTTTTATGAGAATGCTTGGTAGTAATTTTTCGGTTAAGTGTTTGAAGGTTTTGATTATATCTTTATCTTTTCCTGATTATGGTTATGAAAGCGATAAATGCGGAAAAGTAAAGAACACGGTGATATATCCTGGTTCCCCTCACAATCCGAGAGTACTCCAGTCCCCTTTCCAACACGAAAGAGATTTCACTATAGTTAGAATGATTGTACAGCCTATGCTTACTATCTAACCTATAGGGTGATCAAAGGTTCTTAACACCTTTAAGACCAAACAAACACTAATGTGAATGAAGAACAATCCTCTTCAAATCACAACACTTACTTCCAACAATCCTGGATAGTAAGGGAAAAACTTTAAGTAATACAATGATTTAGTTTGAAGTATATGGAGAGCTTTATCAATCTTCAATTGATCTTCTTCTTCAAGATAAAAAAAATTCTCAACAATGTATATAAATGTTCACAATGTATGAATGAAACTTGAAATGATAATGAAAGTGTATATGGCAAGTTTCACAAAATTATGAACACATGAAAGTTTAAATTCAAATGTGAGTAAATGAGAAAATTGTTAATGAAGAAGTATATTTGTTTATTTGAAAATTGAAGTATTGAACATTGTTTGAAAATAAGAAAATCTGCATTTTATAAAGTTGTAAGAACCTCTTCATTCATGCCAATTCATATGAAAAGTTGCAATGCATTCATGAAAAGATACCACTTGAAAAATGTTCAAAAAACAAAGTAAAAGCTGCATTGGTTCGCTAGGAACCGGTTCCGACACTGACAGAACCCGGTTCTTAGTGAACGTTATAAGTTGGAATTCAAATTTATCATGCAGGAACCAGTTCCCCTATTGGTACAACCCGGTTCCTAGTACAAAATCCAGGGACATGTTTTTTGAGAAAAGCTGGAACCCGGTTCCCTGTTAGGGAGAAACCGGTTCCTAAAGGTTTATTTTCAAAAATACATTTTGAAAGATATTTCAAACAAAGTTTTTCTTGATGTTAAAGTTATGGAATATGTATATGTTGATGAATGCATATTATGAACATCTATATTCAAGATTTAAAGAATTATTTATACCATTTTGACATTTGATGATTTCTTCAATAATTCTTCAATAATCTTCAAGACTTTTATTTGATGTTGATAAGCTTTTTGCACATCCTTTGAAAGTTGATGTCCATTTTGTCTTCATCAAAAACACATGCTTTAAATATGACTTGAGAAGCTTGCAATTACATTCTCCCCCTTTTTGATGATGACAACCAAGTCTTGAAAACGATTTCTTGAAATGTTCATGTTGTTTTGTGTAGCAAACATGTTGAGCAAATGTAAGGATCCCCCTAAATTGTATGCTCCCCCTAAGTCCATGATTCTTTGAATTTTGGAGAGAGTTTGATATTTATTTGGGCCTGCAATTTCTTTGAGACAAAACAACACACATGCATACTCTTCTCCCCCTTTGTTAACATAAAAAAGGATGGGGAAAAAGAGTGAAATAGATACATATAAAAATTAAGACGTGTATCTTAAGAGAAACATTAGATATCACCTTCATCCAAAATACCAAGTTCTCTTCGGATTTTGAAGAAAGGTTCTCGAGCAAGCGGTTTAGTGAAGATATCTGCGAGTTGGTTATGAGTATCCACAAAAGTGACTTCGACATCTCCTTTAAGTACATGATCACGGAGAAAATGATGTCGAATATCTATATGTTTGGTTCTTGAATGCATGACCGGATTCTTTGTAATATTGATAGCACTTGTATTGTCGCATCGAAGAGGAATGCATCCGAGATCAAGTCCGTAATCACGGAGTTGTTGCTTGAGCCAAAGAATCTGTACACAACAACTACCTGCTGCTATGTATTCTGCTTCGGCCGTGCTAAGAGCAACACATGCTTGCTTTTTACAAGCCCATGATACTAATGCATTTCCAATAATGTGACAAGTACCACTTGTGCTTTTACGATCAGTTTTACAACCTGCATAATCCGCGTCAGAATAACCAATTAAAGTGCAAGTACTACCTTTTGGATACCATAGGCCGACATTGATTGTTCCTTTAAGATACTTCATGATCCTTTTAACTGCCATGAGGTGTGATTCCTTTGGATTTGCTTGAAAGCGAGCGCAAAGACAAACACTAAACATGATGTCAGGACGGCTTGCCGTCAAGTACAATAAAGAACCAATCATACCTCTGTACTTTGTAATATCAATTGGAGTACCGGATTCATCTTGATCAACATATGTACCGGAGCCCATTGGAGTGTTCATGGCTTTACAATTGTCCATATCAAACTTTTTCAATAATTCTTTGCAATACTTATATTGATTGATGAAGATTCCATCTTCTAGTTGCTTGATTTGTAGTCCAAGAAAGTAGTTCATCTTTCCCATCATAGACATCTCGAATTCTCCTTGCATCATCAATGAGAATTCCTCACACATTTCTTTGTTAGTCGATCCAAAAATGATATCATCAACATAGACTTGAACCAATAAAGTGTTACTTTGGATTTTCTTAATGAACAAGATTTTATAAACCTTACCCTTTTCGAAACCTTTTTCACACAAAAAATTGCTAAGTCTATCATACCATGCTCTTGGTACTTGATTTAAGCCATAAAGAGCCTTTCTCAACTTAAAGACATGTGAAGGATGTTTGAAGTCTTCAAATCCCGGGGGTTGTTTGACATAGACTTCTTCATTGATGTATCCATTCAAGAATGCGCTTTTGACATCCATTTGAAAAAGCTGAAAATTTAATGAACAAGCATAAGCAAGTAAAAGACGTATAGCTTCTAACCTTGCAACCGGAGCAAATGTTTCTTCAAAGTCGATTCCTTCCTCTTGATTGTAACCTTGGGCAACTAACCTTGCTTTGTTTCGAACAATTAGACCATTCTCATCAAGTTTGTTCTTAAACACCCATCGGGTACCTATGATGTGTTTACCATTTGGTCTAGGAACAAGTTCCCAAACTTGATTTCTCTCGAATTGATTTAATTCTTCTTGCATAGCAATAATCCATTGATCATCTCCTAAGGCTTCATCAATTTTGGTAGGTTCAATTTGAGAAACAAACGCCATGTTTAAGCAAGCATCTTTTAGATTCAATCTTGTTGATACTCCTTGGCTAATGTCACCAATAATTTTGTCAATAGGATGGTCTCTATGAGTTCTCCATTCTTTTGGTAGATCATTGGTGTTTGAATCTTGTTGTACAATGTTTTCTTGATTTTCCGGTGATTTCTTAATTTGATCAATTGAAAGATCTTCCGGGGGTAAATCTATAGGATCATCATCACAAACAACTACTTCCTCCTTAGAGGGGTTAGTTTCATCAAAAGATACATGCATAGATTCTTCAATAGTTAAAGCTCTTTTATTATAAATTCTATATGCTTTACTAGAAAGCGAATAACCAAGAAATATACCTTCGTCGGATTTCTCGTCAAACTTACCGAGATTATCCTTGTCATTGTTAAGAACAAAGCACTTGCATCCAAAAATGTGAAAGTGAGCAATATTTGGCTTTCTTCCTTTGAAGAGTTCATATGGAGTCTTCTTTATTATAGGTCTAATGATAACTCGATTTCCAACATAACATGCCGTACTAACCGCATCCGCCCAAAAATATTTAGGAAGATTTGCATCACTAAGCATTGTTCTTGCAAGTTCCACTAGAAACCTATTCTTTCTTTCAACTACTCCATTTTGTTGTGGAGTTCTAGGTGCTGAAAAATTATGAGAGATACCATGTTCTTCACAAAATTCTTCAAATTGAGCATTTTGGAATTCTCCACCATGATCACTTCTTATGGATACAATCTTTAGTGATTTTTCATTTTGGATTTGCTTAGCATACTTCTTAAAGGCTTTGAAAGCATCACTTTTCTGCACAAGAAACAAAGTCCAAGAATATCTAGAAAAATCATCAATAATGACTAAAGCGTATACATTACCTCCGAAGCTTTTTGTTCTTGATGGACCAAAGAGATCCATGTGTAACAATTGTAGTGGTCTTGTAGTAGACACCACATTCTTAGATTTGAAAGTTGTTTTGGTCTGTTTGCCCTTTTGGCATGCATTACATAATTTGTCTTTGATGAACTTCATCTTTGGTAGACCAATAACTAAGTCATGCTTAACCAATTTGTTCAAGTGCTCCATGTGAATGTGAGCGATCCTCTTGTGCCATAACCAAGCGTCATTGTTGTTTACCATAAGACATTGTACCTTCAGAGACAAATCATCTAAAGTAATCATAAAAATATTGTTAGTTCTTATACCTTTGAGTTTTACCTCATTGGTTGCCTCATCCATAATGAGACATTCATCTTTGTTGAATTTGATCTTGAACCCTCTATCGCAAAGTTGACTTATGCTAAGAAGATTGTGCTTTAATCCTTCAACATAGAGAACATCCTCAATTTGAATGGATGGAGGTGTGCCAACTATTCCAACGCCAAGAATCTTTCCTTTGGTGTTGTCTCCATAGGTAACATACCCTTTGGCTTTATGTACTAGATATGAAAATTGGTGTACATCTCCTCTCATATGCTTTGAACATCCACTATCAAGATACCAAACATTTGATGTGGATTTCAAGCATACCTACACAAACAAATTATTCTTTGTTAGGTACCCAAGTTGCCTTGGGTCCTTCATAGTTAGTTCCCTTTTTCACCCACACATAATGCCCACTTGCTATACTAAAGTTTCTAACATAGCAAGCATTAGGTGTATGGCCTTTAATACCACAATAAAAACAAGTAGGTTCAAAGTTACTTCTATATCTAGAAGGATAATATTTCTTCTTAGGAAATGTTTTCTTTTTCGATACATTAGCCTTTTTCTTTTGATGATTATGAACAACTTGCTTCTTTTCTACTTTCTTGGGATTGGAACTATTACTAGCCTTTACAAAAACAGTGGGATTGTTACTTGGTTTCTTAGAATTCACATAACCAAGACCCCTTTTATCATTAGGATAACATTGTTGACTTAGTAATCCTTCCAATCCTATTTGTCCTTTTTCATATCGTTCAATGACTCTTTTCAATTGAACAATTTGAAAGACATTTGATTCACACTTGGAGCATGCAAAGTTTTCTTTTTCTTTAATAAAATTCTGTTTTTGAAGTTCAAAATCTTTAGTCATAGTGTCAATTTTTTCTAAACAACTTAGAAGTTTTTTTTCTTGATTTGACACCTTTTTGTATAAACTTTTGCATTCTTTCAAGAGTTCATCAATAACATCTTGAACATCATTATCAAAAAGATTAAATTCATTACTAACCTCTTCTTCATAGTCGGAGTGATGTGAAGCCATTAATGCTAGATTTGCACATTCCTCGCTTTGCGAATCGGATGAAGAACTTATCTCATTATCTTCCCATGCAACATAAGCCTTTTTGTTCTTGAACTCCTTTTTGCCTTTGAATCCATTTTTCTTGGAGAGTTTTGGACAATCCGGCTTTATGTGACCTTGCTTTCCACATTCATAACATGTGACATCTTGTGTTGATGTGGAGGCTTCTTTATCTTTATGATTATAAAATTTCTTCCTCTTGACAAAGTTAGCATTATGAAGATTATTTTTATGACCAAAATATTTTCCTAACCTTTTTACAAGAAGCAAGATGTTTTCATCTTCCTCCGATGCATCTTTATCTTGACTTTCCTTTGAATCAACTTTCAAGGCAATGCCTTTGGATTTCTTCTCTAAATTTTCATGTTTTTCAAGTCTACCGAGTTCCGTTTCATATTCTTGAAGTTTGCCAAATAATGTAGCGGAAGTCATTGCAGAGAGACTCTTCTTTTCTGAGATTGCCGTTACCTTTGGTTGCCATTCCCTAGTCAATGATCTAAGGATTTTCAAGTTGAGTTCATCATTTGTCAAGGTTTTACCAAGAGCATTTAAGTGATTTGTCAAATGCACAAATCTCTTTTGTAAGTCAAGAATGGATTCTCCGGGCTGTATTCGAAATAGTTCATATTCTTGACTCAAGGTATTTAGCCTTGATCTTTTTACTTCAGCCGTTCCTTCATGAGTTTGAACTAGGGTATCCCATATTTCTTTTGCTGTCTTGCAGTTCGAGACACGGAAAAATTCGTCCATACTGAGTGCACCTTGAAGAAGGTTTATTGCCTTTTTGTCATAGAGAACTTTCTTTTTATCATCGTCGTCCCATGCAGTTTTGGGCTTTACAAAACCAATGCCATTGATAATTGATATCGGGATAAATGGACCATTTTCAACAGCATCCCATACTTCCTCTCCTTGTGCTTCTAAATGCACCTTCATGCGTATTTTCCAGAAGTCAAAATATTCACCACAGAATAGAGGAGGCTTGTTGTTACTACCACCATCTCTGAAAACTGGTTGATGATTTGCGGAAGCCATTCTGGATCTTTAGGAACAAGTTACCTATAACTTGCTCTGATGCCAATTGTAAGTCTCAGAGTGCCTAAGAGGGGGGGGGGGGGGGGGGGGTGAATTAGGTCTTATAAAATTTATTCGGTTTTATGAGAATGCTTGGTAGTAATTTTTCGGTTAAGTGTTTGAAGGTTTTGATTATATCTTTATCTTTTCCTGTTTATGGTTATGAAAGCGATAAATGCGGAAAAGTAAAGAACACGGTGATATATCTTGGTTCCCCTCACAATCCGAGAGTACTCCAGTCCCCTTTCCAACACGAAAGAGATTTCACTATAGTTAGAATGATTGTACAACCTATGCTTACTATCTAACCTATAGGGTGATCAAAGGTTCTTAACACCTTTAAGACCAAACAAACACTAATGTGAATGAAGAACAATCCTCTTCAAATCACAACACTTACTTCCAACAATCCTGGATAGTAAGGGAAAAACTTTAAGTAATACAATGATTTAGTTTGAAGTATATGGAGAGCTTTATCAATCTTCAATTGATCTTCTTCTTCAAGATAAAAACAATTCTCAACAATGTATGTAAATGTTCACAATGTATGAATGAAACTTGAAATGATAATGAAAGTGTATATGACAAGTTTCACAAAATTATGAACACATGAAAGTTTAAATTCAAATGTGAGTAAATGAGAAAATTGTTAATGAAGAAGTATATTTGTTAATTTGAAAATTGAAGTATTGAACATTGTTTGAAAATAAGAAAATCTGCATTTTATAAAGTTGTAAGAACCTCTTCATTTATGCCAATTCATATGAAAAGTTGCAATGCATTCATGAAAAGATACCACTTGAAAAATGTTCAAAAAACAAAGTAAAAGTTGCATTGGTTCGCTAGGAACCGGTTCCGACACTGACAGAACCCAGTTCTTAGTGAACGTTATAAGTTGGAATTCAAATTTATCATGCAGGAACCGGTTCCCCTATTGGTACAACCCGGTTCCTGGTACAAAATCCAGGGACATGTTTTTTGAGAAAAGCTGGAACCCGGTTCCCTGTTAGGGATGAACCGGTTCCTAAAGGTTTATTTTCAAAAATACATTTTGAAAGATATTTCAAACAAAGTTTTTCTTGATGTTAAAGTTATGGAATATGTATATGTTGATGAATGCATATTGTGAACATCTATATTCAAGATTTAAAGAATTATTTATACCATTTTGACATTTGATGATTTCTTCAATAATTCTTCAATAATCTTCAAGACTTTTATTTGATGTTGATAAGCTTTTTGCACATCCTTTGAAAGTTGATGTCCATGTTGTCTTCATTAAAAACACATGCTTTAAATATGACTTGAGAAGCTTACAATTACACTCCGTTCACTGATGATGAACTACTAACGTTCACTGAGGGTAGCAAAAAGATAAAAAAACACCAATGTTCACTGTCGATGGTATACCAACTTTCACTGAAGGTAGAAAGAGAAAATATCATATCACCGCCGTTCACTGACGATGAACTACCAACATTCACTGAGGGTAGCAAAAAGATGATAAACCCTGACGTTCACTAACGATGGTCTACCAACTTTCACTGAAGGTAGAAAGAGAATATATCATATCATCACCGTTCGCTGACAATGAACTACCAACATTCACTAAGGGTAGCAAAAAGATAACAAACACCGACGCTCACTGCCAATGGTCTACCAACTTTCACTGAAGGTAGAAAGAGAATATATCATATCATCACCGTTCACTAACGATGAACTACCAACGTTCACTGAGGGTAGCAAAAAGATAACAAACACTGACGTTCACTAACGAAGGTCTACCAACTTTCACAGAAGGTAGAAAGAGAATATATCATATCATCACCGTTCACTGATAATGAACTGCCAACGTTCACTGAGGGTAGCAAAAAGATAACAAACACTGACGTTCACTGCCGATGGTCTACCAACTTTCACTGAAGGTAGAAAGAGAATATATCATATCATCATCATTCACTAACGATGAACTACCAACATTCACTGAGGGTAGTAAAAAGATAACAAGTTTCCCCAAGATTATAGTGTTTCACCTAGAACGAGTCTCAACTTCTTCTTTAACCAAGGCACTCCGCCTGGAAAGGATAATATATAAGCTGTCTCAAATAAAGAGACTTGCTACTTGTTGTCACAGAGGGTTGTAAAAAGAGGTGACTTTTTAGGAAGGAGGTATGACTTCCTAGGGAGGTGCCATGATACTCTTGCTGAGGGGATAAAGTCTTCTTGTGAAAAATAAATGAACCAACCAAAACTTGGGGTTTTTAGCAATCCAAAGTGAATAACATTGCCAGGGAACCACATATCCAAACCAGAAATAAACTGGAATGAAACAGTCAACCAGAATTTATCCTTTAAGAAATAAACTCAAGAGGGAAAACCCAATTTATCCAAACAATGAGCTGTACCGGAAGGCTTAAAGCAAAAATCTTCTATGAGGGACAACTCAGTAGGGAAATTGAAAGAATATACGTTTTCTGCTTAAGTCCAACACTCTATTGAAAAAAGGGAAATGTAACTCTATAAAATAGGGTAATATGTCAACAAAAATATTATTAAATCTCAATGAAAAATGATATGCTAATTTTAGCTATGCATGATGTATGTATGAATGTATGAGTGTTATCGTGTGTATGCTGACAAAACAGATACACAATCATTGGGAACAAACAAGAAAAACTGCCTCATGCACTAACAACACTCAGCTAAACTTCATCCAAGATGATCATTCCAAGAAAGGTAAAGGCCAACTGCGGAAACAAAACCTACTGCCTGCTTTAACTTTACTGGGGAGAAACATAATTCGGAGGTAGACAAATCAAAGTGATGAAATAAACGGATACCGGGATAGAACATCCTTCTTCAGGCTTCATCGGGGAAACCAATGTTTTTTCAAAAGTAACATGCCCACTGGAGATTGCAAGACCAGTCTCAAATAAATCAGACTGGCACCGAAACATCCAAACTTTGCTGGGGAATTCAAGCCTACTTCACTTGAGAAAAATGCGGATTGAAACTTCACATCATAAAAACTCAGAAAAGAGGAGAAATGAATCCAAACTTGACCGAGGATACCGAAATCATGAACCCAATATGGTGAAAACAACCCGAGTAGACCTTCCCGAGGGGAACAAAAGCTTCTCAAAACAACCGGAGTTTGTCCATTCCTGGGATCACCATTTTTGTTGTCATTGCTTCATCACAACTCTCAAAGTAAAAGTAAATTGTAAATATTTTTTTTTTTGAAAAATCAATTTTGTTATTTAATCTCTTTGCTTTGAAAGTTATTATCAGTAATAAATGGAGTCTTTGCAAGCTAAATAAAATAAGAAACATAAAGAATTGGGTAAAAGCTCGAATTTCATTAATAGAATGGTAGTCTGCGAATGGCGAGACTCCATAGATGATTACAAAGTTTGAGAAATGGTAATACATAATAGAAAAGATACATTGAGATACAATGACCATTATCCCCCTAACAAATTTTGAAATCCTGAGCAGCAGCTTTTGTTGATGTATGGTGAGGATCCGAGAAGATTGTTGCTTCAACGATCAAGTCTTGTCTGATGTAGTTACTTGCCAAGAAAATCCCTAACTTTTGCCTAAGCTGCCCTTGCGGGTTTTCAACTTAGCAGGAAATTTATTCTATTTATGTCTCTAATTTTTGCCTAGACCGCCCTTTTGGGTTTTCGGCCTACCGAGACGCTCCTTTTTTGCCTAAGCCACCCTTTCGGGTTTTCAATTTAGCGAGCTGTTCTTTTATTTCTTTAGGCAAAGTATTTCTTGACTGCGTCAGCGTTCATGGAACGTGGGAACTCCTCGCCATCCATAGTTTCAAGAATTAATGCACGGCCAGAGAAGGCTTTCTTGACAACATATGGGCCTTCGAAATTGGGATTCCACTTGCCCCTAGAATCGGTGTTGAAAGACATGATCTTCCTGAGCACGAGGTTGCCTTCTCTGAATTCACAAGGTTTGACCTTTTTATCAAAAGCTTTCTTCATTCTTCTTTGATATAACTGGCCATGACACAAAGTCGTCATTCTCTTCTCCTCAATCAAATTCAATTGGTAAAACATGTTCTGGACCCATTCAGCCTCCGCCAACTTGGTTTCCATTATCACACGCAACGAGGGAATCTCTACCTCGACTGGGAGTACAACTTCCATTCAATACACTAAGTAGAACAGTGTTGCTCCTGTTGAAGTGCGGACAAATGTTCGATATCCATGCAGAGCAAAAGGGAGCATTTCATGCCAATCCTTATAAGTAATAACCATTTTCTGGATAATTCTCTTGATATTCTTATTAGCAGCTTCAACAGACCCATTCATCTTTGGCCTGTATGGAGATGAATTGTGATGGACAATCTTGAATTCTTCACACAGTTCTGTCATCATCTTGTTGTTCAAATTCGAGCCATTATCAATATGATTCTGTTTGGCACACCATACCGGCATATAAGATTATTCTTGATGAAACGTACAACCACCTGTTTAGTAACATTGGCATATGAAGCAACCTCTACCTATTTGGTGAAGTAATCAATTGCTACCAAGATAAAACATTGCCCATTCGATGCTTTGGGTTCTATCATCCCAATCATGTCAATACCACACTTAGAGAAAGGCCACGGGGAGGAAATCACATTGAGGAGTTTCAGAGGCACATGGACCTTGTCTTCGTAAATCTGGCATTTATGGCACTTCTTTGCAAATTTGTAATAGTCAGATTCCATTATCAGCCAATAATAACCTGCCCTTAGCATCTTTTTATCCATCGAATATCCATTGGCATGAGTGCCAGATGAACCTTCATGAATCTCATGCATCAACATGTCTGCTTCGTATCTATCCACGCATCTGAGCAAGACCGTGTCATAATTTCTCTTCTATAACACATTTTCACTGAGGAAGAAACTGCCTGCCAATCTTCTCAATGTTTTTTTATCTTTCTTCGACGCATCAATCGGGTATTCCCGAGTCTGAAGAAAATGCTTGATATCATAATACCAAGGTTTTTCATCTGCTACCTCCTCTATTATAAACACATGAGCGGGCATATCCAGCCGTCGAATCGTAATTCGGGGTATATCATTCCAAGTATTCACTTGGTACATAGAAGCCAGAGTTGCTAGAGCATCCGCCATTTGATTTTCATCTCTAGGGATGTGATGGAATTCAACTTTATTGAAGAATGGTAATAATCTTCTAGCATAATCTTTGTAATGGATCAAGCCAGGGTGACAAGTATCCCATTCTCCTTTAATCTGATTTATTACCAAAGCTGAATCACCATACACATCTAGAATTTTTATTCTGAGATCAATAGCTTCCTCGAGACCCATGATGCAAGCCTCATATTCTGCCCTATTGTTAGTGCAATCAAATTTTAACCTTGCAGTAAAAGGAATGTGCGATCCATGAGGAGTGACAATCACAACACCAATTCCTTTACCATAAACATTCCCAGCTCCATCAAATATCATACTCCAACGAGATTCAGGGTCAGGACCTTCCTCAGGTAATGGTTCATCACAATCCTTCACTTTCAGGAACATCACATCCTCATCGGGGAATTCATATTCTACAGACCGATGATCCTCCACTGGTTGGTGAGCAAGATAATCTGCCAACACACTACTTTTAATAGCTTTTTGAGTGTGGTATTCGATATCATATTCAGATAACAACATCTGCCAGCGGGCAATTCTCCCAGTAAGAGCAGGTTTTTCAAAAATGTACTTGATTGGATCCATTTTGGAGATCAACCAAGTGGTGTGATTCAACATATACTACCGCAAACGCTTTGCCGCCCAGGCCAAAGCACAACATGTTTTTTCCAACATGGAATACCGCGACTCACAATCAGTGAATTTTTTTACTGAGATAATAAATGGAGAACTCTTTCTTCCCTGTTTCATCCTGTTGTCCCAGAATACAACCCATGGATTTATCTAACACTGTCAGATACATAATCAACGGTCTTCCTTCTACGGGAGGGAGCAAGATAGGAGGTTCAAGCAGATATTCTTTAATACTTTCAAATGCCCTTTGGCAGTCATCCATCCACACGTAACCTTGATCTTTCTTTAACAACTTAAAGATCGGTTCACATGTTGCAGTCATGTGGGAAATGAATATGGAAATATAATTCAAATGCTTGAGGAAACCTCTGACTTGCTTTTCAGTTCTTGGTGCTGGCATTTCTTGAATTGCTTTGACTTTATCAGGGTCAACTTCAACCCCTTTTGGGCTAACAATGAAAGCCAACAACTTCCTCGATCGAACACCGAAGGTGCATTTATTTGGATTCAAGCGGAGACGATACTTCCTCAAACGCTGAAACAGATTCAACAAATCTTCTATATGCCCTTCTTCAGTCTGGGATTTGGCAATCATATCATCAACATATACTTCAATTTCCTTGTGCATCAGATCATGGAATAGGGTTGTCATAGCCCTCTGGTACGTTGCACCAGTGTTCTTCAACCCGAAAGGCATCACTCTGTAACAGAATATTCCCCAGGGTGTGATAAACGTTGTTTTTCCATGTCCTCTGGATCCATTCTTATTTGATTATACCCGAAAAATCCGTCCATGAACGAGAATACTTTGAATTTTGTTGTGCTATCCACTAACATGTCGACATGTGGCAATGGAAAATTATCTTTTGGACTAGCTTTATTTAGATCTTTGTAATCTACGCACATGCAGACTTTTCCGTCTTTTTTTGGTACTAGGACAATATTGGCAATCCATTGAGGATACACTGACATCACGATAAAACCAATATTAATTTGCTTT
Organism: Vicia faba; assembly: GCA_948472305.1. Classification (NCBI taxonomy): domain Eukaryota; kingdom Viridiplantae; phylum Streptophyta; class Magnoliopsida; order Fabales; family Fabaceae; genus Vicia; species Vicia faba. The sequence goes on from OX451736.1 coordinate 1,601,067,404, forward strand.
AGAACCTCCTCTTTGATCTTTACTGCCATATCTGGGTGAGTTCTTCTCAACTTTTGTTTAATTGGCGGACACTCTGGCTTCAACGGCAAACGGTGCTTGATAATATCTGTATCTAGACCACACATATCTTGGTAAGAACAAGCAAATATATCCACATACTCCTTCAACAACTCAATCAACTTTCTCTTTACATCGGGATGCAGCGATGCTCCAATCTTGACTTCCTTTGGATCTTCTTCTTAACCCAAATTGATCACTTCCAAAGGCTCTTTATATGGCTGAATGGTATTTTCCTCGTGCTCAAGAAACCGTGAGACCTCTTCTGGAATCTCATCATAATCTTCTTCTTCAGCCCCAAACACAAGACATTCAAAGTTGGGAGAGGGTGCAGGGTCATTGTATTCAACAGGTTTTTTAGTTAATATGCACATATGATTTATGATTGCTTTTAGAAACTGATACATATAACAAGTGATTATGCAGATTGAATTTCAGTTATTATTTATTTTGAAAGGGTTTTTTTTATTACCATTTTCCAAGAAAAATCAAAAAATAAAGACATAATTCAGGAAGCAAAGACAACTTTTATTAATGATCTTAAAAGTCACAGCAAATAGATAAGCCCCACAACATTAATACTTCCACCTTGGGCAGAGTGAAAGCTTTTCAAGAAAAAAATATTAACAAATCAAATTACTTTGAAACATGTATGCAAGAGGGAATATCAATGGTGACCCAGTTCTGAACCCTGACTTTGTGCGTCACATAATTCGGCATTTCCTGCTTTGCTTCATCCTCCTCAACAACATTAACTCCATAATCAGTTGGATGAAGGTAACTTCTGCTGCAGAAAACATTATGATAGCTGCTCATAGTAGACTTTGACTTCAAACTTTCTCCTTTGCTATTCTTCAAAGAGAACCCCAATCCAGTTCTGTTCTTGTTAACGGGTGGATCCACAATTCATCCCTAGACTTCATTGTGACCCTTACGTACAACCTGCTGCACATCCTTCAGCGAGACCATGGAATTCTCATTTCTCCTTATGTTGTCAATGGATAAGGCTTGGAACTGGGTTCCAACAACAACTTCATCCACTTCTACAATGCTGAAAGAGGATAAATGAGATATCAACAATGCCTGCTCCCCATTTATGATCACTACCTTCCCTTCACGCACAAACTTTAGCTTCTGATATAAAGTTGAAGTGACAACCCCTGATTCATGTATCCACAGCCGTCCTAGCAGACAACTATAAGCGGGAATGATGTCTATGACCTGGAAGGTTATCTGAAATAAATATGGTCCTATATGGATAGGTAAGTCCACTTCACCGATGACAGATTTCCTTAACCCATCAAACTCCTTCGCAATGATGCCACTCGGGCGCATAGGCATTCCTTGATATTTCAACTTCATGAGAGTACTCCTTGGTATAACATTCAACGCTGATCCATTATCAATTAGAACATTGGATAGTGAATCATTCTTGCAGTTCATAGAGATGTGGAGGGCCAGGTTGTGATTCCTCCCTTCATCTGGCAATTCATCATCGCAGAAACTCAAGTTATTACATGACGTAATGTTTCCTATTACACTGCTGAATTAATCTATTGGCATATCACTCTCCAAAAAAGCTTGGTCCAGTACCCTCATCAAGGATTCTCTATGAGCAGAGGAGTTCATCAATAAAGCTAAGATAAATATTTTTGAAGGAGTCTGTAGTAGCTGATATACAATTCTGTAGTCGCTCATCTTAATTATCTTTAAAATATCATCCACTTCTTTCTCTAACGTAGCTCCACTAGTCTCTCCTGTAGCCTTCTTAGGTTCATCATTCTCAACAATTTTCTTTCCAGTAGAAACATCTCTCCGAACAACTGGCGCAAACACACGACCGCTACGGGTCACCCTACTATTTTCAGCTATATTTCCAATATCAGGCATTGGATGAATGGGAACTTCCACTCCATCTTCTACGATTGTAGCGTTGTATTTGTAAGACACAACCTTATCTGATTTGTAGGGGATAAGACCTGGTAAACTAATCACCAATGGGGTAACAACTGGCTTGCTATGATACTCCACTTCAAAATGGGCGGGTGCACCAAAACAAGGCACGATGACGTTTACCCCTTCTTCAACACAGTCAGTCATCAATAAGTCATTTCTGGAAAACAAATCTTCACCTGAAGAGAAATACTCATCTACAGAGGCATACTCTTCATCTGACTCTTCTTCCGTTAAACAAACCTCAACCATATCAACCTCATGATAATCATCCCTCTGACCTGTAATCTTGATAGTTCCATTGTCTAACAACAACTGAACACCCTTCTTCACGATTGAATATCCTCGAGGATCTCGACAACAAACTAGGCAAGATCCATATTGGTGTCCCACCTGATCAGCCGTATGGCAGAAGGTATCATGCAACTGCACGAGATCCTCATTCATATCCTCCACATCAAAAATTCTGAATTCACCAGGACACCCAGAAACCATGTTCACTTCCTCTTCATACTCTGCCCTAGTCCTGATTATGTGGATGAGGCCATCATCCATCATCTCCTGTAAATCAGCCTTTATCTTCTCACAACCCTGTATGTTTGTACTACAAATAGCACAACCAGAATGGTCGTGCGTATAGTAGCTAAATTCACAGAGGTCTGCGTGCATTTTCACCAAATCTCCTCTAACCTGATTAATATCAAAAATCTGGAAGTCACCTGGACAACCATGTCGCACACTTTTTCTGTGCTCAATTGCGACAGTGATGATATGAAATAGAAATGTAGCGGTAAATATTTGAGATTAAGCCATCAATTGACTTATCTCAATACAATGAAGTCGCCATCGCACTTTATTGTTTCCAAAGGGAAATGGGAAAAAAGCGAACAAAACCCAAAAAGATCAGAGATCGAGGTACGGGGGTCGGTTATGCAAAGGGAAGGTATTAGCACCCTAAGCATCTACGGTATTCCGCAGGATCCACTTTGTTTGGTTTCTTTTAAAAGGAGTGTCATGTAAAGGTTTACTTGCTAAAGGAAAAGAATGAATGAGTATTTGTAAACAAAAGAAAATGAAATGTTTTTTATTATTTTTGTTGCTCGCTTTGGGTCGTAAGACTTAGTCCTACGTACTCCCTCGTGCAATGGGAAAGTCCGAGCACTGTAGTTCGGCTAGAAAAGACTTGTCTGTTGGTTGATTTTAAACAAGGAGACAAGTCTTCATTGTTAGGAGAGAAATCTCGACTAACGCCCACAAGGTGTGAGAAAGATGGACCATGCGTCAGCAAAAGTGAGGGTTTGAGAACGCCTCTAGTACTCAAGTGGAAGAGTCGACACCTTTATAACCATGGGGATAGGAGAATGTTTCTCGACTATCAATGAATCATGTCTCATCTTGAAAAAAGTTTTCAAGGGTAAAAGTGCTCGAGCGTACAAAAAGGTTTGAATGAGTTGAAGTGTTTTTGTTAATTTTGAAAGATGTCAAAGTATGATTAAGTGAATTGAAGTTTGTTTAAAGAAAATAAGTTTTAAAAGAAAAAGCACTCGACAAAGTCGAGGTTTATTATGAAAGTGGTTCAAGTTAATAAACAAAGAAGGTTTTGAAAAAAGATGAGAAGATTTTGAAAATTAAAGAAGATGGGAGGAGATAAAGGGACTATCCTAAAGCATAAGGTAAAATCTAAGGAAGAGAATCGTCTAACAAACACGAAGCCAATACTTGACATTATGGGTCAAGATAGAATTCCCATTCTTTGGATTGAAACCAAGCAAGCAAATATACTAGACCTCTTGAGAAGACCAAACTTCAAGTGTATTAAGTCTTTGAAAAAATTGGGCAGAGTAACGGTTGTATACAGATGAATTCTAGATTATAAACAAAGTGTGTAATCATAATAACCTGCGCACAAAATAAACAAACAACCCAATGTCTTAAGGTAAATGCCAAGAGATCTAGACAAAATATCCATTAAGGTCACAAGGTTTCCAACATAAGCCAAGGTTTCTAATCCTAAGTCCAAGAAGTCCAATACTCCATAATGCCAAGGATAGTAACCAAATAGTCCAAGTATCATTAATGTTTTTTATGGTTCGTGTTGATTATTAAGTGTCTTCAAAAGGAAAAGAAAAGCTCAAGTGAGCAAAATAAAAATGACATAAAAGTAAATGCTCAAGTGAGCAAAGATGAAAATAGCATGAAATGTAAAATGCTAAAAGTAAATGGTACATAAAGTAAAGAGCATAAAATAAAAGCATAAAATAAAGTCAATTGTTAGAAATTAGTGGTTAGTTGGATGACCATCTTGAAACTTACATTTGGAACTCATTAGAGAATTGGTAGAACCAAATCCTCCACACAACAAGTTGCATTTGCTTTTTGTCAAGTATATCATCCATTTTGGAATCCTCAAAAAGTAATATGTAATGATCAACGATGTTTAATTGATCCGCATTGACCAGAAGTGATGTAGATAAATTAGAGGATTGGTATAACCAAAGCCTCCACACAATGAATCTCAAGGTTATTGGATCAAAGAGATCAAATTAACATACTTGGGCTTGCAAACATAGGTTTGGGACACGAATGATCATTTATTCGAATCGGGACAAAATTCAGCGCTATGTTAAGCAATCGTAAGTGGACTTATGTAGAAGTTACACCTATTTTGAGGCCGGTCAATAGCAATCTATGTACTTCATGTTTGGATAAATGATATAGAGATCATCATCCCTTAACATGTAGCACAAATAAAAAAGAAAGGGATAAGATGAATAGGGAGGGGAATGATAGGCTAATTTGGATCCCTACCTTAAATTTCTTTCATCTTTAAATTCAATCACTCATCTAGATGGATTAAGGCACTAAACATATCATTAATCCAAAGTACCAAGAATGAATTAAATAATTCACTCTTTGATAGATTTGAATTGATGAACATTTATCCAACTTCATCTACACCATAAAGTCCATTGAATTTAAAGAGAAATTGGACATTTAAAATTGTAATCCAAATCATCCATCAAAGAGAGTGAGCAGAAAAAATATTTGAGTCAAAACAACCCCAAAATAAGGCAGAAAAAGTATTTTTGGCACTGTTATAATCGATTGTGCTTAGACAGCCACCAATTGCATCAGTGCAGTTTTTTTTCAAATCAATTTTCTGTGACAATTGATTGCAATGTTACAACAATTGATTGCAACCTGTTAAAATCAGTAGAAAATAGCATTTTAAGGATCAAATTCTTGTTCCAACTTTTCATCAAACACCTTATGATCATGGATCCAATTGAGCATGAACATTCCATCAAATTATGAGAAAATAGCACTAATGGAGTCATAAAATAGTGCTCAATGAATCAAAACCAGAAATCCACAAGAGATCACATTGTGAAAGATGATGATCTAACTTACCAAAGGTAGAATTAGAGAGTTATCAAACAACTTCCAGAATTTGCTTCAATTCAACCACAAGAATCAATTACCAAAGCTTGGATGTAGAGAATTGATGAAGAAAAAGTGTTTGGATGAAGGGTTAGCTCAAAGATTAATAAGCTTCAATGCAAAGCTTACTATCCTTTTTTTTGAAAATGGAGCTTTGAGTGAATTTGGTAGATGGAGAGAATTGAGAGATTTTTTAGCAAAATGAGTTTGGCTATCCAAAGCTTGTGATTTGAATGAAATGAGGTCTCTATTTATAGAGTTTAGGATTAGGATTAGTGGTAATTTGGTAATTGATTCTTGGAGCCAAAAATTGAATTAATGATATAATTGTCAAATTATGCAGAAAAATTGGAGCAAAAAAGATGACAGTTTTGAAATTGCTGGCTTTTTCAAAAATCACGTGTGTTTTGCTGCTATGAGTCGACACAAGAGTCGTATGGATCGACACGTTCTAGTTGTATAACATAGCATGAGTCGATGCAAGCTTCTATGGATCGATACAAGCTGCCTTTTCAACACAATACAGAATCAATCAATTTGCATGAGTCGATGCAAGCTTCTATGGGTCGATACAAGATGTTATTTCAACACAATACAAAATCAATCAATTTGCATGACTCGACACATAACATGTATGTGTCGACACATGCTAGTTATACAAAACAGTATGAGTCTACACAAGCCTCTATGGGTCGATGCAAGCTGCTTTTGTCAACACATTACAGAATTGATTGTCTTGCATGGGTCGACACATAACACGTATGTGTCGACACATACTAATTTTTTTTGATTTTTGAAGACTAAAAATACACTTTTTTTCAAAGATTGTGCATAATACATTATGTGAAATCGATTGTACTATGGGAGCAATCGATTGTACAGGAAAACAAAAATGTAAATTTTTTAATTATTATTATTTTTCTTTGCAAATAGAGATTTTAGGGAAATAATACCGGAAAACCTTATTTGTCGGATGCTTTGACTCGGTACCTACAAAACACAAATATGCAAAGGCAAAAACAAATATTTTTTGTATTTTGGTTAGAGGTTAGTCAACAACACAAGAGCAAACTTAAAGATAGGATGCAAATGTGATGAATGAAGCTATTTATTAATGGTTGTGACCAAATGACAAAATATGATATGAAAGTGAGACTGAAAAAGTTAGGGGCGAAATTTAGGGTACAAAAGTTGCCCCTATTTAATTATCTTTCTGCCAGGTAGGCGGAAAGTAATTAAATACAAACAGACCCGAATTTCGTCCCTGATGCGATGAGATGATAGCGTATGTTATGAATGAATGCAGACTCTTTTTTGACATATATTTTTTGAATGATGCATGAGATGAGACAAACTCTGGGGAATATGGAAAGACTCAAAACTAGAAACTTGTGGTAGTTCAGATGAAATGACGTGGAAAGACACGCTAGGGAAACAACAAGATATTTCTGGATATCCGTCAGGGTGACAAGGAGTAACCAGCAATACTTGGAAAAAAGGGGTAAAACCCGAGAAGGCAAGCGGTGACATCCAAGAATGGAATTGAATGGGGCAAGTAACTCTTTGGAAAAGACAATCAGAAACATCTAGAAGAACATTAGATATGGGATGAGACCAAATCTGAAGCTACATCAGAGTCGTCCAAGAAAGACGCTGGGCGGAAAAGAAACGTGACATCCAATACTGGCTTTGAATGAAGGGAAAACTCAACATTCAATACTAGCTTTAAACGAGAGAAAAGATCACAACATCCAATACTGGCTTTGGATGGGGTGAGAAAAAAAAACAAGGCGTCCAATACTGACTTTGAACAACAGAAAAGGTAACAACATCCAATACTGGCTTTGGATGGAAAAAGAGATCTTGACATTCAATACTGGCTTTGAATGAAGGAGAAGCTCAACGTATAATATTGGCTTTAGACGAGAGAAAAGATCACAACATCCAATATTGGCTTTGGATGGGGTGAGAAAAAAAACAAGGCGTCCAATACTGGATTTGGACGACAGAAAAGGTAACAACATCCAATACTGGCTTTGGATGGAAAAAGAGATCTTGACATTCAATATTGGCTTTGAATGAAGGAGAAGCTCAACGTCTAATACTGGCTTTAGACGGGAGAAAAGATCACAACATCCAATATTGACTTTGGATGGAAAAAGAGATCTTGACATTCAATACTGACTTTGAATGAAGGGAAAAAAAGCATGGCGTACAATACTGGCTTTGAACAAAAAAATAACAATATCCAATACTGGCTTTGGATGGAAACAAAAGAGACCACATATCCAAGATTAGCATTGGACGGAAGAGAGAAACAACTCATCTAAGATTAGCATTGGACGAAAGAGAGACAGCTGAACTGACGTTTGCTTTGGTAGGTGCCAAGTAAGTTAGACTTTGATCTCAAGGTGACATGTCAACTGCAACAAGACCTTGGGAAATGCAAATGTGGATGAAACACTCTTGTTATGCATTATGTTTGGATTTTGTTATGCATGATATGTGAATGTTCTATGCATGTAATGCAGACGTTTACGACAATAGAGTTTGACTCTTTTGTGGAGGTAAGATTGGAAGTTTGATTCCTTAACACGGAGAACTCTGCCAAATTTGATTGGAAAGAAAATGTTCTGAACCCCAAATTTGTCACACTTGTAAATTGTATTGAACTGATGATCTTCTGGGGAAGGACATGGAGAGCTGCTTGGGTATTTGTACCAGATTAGCTGACTGTTGAAGATAAACTGATCATGGCTTCAGTCGAAAGTTGCTGGAAGTGAGCTAATCATGGCTTCAACTCTGAAATTACTATTGGAAATAAACTGATCATGGCTTCATCTCTTGAAATGACTGTTGGAAACAAATGCCCCTGTACGAGTCTTGAAAATGATTTTCTGGCTAACCAATTCTGAGAAAACTTGCACTGAGCAATAAATCTTAAACTGATTCGTAAATGGACCTGGAAGATACTTGCCCCTGATAGGGTCACTGACCAAGTTCCTCAGCTGTTTGAAATTCCTTGACGAGGAAAACTTGTTTGCAAGGAAAATTGTTTATTCAAACATGGTAATTTTAATGCAAAGTTCATGTAAAAGTTTTGAATCCAAAATCATTTTTGAAATGATGTTATTGGTGTATAGAAAATATATCACTGGTTAAAACACAATGGTTTATACTTTTAAAGTGAAAGAGAAAGCAAATGCATGAAACCAAAACAAATGATTCACAAAAGATCATAGGAGTCAGTTTACGCAACCTTGGTATGCTTTCAAAAGAAACCTAGCTTCAATTAGGTCTTTTAAGGGTTGTAACATGGTCTGGTTCACGGTTTAAGAAATAAAGGATAAAGGCTCAAAGTTTATTTTTACCCAACCCAATCTTCGTGATGTTCTTTAGTCCTACGTTCAGTTAATTCAGAATATGCATTCAGGTTCCAAGAGATTTTGGAATTGCACTGATGGCAGCAATGACGATGGCTCAGAAGCTAAAGGATTCTTGAGAATGACAGTCATTTCTTCTTACATCTTTTTGCTATTTTGAGGACTTTTGTCAACTCTGGTGGAGAATTTTGAGGATTTGAAGACCTCTTCTAATTGAATTTATTATTCCCAACTTTTGCTTGAACTGTTTGATTTGAGATTACAGTCAGCGGGATGCCCTTGTTTTTTCCTGAACTGTTTCATTTGAAATTACAGTCAGCGGGATGCCCTAATTTTTTGCCTAAGTCTCCTTCAGAGGTTTTGACTTAGCGGGATTTTTCTTTTGATTTTTATTTTCATTTCATTTTTCTTTTTGGAAAGATAATGACTGCCTTGCTTAAGGATTACGGGGAACCATCTTTGTCATTTTTGGTTTGAGAGCATCTTTGACACTTCTTGTTGTGTGTAAAGGAAAGCTTGATTGCGACCCTTATTGAAAGGTGTCTTGCACGATTTCTCTTATAACCGAATGCACAACCAAATTAATTGAGAACTACCCATCCCCAGATTAAGATTGCAGGTTTTTCGTATAGAAAGAAACTCCAACTTCTAGGCTAAAAGGGGTGAACGAGGGATTAACTTCCTTATTTCTTCGGTATTTGGGAGTTGAAACAATGCCTGTATATCCTCAGCAAAGTTTTATTCGAAAGCATACCAACAATAATTATGGGTATTTAGTTTTCATCATCCTCCCTTAAATCTTTGCATAAACAAAAGCTTGATAAAGGGAGTAGACAAGAGAAATATATTTGAAAGCAGTTGTTGTACCCCAAAATTTGCCCTCCCATTTTTCATTCAAGATGCTATCCTAGGGTTTCTCAGACACCTAATTTGGTTCAGAAGTTGATCGGACAAATTCTCTTCCAAGGCAGTAAGTCAACAATTAGGGTTTGACGTTTCTCAAAGAAAATTGAGTCTTCAGGGTTTCAAATGGTCTTCATAGGTCTTCATGTCTCCTTAAGGTTGTTTAAATCAGTTTTCAAACCTCGCATTGCAAGTTTGCTCAATTAATGGTCCAGATAACTGAAAACGACTACATTGACTTGAAAATTGCCCTTTTGCGAGAACAAATTCAAATGATCGTAACTTTTTCATTATTCAAAATTTTTGAATGGTTTTTCTTGCGTATGATTCCCCTTGATGCCATCTCAAATTTCTCTTCACAAATCAAGAACTGATTACACGTAGAAAATCACCAGAAATTCGAATGCGTTGGAAGTCACTTCATGAATTTTGACCTAATTTCAAATAACAGTCGTCTAATTTCTAGAATTGTGATTTCTTCAAATCATAAGACCTTGATACGTTTATTTCTGCTCATGGTCATGTGTGATGTCGCTCATGGGTTTATCTTCAAAGAATTGAAGGAAAATTGCATTTGGAAGACTTTGAAAGTTATCAAATCGTCGCAAGTCATTTATTTGTTTTCAAAATGTTCTTAATCATCATTGATCTTGGAATTTGTAAAGGGTGATGAGGGTTCTCAAAGCATGATTGTTTAGCAATAAAGTCCCACTGTTATCAAGCATGGCATGCGAGTTTCATTTTGAATGAAAATTTGGTGTGGACAAGAGGCGAAGGTTAGGACTATCATTTAGATGACCATGGCTTTGGGATTAAGTTAACCAAGTTAGAATTTTTAAACATTTATTTTGTTTAGAAGTTTGATAGGAATACAAGGCATATTGATTATCTGATCATTTATGATTGCTTCAAATCCAAGTTTCCAAACCAAGATGTTTTAGTCCAAAACATTCAATTGAGAATTGCAAATTTAAATAAATTCAAGTCTTGAACAATAAAATTCATTACAACAAATTTATTCAAGGCCTCATTTTATTACATTACAAATGGTTTGATTTACAAGTTTATGTTGTTTTATTACAAAGAACTACAAGTTTTTGTCTGCAAAGAGAGAACATTTATTTTGTTTCTTCAAATCTATGTTGTTTCATCTTCAAGTGACCATTCCCATCCTCGCTTGCTATCCACACCTCATGTTCATGTAACAAAAGAGAAAAAAGAAGAAGAAGTTAGCAAACAATAAGCATTGAAAAATTCAAGCAAAAATGAGTTCATCATTAGGGTTTTGCAACTCAGAATCAAAATATTTGTTTGTTTTTCATCACAATCCATTTCCCAATTGCAAATCACAAGAAAGTTGCCTTTATTCGTTCACAAGAAAGGAAACAAATATACAAGTCAAACTGCCCAGCACAAAACAACACACAACATCACAGAAACATGGCAGCATAGGCAAAGTATAAAAGACAACAAACAACAGGATACAATAAGACAACAGGCAGCAGGCTGCAATAGCATGCAAGCCAAAACCTGCAACAAAAACAATGCAGCAAGCAAGCTACCCAAGCTACCTAAAGAATGCATACTAAAACCTGCAACAAAACAAACATAGCAAGCAAGTCTAAGGCTGTCCAAATAGCAGCAATATAGCAGCAAGGATAGGCTGCAAAATCAGATGACATACAAGCTAGCATCATCATTTTCCCTATGTTGCAAAACCCTTCAGAATTTGGAGTAAAAAGCAAGTTGCTTTATTTCATTGAAAGATGAAAGAGGAAAGAAGATAGGGACAAGTTAGAAAAATATCACCCAAGCATACAAAGCCAAAATCTGCATAATAAGCCGATAAGACCAGTCCAAATTTGCTGTAGAAACAGTCCTGCTACCCCTTCCCAAACCTGTCCAAATCTGAAAATAACTTGCACCAAAATGGCAAAAACCAAAACTGCAACAAAGAGCATTAGAATAGTATACCACAATTGTTAAAATTCACTAATATTTCCCACCAAATTCCCACTTCTCAGCTACTATAAAACAAAAACCAGAACCAACGAAGAGAAGAGAGAAAAAAAGAGGGCCAACAACTAAAAACCTCATACTGTTGTCACAGAGCCAACATAAAAAAAAAGCAACAGAAACAGAGCCAACATCGCAAGAACAACACCAACATCATCAAAAAACCATTCTCAACCTCAACTCAAGTTCTCCATAACAGCACAATCAATACCCATAAAACTCTCAAAGAGATAGATAGAACATAACATCCAAACCAAAAAAACCAGCATTATCAATACAAGCACATCAAAACCTTTGTCTCAAATCTCAGAATAAACACCATAAAACCAAGAAACCAGAACCAACAAAGAGAGGAGAGGATAAAAACAAAAAGCCAAAGCAATAGCTAGCAAAAAATGAAAGAGTGAGGTTGCAGTATACAAACACAGCCAACGAACCCGTAAACTGATCCCTTAAACTGCTCATCCTCACCACCCTGCATAAACTCAAAAAATACAAAGAGATAAGTCATAAAGCTTTCAACATTTTTTTTCCAGATTCATTCAGAAGAAAGGGAAACATTAAGGAACAAATTTCACCTCGGAATTACTCGATTTACTGTCGGAGTCGAATCATCACATCTGCTCCAATCTTGTGAGTTTTCCCCTTTCTTTTTCATAAGTATACTGTTACTTTGTGTTGTTCTGAAAATTTTTTTCTTCTGAAACTCTCATTGTCTATGCTGCTGTTATGGTCATAACTGTTAAACAAAAACAAGTCAGTAAGAGGTAATAGTAGTAATACCATAGCAGAACCAACTATAAAAAATCATTCCCTCTTGATCTGTACATCCACCATCTCGACTGAAAACTCAACCTGAACAATCACATTCAACAATATCTTAAGGAATAAATTCATGAACAAGCGAGAAAATAGCTAGATTAGATTACCAAAAATTACCTTTTGGGACTCCCCTGTTCTTTAAATCGCGCGACTGTTCACTCACCATCATCATCGATCCCTTTTTATTTTGATCTCGCGAGCCACCACTTCATCTCAAGTCCCCCTGAGCAATAGCTCCACCTCACTCATCAACCCATCGATACCCTTCCATTCCAGAACCAATCTGCAAACCTGTAATAAGTTTTGAGGAACAAACATTATTAGAATCCAAGTTCAAAAGAAAAGCTTCAAAAGATGTTAGTCACGGTGAGGCATTAGGACGGTTCAGTAGAGAGCGAAGGTTTGTGGGATGAAATAAGGATGGAAAGGTGAAGAAGCTTAGAGAGATTTAGGTTATGGAAGAGATGAACATAGGTGAGGTAAAGAGATTAGAGCGCTGCGTTAGAGGGAAGAGGAGAAAGACTTAAGCCTTGTAGAAGATGAAAACCCAAATCTCAACCCTAAATCTTTTTACATCTCTAATTTGTTTTAATAAAACAGAATTAATGAATAACAAAATGATAATTGAGTTTGGGTTTGATAGTTGTTGTTGGACTATGCTGGGCCGAATTCCTCTTCCTTTCATTAGGCCCATGCGTTTTTTTTTACACTTTGAATAAAACAACAATTTTCAGCCCCCTTTGTCATTTGGTTTGGGCCTGGTACATATTTTTGTTCTTTCTTTGGCCCAGCGAATCACCGTCCCCTCATCATCTCTTTCTACCTCACACCCCCATATTCAGTTTAACATCACCTTTTTATTTTTGTTTGTTTTAAATAATTAGTTTAACTTTGTTTATTTTCACTAGTTTAATAAATCATGTAGTTTTGTTAGATAATTAGCTTAGTTTTAAATTTAATTTAGGAAAATTTTGTTTTATTTCACTAATTAACTTTTATGTTTAGCCTTAAGTTGTTTATTTAATTTCTTCATAAAAAATACCAAAAGGACAAAAAATATGTGAACAATTTAAGTTTCTTTAGTCAATTATTTTCTTTAATAAAATAGAATCTTATTTTCTTTTCAAAACTTCTCCCAAACAAAAACATCAAGATTTTTTATACTTTGTTAATTAATTTTTGCTTCATAAGACTATTGTAGTTTTAATTAATTGATTCGATTCAATTTGGTTGTACTGATTGCCTATTTTCACGTTTGATCGGTCCCTATTTGTAAATTTGTACCCCCATTCCCGAAAGCTCTGTAATAGCGTAGAATTTTAATTTCTGTAATTTACTGTTTTCCTTATACTGTATAGTAATTAGGCGTGCATGGCAAGACATAAAATCAATCGATAGATAACCTAATTTCAACAAAATAACTTGAAACGAACACACTTTTCACATGCGCACATCTAGGGTAACCTCGCTTGTTGCCTCAGAAACACAGTCATGTCCCTCGAATATGGGACGTTTTAGCAATGACCCTTCGATAAAAAAGATCGTAGTCCCTCGATGACCCTTGACGTTGCCTTCGATAAAACGATCTCGTCCATACGAAATTGCTAAAGCGTCTCATAAGTTGATTTCGATGATTGTAAAATTGACCTGCGCATGTCCCTTCACATCCAACGATGGGGATTCTTACCAAATTAATGGTAAGAAAGCAACATTAAAAGGAGGAAGAAAAGAACAATTGAAAACCTTTCTAGTAGATAGATTCGCTCCTAGTTACTCATTTGCTCACGACAAAAACATTTTTACACCCACACTTTCATCTCAAAACATTTACAAAAGACAAAATGTTTTGTATACGTTCTTATAGAGACGAGAACCGTTGCAAAACATATTTTTTTCAAAACCACTTTCGAAAACACGTTCCACAAACACATCTTTGAACCACTTTTCAAAACAAAATTTTGTACGCGTTCTTATAGAAACGAGAACCATTACAAAGACATTTTCAAAATACTTTCAAAGCCCACACCACAAGCACACTGTCAAATAAAAGCAAGTGATCTAAATGAGTAACTAAGAGCCCATGGAAAACCATAGATGAAAAGGGTGTTAATACCTTCCCTTTTCATAATCTACCCCCCGAACTCAAGAAAACATCTCGAAAGGTCTTTCCTGTGCTTTTTTACCTTTCCTGTTGGATAAAAGAAAAGTCGGTGGCGACTCTTTCTATCCGCACAAATGCGATCGAAACTCAAAATACCAAGTCAGTTCTCCCACCGTATTACTGAACTGGCGACTCTGCTGGGGAGAGTTCTAAAAAAAAGTGGGGTTACCTTAGGGTTAGATCACCTTTACTCGCTTTCATTATTTGATTTGTGTGCTTTATATTTAGTTCTTTGTATTGGGCTTGCTTTGATCCTCCACCCGGATCTAGGCACCTTTTTAGGTAAATAGCAATAGATTGTGGAGACTGTACGGCGTATACCGATATGGTTGAAATATTGGCTATGTTAGTGTGACACATTTGTAGGTACCGGTATCCCTCGTGGTGAATCGAGGAGAATACGGGGCCGCTGAGTGGCGTCATGAAGCACTAATTGACCTTAGAATCCTATTTGAACAAACTTGGCCATTAGGACGTAGTGAGGTAGCCGATTTCGGTATGGAGCTGAAAATTGGTTAATACTCGATACTACACTCATTGAGGCTAGACTTTTGGGATATCTCGGCCGCAAGAAAAGATTATTGTGTTAAGACAATGCGTAAAAGAAAGGTCGGTGATATTGAGATCCTTTAGAACTCGATTACTAGGACAGGTTGAGCCAACCAGACTTCAAGAGGGTACTTACCTACAAAACTCAAGCAAGCCTAAAACATAGGGACTTGTTTGTTGTGTGTGTATATATTTGCTTATACATAAACATCTTAAACATCATCAACATCATATGCATACTCACTAACCATTTCAAGGATTTAGAAATTTATCTTTGTTTTTGTTTTGTAGGACATGAATTCTCTCCAAAGAAACACCATCTGAATCAACTTTGTAAAAGCACATCCTAAACTTCAAGAGCTAGCCTCAAGAGTGCCCGGGGATTCTCCTTTTACCAAGAAATATGGTCGACTTCTCAGTTTGGCTACATCCAACTTCCAAGAAGAGATGATGTGTGTACTATTCCAATTCTTTGATCCCGTACATCATTGTTTCACTTTCCCGGACTATCAGTTGGTACCTACACTGGAAGAGTTCTCTCTACTCTTAGGGGTGCCCATGCTTAATCAGATACCGTTCACTGGTCTAGAAGGGATTCCAAAACCTGAAGTCATCGCTGAAGCTTTACATGTGAAGAGGATCGACGTCATAGCCAATTTGGAGACAAGAAGTGGGGTTAAAGGCTTTCTAGATAAGTTTCTATTGGAAAAAGCTCGTTCATTCTGGGATGACATGGATTTCCAAGCTTTCAAAGACATACTAGCTCTCCTCATTTATGGTTTGGTTTTGTTTCCCAATCCGTACCAATTCATAGATGTTAATGCCATCAAAGTCTTTCTCTCTCGCAATCCTATACCTACCTTACTAGGAGACATCTTGTATTGCCTTCATACCCGCACCATGAAGAAAAGAGGAACCCTTTTGTGTTGTATCCCCCTACTCGCTAAATGGTTCACTTCACACCTGCCTCAGTCAGCATTGAAGAACGAGCAAAGACTGACTTGGTGTCAAAGGATGATGTCTCTCACCCACTCTGATATCCATTAGTACTTGAGATCCTTGGAAGATATCTCTATCATTGACCGCTGTGGGGAATTCCATAATGTACCTCTGCTTGGTATTAGGGGAGGTATCACCTACAACCTATGCTTAGCTCTTCGACAGTTTGGGTATGCCCAAAGAGATGGACCTCACGAGATGCTCACCCAAGGTCTGGTGTTCGACTACGACAAAGAAGACCAAGGTTACCGCCAGAGGTTTACATGTGCTTGGGGAATGGTAAACAAGGTGGACAGTAGGACTTTGGTACATAAAAACTCTATCCCTCTTGAGCCTTACCTTAGGTGGGTACGGGCTCGTGCCCATAGTCTCTTGATGCCTTACCCTTCCATCCTTCCTGTCATCATTGAGCCTGTTATCGAAGGAGACGTCCCATACACCGTTCTTCATCCTGACATGCCTACCTCTCTCGAAGACCTGCAGAAAGCTTGGGTTCAATTTAAGGAAGAGCGAGACACCTTTGAAACCTAGTATTACGCCAGTGAGAAGAAGGTTCTGGAGCTCACCAAACTGCTTCATGAAGAGAAAAACCTGAATTCCTACATTGCTCCAAAGAGGATGCGTTCGGTCTTTTTGTCTTAGGAGCTTTGCTGTATTTTGTTTCTTTCTTTGTAAAGCCCAAAGAGGCACGATGTATTCAAACTTGGTTTTATTTAATATAACGTGTGTTCTTTTTTGGTTCGAACAAATTTAAATCTCTAAATTTCCTTGAAATCATTTGCATATTGTATCTTCATCCATCATAACATCATACAGGTTTCTCATAACAGGTCACCTTATCCTTCTGCTGTTTATTTCAGTAAGATGGATGTTGAGCAGACTGTGAAAGATCTTCAGGCGCAGAACGCCCAATTTCAACAAATGCTCATGGCTCTGACAAAAGGACAAGAGGAGTTGAAGACTCTGTTGGCTAAAGAGAAGAAGAAGAAAACGAAGAAACCAACCGGTGTTGTAATCATGGGAATAAGGTTTAAAGGATAGACCAAGCGAACTTTAGACTTTGCAACATCGTCAGGCGAAGGAGATAATCAAACCCAAGAAGTGAACAACGACCCAGCATCCGAAGGAGAGGAAGAGCCTGATTACTCTGAGGAATAGTATCCTCCTACTGATGATAAATACAAACAGCTAGAGGATCGTTTGGATGCTATGGAGATTCAAAGGGTACCCGGTTTGGACTTTGAATAATTAGGACTCATCTCAGGGGTTGTCATCCCATAAAAATTCAAGGTCCCCACTTTCGCCAAGTACGACGGTGCCTCTTGCCCGAAGCTACATCTAAGGTCATATGTCAAAAAGATTCAAACCCACACAGCTGACAAGAATCTGTGGGTGAATTTCTTCCAGGAGAGTTTATCTGGGACACAGTTGGATTGGTTCTACCAATTGGAAGAGACCAATGTTCACAACTGGGAAGATTTGGCCGCCGCTTTCTACAAACAATATCAGTATAATGCTGATTTGGCTCCGACTAGGATGCAGTTACAAAGCATGTCTATGGGAACGGGTGAAGGTTTCAAAACCTATGCTCAAAAATGGAGGGATCTTGCAGGCAGGGTCCAGCCCCCTCTGTCCGACAGAGAATTAGTGGATATGTTCCTAGGCACCTTGTCAGGACCATTTTTCAATCACCTGATTGGGAGCTCCTCAGCTGGGTTTACTGACTTAATTATGACTGGTGAGCGGGTTGAGGCCGGTATAAAAAGCGGCAAAATTCAAAGAGATGCATCCTCGAGTATGGTGAAGAATCCCTTTGTTGGAAAGAAGGAGGTCAGTGTTGCATATGACTTTAGAAATCAAAACAAAACTGATCGTCACCCGGCAGTAGGGGCTGTCATAATTTCTAACCCTGCGTCAAATCAGCAGCGAAATTATTAGCGTAAACCAGAAGCGCCCATGAGACGATTTACCAGGATTAACATGACCATGTCTCAAGTTTTGCCACACCTACTAAAGACCAATCTGGAAACTTTAAAATAAGCTCCCAAGAACCCCAATACTGCTTCTCCTCGCTACAACCCGAACGCCCGATGTGCCTATCATTCTGAAAGCCCGAGGCACGATACAAATGACCATTGGCCCTTAAAGAATAAGGTGCAAGACCTTATCGATGCGAAAGAGGTTGAATTTGATCCCCCAGAAATGCCTAATGTAATAACAGCGCCAATGCCCAGACATGGCCAAGGTATCAACGCCATTGATGATGATCATTTTGTTTCCTCTGTGAATGACTTAGTTAGTCCTCTATTGACCATTAAACAGAATCTACTGCAAGCCGGCCTGTTCCCAGGCTGCGATGAAGATTGTCACTTATGCAAGTCTCTACCTAACGACTATTTGTTACTAAAGTTAGGCGTCCAACGCCTGATGACTAGCAAAGAAATCCTATTTGAAAAGCTGCCTCTTATTAAAAGTTCTTATCAAGATGTTTCGGTAATCACCATTTCCGACAATCCTCCCAGGGTCTCCACCAAATGACCCGTCAGGATTACATCTATTCCAAGATCTGCACCTTTAATCATCACCATGCCAAGACCAATATCATACTCCTCAGATAAAGATGTTCCCTAGAGTTATGGGGCTGACGTTTATTACTATGGCGTCAAGGAAGATCAGTTGGCTGTCAAAGACGAAGTTGCGAGAGATATTGATCCCGATATCGGTAACATCACTGGGACCAGGAAAATAACAAGAAGCGGAAGATTCTTCTCACCTGAGATTTCTCCAAAGAACGTTGCTACTCCTATGATCATTCCTACTGCCACTCCTATCAACACTTCCAATGATACTCCTAATGTTATCCCTGCTACCGATACAAGGGAGCAAAGAGGCTTTGATTGAGCCTGCCCAAGCAAGAGAACATTCTGAAGTCATCCTTGAAGCTTCTAGAAAAGAAATAGAAGAAATCCTAAAGATAATCAAGAAAAGTGACTACAACATTGTAGAACAATTGTGGCAGACCACCTCGAAGATATCATTGTTGTCCTTACTTTTGTGTTTTGAAACCCACGCCAAAGCCTTGGTAAAGTTTCTTAAGACCGCCCACGTACCCCAAGAGACCTCCATCGACCAATTTGATAACTGTGTGGCCAGTCTAACTGCTGATAACAGATTGGGCTTTTCCGACGCTGATTTAACCTCTAAGGGAAGGAAGCACAACGATGCCTTACATATTTCCATTGAATGCAGGGGTACCAC
Source organism: Vicia faba (assembly GCA_948472305.1). Lineage (NCBI taxonomy): Eukaryota > Viridiplantae > Streptophyta > Magnoliopsida > Fabales > Fabaceae > Vicia > Vicia faba. The sequence goes on from OX451736.1 coordinate 1,601,086,946, forward strand.
ACTTGCCCACGTTCTGGTGGATACTGGCTCATCATTGAATGTCTTGCCTAAAAATGCTCTCGATCGACTGAATTGTGAGGGGCTCATCTTGAAACCTAGCAACATCATAGTGTTGTACCCCAAAATTTGCCCTCCCATATTCTTCAAGAAATTGCCAAGTCAAGCTGCAAAATTCCCCAAGGGTTGCACAGTGCAAGATCTCCTATACAGTCAAGATTAGGGTTTTTGTTCTGATCAAGAAAATGAAGTGTCCAAAGGTCCAATCAAGTCTCATATGCCTACAAATATGGTCAAGCATCCTCATATCAAGTTTCAAGGCATTCAGCTCAAAATTGCACAGTCAAAAACCATAATTGCACTACAGTCAACTGTAGGGGCAAAATGGTCATTTGACAGTCAAAAGTTCAAATTTTTGATCAACATATCATTTTGAAGCCACAAACATCATTTGATCAATGCTTGATCATGATTCTCAAAGTTTGGCTCAAAAATCATCAAGATGCAAAAGTTTCCTTATTTGGACAGCTGAAAAAGTCAACTGAAATTGACCAGGGCATAACTTTCACATGGATCATCAGAAAAATTCCATCCAAAGCTCATTTTGAAGAGAAAGAAATTTCCTACAACTCATCTTCATACTTCAAGTCCAAGAAATGCTCTCACAAAAAGTTATCAATTTCAACGTTATAGGTCATTTTCAAAAGTCAACAAAAAGGGACTTTAAGTCAAAGGCCATAATTTGAGATTGGTAAATCAAAATGACATGGGACCAAGGACATTGGTTAGAGGACTCAAATACCTTTCCAAAATGTCCAAGAACATGAGAAAAGCTTAAAAATTGAGCAAGTTATGCCTTGTGGAAGTTGGGAAATTTTTGGATATTTTGAAAAGTCAACATTGATTCAAATGACCTAAAATTGCTAATGGGCCCATTTTTCTTCCATGATTCATCATTCCAAGCATGTGCACGACCACTTGGCCCAAAGGGAAGTATTTTCTCATTTTTTATTTATTTATTTGAATTTTTATTTATAATAATTCACTTAAATCAATTAAATATGTGAAAAATATTTAACTTAACCTAACAAATCTTTTTGTACTTGTTTTATTCTCAAGATTTCGTGCATAAGTCAATATGGAAAGAATTGGAGCAATTGGATATGATTTGAACCAAAAACACATGGAAAAAGATATGGAAATCATGGTGAAAAATCAAATCTTCAAAACCATGATTGCAAGAGATTTGGAGCAAGTTTTTTGACCTAATTCACTCAATACAAAAGCCTGAATACAACCCTAATCAAGATACACACAGAGCTGCGCAGAAAGGCATCAGAAGAACTTGAAATTTTCTCTAAAAAAGTCAAAACTGAAAGTACACTTCCTGGGCGATTCAAGACCTAATTCTTGTTCCATTAGCTTCCTTGAAGGTCACTGGACATATTCCAATCAGAAACAACCATCAAAACGCAAGGAATTGGTATACAGCATTCAAGATATTTCATGGAAAATTCATAATCGTGCATCATGATTCACGCATCCTTTGTAACTTTTATTTATTGATTCATGTTCCTTATGAAATTCTAAAGCTAACCAATATATTTAATTGCATTTTTATGCTGTGTACGCGATTATGCCATGTTTGTGTTCTAGGGTTTGCAGGACCTCAAAATTGGGGGTTTTTATTTGAAGAAAAATTAGCCCTCAAAACCATCACCATTCAACTCAGCACACTCAGGCGACCTTAAGACCACCCTCGCGCTCAATTTATGAGTGACTGAGGGCTAATCGCTATTTTCCCTAAAGCCACCTAACATAACGTGTATGAAACCGTTGCCTAATGTTTTTATATTTCAGGGATGATGAAGAAGATGAGTCCGTGGCAAGACGTGATAGGTTGATTCGAAATTCGCGCGCTTTAACCCACTAACATTCTTGTTTTATTTATTATATTTGGTTGTTATTATATGTTAAACGTGTAAGTATTGGTTCAGTGGCAAACGTGTTGGTTGGAAAGGTACATGACCTGGGTTCGAGCCCCAGGTCTTACATGTTTCCATATTATTTTTCAATAACAATTCCCATGCGCTTCAAGACTGCAGACGCACCATACACCTCTTAATCCAGCCGTCCACGCGTCTAAGGGACTCAAATCAAAGGCTCAGAATTGAGGCACACAATGCACATGAGTCAACGCCTCTTCACGTGAGTGAAAAAGTCCACAAAGCCAGGAATTGAATTGGGCTTAAACTGCTTGGGCCATACCTCCACTTTGGGGACTACCACCCCCTAGGTTTGCCATATCTTTTCTTTATTTAATTTAATTCTATTTCTTTTAATAATTGTTTTGTTCAATTTAATTAAATATTTTCACAAAATACAAAAACATCCTAAAAAAATCAGAAAAAAGAATTAAATAATAAATATTTTTATTTTAATATTTCTTGTAAATACATGCATGTAAATTAATTAGTTTAAATTAGGGTTTTAATTTTAATTCCTTTCATAACAAAATCTAAAAAAATATAGAACTAGGTTTAATAAATGTTTTATTCCTTTTAATTTTTCTTTTTCACAATAATATTATTTATTTTATTTATTTTCATAATTAAGTTTGTATACAAAAATTAGGGTTAGTTTAGGTTAAATTTTAACGTCTTCTTAATAAATTAAAATAAAATAGAATTAGGGTTAGCGTTTAATTGCAATTAATTTTTTCTATTAAATCTTAAAATACTAAAAAACATCAAAAAAACAAATTCTTGCATTCCTTTAATTTTAATTCCTCATTAATTTTAATTTTTGCAAAAGGGTCCAACACCCTCGTTCGTAATTTCTTATTTATTCGCATATTTATTTTATTTCGTTTGGATAATTATGTACCTCTCCCGAAGCCATGTAAATTACTTCTCGCACTTTTCAATTCTTTATTTACTTTGTTTATTTATTTTCTGTCAAATCGGGTCCTGGTTAATTTTGGCGATGTGGACCCGCGCCATTTGTAATAGCTTAGAATTTACTTTTCCGCAAATATTTTAATTGTTAATCAAAAGCATGAAAGAATGTATGTCAAAATAAAATCAAGCGTAGAATACCAATACACATGACAAGATAAATGCAAATGAAAACGACACACGAATCGCACACACCACCCCTAGGGTACGCCTCACTGTTGCCTTGCCTCGAAAGGTGATCGTCGAGTAGAGGATGTCTTAGTAAGTCCTCATGATCCGGGAACCTGGCATGAGGGTAGCTTCTAAGGTGTCTTCCCATTGCTCTGGTGATCACCATGTCCCGAACTTCGAATTGACCCGAACACCTCCAACGGTGGTGCTACCTACCTCTCAATGGTGGGATGGCACTACTTTAAAGGACATCTACACAGACGAATTCCTTAGGGTAGGTAGGTTCTCGTGGATACTTGCTCTAATTCAAAACAAAACAAATCAAAAATACTTTTCACACCAACACATTTTCAAAAAGCTTTCGAAAGCATTTTTCAAACACTCTTGAGGACTGATACAAGAGTCGAACTGGAATTTTCAAAGAAACTCTTTTTAAAACCCACAGTTGAAAAGCAAACAAACACTTTTGAAAACACAATGAGCAAGTATCTAAGAGCCCATGGATAACCATGGATAGAAAGGGTGCTAACACCTTCCCTTTCTATAATCTACCTCCCGAACCGAGAGCAATCTCTTTAAGGAATTTTTCTGTGCTTTTGTCCTTTCCATTTGGAGAAAATAAAAGACGGTGGCGACTCTTGCTTCCGCGACATTTCGCGAACCAGCGTTAAACAGTCAGTTCCAGATCCACCGATCACAGAACTGGCGACTCTGCTGGGGACTTAAACTTAAAGTGAGGTGTACCTTAGGATTAAGATCACTCTGTTTTCAATTGTCTTCTTTGCTTGCTTTATTATTGTGGGTTGCATGGGAGTTACATAGATCCTAACCCGGATCTGGGGATACCCTGTTTAGGTAGCATAAGCTGTGAGGGACCTGTCCGGCGTATACCGACATGGGTGAAGCAGTGGCTACGTTGGTGTGGCACCTTGGTCTGTACCGATATCCCTCGTGTCGAAACGGGGAGAATATGGGTCTTCCGAGGAGTCATTAAGCATCAACAGACCTTAGAACCTTAAATGACCCAACTTGGCCATTAGAACAGTAGCAGTATGCTACGCCCATTGAGGCTGAACTCTCGTGATGGTTCTGGCCGCAAGAAAAGATTACGATGCTGGAGTTATGACCGATTGAGGGTAGTCAATGATATTGGGATCCTCTAAGAACCCGGTTACTTTTGATAGGACAGGTATGAACCAACAAACTGAAAGAGGGTAATACCTAGACCTCATGCTGGCCTAAACTTTAAGGGTTTGCCTTGTGTGACTTGTGTGCCTCCGTACTTGACTACTTGCATGCTTGTTGTCTAACACTTGAGCTTCTTGCAGGTTTTGTTTGTAGTCCTTAATTAGGACTCATAACAGGGTATCCTAAGTTTCTTGCAGGTTTTGGTTTGCAGTCCTTAATTGGGACTCGTAACAGGGTTACATACATCACCCCATGCATAGCATAACATCATACCATTGCATACATCCTAACCCATTTCAAGGATCTCAAGGGCTTGTGATGTAGGTCATGATGAACCAACTGTCCAGCAAGGGGAAAAGGGGATTTCTTTTCCTCTAGACAAGGTTGTCAGAGGCTATGACCCACGGGATATGGTGAGCCTTTGACCCTTGAAGAAGGGTTTTCTACAACAGGAAGTTTCTTCAATCAGGTTACCAGTTTTCAATTCTAACAAGTTTCTCTGTTTACCCCGCGAGGTCCTTGAAATCATTGCATGCACATCATACATATCATTGCATAACAGGTACCCTTTCTCTGCAGGTCACTTACCTTCTTCGCTGTTTATTTCAGCAGTCTCGTCATGAATCCTGAATCCTCAACCGAGCATACTATCAAGGCCCTCCAGGCTCAGAACGCCCAATTCCAAGGGCTGATCATGAATTTGACCCAGGGGCAACAAGATCTGAAGGCTCTGCTCTTGAAGAAGGATAAGAAGAAGAAGAGGACTGTTTTGTTCAGCCCTAGACGCAGATCTGGGAACACCCTGCAGGATCAAGCTGAGAGGACAACTCCATCTGTGGGGAAAGGCAGTCATCAAGAGGAAAGGGTTCCCAGTCCAGTGGTCTCCGACAACGAGACAGATTTCAACGACGAGCAGTACCCTCCGGCTGAGGATAAGTACAAACAGTTGGAAGATCGGTTAAGTGCTATGGAGATACAAAAGGTGCCTGGCCTGGACTTCGAGGATCTAGGTCTGTCTTCTGGGGTAGTGATCCCGCACAAGTTCAAGGCACCTGCCTTTGCTAAATACGACGGGGCATCCTGTCCTAAATTGCATCTCAGGGCTTACACAAGGAGGATCCAGCCCTATACAGCTGACAAAAACTTATGGATCCATTTCTTCCAAGAGAGTCTTTCAGGGACTCAGCTCGAGTGGTTCTATCAATTGAATGGAGTCAACATCCATACCTGGGAAGACCTAGCCGCCGCTTTCTACAAGCATTACCAGTACAATGCCGACCTTGCTCCTACACGTACCCAACTCCAGGGTATGTCGCTGGGGTCAAGTGAAGGTTTCAAGGAATACGCGCAGAGATGGAGAGACCTTGCTGGAAGGGTGCGGCCTCCATTAACTGACCGGGAACTCGTTGATATGTTCTTGGGGACCCTATCCGGGCCATTCTTCAATCACCTCATTGGTAATTCATCTGCAGGATTTACCGACCTCATCCTGACTGGCGAAAGAATTGAAGCTGGTATCAAGAGTGGGAAAATCCAAGAGGCCACACCTTCTGACACTCACAAAAAGCCTTACACGGGAAAGAAAGAATCTAATGCTGCATACAGCCAAAAGAGTCGTCGTGACCAACATGCAGGGGCAGTCATGATCTCTGGTTCTGCACCACGCCGCCAACCACAAAAGGGCAACCAGCAAAGGCCGGACGAGCCTAAAAGACAATTCACCAACATTAACATGCCATGGTCACAAGCATTGCAGCACATGTTGAAAATGAACCTGATTGCGGTGATCAACCCTCCTGCAAATCCCAAGACCTCCTCTCCAAGCTACAATCCAGAAGCCAGATGTGCTTATCATTCCGATAGCCCGGGGCACGATACCGAGGATTGTTGGGCGCTGAAATACAAGATCCAGAATATGATCGATGCTAGAGAGATTGAATTTGAACCTGCTGAGACCCCCAACGTGATCACTGCTCCATTGCCATGACATGGCTAGGGTCGAGAGATTTTTGTTCATTTGAATTCAAGTTGTATTTTTCTTTTCTTGTTCAGATAAACAATTATTATGTTAAACTCTTTTATTTCATGAATGCATTACACATGGCTGTCTTGAATTAATTATGTTTACTGTACTTAAAACTTCTTTCATATTTTTGTGATGATCAACTCTTGACTGAAAATTCTAAACCTCTTGAGGGAGGATGACGAAAATGATACCACGATCTACAGTATGCTTTTGAACAGACCCCGCTGATGAGGTACAGGCATTGTTTCAATCCCTAAACACTGGAGTTATAAGGAAGATAATCCCTCGTCAACCCTTCTGAGCCAAAGAAGTAGGAGTTTTTCTTTTCGAAATTTAAAACCCTTAATCATAACCTGGGGCAGGGTAGTTCTTTCAGTTGATCTAAGTGCATAACGAATGGCACCAAAAAAGGTTCTTACAAAACAAAGAAGGACAGTGATGGTTCAGAACAATCATAAGGACAGGCAGTCATTATCAAAAAAAAAAATCATAAATGAAAAGCCCAAAAAGTCAAAACCTATAAAGGGGACTTACGAAACTGGGGCATCCCGCTGACTGTAATCACAAAAGAAACAGTTCAGGCAAAATTTAGGGATAACAAAAATCAGACAAGAAAGAGGTCTTACAAACCCTCAACAAAAAAGGAATGACTGCCTGTTCAGAATAAATCACCAATATCTGAACCATCACTGGAAAATCAGAGCAAAGACTCAAACAAGGTCTAACGTATGATCAACTGAGTTTAGGTTTGGAGAACATCACGAAGAGCGGGTGGGTACAAATAATTTGAGCCTTTATTCTTTGTTTCTTAAACCGTGAACCAGGCCACGATATAACCCTTAAAAGTCCTAGCTGAAGCATGGGTTAGTTCGAAAGCATATTGTTACGAAGGTATCCTGACTCCTGAAGGTTTGCTGTAAAATCTTGAGTTGACACCGCACTGTATTACAAAAAATGCATTTTCAAAATTCAAGACAGACATAGGCTTTTGCATTCTTAAAATAACCTTGTTTGCATATGACTATTTGTTTGAACAGCAGGGAAATTCGCGCGATGAACACCTTGTGAACAGAAATACCTCCAATCAAGGGGCACAGTAGGAGCATTGCCCATTATCTGGGGCATGACAAAATACTTCTAACAGGGGCAACTCCCTACATTCTGAGAGCGTGGACATAGTCGAAAAATACTACACATAATCAAAGACCCGCTAGGTTGACATACCTAGGCAAAAATAAGGGCTTCCCGTCGAACCAACAGGGTTCGGGCAAAAATAAGGGATGAAAACGGAAAAATATGTACACCCGGCAAGTCGAAAACCTGAAAAGGCGGCTTGGGCAAAAATGGGTATCTCGGTGGACTGAAAACCCGAAAGGGCGGTCCAGGCAAAAGTTAGGGATCAAAGCGTACGACTATGTTCCGGTATCTCATCACTTGGCTACCCAAAGATCTGTCAGTCACCCATACAGGTATCCTCTCCCCTCACCTCCGAAACAGGGGCAATAATGAGTTATCCAGGCGATCCAATTGCTCTGTCAACCAAAGTACAAAGGAAAGATCAACATAAGGATGATTACCATCTACCTTTACAAATTCCAGATCGTGGGTTAACATCCGAGACCAAACAGGACAATCATCCACTTAATCAAAATCATGCAACCCTACACCGGTTCCTTCTCAATTTTCAGAAGAAGTTTTACACGAACTTATCCCACAAGTAACCTTACCCCGGTTCATCCAGAAGTTTTTACACAAACTTATCCAAGTAACCTAACCCCGGTTCCTCCAGAAGTCTCACATGGACCTATCTCAAGATGCCCTAACCCCGGTTCATCAAGAAGTTTTTACACGAACTTATCCAAGTAACCTTACCCCCGTTCATCCAGAAGTTTTTACACAAACTTATCCAAGTAACCTAACCCTGGTTCCTCCAGAAGTCTCACAAGGACCTATCTCAAGATGACCTAACCCCGGTTCATCAAGAAGTTTTTACACGAACTTATCCAAGTAACCTAACCCCGGTTCCTCCAGAAGTCTCACAAGGACCTATCTCAAGATGACCTAACCCCGGTTCATCAAGAAGTTTTTACACGAACTTATCCAAGTAACCTAACCCCGGTTCCTCCAGAAGTCTCACATGGACCTATGTCAAGATGACCTAACCCCGGTTCATCAAGAAGTTTTACACAAACTTATCCTGCCATAACCTAACCCCGGTTTCTCCAGAAGTCTTACATGGACCTATCTCAAGATGGCCTTACCTCGGTTCGTCAAGAAGTTTTACACGAACTTAGCCTGAGGCAACCTAACCTCGGTTCCCCCCAGAAGTCTTACATGGATTTAGCTCAAGATAACCTCACCCCGGTTCATCAAGAAGTTTTACATGAACTTACCTCATCAAGCAACCCTACACCGGTTCCCTCCCTTCAAGAGGCAGTTTTACATGGACTCGTCACCCAGAAACCCTACACAGGTTCTCCCTTTCCGAAAACGAAGTTTTTACACGAACTCATCGTCAAAGTAACCCTACACAGGTTCCTTCTCCATTTCAGATGCGGTTTTACATGAGCTCATCAGCAGGCAACCCTACATAGGTTCCCTCTTTCAACTTACAAAATTACAGTCCAAAATCTCCCCAGGAGAGAGTCCAATCTAATTCCCCAGGGAAGTTGAAATTCATACCCCCAAGCAGTAAGCTTATCCCCAGTAGATTCCGGAAGCTTATCCCCTCGCAGAGCACGAACGCGTCGTCCGGCTTGATTTAAAGAGTTATTTCCTTAACATGATATAACTGGGTTATCCTCAGCCAAAAGCCACGGAAAGAGCGTCCTCGACAAAGTCTTCTTACCCCAGCGAAGTCCATCAACACTTCCAACAACAAGGGTATCCCCAGCAAATTATTATCAACACTCAGCAAGGCATCCCTCTTCCCACAGAGTATTGCTTCCCAGCATGGTCGCTAGAGTATCTTTTCTCCCCGCAGAATCTTCCATTTGCCAAGTTTATTCCGCAACGGAGTCATCTTCTCCTACCGGTATTCTTGCAGTTATCATCCCCAGCGGAAGCAAAATCTATTCTCCAACAGCAGCCCAGGAGTGACTTCCCGGCATCCGTCAAGGATTTACTTTCCTAGACGAAAACATACATTCATAAAACATCACATATATCATTATGGCATGCATAGACGCATTATGTCATACAAATCTCATTTATGTTGAGAACATCATTGCTTGATCCATATCATGCATTGCATATGACTGACCTTTACCTTTCAGGAAAGATGCAGTTGAAATTCTCAATCATATTTCAAGACCTAGACCGGTTCAGTTAATCGATTCCAAAGATTTCTTATCCAGTCCCAGGCCTTCTCTAGTCCAGCTAAATCGACTCCCAACAGATTTTTCTGATAAAGACTCAGTAGAAGTTATCCCAGGTTATAATTTCCTATTGGTTCTCTCTCCGACGGTGCATGAGATTTCCATTTTAGGGTTTTCTTTAAGATTATAATTTCCTATGGTTCCCTCTCCGACGGTGAGTGAGGTGATAATTCCTTTTCAGATGGTTCCCTCTCCGACGGTGAGTGAGGTGATAATCTCCTATGGTTCCCTCTCCGACGGTGAGTGAGGTGATCATTCCTTTTCAGATGGTTCCCTCTCCGACGGTGAGTGAGGTGACAATCTCCTATGGTTCCCTCTCTGACGGTGAGTGAGGTGATAATTCCTTTTCAGATGGTTCCCTCTCCGACGGTGAGTGAGGTGATAATCTCCTATGGTTCCCTCTCCGACGGTGAGTGAGGTGATAATTCCTTTTCAGATGGTTCCCTCTCCGACGGTGAGTGAGGTGATAATCTCCTATGGTTCCCTCTCCGACGGTGAGTGAGGTGATAATTCCTTTTCAGATGGTTCCCTCTCTGACGGTGAGTGAGGTGATAATCTCCTATGGTTCCCTCTCCGACGGTGAGTGAGGTGATAATTCCTTTTCATATGGTTCCCTCTCCGACGGTGAGTGAGGTGATAATATCCTATGGTTCTCTCTCCGACGGTGAGTGAGGTGATAATTCCTTTCCAGATAGTTCCCTCTCTGACGGTGAGTGAGGTGATAATTCCTTTCAGATTATAATTTCCTATGGTTCCCTCTCCGACGGTGAGTGAGGTGATTCCCTTTCAGATTATAATGACCTATGGTTCTCTTCCCGATCCTGCGAAGATGGTATTTCCCACCAAGATTTTCTCAACGAGCATTGTTGAAGTTAAAATCACCCAAGGTTCTCTTACCATTCATGCTAAGGTAACAACCATCCCTGGTTCATTCATCATCTTGTGAAGCTCCAGATTCAACTCCTGTGACCAGTCAGGATATATCTATGCCAAGCATCGGAAATCAACTCCTGCAACGTGTCAGGTACTCATGTTTCTTTTGCAGGTATGCAGGTTCTCGCTAAGGAATCTCTTACGCGATCAACATCCAGATGGCATCTATAAGCCCATCATCCTACTCATCAACATCCAGATGGCATCTATAAGCCCATCATCCTATCCAGCAACCTCTAAATGGCATCTATAAGCCCATTCCACCATCACTGCTACTATGTGAGCGCAAATTTCTGGGCACTCTAGTGTTCAATCATCTTCCACCCTCGGATTACGAAAGGCACGTCAGCCAATCTGCATCCTCAGGTCTAAGAAGATTGAACAGGGGCAACTGTTGTACCCCAAAATTTGCCCTCCCATATTCTTCAAGAAATTGCCAAGTCAAGCTGCAAAATTCCCCAAGGGTTGCACAGTGCAAGATCTCCTATACAATCAAGATTAGGGTTTTTGTTCTGATCAAGAAAATGAAGTGTCCAAAGGTCCAATCAAGTCTCATATGCCTACAAATATGGTCAAGCATCCTCATATCAAGTTTCAAGGCATTCAGCTCAAAATTGCACAGTCAAAAACCATAATTGCACTACAGTCAACTGTAGGGGCAAAATGGTCATTTGACAGTCAAAAGTTCAAATTTTTGATCAACATATCATTTTGAAGCCACAAACATCATTTGATCAATGCTTGATCATGATTCTCAAAGTTTGGCTCAAAAATCATCAAGATGCAAAAGTTTCCTTATTTGGACAATTGAAAAAGTCAACTGAAATTGACCAGGGCATAACTTTCACATGGATCATCAGAAAAATTCCATCCAAAGCTCATTTTGAAGAGAAAGACATTTCCTACAACTCATCTTCATACTTAAAGTCCAAGAAATGCTCTCACAAAAAGTTATCAATTTCAACGTTATAGGTCATTTTCAAAAGTCAACAAAAAGGGACTTTAAGTCAAAGGCCATAATTTGAGATTGGTAAATCAAAATGACATGGGACCAAAGACATTGGTTGGAGGACTCAAAGACCTTTCCAAAATGTCCAAGAACATGAGAAAAGCTTAAAAATTGAGCAAGTTATGCCTTGTGGAAGTTGGGAAATTTTTGGATATTTTGAAAAGTCAACATTGATTCAAATGACCTAAAATTGCTAATGGGCCCATTTTTCTTCCATGATTCATCATTCCAAGCATGTGCACGACCACTTGGCCCAAAGGGAAGTATTTTCTCATTTTTTATTTATTTATTTGAATTTTTATTTATAATAATTCACTTAAATCAATTAAATATGTGAAAAATATTTAACTTAACCTAACAAATCTTTTTGTACTTGTTTTATTCTCAAGATTTCGTGCATAAGTCAATATGGAAAGAATTGGAGCAATTGGATATGATTTGAACCAAAAACACATGGAAAAAGATATGGAAATCATGGTGAAAAATCAAATCTTCAAAACCATGATTGCAAGAGATTTGGAGCAAGTTTTTTGACCTAATGCACTCAATACAAAAGCCTGAATACAACCCTAATCAAGATACACACAGAGCTGCGCAGAAAGGCATCAGAAGAACTTGAAATTTTCTCTAAAAAAGTCAAAACTGAAAGTACACTTCCAGGGCGATTCAAGACCTAATTCTTGTTCCATTAGCTTCCTTGAAGGTCACTGGACATATTCCAATCAGAAACAACCATCAAAACGCAAGGAATTGGTATACAACATTCAAGATATTTCATGGAAAATTCATAATCGTGCATCATGATTCACGCATCCTTTGTAACTTTTATTTATTGATTCATGTTCCTTATGAAATTCTAAAGCTAACCAATATATTTAATTGCATTTTTATGCTGTGTACGCGATTATGCCATGTTTGTGTTCTAGGGTTTGCAGGACCTCAAAATTGGGGGTTTTTATTTGAAGAAAAATTAGCCCTCAAAACCATCACCATTCAACTCAGCACACTCAGGTGACCTTAAGACCACCCTCGCGCTCAATTTATGAGTGACTGAGGGCTAATCGCTATTTTCCCTAAAGCCACCTAACAGAACGTGTATGAAACCGTTGCCTAATGTTTTTATATTTCAGGGATGATGAAGAAGATGAGTCCGTGGCAAGACGTGATAGGTTGATTCGAAATTCACGCGCTTTAACCCACTAACATTCTTGTTTTATTTATTATATTTGGTTGTTATTATATGTTAAACGTGTAAGTATTGGTTCAGTGGCAAACGCGTTGGTTGGAAAGGTACATGACCTGGGTTCGAGCCCCAGGTCTTACATGTTTCCATATTATTTTTCAATAACAATTCCCATGCGCTTCAAGACTGCAGACGCACCATACACCTCTTAATCCAGCCGTCCACGCGTCTAAGGGACTCAAATCAAAGGCTCAGAATTGAGGCACACAATGCACATGAGTCAACGCCTCTTCACGTGAGTGAAAAAGTCCACAAAGCCAGGAATTGAATTGGGCTTAAACTGCTTGGGCCATACCTCCACTTTGGGGACTACCACCCCCTAGGTTTGCCATATCTTTTCTTTATTTAATTTAATTCTATTTCTTTTAATAATTGTTTTGTTCAATTTAATTAAATATTTTCACAAAATACAAAAACATCCTAAAAAAATCAGAAAAAAGAATTAAATAATAAATATTTTTATTTTAATATTTCTTGTAAATACATGCATGTAAATTAATTAGTTTAAATTAGGGTTTTAATTTTAATTCCTTTCATAACAAAATCTAAAAAAATATAGAACTAGGTTTAATAAATGTTTTATTCCTTTTAATTTTTCTTTTTCACAATAATATTATTTATTTTATTTATTTTCATAATTAAGTTTGTATACAAAAATTAGGGTTAATTTAGGTTAAATTTTAACTTCTTAATAAATTAAAATAAAATAGAATTAGGGTTAGCGTTTAATTGCAATTAATTTTTTCTATTAAATCTTAAAATACTAAAAAACATCAAAAAAACAAATTCTTGCATTCCTTTAATTTTAATTCCTCATTAATTTTAATTTTTGCAAAAGGGTCCAACACCCTCGTTCGTAATTTCTTATTTATTCGCATATTTATTTTATTTCGTTTGGATAATTATGTACTTCTCCCGAAGCCATGTAAATTACTTCTCGCACTTTTCAATTCTTTATTTACTTTGTTTATTTATTTTCTGTCAAATCGGGTCCTGGTTAATTTTGGCGATGTGGACCCGCGCCATTTGTAATAGCTTAGAATTTACTTTTCCGCAAATATTTTAATTGTTAATCAAAAGCATGAAAGAATGTATGTCAAAATAAAATCAAGCGTAGAATACCAATACACATGACAAGATAAATGCAAATGAAAACGACACACGAATCGCACACACCACCCCTAGGGTACGCCTCACTGTTGCCTTGCCTCGAAAGGTGATTGTCGAGTAGAGGATGTCTTAGTAAGTCCTCATGATCCGGGAACCTGGCATGAGGGTAGCTTCTAAGGTGTCTTCCCATTGCTCTGGTGATCACCATGTCCCGAACTTCGAATTGACCCGAACACCTCCAACGGTGGTGCTACCTACCTCTCAATGGTGGGATGTCACTACTTTAAAGGACATCTACACAGACGAATTCCTTAGGGTAGGTAGGTTCTCGTGGATATTTGCTCTAATTCAAAACAAAACAAATGAAAAATACTTTTCACACCAACACATTTTCAAAAAGCTTTCGAAAGCATTTTTCAAACACTCTTGAGGACTGATACAAGAGTCGAACTGGAATTTTCAAAGAAACTCTTTTTAAAACCCACAGTTGAAAAGCAAACAAACACTTTTGAAAACACAATGAGCAAGTATCTAAGAGCCCATGGATAACCATGGATAGAAAGGGTGCTAACACCTTCCCTTTCTATAATCTACCTCCCGAACCGAGAGCAATCTCTTTAAGGAATTTTTCTGTGCTTTTGTCCTTTCCATTTGGAGAAAATAAAAGACGGTGGCGACTCTTGCTTCCGCGACATTTCGCGAACCAGCGTTAAACAGTCAGTTCCAGATCCACCGATCACACATAGTAAGGGCCTTTGATGGCTCCAAGAGGACAGTGCACGGAGAAGTTAGTATTGTTGCACCCCAAAATTTGCCCTCTCATGTTTTCCAAAGTCTTCCCCCTGCCTGGTTGATCACAAACTCTTGCCTAAGGAAAAAGAAGATTTTTGAGTGGTACTTCAAATACCTTTCGATTGGCTTCCTGAAAGACACTTCGATTGACATTCTGGACAAGCATTTCGATTGGCATCCTGAAAGACCCTTCGATTGGCATTCTGAAGGAGTATTTCGATTGGCATTATGGACAAGCATTCGATTGGAATTATGTCAAGGCAATTTTGACAGGCATGTCAACCATGTCCTTCGATTGGCATGAACAACACCTTTTGATTGGCCTGTTAGCAGAGCATTTCGATTGGAATCCTTTGATTGATATTTGGGCCAGGTCCATTCGAAGGGTACGCAGGGAGTCCATTCGAAAGAGGAAAATCAGGACTAATCGAAGAGCATGGCCTGAAAGCACTCGAAATCCAAGCGTCCAGGTTCATTCAAGGGACACGAATGTTTCAAAAAAGGAAATGATTTAATGTGTTTGATTTTTGTCCAGAGCGTTAAAGGCCTATTTTAATGGCTGTCCCTTGCCATTTTCGTGCACTCCCACACTCCTATAAATAGGAGGCCAGTGACACATTACAACAGACAGAAAATTACACCAAAATCATAGAACGAAAATTATACACACACAAAAAAAAATCTGCAGGAGAACAAAACATTGGAGAGACGCTGCCCAGAATTTTCCAAGCCAAAGCAGTCCCTCAGATCGAAGGTGCCTACGCCCAGAAGCCCTCAAATCAAAAGTGCCTACATCCAGGAAGTGCCCAGATCGGAAGTGCCTGCGCCCAGAAGTGCCCAGATCGAAAGTGCCTGCGCCCAGAAATCCCAGATTGAAAGTGCTCCCATCCAGCCAGTGCCCAAATCGAAGACTCAATCTGCAGGTAAGAAAGGGTAAATTGTCCAACCTTACATTTGCGTAAACGCATTATTACTTGTTGTTACCTTTGACTTGCCATCTTAGACAGGATCGAAAGGCCTGGGTTTGGCACCCAGGTCACATTTTTCGTGTGCTAACATTTGCTGCAGATTTAGCCTGAAGAGACCCCAACAAGTGCAGGATCGAAGGGCCTGGGATTCAATACCCAGGCCCTGCATTTTTGTTTCGCTCACATACTTTTACAGGTATAACATCCCATATCGAAGGAGAGCCCTTCTCTGGATCGAACCCATTAGCGTGCTGGATCGAAAGAGGCATCTCATCCCTGGATCGAAAGCCATGACCTCCATGATCGAAGGGAAATCCTCTTCCCTGGATCGAAGGCTACTCACGCCTTACTGTCTGGCCCAATCGAAAGGACCAGGACCCTCTCTGGACCGAAGCAGTCCATTCCCTCCCTGGGTCGAAACTCCTTTTTTTCCCTGGATCGAAGGATCCCTCCTGCACTTTTTTTTTTATTCTCATAGACTTCTTTTTATCTTTTAATTAACATTAAAATAAAAAAAATCACAAAAAAACATTAGGTTAGTTTTTATTCAAATTAATTTTGTAAATAAATAAATTAATTATTTTAACTTCATTTTATCAATTTAAAATAAACTAGACTTAGGGGTATTTAATTCAAATATCTTCTTAATCAAAAACAACCAAAAATATTTTCTTATTTACTTAGAAATCTCTTAGACGTCTCTTTTCCTTGTTTTACGCGCGTTTATTTTATTGTAATTGCCTATTGGGATGTAATAGCTTAACTAAGACCCTTTACTGCTTTATTCCCCCCAATTTTGGACATGTAAATAATCCCCCTCCCCGAAAGCCTTGTAATAGCGTAGGGTTTACAATTCCCGCACTTTAAATTCCTGTACATATATTAAACTGCTTAGATATATGCTTACTAGGATTACACGACAAGATTAACTCTTAAACTTAAAATCAACAATAGCTCACCATGACATGCAAGAGTAAAGTAACTGAAAATTGACACACTTGCACATGCCACTCTTAGGGTACACCTCACTTGGTTGCCTCGAACGTGGTCATTAAGTATAGGATGTTTTAGAGGTCGTCCTTTGTCCCAAGATCATAAGTTGCTTCGAAATGGTCGCCTCGATAAAAATGATCTAAGACATTAGGATTACCACTAAAGCGTCCTAACGTTGCTTTAGTGACCACACGTCCCTAAAATCGAATTGACCCGAAAACTCCAACGACGGTGCTACCTATTCCTCAATAGCAGGATAGTACTGTCTAAAGGAAATTTGCACAATTAAATTCCCTTTTGAGTAGGTAGAGGTTTTTAAGTACTTGCTCTCTTTTAAAACAAAACGAAAACTTTTTCGCACTTACACTTTCTTCAAAAACAAAACTCTTTTCAAAACCCACAAACACAAAGAAAAGCAAACCTTTTGAAAACATAGTGAGCAAGTACCTAAGAGCCCGTGGATAACCACAGATAGAAAGGGTGCTAACACCTTCCCTTTCTATAATCTACCTCCCGAACCCGAGAAACATCTCGAAAAGGAATTTTTCTGTGCTTTTGTCCTTTCCCTTGTTGGATAAAATAAAAGACGGTGGCGACTCATGCTTACCGCGACACTTTGCAAAAACAAACGCAAACGCGAACCAGCATTCAAAAAACAGTCAGTTCTCGTTCCCACCGACCACAGAACTGGCGACTCTGTTGGGGACGTTTAAATAAGTGAGGTGTACCTTAGGATTAGATCACTTGTGTTTTCAATGGTATTGCTTTGTATGCTTTTAATTTTGTGGGCTTGTATCGGAGTTCTATAGATCCTAACCCGGATCTGGGGTACCCTTTTTAGGTAAGTAGCAGTAAACTGTGAGGGATCCGTCCGGCATAGACCGACACGGATGAAGCAGTAGCTACATTAGTGTGGTACCTTAGTCTGTACCGATATCCCTTGTGTTGAAACGAGGAGAATATGGGTCTTCTAAGGAGTCATTAAGCACCAATTGACCTTAGAACCTTAAATTGACCAACTTGGCCATAGAACAGTAGCAGTATGCTACACTCATTGAGACTAAACTCTCGCGATGGTTCTGGCCGCAAGAAAAGGTTGCTAAGCTGGAATTATGACCGATTGAGGGTAGTCAGTGATATTGAGATCCTCTAGAACCCGGTTACTATTTTTTTTAGGACATGTTTAAACCAACTAAACTGAAAGAGGGTAATGCCTAAACTCCACGCCAGCCTAAACTTAAGGCTATATGTGTGACTTGTGTGCCTTCAAACTTGAACTACTTGTTATCTGACAACAGGGGTTCCTTGCAGGTTTTGTTTACAGTCCTTATCCAACAAATTGGATTTATTGCAGGGCTCACTTACATCACCTCACTTTTTGCTTGAACGCATAGCATATACATCATAACATCATACCTTAACATTTCCTTAACCATTTCAAGGATCTCAAGGGTCTGTGATGCAGGTTATGGTAAATCAAAAGTCTAGCAAGGGGAAAAGGGGATTTATTTTCCTCTAGCCAATACCATCTAGAAATCCAAGCACGATAACTTGAGTTAGGGGCTATGACCCACTCGATATGGTGAGCTTGACTCTTGAAGAAGGACTCTCGGCAACATGAAGTTCCTTCAATCAAAACTACCAGATTCAGATTCTAACAGTTTCTTGTTTACCCCACGAGATCCTTGAAAACATTGCATACATATATCATACATATCATAACAGGTCCTCCAATACAGGTCTCTCATGTTCTCGCTGTTTATTGCAGCAATGGCTTTCCAACCAGACAACAAAGATCTCCGGGCTCAAAACGCCCAACTTCAAGAAATGTTCTTGAACCTATCCCAGGGGCAAGAAGAAATAAAAGCTCTCCTCACAAGGGGCTTGGTCTTAGGGAATCCAGGAGGCATCAGGAATGATCAGTTGGAAGGGCTACAAATTGAGTTGGCAACAATGAAGATCCAGGTGATGGGACAGCTGGTGGGCCAGATGGCTCTCATTCAAGACTTAGCTCAAAGATAAGAAGAGCTCAGGGTCCTCGTCAACAAGCTGCTTCAAAATAACCGAGTGGGGCAAACAACTAGGGTTGAAGATCAAGTCATCATTCAACCACCTTTGGGGAAAGAAGACAAGGGAAAAGCTCCTCATCTTGCTTTAGGGTCACAAGCCCAACATCAACCTCACCAAAAGCAACGGGTTGACCGAAGGCAATTTACCAAGCTCAACATGCCGCTGTCTCAAGCTTTACAACAGCTGTTAAGATTGAATCTGGTGACATTAAGGGACCCTCCTAAGAATCCCAACACAGCCTCCCCAAGGTACAATCCTGATGCAAGGTGTGCATACCATTCTGACAGTCCTGGACATGACACCGACGACTGTCGGACTTTGAAGAACAAAATTCAAGACCTGATTGATAAGGGAGCATTGGAATTCACACAAGATGGTCAGGATGAGTTCTTCTACCATCCCTCCAAGGTTCACCAGTTGAAGTGACAAGTACTGAGACGAGAAGATTTTTGTTCATTTGAATTTTCAAGTTGTAATCTCTTTGTTATTCAAACAATTATCCATTAATGCCAAACTTTGTTTCATTAATGCATCGCATATGTTTGTCTTGATTTGATCCAATCATTTTCATTATATTTAAACTATGCTTTTTACTCTCTTTATGACATTCAACTCTTGCTAAAAATTTACAAGCCTTTAGAGGGAGAATGACGAAACAATGCCATAATCTCATACAATATGCTTTTGAATAGACCTTGCTGACGATGTACAGGCATTTCTTTCAAATCCTAAACACTGGAGTTATAAGGAAGATAATCCCTAGTCAACCCCTTCGAGCCAAAGAAGTAGGAGTTTTCTGTTCTAAACAAATTGAAACCTTTGATTTAAACCTGGGGCAGGGTAGTCTCTCAGTTAATTCAAAAAAGATGCGCATTGAAGTCACCAACTCTCAGTTCGTAATACAACGAACGACATCAAAAAAAAACATTCCTTTGGAATCGAAAGACAATGATGGTTCTCTATCTCATAGGAAGTCAATATCACAAAAGAGAAAAACCCACTGAGCCAAAACCTACAAAGGAGGCTTAAGAAAGCTGGGGCATCCCGTTGACTGTAATCTCGAAAACTGGAACAATTAGGCAAAAGTTAGGGATAACAAATCAAAAGAACAGGTCATTACAAATCCTCAACAACATGAAAAATGTTGCAAAAAAAAAGAGATGATGACTGCCTTCTAAAATTTAACTGATGTGAACCATCACCAAAAAGTCGTTCCAAACTCGAATGGAGTTCGACGTACAATTAACTGAGTTTAGGATTGAAGAACATCACGAAGAGTGGGTGGGTACAAATATACTTTGAGCCTTTATCCTTTGTTTCTTAAACCGTGAACCAAGACACGTTACAACCCTCCAAAAGTCCTAACTGAAGCATGGATTAGTTCGAAAGCATACCGTTACAAAAGGTATCCTGACTCCTGTAAGGCTTTGCCCTAAATCTTGCGTTATATTTGTCTTATAAAAAAAAGTTTTCTGCTAAAAAACACACTTTTCAAAACTTCGAGACAAGCACAAACTTTGCATTATTTGAATATCACTGTTTGCATTTGGCTATTTGTTTGACAGCGGAGAAATTCACACAACGAATATCCGATGAACGAAAACCCTCTCAGTGAACAAAATCACTTCAAAAAGGATGACACTTCCAATCAAGGGGCGTGGCATGATCATTGTCCATCACCTGGGGCAGTCCAATCAAGATTCCAGGACATCTCTCAAAGAAGTGCAGAGTAACCAGGGGAAAATCTCCATCTCCGTTACTTGGGGCATTGAACATCAATCTCAGTGAAGGGTTACATACAGTCAAACATTTCCAGGCAGTGCCACAAACACCTGCTGCTAGGGGCAATGACAAATCTCCCCAGATCCTTCTCATAGGATGACTCCCAGCAAGGGTTTAATCTCTGAAAACCTTTCCCCAACTGAATCCACCTCAAGAATCCTCGAGGACTTCCCCCAACGAAGATGTCACCTCTCTAGAAGACTGATGACAAGGTTTATTTCCCCAACAACACCAAGATTCCCCAGCTTGAGTTTTCCTTTCCGACTACTACAAATCAAAGGACCACAACTCCTCTTCCCCAGTAGACTACTCTGCAATCCCCAGCAAGTTATTGTGAAACCTGGACCCGACCAGATGTCAGTTTAACTTTGACTCCCCAGTAGAGCAACGGACAACCGAGACTCCTGAACTTGTTCCCCAAGAACGAATCAATACTCTCCACAGAGTTCATAACTTTCCCCAACAGAGTTCTCCTCAACAAAACAAGGATCCTCAGTGGAAACATTCTAAGCAAAGTTTGAAGACATACCTACTCTTCAACAGCAGTCCGGGATTTAATAACTCCCCAACGCTTGTCAAGAATTTATTCTCCAAGACAAAATTACATTTCAACAACATTCATAACATGTGCATACAAAATGCATATAACATAAATCTCATTTATTTTGAGAACATCATTACATAATGCATACATCATGACATTGCATACAACTAACTCTTTACCTTTTCAGGAAAGATCGATCAACAGATAAAAGTCATTACCAAAGATTTCATTCCTATTACTTTTATTCAAGAGTAATTGTCTTTTAAAATTTTCAGACTTGTAATACTTAAACAATTCAGACTTTTTAAAACCTTGTGTCTTACCCGAGGCACAACGGTCCATTTGTGAGGGTTGGCACTTCATTCTCATATGTCATTAATGAATCAAGGACGTTTTTGCATCAAATTTTGTTTTCTTTATCTTTTCTTTCCTACATTTTATTTCTTTCAAAGGTAGCTATGCTCTTACACACACTCACATATTAAAAATGCAGATCTACATCCACTCAGGATCCCATGGGTAACAGTTCTGCTATGGCCAATTATGACTTTGAAAATCCGATCTACCAAGCCGACAACGAAGGTGAGGAATATTATGAAGTGCTAGGGGAGTTGGCCAGGTTGTTGCAACAGGAAGAAAGGACCATTCATCCACACGAAGAGTCGGTCGAAACAATTAACTTAGGAATTGAGGAATATAAGAAGGAGGTCAAGATGGGTGCTAATTTGGAGCCTAATGTCAAGGAGCGCCTGATTCAGTTATTACACGACTATGTTGAGATCTTTGCCTGGTCGTACGAAGACATGCCGGGACTTGATGCAGACATTGTGGTACATCGTCTGCTTACAAAGGAAGATTGTCCCCTAGTAAAGCAAAAGTTTCATTGTATGAGGCCCGATATGTCGGAAAAGATCAAAGCAGAAGTCATGAAGCAATTCAATGCCGGATTTTTGGCTATCACCTCTTATCCCCAATGGGTGGCCAATGTGGTTCCTGTGCCCAAGAAATACGGTAAAGTGAGAATGTGTGTGGACTACAAAGATTTAAATAAGGAAAGTCCCATAGATGATTTCCCACTCCCCTACATCGACATCCTAGTTGACAATACGGCGCAACACAAAGTGTTTTCCTTCATGGACGGTTTCTCAGGCTACAACCAAATCAAAATGGCGCCTGAAGATATGGAGAAAACAACCTTTGTTACACAGTGGGGCGCTTTATGTTATAAGGTCATGCCATTCGGAATGAAGAATGTTGGGGCAACTTATCAACGCGCCATGGTAGCTTTATTTCATGACATGATACATCATGATATAGAGGTCTACATAGACGATATGATAGCTAGATCGCAGACGGAAGAAGAGCACCTTGATCACTTACAGAAGCTGTTTGAGAGGCTGAAGAAGTACAAGTTGAGGTTGAATCCAAACAAGTGCACGTTCGGAGTCCGGTCTGGTAAGCTCCTAGGTTTTGTTGTCAGCAACAAGGGTATCGAGGTCGATCCTGCCAAGGTTAAAGCGATACAAGAGATTCCATCTCCTCGTACTGAAAAGGAAGTCAGAGGATTCTTGGGACATCTGAATTACATAGCCAGGTTTATTTCTCACCTGACAACTACTTGTGAGGCAATCTTCAAACTCTTGAAGAAAGATCAAGTAGTCAAATGGAATGACGAATGCCAAGTTGCTTTTGACAAAATCAAAGAATACCTGCAAGAGCCTCATGTGTTGTTGCCATCTGTCGAGGGAAGGCCATTGATCTTATATCTAACTAGTTTAGAAAACTCAACGGGGTGTGTGCTGGGGCAGCATGACGAGTCTGGCCGAAAAGAGCATGCTATTTATTACCTGAGCAAAAAGTTTACCGACTTTGAAACAAGATATTCACTGCTTGAGAAAACTTGCTGTGCTCTGGCATGGGCTGCTCACCGGCTGAGACAGTATATGCTGACCCATACTACTTTGTTGATATCTAAAATGGATCCGATAAAGTACATCTTCGAGAAGCCCGCTCTTTCTGGGAGAATAGCGAGATGGCAGATGATCCTGACAGAATATGACATACAGTATACTACCCAGAAAGCTATAAAGGGTAGTGTATTGGCTGATCACCTCGCTCACCAAGCTGTGGAAGACTATCAGTCTATGAAGTTTGAGTTCCCGGATGAAGACATCATGACATTAAGTAAATGTGAAGAAATCAGGCCATATGGCGGACCTGAACAAGGATCCCGATGGACCCTGTTCTTTGATGGGGAATCCAATGCACTTGGCAATGGTATCAATGCCGTACTCATATCTCCAGAAGGATGTCATACTCCCTTCACTTCCAGACTTTGTTTCAACTGTACAAACAACATGGCAGAATACGAAGCATCCATCTTCGGTCTCAAAGCTGCTATAGACTTGGGGATCAAATACTTAGATGTATTTGGAGATTCAACTTTGGTCATTAGTCAGGTCAAAGGGGAATGGGACACCAAACACCCCAACCTTATCCCTTATAAAGAATATGTGTTGACATTGTTGTCGCATTTCGAAAGATTACCTTCGAGCATTTCCCGCGAGAAGAAAATCAGCTAGCAGACGCATTAGCTAAAATGTCATATATGTTTAAACTTAATTGGGATAACGAGGCTCCTCAAATCACCATTGAGCGGATGGATGAACTAGCCTACTGTCACGAGGTCAGTACTGAAGAAGTAGTGGATCGACCTTGGTTCCATGAAGTTAAAAGGTATCTCGAGTCTCAGGAATACCCCGAAGGAGCTTCAGTGAATGACAAGAAGTTCCTAAGAAGATTCTCGGCTAAATTCTTCCTTAGTAACGACATTTTGTACAAACGCAGTCATGACTCTGTGTTGCTTCGGTGCGTAGATAAGGCTGAGGCTGAAAGAATCATGGTTGAATTACACGAAGGCACTTTTGGTACCCATTCCAGTGGGCATACAATGGCAAAGAAAATCCTACGGGTAGGCTATTATTGGTCTACCATGGAGGAAGATTGCTACCAACACTCTCGAACTTGCCATAAGTGTCAGATTTATGCAGATAAAGTGCACGTACCTCCGGTTCCTCTAAACGTCTTGATGGCTCCTTGGCCCTTTTCTATGTGGGGAATCGATATGATTGGGGAAATCAAGCCAACGGACTCCAATGGACACCGCTTCATCTTAGTGGCCTTCGACTATTTTACAAAGTGGGTTGAAGCAGCTTCCTTTGCTTCCGTTACCAAGAATGTGGTCGCCCGGTTCATCAAACAGAATCTCATCTGTCGGTACGGCATCCTAGAGAGAATCCTCATTGATAATGGTACGAATCTAAACAACACTATGATCACCGCCTTGTGCGAGAAATTCAAGATTCAGCATCACAGTTCTTCCCCTTACCGACCAAAGATGAATGGTGCTGTAGAATCTACTAACCAAAACATTAAGAAGATCATACAGAAAATGACAGTCACATACAAAGACTGGCATGAGATGTTGTCGTTCACTCTCCACGGGTATCGTACCACAACTCTCACATCAACTGGGGCAACACCCTATTCTCTCATATATGGCCTGGAGGTTGTCTTGCCTATTGAGGTCCAGATCCCCTCTCTGAGGATCATGAAGGATGCTGGTTTGAATGAAGAAGATTGGATCCAAACTCAGTTTGACCAACTAAACTTGATTGATGAGAAGAGGCTTACAACTATCTGTCATGGTCAGATGTACCAAAAACGCATGATCAAAGCTTTTAATAAAAAGGTCAAACGTCAGGTATATCGGGTCGGTGACTTGGTAATCAAGCGTATCATTTTGCCACAAGGTGATCCCAGGGGAAAATGGACCCCTACATACGAAGGGCCGTTTGTAATAAAAAACATATTCTTTGGTGGAGCAATGATCTTGACCACTATGGATGGCGACGACCTCCCACACCCTGTAAATACGGACATAGTTAAAAGATACTATGCATGATCAAAGACCCGCTAGGTTGACTGGCCTAGGCAAAAATAAGGGCTTCCCGGCGAACCAAAAGGGTTCGGGCAAAAATAAGGGATGAAAGTTTAAAAAAAAATCTATACACCCGACAAGTCGAAAACCCGAAAGGGCGGATTGGGCAAAAAAGGGTATCTCGGTGGACTGAAAACCCGAGAGGGCGGTCCAGGAAAAAGTTAGGGATTGAAGCGTATGACTATGTCCCGCTGGATCATCTTGCAGACAATCTTCAGCGTCGACCAATCAACTCAAACGGCTCTAAATCAATCCAATAGACTTCGCCGAGGCGACAAGTGGACAAGACATTCAGAGACATGAAGACTATAGCAGAATGGGAACCTGTGATGCGGTGGGAAAATTGACTTGAGGTTTTGCGTTTGTGTTTTCAAATGTTGTGGTTAGCAAGAGTCGCCACCGACTTTTCTTTTATCCAAAAGGAAAGGTAAAAAAGCACAGGAAAGACCTTTAAGATGTTTTCTTGAGTTCGGGGGGTAGATTATGAAAAGGGAAGGTACTAGCACCCTTTTCATCCATGGTTTTCCATAGGCTCTTAGTTACTTGTTTAGATCACTTGCTTTACTTTGAAATTGTTTGAAATGGTTCTTTGTGTGTTTTTGAAAGTATTTTGAAAAGAGGCCTTTGTTTAGGCAATCTTTGTAATGATTCTTGTTCATAAGAATGTATACAACGATGTTTGTCTTTTGAAAAATGTTCCAATGTTTTGAAATATGTTTTAAAATGTGTGTGTGTTTGTTTTTTAAAATAGCAAGGATTGTTTTGAAATTGATCAAGTAACTAGAAGCATTCTACCTACTCAAAAGTCTTTCTTGTGCATTTTTATTCCTTTGACATTGTTGATTTACCATTGATTTGGTAAACAACCCTATCTTTGGATGTTAACGGGACGGGCGTGGGTCATCGTATGACTATGATAACAATATTGCCAAGTATCTTAGCATTTTTGAGGGACCAAGATCATTTTGTTTTAGGCAACCTTTTGATAGCGTCATCGAGGGACTATGATCTTATATTTGTTTTGTTTTGCCAAGATACTTCACATGCGTAACATGGCCATTTTATTTTAGGCAACCAAGTGGGTGAAACCCTAAGGGTGCTTGTGTGCAATGTGTGTCATTTTTCATGCATTTGATTTGTCTTGTATTAGGTCTTGTCTATTTGTTTGGTTTTTGGTCTTGTCATGCAAACCCTAGTTTACTAAACATAGTATAAATGCGATAAATTGCGTAAATGTAAAATAAGCTATTACAACAATTATTATGGGAGGGGGATACAAGTTTTTGAATGAGGATATTGCACAAAATAAACCCTAAAAATACTATTACAACCCAATTGAATATTATGCAAATTAAATAAATAAACAAGTATTTAAAATGCAATGCAAATGTATTTATGCAAAAAATGTTTTGTATTTGATTTTTGTATGAGAAAATAAAATTAATTAACCCTAGAAAATAAGGGAAAATAATATTATTATTTTTGAAAGGGGGAAACCCTAATTTTTGATTAAAAGAAATATATGTTTCCTATTATTTATTTTTGTCCATTTTCATACAAGAAAATAATAAATAATATTATATGTCAATATCAAAAATTAAATATGTATGAGAAAAATGAATATTTTATGTGTAAAATAATAAAATAAAAATGTATAGTATTTTTAAATGTATTTACAATTTATTATAAGAAAATAAGTTCTATTCATTAAAACA
Source organism: Vicia faba (assembly GCA_948472305.1). Classification (NCBI taxonomy): domain Eukaryota; kingdom Viridiplantae; phylum Streptophyta; class Magnoliopsida; order Fabales; family Fabaceae; genus Vicia; species Vicia faba. The sequence goes on from OX451736.1 coordinate 1,601,113,821, forward strand.
AACTATTTTCCATGTGAAAAAAATAATTAAAATAAAATAAAATTGCAAAAAATATTTAATTATTTTTTAGGATTTTTAAAGTTCAGAAAAAATGATTAAAATCAATAAACATGAAAATATAAAGAAAAATGCAAAAAATATAAAATAAGAATTAGGGGGTACAAAAGTAATCCAGGGGGTGTGAATATCAAAACCAAAAAGGCCAAAAACAACAAAAAGCCCAGGACAACCACTTCGTCCCTGTCCTTCAGCTTCTCCTTCGCGCGCTTATGGTTCAAACCTGTAACTTGTTATTGCTTGCATAAAAACAAAAACTTAAAACACAAAACATGTAGCATTTTATCTCACGATTCCAATGATATAAAATTTGTAAACTCTCAAAGATCAGAGAGAATTTTGTCAGCCCTAATTCGTGAACTAATTATTTCATGAACTTCAAGCTTCAAATTCTCATGGCATAGTTAATATAAATGACAAGTATGCATATGTACAGCTTCACCAAGATAAGGGCTACATTTTTCCTTCACAAATCGTGGCTTGAGGATGTCTAAATAGAGAGATAGAGTTTTGAAAAATACCTCCTTCAGTTGGATTTGGATATGACAATGTGGGGACTTTGAGTGAGGCCTGAGGATCGTGTGAGCTTCCCTGAACTTCCTTCAAACTATTCCAATACCTAGCTTGCTTTGTGGATGGCCAAAACTCTCTGTACAAGTCAAGTTGCAAGCTCCAAGTTTGAAAATGACAATGGCTGAAATAGGGCTTACAGGGGCAAGATGAATGCTTGGACTGCTTTGGTATAATGTGTATGAAGTATTTCAAATGTTAAAAGGCAAAACGTATGAGCCAAAATGAAGTTGGAAATGATTTTGCAGAACTGCAATGTTTTGGCAGAATTTGATGTTTTTGTGTTTGGGAGAGTTTTGGATGCAATCAATTCGTGTTCAACATTGTAATGACTTGGTATATTTGTATAGAATGGATACAAATTCCACTCTCACTAGCTGTACAAGTTCTAGCACTTTTGGCCAACTTTCTTGCATTTGAAGAAAAGTTGAAGTGACTATGCTAACAGGCCTGTCCTTGCTTGCTTGTGAGCTGCAAAGGGCTTGTACAAGTTGCTTAAGATCTATGGAAATTGTCTGCACCAAAGGGACAGCTCCAAGGCTCAAGAATGATAAAGTTGCAAAAGCCCACTTTATGAAAATGGCATTGTAACCTTTATGCTTAAAATGGAAAAATCTCTTGTACAATGCTCCAAAAGCAAAGATAAAGCCCTTATCCTCTAAGTTTTCATTTAATTATGGAGTGTAGAATGAGTTTAGGACCTGTAATGCAAGGTACAAACATCCAAGATCAGATTTGCAACTTGATACTTTGTGAAAATGGCATGAACAAAAGTGATAAAATGCCAATTTCTCTTCTTCGATTCTACCTAACCACAAATGATCTTGGAGAGTTCTTAGACATTTTGGAAAGCTTGCAATGTGATCTATAATCCATATTTGAAATGCATTTTGAAATACCTCTTGGAACTAGGTGAAAAATGTTCATGAAGTTGGGTCAAAAAACTGCCTAAATTAGGGCAAATTTTCACTAAGTTATTTAGTTCATGGACCTATATTCACAAATTCATAACTTGAGATCCAAGCATCTTTTGGAAAAAGTTTGTGAAGAAAAGTTGTATATTTTATGGAGGAATACAACTTTCATGTTGGAAGTTTTCTTTGAATCAAATTGCATCATGATGAAAAAGTGGTGGAAAGTTGGAAAAAATAAGAAAATTTCCATACTTAGAAAAATTCTAAGTTATGAAAATTTTCAAATTCAAAACCCTAATTTTCAAAATTGGTTTTCTTCGTGAACAAGTTTCATGTTTTGACATATCTTGATGAATTATGACCTTTGGCACTTGATTTTGACCAAAAAGTCAAAGTTTGACTTTTCAGTATACAATTGACTTTTGATCAGTTGACTGCAAAATTCATCTGCCAACCCAATGAACTTGAGATATTTTGAACCATGTTATTAGGTCAAGATGATTCCATTGAACCCTTGAAATCATGTTTGAACTCAATTGGTCATTGGCTTGGTTAAAAATCAGAAATTGCCCTTTCTCAATCAAAACCCTAATTTTGACCATTTTGCCCTTTTGATGATTTGATCAAATTTCTTGAGGAGTTGTGATCCAAACTTGATCAAATGGTACATAGGAGCCTAAAATGTTGATATGGATAAAAAATTATGAAGTTTGACTGTAAATTGGCCATGGTTGACTTTTTCCCCAATACAGTTGATTTTTAGGTCAACTGTCCAATTGACTGGTCAAAAATGTGATTCAAGGCTTGAAACTTAACATGAGCAATCTTAGGGGTCCAAGATGATATACGAAAGTCACATGAAGCATTGATGGTTCAAAAATCCTTGTGCAAGCTCAAACCCTAATTTTAGGTTATCAGTGCAAGATGAGATGTCTTGAGCTGACCAAACCCTAATCTTGTCTTGAGTCTAAGAAGTCTTGTGAGAAAAATCTTGATAAATGAGAGGGAAAATTTTGGGGTACAAAAGCTGCCCCTGTTCAATCTTCTTGAACCTGAAGAGTTAGATTGGCGAGTTTTGCCGTTCGTGACTCGAAGGTAAAAGGTGATTGGACACAAGAGTGCCCATAAATTTGCACTCAACGAAGTGTAGTTGAGGGAATGGGCTTAAAGATGCCATTTGGGGAGGTGATAGAATCTTGTTGGATATGGGCTTAAAGATGCCATCCAAGAATGTTTGTTGAATTGTAAGTTGTAAGTCAGAAGAATAAGTATCAGAATGGTGTCCGCGTTTGGAACATATCTGAACTGTATCTGGAGACTTAAATCTGAATGAGAAACAGAATAGCATCAGTGTCTGGAGCATATCTGTACTGTATCAAGAGTGGGAAATCTGAATGAGTATCAAAATGACTTCCGTGTCTGGAGCATATCTGGACTGTATCTTGAAGTTGAGGTCTGAATGAGTAATAGAATAACATTCGTGTTTGGAGTGTATCTAAACTGTATCTGAACTTGAAATTTGAATAAGGGCCAGAATGGAATCCGTGTCTAGAGCGTATATGAACTAGCATCTGAATAAGTGATAGAATGAATTCCGTGTCTGGAGTGTATCTGAACTGTTTCTGAATAAGTGACAGAATGACTTTCGTGTCTGGAGTGTATTTGAACTTGAAACCTGATAATTGAAATCCGAATGAGTAATAGAATGACTTCCGTATCTGGAGTGTATCCGTACTGTATCTGAGATCTGAATAAGGGCCAGAATGGCATCCGTGTCACGAACGTATCTGAACTGCATTATGAAAGCTGAATCTGAATGAGTAACAGAATGACTTCAGTGTCTGGAGTGTATCTGAATTGTATCATGATTGCATGTTGTAAACTGTGGACGTTAACCTTATCCTGAAAAGGGTAAAATGTTAGTTGAAGCACAAAGTTATGTTGCATGAAATGCATGATGCAATATATGTGTTTTATCAATGTTTATGATATATATGGATGTAATGTATGCGCATGTAAGCTGATGTGCTGTATTGCTGAGGAAAATAAATCCTTGACTGCTGCCGGGGAAAATAAATCCTTACTACTGAGGATAAGAAATCCTTGGCGACTGTTGGGGATATAAGGATCCTTCATGTCTTGAAGTTGGAGTATTGACAAAAAATTTTGTTGCGAGCAATGCCATATACTGCTGGAGTAATCTGCTTGGGGAATCCAGAGAATTTTGCTGACTTCTACGGGGGATTACACAACGGGAATTCTTATTCTACTGGGGAATAGAGAAAACTCTGATGACTTCTGCGGGGAATTAAGAATGAGAATCTTCATTCCGTTGGAGAGCAATGAACACTCTGTGGGGAAGAAGGCTTACAGCTGGGGAGTAGGTTCAGGAGTTTGGGTTGTCTGCCATTCTACTGGGGAGTTATCAGAAGTTGTTGTCTGGTTTTTAGGCTTCAAGATAACTTGTTGGGGAATCCATAGAAACTGGATGGTTTCCGCTGGGGATTGATAGTTTGAAGTTTTGGCTCCGATGGGGATTGGGAGTTTGAAGTTTTGGCTCCGCTGGGGATTAAGGATTTGAAATTTTAGTTCCGCTGGGGATCTAGATGATGTACTGTAGGGATTGCTCATGGAATAGCCTAAAGATATTTTCCTATCCTTTCAGTCTGTCAGTAATTGTTCTCTTCCATCCTGTTTATTTGTAAACAGTAATTATGTTCAAATGCATATGTTCATTAATGAATCATTGGACGTTTTTGCACATAAAAACACAAGTGTAAAGAAAAAGGCAAATAGTTTTCTGTACTTTGAAATAGATATCTTTGTATTTACTTTGAATAAGTGTTTTGTACAAAGGAGACAGACATCCTAGTAAGAGGATGGTGTCATAAAAGTAAGAAAATTTTTATACAAAGAAAGATAGCTATGTGTAAAAAATCCCATGGGGTTCCCATTCCGCTATAGCCTTCGTATCTCCGAATATCTTATCCATTCGTTGCTTCGTCCGAAGATGATTGGATTGATCAGAAGCTCCATGTTTGTCTGTGAAGAGATTATCCTTAAAGTGATCCGACGAGACATAGTCATACGCTTTAATTCCCTAACTTTTGCCTAGACCACCCTTTCGGGTTTTCAGTCCACCATGAAACCCTTTTTTGCCCAAGTCTCCCTTTCGGGTTTTCAACTTTCCAGGTGTACATATTTTTTTATTTATCCCTAATTTTTGCCCGAACCTTTTGGTTCTCCGGGATGCCCTTGTTTTTCCTAGGTGTGTCAACCTAGCGGGTCATTTATGCATAGTATCTTTTGACTATGTCTGCGTTCGCAGGGTGTGGCAGGTCGTCACCGTCCGTGGTGGTTAAAATCATTGCCCCACCAGAAAAGATGTTCTTGATTACAAATAGTCCTTCGTAAGTAGGAGTCCATTTTCCCATGGGATCACTTTGCGGCAAGATGATGCGCTTGATCACTAGATCCCCAACTTGATATACCTGGCGTCTGACTTTCTTGTTGAAAGCCTTGATCATCCGCTTTTGATACGTCTGACCATGGCAAACAACAGTAAGCCTTTTTTCATCAATCAAGTTTAATTGATCAAGTCGGGTTTGGATCCAATCATCTTCACTCAAACCTACATCTTTCATGATTCTCAAAGAGGGAATCTGAACCTCGATAGGTAAAACAGCCTCCACGCCATAAACCAAAGAATATGGTGTTGCCCCATCAAAGTACAGAGTCCATCGGGATCCTTGTTCAGGTCCGTCATATGGTCTGATCTCTTCAATGTTGTCCACTGTCATGATGTCTTCGTCAGGGAAGTCAATCTTCATAGACTGGTAATCTTCTACAGCTTGATGAGCCAGATGATCAGCTAGCACACTACCCTTTATAGCTTTTTGGGTCGTGTACTGTATGTCGTATTTCATTAGGATCATCTGCCATCTAGAGATCCTCCCAGACAAAGCAGGCTTCTCAAAGATGTACTTTATCAGATCCATCTTAGATATCAGCAAAGTGGTATGAGTCAACATATACTGCCTTAGCCAGCGAGCAGCCCATACCAAAGTGCAACAAGTTTTCTCGAGCAGTGAATATCTGGTTTCACAGTCGGTAAACTTTTTGCTTAGGTAATAAATGGCATGCTCTTTTCGGCCAGACTCGTCATGCTGCCCCAGTACGCACCCCATTGAATTCTCTAAGGCGGTCAGATACATGATTAGCGGTCTTCCCTCGACGGGTGGCATCAGGACAGGAGGTTCTAGCAAATACTCCTTGATTTTATCAAAAGCAATCTGAAAGTCATCATTCCATCTGACTACTTGATCTTTCTTCAACAACTTGAAGATTGGTTCACAAGTAGACGTTTGGTGAGAAATGAACCTAGCAATATAGTTTAGGCGTCCCAAAAAACCTATGACTTCCTTCTCAGTGCGAGGAGCAGAAATTTCTTGTATAGCTTTGACTTTAGCAGGATCAACCTCGATGCCTTTGTTGCTGACAATGAAACCTAAGAGTTTAACAGACCGAACTCTGAATGTACACTTGTTTGGGTTCAGTCTTAGCTTGTACTCCTTCAATCTGACAAACAACTTTTGCAAGTGATCAAGGTGCTCTTCTTCAGTTTGTGATCGGGATATCATGTCATCTACGTAGACCTCTATCTCATGATGTATCATATCATGAAACAAAGCTACCATGGCGCGTTGATAGGTTGCCCCGACATTCTTCAGTCCGAATGGCATCACTTTGTAGCAGAACGTACCTCACTGTGTGATAAATGTAGTTTTCTCCATGTCATCGGGTGCCATTTTGATCTGGTTATAGCCTGAGAATCCGCCCATGAACAAAAATACTTTGTGCTGAGCTGTATTGTCGACCAGGATGTCGATGTGTGGAAGTGGAAAGTCGTCTTTAGGGATGGAACGGTTTAAATCTCTATAATCCATGCACATTCTCACTTTGCCGTCCTTTTTAGGCACGGGAACAATGTTGGCCACCCATTGAGGATATGAAGTAACAACCAAAAATCCAGAATTGAACTGTTTCATAACTTCTGCTTTGATCTTCTCTGACATGTCAGGTCTCATGCGGCAGACCTTTTGTTTCACTGGGTGATAGTCTTCTCTTGTGGGTAGACGGTGTACCACAATATCTGTATCAAGTCCCGACATGTCTTCGTATGACCAGGCGAAGATCTCAACATAATCATGCAATAGCTGAATTAGGCGCTCCTTGACACTCGGCTCTAGATTGGAACCTATTTTTATTTCCTTTTTATCTTCCTCAATACCCAAGTTGATTGTGTCCAACTGCTCCTCGTGAGGCTGAATTGCTCTTTCTTCTTGCTGTAATAATCTGGCCAATTCCCCTGGCACCTCACAATCTTCCTCACCTTCGTATTTGGCCTGGTAGATCAGATCTTCAGAGTCACTAAAGGCTATAGCAGTATGGTTACCCATGGGATCCGGAATGGAAGGGTACCTGCATTTGTGAGTGTGGGTGTGTGTAAGGGTATAGCCATCTCAAAACAACAAAATGTAAAAGAAAGACAATGAGCATAAAAAGTTTATATGTGAAAAAGCGTCCATGATTCATTGAATGACATATGTAGATGAAATAAAGACCCTTACAAATGGACCGATGTGTCTCGGGTAAGACACAAGGTTTTTAAAGTACGAATTGTTTGTGAATTATTACAGTCCAACAGAAATGTAAAAGATAAATTACTGCGGTATGAAAGTTATCGGAACAAAGTCTTTGGCTTCCCAGTTGCAAAGTCCTCCGCTGACAGTAGGAAATATCCAATCTTCCAAGATGCCCTCCTCTTCATTGTCCTCCACTGCATTGACGCTTCGGCTGGTAATCTTCAAAGGTGGCCCCCTAGTACGGGCACGGCGCACAACCTTCTGACCAGTCGAAGTAAACCCCAAGCTGAACTTGTCTGATTTGTAAGGAATGTCTAGAAGCTGACCCCAGATTGTGCATCCCCCTTCTTCCACTACTGCTCTTGCATCCCTGAGAGATGACATCCGAGGTGGAGGTCTTGTGATTTTAGGAACCTAGGATACCGCCTTGGTCGTTGCTATTTCTTCGGAGACTTCTTCAAAATGTTGGAAAGGGGTCTCTATGAACTCGCCATCTAACTCCACATAACGGAAGGAATTCATATGAATAATCATATACTCCTCCTCCCCATGGGCAATTATGATCTTCCCTTGGACGGGGTACTTTAGCATCTGATGCAAGGTGGAGGTGACAGCACCGGCATTGTGGATCCAGGGGCGTCCCAACAAACAGGAATAAGAAGGACGGATGTCCATCACATAGAATGTTGAATTGAAAACCCGAGTTCCCACCTTGATTGGGATGTCCACCTCCCCGTGGACCATCCTCTTCGACCCATCAAAAGCTCTGACCACTAAGTTGCTGGGTTTTAGAGTCAGCCCCTCGCAACCCAACCTATCAAGGTCTTTTTTCGGCAAGACGTTCAGAGATGATCCCGTATCAACCAAGACATGAGCTAGGGTTGTTCCTCTACACTCCACTGAGACATGTAATGCATCATTGTGTTTTATCCCTCTGGGTGTCAAGTCAGCATCGGAGAACCCCAGGCCATTATCAGCTGTCAAACTGGCCACACAATCCTCGAACTGGTCAGCAGACGTCTCTTGCGGCACGTGAGTTGTCTTCAGAAACTTTACCAGAGCTTTGGAATGGGCTTCATAGAAAAGCAGCAGGGCTAGCATAGAGATCTTGGAAGGGGTCTTCCCCAATTGTTCAACCACATCATAATCACTCTTCTTAATAATCCTCAGGATTTCTTCCATCTACTTCTTGGATGTTTCAGGAATAGCTAGTGATTGAGCCTTCGTCAAGACAGGATCCTCTTGAACATTCTTTCCTTTATTCTCAGCAGTGGAAGCAGGGATAGGAATTGTATTGTCTTTGTCGGCAGGTACACTTGCAGGTACAATCACTGGTACAAATGTAATCTTCGGAACGGCCACAGGTCCAAAGACTGCTGTTGGAGGAGAAATCTCTGGAGAGAAGATCCTACCACTAAGGGTAACTTTGCTTGTTCCCGCAATGTTACCGATGTCGGGATTATCCTCTTTGGAGCTTTCTTCTTCTTTTTCTCTTTTTCTTTCTCTAGCAGAGTCTTTAGTTCATCCTGCCCCTTTGCTAAGGTCATGAGCAACTGTTGAAATTGTGAATTCTGAACTTGCAGATCTTTGACTGTTTGTTCAATATCCATCTTGCTGAAATAAACAGGAGAGAGATGAGGAAACTTGGTGTGAAGACCTATTTATGCTTATGATGAATGATATGTATTCATGTAATGCTTTCAAGGATTCAGAAATTCAAATTTATTTTAAACAAAAAAGAAACACACGTCATATTAATAAGATAGAATTGCGAGTACATCAATGCCCCTTGGGCAAAATAATACAAAACTCTAAGGTAAAAAGACGTTGCGAATCCTCTTTGGTGCAATGTAGGTGTTGAGAGTCTGCTCTTCATGAAGTAGCCGAGTAAGTTCCAAAACCTTCTTCTCGCTTGAGTAGAATTAGGCTTCGAAAGTATCGCGCTCTCCCTTGAGCTGTATCCAACTCCTTTGTAGATCTTCGAGTGATGTTGTCATGTCGGGATGTAGGACGGTGTATGGAACCTCTCCTTCCTTAACAGGCTCTATAATCACTGGGAGAATGGAGGGATAAGGCATCATAAGACTTTGGGCGTGGGTTCGTAACCACTTGAGGTAGGGCTCAAGGGGGATGGAATTCTTGTGTCGCAAGGTCTTGCTATCCACCTTGTTGGGCATTCTCCAAGCTCAGATGAATCTCTGACAAAGTCCTTGGTCGTCGTTGTCGTAGTTGAAAACCAATCCTTGAATCAGCATGTCATGTGGGCCATCCCTTCGGGCATAACCAAACTGCCTCAGAGCCAAGCAAGGGTTGTAGGTGATGCCTCCCCTAATGCCAAGTAGAGGGACATTAGGGAATTCCCCACAACGGTCAACAATGATGACATTCTCTTTGGATCGAGAACACCAATGAATATTTGAATGGTTAAGTGTCATTAACCATTGTGACCACCTCAAACCTTGCTCATTCTTCAAGACTGATTGGGGAAGATGAGAAATAAACCATCTTTCCAGGAGAGGAGTGCAACACATGAGAACACCTCTTTTCCTCATTGTACGAGTGTGAAAAGAGTGGAGGATATCCCCAAGCAATGTAGGCACCGGGTTACGAGACATAAAGATTTTGACAGCGCTCACATCTATGAGTTGATCAGGGTTAGGGAATAAGACCATCCCATAGATGAGAAGAGCTACAATCTCCTCAAAAGCTTGCAAGTCTAGGGAATTCCAACAGCTTTGGGCCTTCTCAAATAGAAACCTTGCCAAGAAGCCTTTAACACCACTTCTAGTTTCCCAATGTGTTGTGACATCAGATGAGTGCAAGTGCAGGGCTTGAGCAATCTCTTCTGGCTTCGGATCTCTTTCCGTACCGTTGAAGGGTAGTTGATTGAGAATAGGAATCCTCAAGAGTTGAGAAAATTTCTCCAAAGTGGGCACAAGTTGGTAGTCAGGAAATGTGAAGCAATGATGCAAAGGGTCAAAGAACTGTAAGAGAACCTTCATCATATCCTCCTCAGTGTTGGAAGTGACCAAGTTGAGTAGACGACCATGTCTCTCGGTGAATGGAGAATTCTCAAGAATCCTTGAAGCTAGCTCCTTGAGTTGTGGAGGAATTCTTACAAGTTTGATTTGGATAGTTTTCCTGCGAAGTGAATCCATAACCTACAAAACAAGAACAAAGATGAATCTCCAAAATCCTTGAAATGGTTAGTGAATGCATATGATGTTCATGATATCCATGATGTTATGCACAAGTATATATGTACAAGCAAATCACACAATTTCTTAGTTTAGGCTTGCATGGGGTTTCATAGGTAAGTACCCTCTTGAAGTTTAGTTGGCTCAACCTGTCCTAGAAATAGTAACTGGGTTCTAAGGAGCTCAATATCACTGGATTGTTTCCTTGTTCATTATTTCAATTCAAGCCTCTTTACTAGTGACCGAAATATTCCAAGGAACCAACCCTCAATGAGTGTAGTATCGAGTATCTACCAACTTCGGACTGCACCAAAGTCGGTCATCTCACTACATCCTAAAAGGCCAAGTTGGTCAAGTAAAGGTTCTAGAAGTTCATTATTGCTTCATGACATCACTCAGCGGCCCCGTATTCTCTTTGATTGACTCAAAGGCTACCGGTACCCACAAATATGTCACACTAATATAGCTATTGTGTTGTAACCCAAAATTTGCCCTCTCATTTTACCAACATTTCTCATCAGAAGGCTCTTTGAACTCAAGATCAAGCTAGGGTTTGCTCTGCTCAAGACATCTCCTTGCACTGTTGACCTAAATTAGGGTTTGAGTTTGCACAATGATTTTTGGACTTTCAATGCCCAAACTGACTTTCATACTTCATTTTGGACTTACAATATTACCTCTACCAAGTTTCAAGCCTTGAATCAAATTTTTACCCAGTCAATTGGACAGTTGACCTAGAAATCAGCTGTATTGGGGAAAAAGTCAACTGTGGCCAATTTACAGTCAAACCTCATAAATTTTGACCCACATAAACTTTATAAACTCACATGAACTATTTTATCAAGTTTGGACTACAACTCCTCAAGAAATTTGATCAAATCATCAAAAGGGCAAAATGGTCATTTTTAGGGTTTTGACTACACAAAGGCAATTTATGATTTTTGACCTAGCCAATGGAAATTTGAGCTCAAGAATGGATTCAAGGACTCAATGGCATCATCTTGACCTATTCACAAGGTTCAAAAGATTTCAATTGCATTGGATTGATAGATGAATTTTTCAGTCAACTGATCAAATTTTGACTGTACACTGAAGAGTCAAACTTTGACTTTTTGGTCAAAATCAAGTGCCAAGGGTCATTTTTCATCAAGATGTGTCAAAACACGAAACTTATTAATCAAGAAACCCAACTTTGCAAATTAGGGTTTAAAGTTGAAAATTTTCATAACTTAGAATTTTTCTAAGTTATGAAATTTCCTTAATTTTTCCTAACTTTGCCCAACATTTTAACCATGATGAAATTGGATTCAAACAAAACTTCTAACATGAAAGTTGTAGTCCTCCACAAAGTCTACAACTTTGATTCACAAAGTTTTCCAAAAGGAAGCTTGGATCTCAAGTTATGATTTTTGGAACAAGGGTCCATGAAACTTTTAACTTAGTGAAATTTTGCCCTAATTTAGGAAGGATTTTGACCTATCTTCATGGCCATTTTTCACATAGTTCCACTTGGAATCTCAAATTTCATTTCAAAGATGGAATGTAGATCATGTTGCAAGATTTCCAAAATGTCCAATAACTCTAGAAACTCATTTGTGGTTAGGGAGAATCGAAGGCTTGAAGTTGGCAAAAACTCACTTTTCATCCATGGCATGTTCATAAGTGATACAAGTTGCAATCTCTAATCAGCTTGCTTTGCACTAGATTACAGGCCCCAAAACCATTCCACACTCAATAATTAAATGCAAATCCATTGGTCTAAGGCATTGTTTTGGTCATTAGAGCATTGCACACAAGATTAATCCCTAAATAGAAAAAGCAACATTGCCATTTTTGCCAAAATATGCTTTATGTCAAAACCACATCTCTTGAGCCTGGAACAATATCTTGTGCAGCAAAGCATATCCACCAACTTGAGGGGCCAAGATCAGAAGAAGCAGGCTGATAGATAGCCTGTACAGGCTTGTATTACATCATTGTTCATTTTGGCTTAAAAGACAAGAAACATGTCCAATACACTAGAACTTACACATCTGTGAAAACCAACCTTTGGAAACATTTGAAACAAGTATCTCACATCCCCTTGAGCCAGAAACACGACCCTTTGAGCCCTCAAACTTCCCATAGCACAAAATCATATTCATTTGGCAAAACAGGGCACTCCCTGCAGTTTGGTTTCCATAGCACAATTTGCTCGTGCGTTTTGCCCCAAACCTGCTCAAACACTTTCCATACAACCTATCCAAGCTATCCCAACCCTTAAACACTAACTCTAACTCCATTTACAGGGTTTTCCATTTTTGATTTCAGCTTGTGTAGGTTGAGTTCTGTAGGCTTGTTCAAGCACATTCAAGGCAAGCTAGACATTGGAGAAGGCCAGGGGAAGTTCAAGCAAGCTCTCAAACATCTCAGGCCTTTATGAAAAGCTCCACATTGCCATACACGAAGTCAGCTGAAACAGGTTTTTGTCAACTTCCTATCTCTCTATTTAGGAACATTTAGGCTTAGGTTTGTGAATGAAAAATGTAGTATTCATAGCCATGAAGCTGTACATATGCTCAATTTTCATTTTAGTTAAGCAAGCTAAGAGAATTTGGTCCATGAACATCCTGAAAAAAAATAGGTTAAGATTTAGGGCCATAGAAATTCTCTCTGGTCTTTGAGAGTTAGGACAAGTTTCTTATATGGTTGAATTCGTCTTGAAAAATGCTACAACTTTGATGTTATGTGTTTTTGCATTAGAGCACGTATGCAGGATCTGGAATTTTGTACAGGGCGCGTGTTTTTGTTTGAACAAGAGGTTGAAGATGAAGTCAGTGGGTTGGGCTTGGTTCTGGCCTTGCTTTTGGCACCCCCCTTTTGCTGAATGCACCCCCTGGCCCAATTTCTTTATACTTTGATATTTTTTATTTATTTTCATTTACTGATTTTTTATTTTATATTTTCTAAATATAAAAATACCCAAAAAATATTTTTATAAATTTTTACATTTATTTTGTATTTTATTTTTATTTTTTCTAACATGAAAACAATTTAATTAGTATATATTTTATTTATGGAAAACTTAAAAATAATATATAAATTATAATTTTATTTTATTCTTTATTTTATTCACACTAAAAAATACTGTTCTAAATATATTTTTATTTTTGTATATATTTTATTTTATTTTTATTACATAATTAATACAATTAATATATACATACATATTTTTATTTTATTTAATGAATACTTGAGAATAAAAACATAAAAATATTATACTTTTATTTTTATTATTATTTATACTTAAAAATACTTTTTCTAAGTATATTTTATTTTTGTATATACATTATTTTATTTTATTGTATATAAATAGTATATTTAATATATTTGTATTCTTAAAAGAAAATTAGGGTTTACCCTTAATAAAAAATAATAATCTTTCTTTTATTTATTTCTTTATTTTTACATTAAACATTTTTATATACATAAAAATAAACATAAACATTTTTGCATAATTCATAATATTTTGAATATTTATTTAATTTGTTTATTTAAATATTGTTCATTTATTATTTATGCTATTGATTCAACTTGGATGTAATAGTAAAATTAGGGTTTTAATTTCTTGTCAAATAATCCCCATTCAAAAATTGTATCCCCCTCCCCATAATAAGTGGTAGATTTATTTTACGCATTTACGCTTTCAATTATGCCATGATTAGAGATTAGGGTTTGTATGTTAACAATCCAAAAATCAAACAAATAGCTTGACTAATACAAAGACAAAAATGCATGAAAATCAATACACAATGCACACTTGCACCCCTAGGGTTACATCCACTTGTTGCCTTAAAAATCTGCCATGTTATGCATGTTGAGTATTTTGGCAATACAAAAACAAAACAAAAGATCATAGTCCCTCAATGACGCTATCTTGGTTGCCTATACAAAATGATCTAGTCCCTCGAAAAATTTGCTAAAAAATACTTAACACAATTGCTATCATGGTCTATACGATGACTCGCGCCTGTCCCGTTTAACATCCTAATACAAGGTTGTTTACCCAATGCAATGGTAAAATAACACTGTCAAAAGGTTTAAAAATGTGTAGAAAAGATTTTTGAGTAAATTAGGGTAGACAACTCTTAGTTACTTGATCAAAACTTGCAAATCATCCTTGCTATTTTCAAACACACTTCACAACACAATTTCAAAACATTTCCCAAATCAAACTTTCAAAACATTGAAATATCTTTTCAAAAGGCAAACACCTTTGTATATATTCAAACAAGAATCATTATAAAGGTTGCCACAACGATGGCCTCTTTTCAAAACATTTTTAAAACCACACACAAAGCACCATTTCAAACAATTGAAAAGCAAAAGCAAGTGATATAAACAAGTAACTAAGAGCCCATGGATAAACATGGATGAAAAGGGTGCTTGCACCTTCCCTTTTCATAATCTACTATCCGAACCCAAGAAAACATCTCAAAGGTATTTCTTGTGCTTTTTGACCTTTCCTTTGGATAAAATAAAAAGTCGGTGGCGACTCTTGCTAAACCGAAACATTTGCGAACACAAATGCAAAACCTCAAGTCAGTTCTCCCACCGTATCACAGAACTGGAGACTCTGCTGGGGATTATTTCCAAAAGTGGAGTAACCTTAGGGTTTAGATCACTTTTACATGCTTATCTTGTTTGCTTTGATTGCTTTACATTTGGTTCTCTTGTTTGGGTTTGAATCCCCCACCCAGATTTTTGGGAAACAGTCATAGGTAAATAGCAATACATTGTGGAAACTGTGCGGGGTATACCGACATGGTTGAAGCAATAGCTATATTAGTGCGACATATTTGTGGGTACCGGTAGCCTTTGAGTCAATCAAAGAGAATACGGGGCCGCTGAGTGATGTCATGAAGCACTAATGAACTCTTAGAACCTTACTTGACCATCATGGCCTTTTTAGGGGTAGTGAGATGACCGACTTTGGTGCAGTCCGAAGTTGGTAGATACTCGATACTACACTCATTGAGGGTTGTTTTCTTGGAATATTTCGGTCACCAGTTAAGTGGCTAAACTGAAACAATGAACACAAAATAATCCAGTGATATTGAGCTCCTTAGAACCCGATTACTATTTATAGGACAGGTTGAGCCAACTAACTTCAAGAGGGTACTTACCTATGAAACCCCATGCAAGCCTGAAACTAGGATCTTGTGTGACTTGCTTGTACATATACTTGTGCATACATCATGAACATCATAAAGCATCATATGCATCCACTAACCATTTCAAGGGTTTGGATCTTCATCTTTGTTCTTGTTTTGTAGGTAATGGAATCTCTTCGTAGGAAAACAACTCAAGTCAACCTTGTGAGGATCCCTCCTCAGCTCAAGGAGCTTACTTCCAAGATTCCTGAGAATTCTCCCTTCAGTGAAAGACATGGTAGACTTCTCAACTTGGTCAACTCCAACATTGAAGAAGACATGGTGAAAGTTCTCTTCCAGTTCTCTGACCCCCTACACCATTGCTTTACATTTCCTGATTACCAACTAGTACCTACTTTGGAGGAGTTTTCTCAACTCCCGAGGATTCCTATTCTCCATCAACTACCCTACAACGGTACGGAAAGAGAAACAATGCCTGAAGATGTTGCTCAAAGCATTACACTTGCAACCATCTGATATCAAAGGTCATTGGGAAACCAGAAGTGGTGTCAAGGGTTTCTTGGCAAAGTTTCTGTTTGAGAAGGCACAAGACTGTTGGATTTCTTTAGATCTGCAAGCTTTTGAGGAGATTGTAGCACTTCTTATCTATGGGTTGGTCTTGTTCCCAAACCCTAATCAGCTTATAGATGTGAATGTTGTCAAGATTTTCATATCTCGGAATCATGTGCCTACATTGCTTGGGGACATCTTACACTCATTTCACACACGAACAATGAGGAAAAGAGGTGTTCTCATGTGCTGTACTTATCTTTTAGCAAGGTGGTTTATTTCTCACCTTCCCCAGTTAGTCTTGAAGAATGAGCAAGGCTTGAGGTGGTCACAACGGTTGATGACTCTCACACATTCTGATGTTCATTGGTGTTCTCGGTCCAGAGAAAATGTCATCATCATTGATCATTGTGGGGAATTCCCTAATGTCCCACTACTTGGCATTAGGGGAGGCATTACCTACAACCCCTATTTAGCTCTGAGACAGTTTGGATATGCTCGAAGGGATGGCCCTCATGATATGCTAATTCTAAATTTGGTTTTTGACTTCGACAACGACGCTCAAGGACTTCGACAAAGGTTTATCCAAGCTTGGAGGATGCCCAACAAAGTGGACAGTAAGACACTGGGACACAAGAATTCCATCCCCCTTGAGCCTTATCTCAAGTGGGTACGAACCCGCGCCCAGAGTCTTATGATGCCTTACCCCCACATTCTCCCCGTGATCAAAGAGCCTGTTATGAAAGGAGAGGTTCCATACACCCTCCTACATCCAGACATGCCAACATCATTGGAAGAATTGCCAAAGAATTGGATACAACTCAAGGAAGAGCAGAACACTTTTGAAGCCAGCTTCTATGCCAGTGAGAAGAAGGTTTTGGAACTTACCCGACGACTTCACGAAGAGGAGACTCTTAACACCTACATCGCACCAAAGAGGATGCGCAACGTCTTTTTACATTAAGAATTTTGTAATATTTTTCCTGTGGGGCATTTATGTACTAACAAATTTCTTCTTATTAATATGACGTGTGTTCTTTTTGTTTTCAACAACTTTGAATTTCTAAATCCTTGAATGCATTACATGAATACATATCATTCATCATATGCATAAACAGGTCTTCACACCAGGTTTCCTTATCTTTCTGCTGTTTATTTCAGTAAGATGGATATAGAGCAGACGGTCAAAGATCTGCAAGCACAAAATTCTCAGTTCCAATAACTCCTCATGACCTTGGCAAAGGGTCAAGAGGACCTTAAACCACTGTTAGAGAAAGAGAAGGAAAAAGACAAAGAGAAAAAGAAGAAAAGGGCTGGTGTGGCCACTTTGGGGAGAAGGTTTGAGAACCAGGCTAGAAGGGTCCTCGAGTTCCCCTCGACGTCTGACGAAGGGGTTGGTAAAGGTAAGGGAGTTGCGATGCCCTCCGAGTCTGAAGCTGAAGAGGAAGAAGAAGAAGAGGAGGAAGATTACTCTGAGCAGCAGTATCCTCCTGCGGACGATAAGTATAAAAATCTAGAAGAGCGGTTGGCAGCTATGGAGGTACAAAGAGTGCCTGGGTTGGATTTCGAAGAACTAGGGTTGGTTGCTGGAATCGTCATTCCCCCCAAGTTCAAGGTGCCTACATTTGCTAAATACGACGGTTTGTCCTGTCCAAAGATGCATCTGCGGTCCTACGTCAGAAAGATCCAACCTCACTCTTCTGATAAGGATATGTGGGTCCACTTTTTTCAAGATAGTTTATCGGGTACGCAATTGGACTGGTTCTTTTAACTTGAGAGATCTGATGTTCATAACCGGGACGATCTGGCTGCTGCTTTCTACCGACAATACCAATATAACGTAGATTTAGCGCCTACTCGTACTCAACTACAGAGTATGGGTATGGTTTCTAATGAGGGCTTTAAGGAGTATGCCCAGAAGTGGAGGGACCTGGTTGGAAGGGTGCAGCCACCATTGTCGGATAGAGAGATGGTTGATATATTTTTGGGGACGTTGTTTGGTCCATTCTTTAATCACCTGATAGGGATTTCATCGACAAGGTTCACTAAATTAATTTTGACTGGTGAACGAGTTGAAGCGGGCATCAAGAGTGGTAAAATTCAGAAAGATACATCTGCTTCTGCCGCTGTCAAAAAACATTTTTCAGCTAAGAAGGAGGTGTCAGTTATTTACACTCAAAAAGGTCGAGGAAGAGAAGAGCGCCGGTCAACGGTAGGGGCTGTAATGATCCAAAAAACTGCAGCTGATCAACCAAGGAATGATCAGCCAAGAACCAACCAACAAAGAGGGGGAAAGCCTGCTAGGCAGTTCACAAAAATAAACATGACGCCTGCCCAGGTTCTCCCCCATCTATTGAAGCTGAACCTTACAACCTTGAGTGATCCACCACAAAATCCGAATACAACTTCTCCTTTTTATCATGCCAATGCTAAATGTGCTTACCATTCCGACAGCATAGGGCACGACACCAACAACTGTTGGGCCCTTAAAAACAAGATCCAAGATTTGATAGATGCCAAGGAGGTAGAGTTTGATGCCTCCGAAAAACCTAATGTGATATCCGCTCCTATGCCAAAACATGGTCATAATGTCCATGCTATTGTAGAAGATCTTCATGTTACCGCTGTTAATGACTTAATGACTCCATTGCCAATGATCAAGATGAATCTGTTAAAAGCCGGTATTTTCCCGGGCTGTGAAAAAGATTGTTACTCTTATTTAACCTTGCAATCCGGCTATCCGCTGTTGAAATCAGGCATCCAACGCTTGATGGATACTCAAGAGATCCTCTTTCAGAAAACTCATGTTACTCCTGTTACTCCTGTCACTCATGTTACTCCTGTTACTCCAATCAATGATGTTGCTATAATCACCATTTCCGACAATCTTTCCAAGACCTGCAAAAGGCCTATTAAGATTACACCTGATCCAAATTTTGTACCGCTGAAGATTACCATGCCAGGGCCTATCCCATATAAGTCCAACAAGACGATACCGTGGAATTATGGAGGAGAGATCTTCTACCACGGTGTCAAGCAGATCGAATCAGCCGAAGAGAATTCCGATGAAGAAACTCCTGATGTAGGAAATATTGCGGGGACGAGTAAGATAACTCGTAGCGGAAGAATCTTCTCTCCGGAGATTGCTCCTCCAAGGGCAGTCTTCGGATCCTCAAGTGCTCCTGTGCCTATCAAGATATATGTGCGAAGTCCAGTGATCGAAGAAATTGTTACTCCCGAAGTTGTACCCTCTGCTGTTACTGCTGATAAAGGTAAGGGGATCCAAGAAGCGCCCGTCAGGACGGGGGCTCAGACTTTGGTTATCCCCGAGACCACCCAAAAGGAAATGGAGGAAATTTTAAAGATAATTAAGAAGAGCGACTATGATGTCGTAGAAAAATTGGGGCAAAACCCTTCAAAAATCTCCATGTTGGCCCTATTGCTCTGTTCTGAGGCTCATGCCAAAGCCTTGATCAAGTTCCTGAAGATGGTGCACGTGCCTCAAGAAACTTCTGCATACCAGTTTCAAGAGTGCGTGGCTAGCCTTACAGCCGATAATGGTCTTGGCTTCTCCGACGCCGATCTAACCCCTAAGGGAAGAAAGCATAATGATGCGCTGCATGTTTCTGTAGAGTGCAGAGGAACCATACTTGCTCATGTTCTGGTTGATATCGGGTCATCTTTAAATGTCCTACCAAAGAAAGCATTGGACAGGCTAGACTGTGAAGATTTTACATTAAAGCCCAGTAATATCATTGTTAGAGCCTTCGACGGTTCTAAGCGGATGGTTCACGAAGAGGTGGACATCCCAATTAAGGTGGGAACGGAAATTTTCAACTCTACGTTTTATGTGATGGACATCCGTCCTTCATATTCATGCTTGTTGGGAAGGCCATGGATCCACAACGCTGGGGCAGTCACCTCTTCTCTACACCAGATGCTCAAATACCTAGTCTAGGGTAAGATCATAACAGTTCATGGTGAGGAGGAGTATATGATAAGTCACCTTAACTCTTTCCGCTACGTGGAGTTAGACGGAGAATTCATAGAAACACCTTTCCAACACTTTGAAGAAGTTTCTCCTGAAGTTGCAATGGCCAAGACAATGACTGATGTGCCCATCTTTACCAAACCGGTGTCCCGGATGTCATCCCTTAAAGATGCGAAGGCTGTGATCAAGGAGGAGGAAGTACAGTGTGGGGTCAGTTACCGAATTTTCCTTTTAAGACGGATAAGTTTGGATTGGGTTTTACCGCTGCTATTCAGAAGGCTGTGCGTCGCTCCCGGGCTGGAGGACCACCATTAAAGATCACTCATCACGGAGTTCATGCTTTGGAAGATGATGAAGATGAGAGCAATTTTGAGGATTGGATATTCCCGACCATTGAAGGAGGACTGAACAACTGGGAGGCGAAAGACTTTGCTCCCATTACTTTCATCAATCAGTAATTTATCTTTTGAACATTTATGTTGGTCTATAATAACTTTTAAACAATTCGTACACTCTTTTGCCCTGTGCCTTTCCTGGGGCACATAGGTCCATTTGTAAGGGTTTTGGTTCTTCATTTTCATATGCCATTTTTAATGAATCATGGACGTTTTCATCTATAAACTTTTATGTTCATTTTATTTCCTTTTACATTTTATTTTGTTTAAGGATGGCTATCCCTTACACACACTCACACTCACAAAATGCAGGTACCCATCCACTCCAGATTCCATGGGTGACTATTCTGATTTGCCCTTCAGTGACTCTGAAGATCTGGTCAATCATGCCGAATACAAAGGTGATGAAGACTGTGAAGTGCCTGGAGAGTTGGCTAGACTTTTGCAACAGGAAGAAAGGGTTATTCTGCCCCATGAAGAGTTGTTAGAGACTATCAATTTGGGTATTGCCGAAGACAGAAAAGAGGTTAAAGTGGGTGCCAACCTGAAGCCAAATGTCAAAGAACGTCTACTTCAACTGTTGAATGAATATGTTGAAATCTTTTCCTGGTCCTATGAAGACATGCCGGGACTCGACACAGATATTGTGGTTCAACGTCTCCCTAATAGAGAAGATTGTCTACCAATCAAACAGAAAGTTCGCCGAATGAGGCCCGATATGTCTGAAAAGATCAAAGTTGAAGTGATGAAGCAGTTCAATGCCAGGTTTCTTGCTGTTACTTCCTATCCATAATGGGTTGCTAACATTGTGCCCGTGCCTAAGAAAGACGGCAAAGTCAGAATGTGTGTGGACTACAGAGACTTAAACAGGGCTAGCCCTAAAGATGACTTTCCACTGCCATACATTGACATTTTGGTCGATAATACAGCTCAACATAAGGTGTTTTCTTTCATGGATGGATTTTCGGGATACAACCAGATCAAAATGGCCCCTCGAAGACATGAAGAAGACTACTTTTGTTACACAGTTGGGTACCTTCTGCTATAAAGTGATGCCGTTCGGACTTAAGAATGTCGGGGCAACCTATCAGCGAACCATGGTAGTTTATTTCATGACATGATACATCATGAGATCGAAGTCTACGTAGACGACATGATAGCCCGTTCACAAGAAGAAGAAGAACACCTCGACCATCTACAAAAGCTGTTTGTCAGATTGAAGGAGTATAAGCTCAGATTGAACCCTAGCAAGTGCACTTTCGGAGTTAGGTCCGGTAAACTCTTGGTATTCATCGTCAGCAACAAAGGCATTGAGGTTGATCTTGCTAAAGTCAAAGCTATACAAGAAATACCTGCCCCTCGCACTGAGAAGGAGGTTAGAGGTTTCTTGGGACGCCTAAATTATATTGCAAGGTTCATCTCTCACCTAACATCTACCTGTGAACCAATCTTCAAGCTGTTGAAGAAAGATCAGGTGGTTGAATGGAACGATGACTGTCAAGTTGCTTTCGATAAGATCAAGGAGTATTTGCTGGAACCTCCTATCTTGATGCCACCCATCGAAGGAAGGCCGCTAATCATGTATCTGACTGTTTTGGATAATTCAATGGGGTGCGTACTGGGCCAACATGACGAGTCTGGCCGAAAAGAGCATGCCATTTATTACCTTAACAAAAAGTTTACCGTCTGTGAGACTCACTACTCACTGCTCGAGAAAACTTGTTGCGCTTTGGTATGGGCTGCTCGCCGGCTAAGGCAGTATATGTTGACACATACCACTTTGCTGATTTCCAAAATGGATCTGATCAAGTACATCTTCGAAAAGCCTGCTTTATCCGGAAGAATCGCTAGATGGCAGATGATCCTGACTGAGTATGATATCCAGTACACAACCCAAAAAGCTATAAAGGGGAGTGTACTAGTTGACCATCTAGATCATCAAGCCGTCGAAGATTACCAATCTATGAGGTTCGACTTCCCTGACGAGGATATCATGACTCTGAGCAACATTGAGGAAAACAGACCGTATGACGGACCCGAACAAGGATCCCGATGGACTCTGTACTTTGATGGTTCTTCCAACGCACTTGGAAACGGTATCGATGCGGTACTTATTTCTCCATAAGGTTACCATACACCTTTCACAGCTAGACTCTGCTTCAGCTGCACTAACAACATGGCCGAGTATGAAGCTTGTATCTTTGGTCTCAAGGCTGCGATTGACTTAGGAATCAAATCCTTGGTTGTGTTTGGAGACTCCGCTTTGGTTATCAGTCAAGTCAAAGGAGAATGAGACACTAAACATCCTAATCTCATCCCATACAAAGAACATGTCCTGACATTGCTGCCTCATTTCGAGCAGATTACCTTTGAGCACTTCCCGCGAGAAGAAAATCAGCTAGCGGATGCTCTAGCCACAATGTCTTCCATGTTTAAACTTAACTGGGATAATGAGGCTCCCCAAATCACCATCGAGCGAAGGGACGAACCTGTGCATTGTCATGAGATTAATACCGAAGAAGCATTGGAACAACCCTGGTTTCACGAAATCAAAAGGTATCTCAAGACTCGAGAATACCCTGAAGGAGCCTCAGTCAACTACAAAAAGTTCTTAAGGATATTTGCTGCCAAGTTCTTCCTGAGCAATGGTATCCTATACAAGCGTAACCATGATTGTGTTCTGCTTTGTTGTGTGGACAAGGTTGAAGCTGAGCAGATTATGACTGAATTGCATAGTGGCACATTTGGCACCCATTTGAGCGGACATACGATGGCTAAGAAGATTCTAAGGGCAGGCTATTATTGGTCTACCATGGAAGCTGACTGTCATCAATACACCCGTACTTGTCACAAATGCCAAGTTTATGCTGACAAGGTACATATTCCTCCAGTTCCTCTCAATGTTCTAACAGCTCCTTGGCCATTCGCAATATGGGGAATCGACATGATTGGAAAGATCAAGCCTACGACATCCAATGGACATCACTTCATCCTGGTGGCTATTGATTACTTTACCAAATGGGTCGAAGCAGCTTCCTTCGCCTCTGTTACAAAGAATGTGGTTGCCCGCTTCATCAAGAAGAACCTCATATGCCAGTATGGTATCCCCGACAGGATCATCACAAACAATGGTACAGACCTGAATAACACTATGATCACCGCTCTGTGCGAGCAGTTCAAGATTCAACATCACAATTCATCCCCCTATCGTCCAAAGATGAACGGTGCTGTTGAAGCTGCGAACAAAAATATCAAGAAGATCATTTAAAAGATGACATTCACCTACAAGGACTGGAATGAGATGTTACCGTTTGCTCTGCACGGATATCGTACCATGGTGCGTACTTCAACCGGGGCAACCCCATTTTCTTTGGTATATGGCATGGAAGCTGTTTTACCTATCGAGGTTCAGATTCCTTCCTTGAGAATTATGAAGGATGTTGGTTTAAGTGAAGACGATTGGATTCAGACCCGGCTTGATCAACTTAATTTAATCGACGAGAAGCGACTTACTGCTGTTTGTCATGGTCAGACGTATAAAAAATGGATGATCAAGGCTTTCAACAAGAAAGTCAGACGTCAGGTATATCAAGTCGGAGATCTCGTAATCAAGTGGATCATCTTGCCGCAAAGTGATCCCAAGGGCAAGTGGACTCCTACTTACGAAGGACCATTTGTGATCAAAAACATCTTTTCTGGTGGGGCTATGATTCTAACCACCATGGACGGCGACGACCTGCTGCACCCTGCGAACGCAGACATAGTCAAAAGATACTACGCATAAACGACCCGACAAGTTGAAAACCCGAAAGGGCGACTTGGGAAAAAATGGGCATCCCGGTGAATCGAAAACCCGAAAGGGCGGTTCAGGAAAAAATTAGGGATAAACAAAAAAATTTGTACTCCCGGCAAGTTGAAAACCCGAAAGGGCGACTTGAGCAAAAAAGGGTTTCCCGGTGGATTGAAAACCCGAAAGGGCGGTCCAGGTAAAAATTAGGGAATTAAAGCGTATGACTATGTCTCGTCGGATCACTTTAAGGACAATATCTTCACGGACAAACTCTAGGTTTCTGATCAATCCAATCATCTGCGGACGAAGCAACGAATGGACAAGATACTCAGAGTTGTGAAAGCTATAACAGAATGGGAACCCCATGGAATTGTTACACATAGCCATATTTCTTTGTATAAATTTTTCTCAATTTTATGACAACATTCTCTTACTAGGATGTCTGTTTCCTTTGTACAAAATACTTATACAAAGTTAATACAAAGATACTTCAAAGTGCAGAAAATTGTTTGCCTTTTCTTTCCCTTTACACTTGTGTTTTATTTGAAAACGTCCAATGATTTATTGAAATGAGCATATGCATTTTAATGTAATCACTGCTTACAAATAAAACGAAATAAGAAAGGATAATTGCTGATAGGATGAAAGTATAGGAAGATGTCTTTAGGATATTCCAGGAGAAACCCCCTGCAATGCATCATCCAGATTCTCGGCAGAACTAAAGCCTTGAAATGCATATCCCCAGTGGAGTTAAAATTCAGGAACCCCCATCAGAGTTGAGTTTTCAAACTCCCAATCCCCAGCGGAGCAAAACTTTGAACTGCAAACCCTCAGTAAGGATGAAACTTTCTTCACCGAGCGGAGCCAAAACTTTAGCCTTTGAACACCAATGGAGACCATCCAGTTCCCTCCTTTATCCCTGAAGAGTCACTTTAAAACCAGATAATTCCCCAGAGAGTTATTCTTCCCCAGTGAAGTCACCACAATCAAATCAGCATGTCATGAAGATCCCCAGCGGAGATGAAACTTTGATCTACTAATCCCCAGCGGAAACCATTCAGCTTTCCCCTGATATTCCCAACAGAACGGAGATCCTCACTCTTGAAGTCCCCAGTAGATCGGCATACAACCCAAACTCCTGATCTCCCCGGAAATATAGCTTTTCCCCATAGAGTTCAAAGATCTTGAATCTCCAACAGTGGTCTTGGATTTATTTTCCCCGGCAGCAGTCAAAGATTTTATTATCTCCAACTATCCAGGATTTATTTTCCTCAGCAAGACAGCTAATCAGCTTACATGCGCATACATTACATTCATATATCATAAACATTCGAAAAAATACATATATTGCATCATACATTTCATGCAATATAACTTTATGTTTCAGCTAACATTATACCCTTTTCAGGATAAAATTGATAGTTGGCTAAGACAGATATTCAAAGCTCAGAAAATGGCTTAGAGATGTTCCAGACACGAATGCTCTCTTATTTGCTTATTCAAATCAAGGGGAAGATTCCTGCTTTAGTTACTGAAGCCTGGATTCGACCAGATAATACCTTAGTTATACTGAAGCCCGGATTCGACCGGAAAATAGTAGAATCCCCTGCAAGTTCTTCTGAAGACTGGATGTTGACCAGATAGGAAGCAAAGTATCGTGAAGCCTGGATGTTGACCAGATAGCAATACAAGACTGTGAAGCCTGGATGTTGACCAGATAACAGTAAGGTACACTGTGAAGCTTGGATGTTGACCAAATAGCAGTTTACTCGGCCAATTACTTTGAAGCCCGGATTCAACCAGATATTAGTAGGCCCCAAAATCAAAAGGGAAACCCGGATGTTGACCGGAAAACTGTTTGTGATTTCTTTTGAAGACTGGATGTTAACCAGATAGGAAGAAAAGCATTGCGAAGCCTGGACGTTGACCAGATAGCAAATACAACATTGGAAACCCGGATGTTGACTGGATAACCATTTAATATTCTTGTGAAGACTGGATGTTGACCAGATAAGAAGTAAAGTATTATAAAGCCTGGACGTTGACCAAATAGAGATACAAGACTGTAAAGCCTGAATGTTGACCAGATAACAATTCACTATCACCTCTCCAACCGAAAGATGACTCCCCAGTAGAATAATAGACGGTTGAAGTTCTATTTCTACCACAAAAGAGACCAGCATTCCATGGCATAGTACTTCTCAACAACAGGTGTATGTGTCCTCACAAAGGAATCTCTTATACGATCAATTTTTCTTGGATGGCATCTTTAAGCCCATCTCCGACAAGATTCTGTCACACCTCCGAATGGCATCTTTAAGCCCATTCCCTCAACTACTTCGACGAGTGCAAATTTACGGGCACTCTAGTGTCCAATCCTCTTTTACCTTCGAGTTACGAAAGGCCAAACTCGCCAATCTAACTCTTCAGGTTCAAGAAGATTGAACAGGGGCAACTGTTGTACCCCAAAATTTTCCCTCTCATTTTACCAACATTTCTCATCACAAGGCTCTTTGAACTCAAGATCAAGCTAGGGTTTGCTCTGCTCAAGACATCTCCTTGCACTATTGACCTAAATTAGGGTTTGAGTTTGCACATGGATTTTTGGACTTTCAATGCCCAAAATGACTTTCATACTTCATGTGGTACTTACAAGATTACCTCTACCAAGTTTCAAGCCTTGAATCAAATTTTTACCCAGTCAATTGGACAGTTGACCTAGAAATCAACTGTATTGGGGAAAAAGTCAACTGTGGCCAATTTACAGTCAGACCTCATAAATTTTGATCCACATCAACTTTATAAACTCATATGAACCATTTTATCAAGTTTGAACTACAACTCCTCAAGAAATTTGATCAAATCATCAAAAGGGCAAAATGGTCATTTTTAGGGTTTTGACTGCACAAAGGCAATTTCTGATTTTTGACCTAGCCAATGGAAATTTGAGCTCAAGAATGGATTCAAGGACTCAATGGCATCATCTTGACCTATTCACAAGGTTCAAAAGATCTCAATTGCATTGGATTGACAGATGAATTTTTCAGTCAACTGATCAAATTTTGACTGTACACTAAAGAGTCAAACTTTGACTTTTTGGTCAAAATCAAGTGCCAAGCGTCATTTTTCATCAAGATGTGTCAAAGCATGAAACTTATTCATCAAGAAACCCTATTTTGCAAATTAGGGTTTAAAGTTGAAAAATTTCATAACTTAGAATTTTTCAAAGTTATGAAATTTCCTTAATTTTCCCTAATTTTGCCCAACATTTTCACCATGATGAAATTGGATTCAAACAAAACTTCCAACATGAAAGTTTTATTCCTCCACAAATTCTACAACTTTGATTCACAAAGTTTTACAAAAGGAAGCTTGGATCTCAAGTTATGAGTTTTGGAACAAGGGTCCATGAAACTTTTAACTTAGTGAAATTTTGCCCTAATTTAGGCAGGATTTTGACCTATCTTCATGGCCATTTTTCACATAGTTCCACTTAGAATCTCAAATTTCATTTCAAAGATGTAATGTAGATCATGTTGCAAGCTTTCCAAAATGTCTAAGAACTCTCCAAACTCATTTGTGGTTAGGGAGAATCGCAGGCTTGAAGTTGGAAAAAACTCACTTTTCATCCATGGCATGTTCATAAGTGATACAAGTTGCAATCTCTAATCAGCTTGCTTTGCACTAGATTAAAGGCCTCAAAACCATTCCAAACTCAATAATTAAATTCAAATACATTGGTCTAAGGCATTGTTTTGGTTATTAGAGCATTGCACACAAGATTAATCCCTAAATTGAAAAAGCAACATTGCCATTTTTGCCAAAATATGCTTTATGTCAAAACCACATCTCTTGAGCCTGGAACAATATATTGTGCAGCAAAGCATATCCACCAACTTGAGGGACTAAGATCAGAAGAAGCATGCTGATAGATAGCCTGTACAGGCTTGTATTACATCATTGTTCATTTTGGCTTAAAAGACAAGAAACATGTCCAATACACTAGAACTTACACATCTGTGAAAACCAACCTTTGGAAACATTTGAAACAAGTTTCTCACATCCCCTTGAGCCAGAAATACGACCCTCTGAGCCCTCAAACTTCCCATAGCACAAAATCATATTCATTTGGCAAAACAGGGCACTCCCTGCAGTTTGGTTTCCATAGTACAATTTGCTCGTGCATTTTGCCCCAAACCTGCTCAAACACTTTCCATACAACCTATCCAAGCTATCCCAACCCTTACACACTGACTGTAACTCCATTTACTGGGTTTGCCATTTTTGATTTCAGCTTGTGCAGGTTGAGTTCTGTAGGCTTGTTTAAGCACATTCAAGGCAAGCTAGACATTTGAGAAGGTCAGGGGAAGTTCAAGCAAGCTCTCAAACATCTTAGGCCTTGTTGAAAAGCTCCACATTGCCATACATGAAGTCAGCTGAAACAGGTTTTTGTCAACTTCCTATCTCTCTATTTAGGAACATTTCGGCTTAGGTTTGTGAATGAAAAATGTAGTATTCATAGCCATGAAGCTGTACATATGCTCAGTTTTCATTTTAGTTAAGCATGCTAAGAGAATTTGGTCCATGAACGTCCTGAAAAAAATAGGTTAAGATTTAGGGCCAGGGAAATTCTCTCTGGTCTTTGAGAGTTAGGACAAGTTTCTTATATGGTTGAATTCGTCTTGAAAAATGCTACAACTTTGATGTTATGTGTTTTTGCATTAGAGCACGTATGCAGGATCTGACATTTTGTACAGGGCGCGTGTTTTTGTTTGAACAAGAGGTTGAAGATGAAGTCAGTGGGCTGGGCTTGGTTCCGGCCTTGCTTTTGGTACCCCCCTTTTGCTAAATGCACCCCCCTGGCCCAATTTCTTTATACTTTGATATTTTTTATTTATTTTCATTTTCTGATTTTTTATTTTATATTTTCTAAATATTAAAATACCCAAAAAAGATTTTTATAAATTTTTACATTTATTTTGTTTTTTATTTTTATTTTTTCTAACATGAAAACAATTTAATTAGTATATATTTTATTTATGGAAAACTTAAAAATAATATATAAATTATACTTTTATTTTATTCTTTATTTTATTCACACTAAAAAATACTGTTCTAAATATATTTTTATTTTTGTATATATTTTATTTTAATTTTATTACATAATTAATACAATTAATATATACATACATATTTTTATTTTATTTAATGAATACTTGAGAATAAAAACATAAAAATATTATAATTTTATTTTTATTATTATTTATACTTAAAAATACTTTTTCTAAGTATATTTTATTTTTGTATATACATTATGTTATTGTATATAAATAGTATATTTAATATATTTGTATTCTTAAAAGAAAATTAGGGTTTACCCTTAATAAAAAATAATAATCTTTCTTTTATTTATTTCTTTCTTTTTACATTAAACATTTTTACATTAAACATTTTTACATACATAAAAATAAACATAAACATTTTTGCATAATTCATAATATTTTGAATATTTATTTAATTTGTTTATTTAAATATTGTTCATTTATTATTTATGCTATTGATTCAATTTGGATGTAATAGTAAAATTAAGGTTTTAATTTCTTGTCAAATAATCCCCATTTAAAAATTGTATCCCCTCCCCATAATCATGTTGTAATAGTGGTAGATTTATTTTACGCATTTACGCTTTCGATTATGCCATGATTAGAGATTAGGGTTTGTATGCTAACAATCCAAAAATCAAACAAATAGCTTGACTAATACAAAGACAAAAATGCATGAAAATCAATACACAATGCACACTTGCACCCATAGGGTTACATCCACTTATTGCCTTAAAAATGGGCCATGTTATGCATGTTGAGTATTTTGGCAATACAAAAACAAAACAAAAGATCATAGTCCCTCGATGAAGCTATCTTGGTTACCTATACAAAATGATCTAGTCCCTCGGAAAATTTGCTAAAAAATACTTAACATAATTGCTATCATGGTCTATACGATGACCCGCGCCTGTCCCGTTTAACATCCTAATACAAGG
The DNA here is from genome assembly GCA_948472305.1 of Vicia faba. Taxonomy (NCBI): domain Eukaryota; kingdom Viridiplantae; phylum Streptophyta; class Magnoliopsida; order Fabales; family Fabaceae; genus Vicia; species Vicia faba. The sequence continues at coordinate 1,601,144,122 of OX451736.1, forward strand.
TTGTTTACCAAATGCAATGGTAAAATAACACTGTCAAAAGGTTTAAAAATGTGTAGGAAAGATCTTTGAGTAAATTAGGGTAGACAACTCTTAGTTACTTGATCAAAACTTGCAAAACATCCTTGCTATTTTCAAACACACTTCACAACACAATTTCAAAACATTTCCCAAATCAAACTTTCAAAACATTGGAATATCTTTTCAAAAGACAAACACCTTTGTATATATTCAAACAAAAATCATTACAAAGGTTTCCACAACGATGGCCTCTTTTCAAAACATTTTCAAAACCACACATAAAGCACCATTTCAAACAATTGAAAAGCAAAAGCAAGTGATCTAAACAAGTAACTAAGATCCCATGGATAACCATGGATGAAAAGGGTGCTTGCACCTTCCCTTTTCATAATCTACTCCTCGAACCCAAGAAAACATCTCAAAGGTCTTTCCTGTGCTTTTTGACCTTTCCTTTGGATAAAATAAAAAGTCGGTGACGACTCTTGCTAAACCGAAACATTTGCGAACACAAACGTAAAACCTCAAGTCAGTTCTCCCACCGTATCACATATTTCTTAGACCATGTCGGTATACCCCGCACAGTTTCCACAACGTATTGCTATTTACCTATAATGTTTCCCAAATCCGGGTGGAGGATTTAAACCCAAACAATAGAACCATAATTGTAAAGCAAACAAGTCAAGCAATTGTAAGAAATAAAGGTGATCTAAACCCTAAGGTAACCCCACATTTAGAACAATCCCCAGCAGAGTCGTCAGTTCTGTGATGCAGTGGGAGAATTGACTTGAGGTTTTGCGTTTGTGTTTGCAAATGTTGCGGTTAGCAAGAGTCGCCACCGACTTTTATTTTATCCAAAAGGAAAGGTAAAAAAGCACAGGAAAAACCTTTAAGATGTTTTCTTGAGTCCGGGGGGTAGATTATGAAAAGGGAAGGTACTAGCACCCTTTTCAACCATGGTTTTCCATGGGCTCTTAGTTACTTGTTTAGATCACTTGCTTTGCTTTGAAATTGTTTGAAATGGTGATTTGTGTGGTTTTCAAAGTATTTTGAAAAGAGGCCTTTGTTTAGGCAATCTTTGTAATGATTCTTGTTTGTAAGAATGTATACAACGATGTTTGTCTTTTGAAAAATGTTCCAATGTTTTGAAAGATGTTTTAAAATGTGTGTGTGTTTGTTTTTTAAAATAGCAAGGATTATTTTGAAATTGATCAAGTAACTTGAAGCATTCTACCTACTCAAAAGTCTTTCTTGTGCATTTTTATTCCTTTGACATTGTTGATTTACCATTGATTTGGTAAACAACCCTATCTTTGGATGTTAACGGGACGGGCGTGGGTCATCATATGACCATGATAGCAATATTTCCAACTATCTTAGCATGTTTGAAGGACCAAGATCATTTTGTTTTAGGCAACCTTTTGATAGCGTCATCGAGGGACTATGATCTTATATTTGTTTTGTTTTGACAAGATGCTTCGCATGCGTAACATGGCCATTTTATTTTAGGCAACCAAGTGGGTGAAACCCTAAGGGTGCTTGTGTGCAATGTGTGTCATTTTTCATGCATTTGATTTGTCTTGTATTAGGTCTTGTCTATTTGTTTGGTTTTTGGTCTTGTCATGCAAACCCTAGTTTACTAAACATAGTATAAATGCGATAAATTACGTAAATGTAAACTAAGCCATTACAACAATTATTATGGGAGGGGGGATACAAATTTTTGAATGGGGATATTGCACAAAATAAACCCTAAAAATACTATTACAACCCAATTGAATATTTAAATAAATAAACAAGTATTTAAAATGCAATGCAAATGTATTTATGCAAAAAATGTTTTGTATTTGATTTTTGTATGAGAAAATAAAATTAATTAACCCTAGAAAATAAGGGAAAATAATATTATTATTTTTGAAAGGGGGAAACCCTAATTTTTTATTAAAAGAAATATATGTTTCCTATTATTTATTTTTGTCCATTTTCATACAAGAAAATAATAAATAATATTATATGTCAATATCAAATATTAAATATGTATGAGAAAAATGAATATTTTATGTGTAAAATAATAAAATAAAAATGTATAGTATTTTTAAATGTATTTACAATTTATTATAAGAAAATAAGTTTTATTCATTAAAACAAACTATTTTCCATGTGAAAAAAAATAATAAAAATAAAATAAAATTGCAAAAAATATTTAATTATTTTTTAGGATTTTTAAAGTTTAGAAAAAATGATTAAAAGCCATAAACATGAAAATATAAAGAAAAATGCAAAAAATATAAAATAAGAATCAGGGGGTGCAAAAATAATCCAGGGGGTGTGAATATCAAAACCAAAAAGGCCAGAAACAACAAAAAGCCCAGGACAACCACTTCGTCCCTGTCCTTCAGCTTCTCCTTCGCGCGCTTATGGTTCAAACCTGTAACTTGATATTGCTTGCATAAAAACAAAAACTTATAACACAAAACATGTAGCATTTTATCTCACGATTCCAATGATATAAAATTTGTAATCTAACTCTCAAAGATCAGGGAGAATTTTGTCAGCCCTAATTCGTGACCTAATTATTTCATGAACTTCAAGCTTCAAATTCTCATGGCACAGTTAATATAAATGACAAGTATGGATATGTACAGCTTCACCAAGATAAGGGCTACATTTTTCCTTCACAAATCGTGGCTTGAGGATGTCTAAATAGAGAGATAGAGTTTTGAAAAATACCTCCTTCAGTTGGATTTAGATATGACAATGTGGGGACTTTGAGTGAGGCCTGAGGATCGTGTGAGCTTCCCTGAACTTCCTTCAAACTATTCCAACACCTAGCTTGCTTTGTGGATGGCCAAAACTCTCTGTACAAGTCAAGTTGCAAGCTCCAAGTTTGAAAATGGCAATGGCTGAAGCAGGGCTTACAGGTGCAGGATGAATGCTTGGACTGCTTTGGTATAATGTGTATGACGTATTTCAAATGTTAAAAGGAAAAACGAACGAGCCAAAATGAAGTTGGCAATGATTTTGCAGAACTGCAATATTTTGGCAGAATTTTATGTTTTTGTGTTTGGGAGAGTTTTGGATGCAATCAATTCGTGTTCAGCATTGTAATGACTTGGTATATTTTTATAGAATGGATACAAAGTCCACTCTCACTAGCTGTACAAGTTCTAGCACTTTTGGCCAACTTTCTTGCATTTGAAGAAAAGTTGAAGTGGTTATGCTAACAGGCCTGTCCTTGCTTGCTTGTGAGCTACAAAGGGATTGTATAAGTTGCTTAAGATCTGTGGAAATTTCCTGCACCAAAGGGACAGCTCCAAGGCTCAAGAATGATAAAGTTGCAAAAGCCCACTTTATGAAAATGGCATTGTAACCTTTATGCTTAAAATGGAAAAATCTCTTGTACAATGCTCCAAAAGCAAAGATAAAGCCCTTATCCTCTGAGTTTTCATTTAATCATGGAGTGTAGAATGAGTTTAGGACCTGTAATGCAAGGTACAAGCATCCAAGATCAGATTTGCAACTTGATACTTTGTGAAAATGGCATGAACAAAAGTGATAAAATGCCAATTTCTCTTCTTCGATTCTCCCTAACCACAAATGATCTTGGAGAGTTCTTGGAAATTTTGGAAATCTTGAAATGTTCTCTATAACCCATCTTTGAAATGCATTTTGAAATACCTCTTGGAACTAGGTGAAAAATGTCCATGAAGTTGGGTCAAAAAACTGCCTAAATTAGGGCAAATTTTCACTAAGTTATTTAGTTCATGGACCTATATTCACAAATTCATAACTTGAGATCCAAGCATATTTTGGGAAAAGTTTGTGAAGCAAAGTTGTATATTTCATGGAGTAATACAACTTTCATGTTGGAAGTTTTCTTTGAATAAAATTGCATCATGATGAAAAAGTGGTGGAAAGTTGGAAAAAATAAGAAAATTTCCATACTTAGAAAAATTCTAAGTTATGAAAATTTTCAAATTCAAAACCCTAATTTTCAAAATTGGTTTTCTTGGTGAACAAGTTTCATGTTTTGACATATCTTGATGAATTATGACGCTTGCCACTTGATTTTGACCAAAAAGTCAAAGTTTGACTTTTCAGTATACAGTTGACTTTTGATCAGTTGACTGCAAAATTCATTTGTCAACCCAATAAACTTGAGATCTTTTGAACTATGTAATTAGGTCAAGATGATGCCATTGAACCATTGAAATCATGTTTGAACTCAATTGGTCATTGGCTTGGTTAAAAATCAGAAATTGCCCTTTCTCAGTCAAAACCCTAATTTTGACCATTTTGCCCTTTTGATGATTTATTCAAATTTCTTGAGGAGTTGTGATCCAAACTTGATCAAATGGTACATAGGAGCCTAAAATGTTGATATGGGTCAAAAATTATGAAGTTGATTTTTAGGTCAACTGTCCAATTGACTGGTCAAAAATGTGATTCAAGGCTTGAAACTTAACATGAGCAATCTTAGGGGTCCAAGATGATATATGAAAGTCACATGAAGCATTGATGGTCCAAAAATCCTTGTGCAAGATCAAACCCTAATTTTAGGTTATCAGTGCAAGATGAGATGCCCTGAGCTGACCAAACCCTAATCTTGTCTTGAGTCTAAGAAGTCTTGTGAGACAAATCTTGATAAATGAGAGGGAAAATTTTAGGGTACAACAGAACCCCATGGGATTATTTCACATAGCTATCTTTTCTTTGTATTAATTTTCATTTTTTACGACGATATTCTCTCGCTAGAATGCTCTTCTCATTGTACAAAAATACTTATTCAAGTTAATACAAAGATGTCCCCTTTGGAAGTGCAAAACCATTTGTTTTCTTTTTTTCTTTGTTTTTGTGTCTTGTTTACAAAAACGTCCAATGATTTATTTTGGAACATATGTATTTGAATGTGATTACTGTTACAAATAAACAGGAAACAGAAAGACAATTACTAAGGACTTTAAGAAATAGGATAATATCTTTAGGCCATTTCATAAAATCCCCGCAGGTACTTTCTTCAGCCAGAGCGAAAGAAAATACATCCTACTACGGAATCATTAATGTATCTCCAGTATACAACCTATTGGTATTAAACGTTCTTATACCCCTGATAGAGCAAAACTTCCAACTACCGCTCCAGAGGTTCTCTAGTAAGTTGCCTAACTTCTCAGATTTCCCCAGCAGAATTTCACGAAGTCTACAAGAAATGTCCGACTTTTCCCTTCTACAATAGAGTTTATATTTGGAAACTCACCCATCAGTGCTTCAGAAGGGATTTATTTTCCCCGCTTCCAGCAACGCTACGACACGAACAATCTTTAATTTCATACATTTGCATCCATACGTCATAACATTGACAACTCAAGTACATACAGTGCAATCTCATTTATTTTGAGAGGCAAACATCACACCATGCATCACATACATCATAGCATTGCATACAATTAACTCTTCACCTTTTGCAGGAAAGAATCATTTGATAGGAAATTATCATCAACAAATTTCCAACAGACCAAGATTCTCAACAAGAAAAGACTGATCGACTATCTACATAATAAAATATTTCTTCCAGATTTTCACTGGTTCAGATAAATCTCTCAACGGTTTATTTTGATTCGTCTCCAGATTTTCACTGGTTCAGATAAATCTCTCAACGGTTTATTCTGATTCGTCTCCAGATTTTTACTGGTTCAGATAAATCTCTCAACGGTTTATTCTGATTCGTCTCCAGATTTTCACTGGTTCAGATAAATATCTCAATGGTTTATTCTGATTCGTCTCCAGATTTTCACTGGTTCAGATAAATCTCTCAACGGTTTATTCTGATTCATTTTCTGTTAAAAAAAAAGAGATCGAGTTCAAACTTTCCGTCAATAATCGTCTTTGGATAGCATCTATAAGCCCATCTCTGACAATTCTCCTTTGCTTCTCCAAATGGCATCTTTAAGCCCATTTCCTTACGCAATCGACCAACGCATCATCAAGCGCAAATTTCTGGGCACTGTAGTGTTCAATCATCTTCTACTTTCAAGCCGCGAACGACAAACGCGTCAACCTCGCTTTTCAAGTTTAAGAAGATTGAACAGGGGCAGTTGTTGTACCCCAAAATTTTCCCTCCCATTTTTCATTCAAGATGCTGTCTTAGGGTTTCTCAGACACCTAATTTGGTTAAGAAGTTGATCGGACAGATTCTCTTCCTAGGCAGTAAGTCAACAATTAGGGTTTGACGTTTCTCAAATAAAATTGAGTCTTCAGGGTTTCAAATGGTTTTCATAGGTCTTCATGTCTCCTCAAGGTTGTTTAAATCAATTTTCAAACCTTGCATTGCAAGTTTGCTCAATCAATGGTCTAGATAACTGAAAACGACTACATTGACTTGAAAATTTCCCTTTTGCGAGAACAAATTCAAATGATCGTAACTTCTTCATTATTCAAAATTTTTGAATGGTTTTTATTGCGTATGATTCCCCTTGATTCCATCTCAAATTTCTCTTCACAAATCAAGAACTGATTACACGTAGAAAATCACCAGAAATTCGAATGCGTTGGAAGTCACTTCATGATATTTGACCTAATTTCAAATAACAGTCGTCTGATTTCTAGAATTGTGATTTCTTCAAATTACAAGACCTTGATACGTTTATTTCTGCTCATGGTCATGTGTGATGTCGCTCATGGGTTTATCTTCAAAGAATTGAAGGAAAATTGCGTTTGGAAGACTTTGAAAGTTATCAAATCGTAGCAAGTCATTTGTTTGTTTTCAAAATGTTCTTAATCATCATTGATCTTGGAATTTGTAAAGGTTGGTGAGGGTTATCAAAGCATGATTGTTTAGCAATAAAGTCCCACTGTTATCAAGCATGGCGTGCGAGTTTCATTTTGAATGAAAATTTGGTGTGGACAAGAGGCGAAGGTTAGGACTATCATTTAGATGACCATGGCTTTGGGATTAAGTTAACCAAGTTAGAATTTTTAAACATTTATTTTGTTTAGAAGTTTGATTAGAATACAAGGCATATTGATTATCGGATCATTTGTGATTGCTTAAAATCCAAGTTACTAAACCAAGATGTTTTAGTCCAAAACATTCAATTGAGAATTGCAAATTTAAATAAATTCAAGTCTTGAACAATAAAATTCATTACAACAAATTTATTCAAGGCCTCATTTTATTACATTACAAATGGTTTGATTTACAAGTTTTTGTTGTTTTATTACAAAGAACTACAGGTTTTTGTCTACAAAGAGAGAAAATTTATTTTGTTTCTTCAAATCTCTGTTGTTTCATCTTCAAGTGACCATTCCCATCCTCGCTTGCTATCCACGCCTCATGTTCATGTAACAAAAGAAGAAGAAAAAGAAGAAGTTAGAAAACAATAAGCATTGAAAAATTCAAGCAAAAATGAGTTCATCATTAGGGTTTTGCAACTCGGAATCAGAATATTTGTTTGTTTATCACAATCCATTTCCCAATTGCAAATCACAAGAAAGTTGCCTTTCTTGGTTCACAAGAAAGGAAACAAATATACAAGTCAAACTGCCCAACACAAAACAGCACACAGCATCACAGAAACAAGGCAGCATAGGCAAAGTATAAAAGACAACAAACAACAGGCTACAATAAGACAGCAGGCAGCAGGCTGCAATAGCATGCAAGCAAAAACCTGCAACAAAAACAATTCAGCAAGCAAGCTACCCAAGCTGCCTAAAGAATGCAGACTAAAACCTGCAACAAAACAAACATAGCAAGCAAGTCTAAGGCTGCCCAAATAGCAACAATATAGCAGCAAGGATAGGCTGCAAAATCAGATGACATACAAGCTAGCATCATCATTTTCCCTATGTTGCAAAACCCTTCAGAATTTGGAGTAAAAAGCAAGTTGCTTTATTTCATTGAAAGATGAAAGAGGAAAGAAGATATGGACAAGTTAGAAAAATATCACCCAAGCATACAAAGCCAAAATATGCATAATAAATCGAGAAGACCAGTCCAAATTTGCTGTAGAAACAGTCCTGCTACCCCTTCCCAAACCTGTCCAAATCTGAAAATAACTTGCACCAAAATGGCAAAAACCAAAACTGCAACAAATAGCATTAGAATAGTATACCGCAATTGTTCAAATTCACTAATATTTTCAAATACTATAAAACAAAAACCAGAACCAACAAAGAGAAGAGAGAAAAAAAGAGGGCCAACAACTAAAAACCTCATACTGTTATCATAGAGCCAACATAAAAAAAGCAACAGAAACAGAGCCAACATCGCAAGAGCAACACCAACATCACCGAAAAAACCATTCTCAACCTCAACTCAAGTTCTCCATAACAGCACAATCAATACCCACAAATCTCTCAAAGAGATAGATAGAACATAGAATCCAAACTAAACAAACTAGCATTATCAATACAAGCTCATCAAAACCCTTGTCTCAAATCCAGAATAAACACCATAAAACCAAGAAACCAGAACCAACAAATAGAGGAGAGGATAAATACAAAAAGCCAAAGCAATAGCCATCAAAAAATGAAAGAGTGAGGTTGCAGTATACAAACACAACCAACGAACCTGTAAACTGATCCCTTAAACTGCTCATCCTCACCACCCTGCATAAACTCGGAAAATACAAAGAGATAAGTCATAAAGCTTTCAACAATTTTTTTTCCAGATTCATTCAGAAGAAAGGGAAACATTAAGGAACCAATTTCACCTCGGAATTACTCAATTTACTGTCGGAGTCAAATCATAACATCTGCTCCAATCTTGTGAGTTTTCCCCTTTCTTTTTCATAAGTATACTATTACTTTGTGTTGTTTTGAATTTTTTTTGAAACTCTCATTGTTTATGCTGCTGTTATGGTCATAACTGTTAAACAAAAACAAGTCAGTAAGAGGTAATAGTAATAATACCATAGCAGAACCAACTATAAAAAAATCATTCCCTCATGATTTGTACATCCACCCATCTCTACTGAAAACTCAACCTGAACAATCACATTCAACAATACTGTAAGGAATAAATTCATGAACAAGCGAGAAAATAGCTAGATTAGATTACCGAAAATTACCTTTTGGGACTCCCCTATTCTTTAAATCGCGCGACTGTTCACTCACCATCATCATCGATCCCTTTCTGTTTTGCTCTCGCCAGCCACCACTTTATCTCAAGTCCCCCTGAGCAATAGCTCCACCTCACTCATCAACCCATCGATACCCTCCCATTCTAGAACCAATCCGCAAACCTGTAATAAGTTTTGAGGAACAAACATTATTAGAATCCAAGTTCAAAAGAAAAGCTTCAAAAGATGTTAGTCACGGTGAGGCATTAGGACGATTCAGTAGAGAGCGAAGGTTTGTGGGATGAAATAAGGATGGAAAGGTGAAGAAGCTTAGAGAGATTTAGGTTATGGAAGAGATGAACAGAGGTGAGGTAAAGAGATTAGACCGCTGCGTGAGAGGGAAGAGGAGAAAGACTTAAGACTTGTAGAAGATGAAGACCCAAATCTCAACACTAAATCTTTTTACATCTCTAATTTGTTTTAATAAAACAGAATTAATGAATAACAAAAATGATCATTGAGTCTGGGTTTGATAGTTGTTGTTGGACTATGCTGGGCCGAATTCCTTTTCCTTTCATTAGGCCCATGCGTTTGTTTTACACTTTGAATAAAACAACAATTTTCAGCCCCCTTTGTCATTTGGTTTGGGCCTGGTACATATTTTTGTTCTTTTTTTGGCCCAGCGAATCACCGTCCCCTCATCATCTCTTTCTACCTCACACTCCCATATTCAGTTTAACATCACCTTTTTATTTTTGTTTGTTTTAAATAATTAGTTTAACTTTGTTTGTTTTCACTAGTTTAATAAATCATGTAGTTTTGTTAGATAATTAGCTTAGTTTTAAATTTAATTTAGGAAAATTTTGTTTTATTTCACTAATTAATTTTATGTTTAGCCTTAAGTTGTTTATTTAATTTCTTCATAAAAAATACCAAAAGGACAAAAAATATGTGAACAATTTAAGTTTCTTTAGTCAATTATTTTATTTAATAAAATAGAATCTTATTTTCTTTTCAAAACTTCTCCCAAACAAAAACATCAAGATTTTTTATACTTTGTTAATTAATTTTTGCTTCATAAGACTATTGTAGTTTTAATTAATTGATTCGATTCGATTTGGTTGTACTGATTGCCTATTTTCACGTTTGATCCGTCCCCATTTGTAAATTTGTACCCCCATTCCCGAAAGCTCTGTAATAGCGTAGAATTTTAATTTTTGTAATTTACTGTTTTCCTTATACTGTATAGTAATTAGGCGTGCATGGAAAGACATAAAATCAATCGCTAGATAACCTAATTTCAACAAAATAACTTGAAACGAACACACTTTTCACACGCGCACCTCTAGGGTAACCTCACTTGTTACCTCGAAAACACAGCCATGTCCCTCGAATATGGGACGTTTTAGCAATGACCCTTCGATAAAAAAGATTGTAGTCCCTCGACGACCCTCGACATTGGCTTTGATAAAACGATCTCGCCCCTTACGAAAATTGCTAAAGCGTCTCATAAGTTGATTTCGATGACTGTAAAATTGACCCGCGCATGTCCCTTCACATCCAATGATGGGGCTTCTTACCAAATTAATGGTAAGAAAGCAACATTAAAAGGAGGAAGAAAAGAACAATTGAAAACATTTCGAGTAGATAGATTCGCTCCTAGTTACTCGTTTGCTCACGACAAAAACATTTTTACACCCACACTTTCATCTCAAAACATTTTCAAAAGACAAAATGTTTTGTATACGTTCTTATAGAGACGAGAACCGTTGCAAAACATCTTTTTTTCAAAACCACTTTCGAAAACACGTTCCACAAACACATCTTTGAACCACTTTTCGAAACAAAATTTTGTACGCGTTCTTATAGAAACGAGAAACATTACAAAGACATTTTCAAAATACTTTCAAAGCCCACACCACAAGCACACTGTCAAATAAAAGCAAGTGATCTAAACGAGTAACTAAGAGTCCATGGAAAACCATGGATGAAAAGGATGCTAATACCTTCCATTTTCATAATCTACCCCCCGAACTCAAGAAAACATCTCGAAAGTTCTTTCCTGTGCTTTTTTACCTTTCCTGTTGGATAAAAGAAAAGTCGGTGGCGACTCTTGCTATCCGCACAAATGCGATCGAAACGCAAAACACCAAGTCAGTTCTCCCACCGTATCACAACAGTAAATGAAAATGATTTGAATCAAAACATTGCAATGCTGATTTCATTAAACTTAACATGAAAGTACAAACAGAATTTGAAAGCAACAATTTTAACATAAACAAGGGGGAAATGCAAAAAGAAAGAAAGATGACCTAGTGACTAATCAGTAACAAGGATGAGTTGTCCTGTCTGAAACACTGACTTTAGGAAGTGACTTGATGGTACCCCGATCAGTCTTTAGCCACTTTGTTTTGGCAAAGGATTGTTGAAACCATTAGGACCTGCCTCTTTGAAAATGAGAATATTTGCTTTCACCAATTCTTGCACTTTGTTTTTCAATGCATAGCAGCTCTCTAAATCATGACCGACAGCTCCCTGATGAAATTCACAGTGAAGGTCAGATCTGAACCCGGCTGGAGGAGGATTTCGAGGAATCAGATGCCTAGTTGTAATCAAGCCCTTCTGCACCAATGCAGGATACAATTCAGTGTATTTCATAGGGATGGGATCAAACTGAGCCCTATTCTGATTCTGATTCTGCGCGATATTCTGTTGTTGAGGAACCTGAATTGGTTGAGCATTGACTAAGGGAGTAACAACCGCTACTTGTGATTGATCAATGTATTGAGGCCTACGACGAGGTCTTTTTATCTCAGTTGAGACAGCATTGGCTTCTACCTCTTTCTTCTTCTGAAAGTTCCCAAGGTATTTCTTTGCACCATTAGAAGATTCAGCAGCTTTAGACACTTTACCATTCTTGATTCCTTCTTCTAATCTTTGGCCGATAGTCACCAGGTCTGTGAAGCTGGAGGACACACTACCAGTCATCTTCTCCCAAAATAAAGGGGAAAAAGTATCCATGAACAAACCAGTTAACTCTTTCTCTTCCAGAGGTGGTTCAACTTGAGATGCCAGTTCTCTCCATCATTGAGCATACTCCTTGAAAGACTCTTTCTCATTCTGAGACATACTTTGCAGTTGGAGACGATCAGGTGCCATGTCAAGGTTGTATTTGTATTGCTTTATGAAAGCATCAAAAAGATCTTGGAAGAATTGGATACGACCTTTCTCAAGTCCCATATACCATTTCAATGAAGCTCCACTCAGACTATCTTGGAAACAATGGATAAGTAGCTTGTCATTCTTTGTGTAAGCAGACATCTATCGAAAGTACATCACCAAGTGACTTCTTAGACAAGTATGCCCCTTATATTTCTCAAACTCGGGAGTCTTGAACTTTGCAGGCATAACCAAATCAGAAACTAAGCACATGTTTTCAGTAGTAATACCAAAGACATCATTACCTTCCATAGCTCGGAGTCTCTTATCTAAAGTATGATACTGTTCTTTGAACTCTTCAAACTCACCAAAGTCTCCCTGACTCATACTTCTAGGACTGGCAACATGGTACTCAAAGAGAGGATTCCCAAAAGCAGCTTGTGTAGTAGGTTGACGAGAAGCAGTATGAACGATTGGATGAGGTTCAGCGAAAACTGGAGCCTGGAAGACTGGTCGGGAAGACTGGCCAACCATTGAAGTAATTGCAACGGGCGAAGAGTAGTTATGAGGCTACCCAAACTCTGGCCATGTAGTAGATGTATGCTGGATAGGTTGAGTATTAACAGCAGCAGTTGGGATTTCAGATATCACAGTCTTTTGAGGTGGCTCTCCTCTGGAAATCAGGACTTGCATCATTTCAGTAAGTTTGGCCATGCCTAACTTCAACTCGTCGATTTCCATTCTGATTTCCATGTCGTGTTGTTCTTGGTTGTCCATTCTCAATCTGACAGCAGCTCTAGTCCCATAGTTATGTTGAAGAATCAGCTTGACGGTGGATGACTAACTGGAAGAAAGAAGTAACTGAGAATAAGATCCTGAACAACCTGGATGTATATAGAATGATGCAGAGGAATCAAATGATATGCAATGTTATGCAATGTAGTGAACAGTAACAAGATCACATGGTTCAGAGTTACGAGCCTGGAGTCAAAGGTACAACCCATAAGGTATGTGTGATACAGTTGGAGAACTGACTTGAGGTTTTGCGTTTGTATTTGCACTTGTGAGGTTTAGTAAGAGTCGCCACCGACTTTTTATTTTATCCAAAGGAAAGGTTAAAAAGCACAGGAAAGACCTTTGAGATGTTTTCTTGGGTTCGGGGGGTAGATTATGAAAAGGGAAGGTGCTAGCACCCTTTTCATTCATGGTTTTCCATGGGCTCATAGTTACTTGTTTAGATCACTTGCTTTTGCTTTTCAATTGTTTGAAATGATGCTTTGTGTGTGGTTTTGAAAATGTTTTGAAAAGAGGCTTATGTTTAGGCAACGTTTGTCACAATTCTTGTTTGAATGTTTTACAAAGGTGTTTGTCTTTTGAAAAGATGTTTCAATGTTTGAAAGTTTGATTTGGAAAATGTTTTGAAATTGTGTTGTGATGTGTTTTTGAAAATAGCAAGGATGTTTTTTGCAAGTTTTGATCAAGTAACTAAGAGTTGTCTACCCTATCTACTCAAAGATCTTTCCTATACATTTTTAACCCTTTTACATTGTTGTTTTACCATTGCATTTGGTAAATAACCTTGTATTTGGATGTTAAACGGGACAGGTGCGGGTCATCGCATACAATCATTGAAAGCAACTTGCGAGACGCTCTAGCAATTTTGTAAGGGGCGGGATCATTTTATCGAAGGCAACATCAAGGGTCATCGAAGGACTATGATCTTTGTTTATCGAAGGGTCGTTTGCTAGAGTGTCTCATATTCGAGGGACATGATTGTATTTCCGAGGCAACAAGCGAGGTTACCCTAGAGGTGCGCTTGTGAGCAGTGTGTTGATTTCAAGTTATTTATTCTTGGATTAGGTCATCTAGCGATTGATTTTTGAATCTTGCCATACACGCCTAATTACTACACAGTATATTGAAAGCAATAAATTGCGGGAATTAAAAGTCTGAATTTTTTTTATTAATAACCAAGTATTAAAAAAATATTTCGCGAATAACCGGGTTTCCGAAAAAATTACGCAAATAACCATGTTTGAGATGGCTCCACAAAGGAGGAGCCATCTCATTTGGCGCATCCTCCTATTTTTATAAGGGAGGCGCCAACTCACTTGGCGCCTAAGGGCAAATGGCAAGCCCTAAGCCAAGTGAGATGGCGCCTAGGTACAAAATTAGGTCCAAAAAAATTTTTTTTTTCTTTCCTGCGCGTTGCGTATTAGACAGAGATAAACAAAATTGATTTTTTATTTGAAAAAAAATAATTACATTCAACTGTTTTACATTTAAATAACAGTAAAAAAATAGATACAAAAAATACTGGAAAAAAAAAAGATACATCAATGATCCCCAGGAACCCGGTAATGACCCCCAGTTCCGCATCCCCGTCCTCGCCTTTCTCTTGCTGGGTGCCGTCTCGTTTCCTGTTGCGGCAAGGTAGATGGCCCAGCAAAGTCAATGCGATCCGAATCCATAAAATCAGTAAGATCTCCATATCTCGAAGATCCGCTCTGGTACAGTCGGTTACCCATACCCTCGAAGTTTGGTCGTGTTGGCGGTGGGTGGGGTTCCATGGTTGGTCGATAGCATTGGTCGTCTGAGTATGGGGGGTAGAAAGGAAATGGATCTTGGGGTGTTTGGTACTGTGGATGTTGGGTTGTTTGGTGATATGGTGGTTGATGGTAGGTTTGGTCGGGTTGGTCATAATCTTCTGACATTCCCATATCAGGGCTAAGGCTGGATGTTGAGGGCCCCATATTGGGATATGTGGAAGACTGAAATTGTGTATGGGGTATGTGGGTTTGCTGGTATTGGGGTTGGTATTGTGGTTGGGTTTGTGGCATATCTGGGTATTTGTAGTTTGGCGGTGATTGTGGTTGGTAGTACGGCATTTGGTTGTAGTTGTGTTGTGGTGGGGAATGTGGTTGTGTGTTTGTTGGTCTGTTTCTTCTTGGGGGTTGGTTTGAGGTTGATGGATTTTGGGTTTGTTGGTGGGGAATCGAGGGTTGTGCCCATTGTGTGCGTGGGTCAACCAAGTACCTCGGATGAGACACGTGCATATCTGGGTTACTAACCGACCTGTACCACGACATATATTGATCGGTGTGTCGCATGTTACCTTGAGTAAGGAAAATAGGGGATTGCAAGATGTAGCGGTGACGCCTTTGCCACATTTTACACCATTCTGGAGCAAAGTCTTTCCAGTTGGTTAGATTCCACTGGGCGTCGACCCTTTTTAGATGCCAGGGGGACAAATCTGTTGGATCACTTGGTATCTCTTGGATCATTCTGAACTGCATCTTCACACGGTCGCTGTGGTGCATCTCCACAATGTTGAACCGAATGAGTGCAGTCTTTGCAGTCCAAGTTGCTGCATCCTCTGGATTTGGAGAATGGTCCAAACCCATATATGGTCTCCAGACGAACTGCGATAAAATTTAAATCAGGTAAGCGCAAAAGTAATGTATAAATAATTAAAATGAACAAAAGTTAAAAGCTACGACTTACGTCATCTGGGCCTAAGTGATCCAACAGATTCCGGTAGAGTGAGACATTGAATCTGGGATTCTTGCCGTAATCCATACCCCTCACGCAGTACCTATAGGAAATGAGAAACATGTTATTTTTAGCATATATTTTGGAAAGAGAAGAATAGTTATAAATGCTATAACTTAATGACTTACTTTGTTGCGTAAGGGAAACCAAAAGTGTTGTTGTTGATGGGGTTTAAGGACTCCATCCTCCACCAACCCCAGGCTTGTAGTAAAAATGCGCACCCATAAAATGTACATTTTTCCTTGACTGCATTTTTGCACAAGGAACTGTACAGGTGGGCTAATACTGCAGAACCCCAACTAAATTTTCTAGTTTTATCAAAATTTGTTAGTAAATGTAAGTACATGAAATTTACACTATTTCCCGTACTTTCGGGAAATAAAAAAGTACCAAAAAGTATCATAATATACGTTCGGGCTTTTACTACTCGGTCATTCTCTGAGGAATTTTCATTTAATTCCATACTTGCATAATGCCGTTTCAGGTCAGTGAGTAGTATTCCCTGCCCTCTTGCTCCACCACCTTCTACCATGTCCCTACCCAACAGTTCTTCACACTGTGAGTTGGGTTGTTGAACCGACCCGTTCACCGCTTTACCGTCAATAGGGAGGCCCAGTAGCATGTACACATCTTCGAGAGTGATGGTACATTCACCTATTGGTAGGTGAAATGTATGGGTCTCCGGTCTCCACCTCTCCAACATTGCAAGGATGAATTTGGAGTCAATGGTGCAGTTGGAGATCTTTATCACGTGTCCAAAACCTGCATATTCCAGATAAGGGACGATAAAAGGGTCGGGAGCCAGGTATTTGTGCGAACGGATTCTGAATCTTTGTGTATCCTGAGTTCATAATTAAACAAGAGTAAGATTAATTAAGATGAACAACACGTTTTTTAAAGTATGAAAAATGTATAACCAAAGAAGAGACTTACAAATGCAGCAATGTTTTCCCTTGTGCCTCTGTGAGTATCTCCCATTGTTAGAAGGGCCATTCTTCAGAACGCTTGAGAGAATGAAAGACTTAGGAAGAAATAGAGAGTATGATAGACTTAAGAAATATTTCGTAGCAGAGAGTGAGAGTTGTGTGGGTGTGAGAGATGTTTCATAAGGTATGTATTTATAGGAAAATAATTTTGATGTAGTGGTTGCATGCCTGCGAGGTGTCACATTTGCATGCTTAGGGAGTTACACATATGCATGCATGCATTTACAAATAATGTAAGGTGTCACTCTTGCAGGCTAGGTGGCAGCCCATGCATGTATCACGATTGGACAGTAAGGGAGGCACCATCTCACTTGGCGAAATAGTACAAAATTGAATGGTGTCGCCACCCCATTTGGCGAATAAGAGGTGTCACGTTTTACAGCATTAGCTCAGGCTACGTGACAGCCTTTGGGATTCCTTTCTCTGTTGCATGCAAGGCCATTGGAGTAGATGGGTGCCAGGCTTACACAAAACTTTTATGTGTGTAGAATAGGGCCAGGTGTTGTACCCCAAAATTTGCCCTCGCATTTTTCCACAAGAAATATCAGCTTCAAACATTTCCTGACTTCTCAAACTGACTCAAGAATCGGACAAACGGACTTTTCTTGACAGTCAAGCAGAATTAGGGTTTTTTACTGATTTTCAGAGCTCTGAATTGTTTCATACAGTGGGCTTAGGGTTTGATTGATTTTTGGTTCAATTTTGATCAAGCAAGCGTGATTTGGCATTTAATCGGAAATTAGGGTTTTATGGGCATATTCTCAGAAGAATTTGAATTCCACAGCACTTTGCGGTTTATTTCAAGATTCGGATTAAAATTCGCGTTATCTTGGTTTAATCAGTAAAAGAGACAGTGGTTTGAATTCAGTACGTTTTGATTAGGGCCAGTCAGATACAAGATGCAGTATTGGATTCACAGTGTTCATGTGTTTGATCAGTCTATCTGGGTTAATTGCTGCTTTGCTTTGGATTTTGGATAAGACAGACTTTAATTGCAATGTTGTTTTATTTTAGTTATTTATTATTCTGAAATTAAATGATTGAATTTATTTTTCAATTGTTTTAATTCTAAGAATTTTAAATAAATAAATAAACAATGAAGAAAGTTAGAACCAATTGGATAATTTGATTTTTATTGATATTCAAATTATTTGTACAAATTGTTGTTACAAACAATAATTTACATTTAATTTAAATATTACATAGAATGAAAAACTATCCTATTTTCTAAATATTCTTCGTGCTTCATTCCGCTCCGGTATTCCATTTTTCATCTGCAAAAAGAATAAGAAAAGTCAGAAAGCATTAAATTGGAAAAGACAGTTAAAAATTGCTCATCATTAGGGGCCACTGACTGGGATCAGTTGCCCTCTCTGCAAATCACGGGACTTCTCCCGGTTCACAGAGAGGGAAGATTATTTTTATTTCATGAATGTAAATGCAAATGCATAAGTCATAAAATTCAAGCTGCATAGAAGTTCAAAATCCAAAATCCAAACTAAACTGAAAAAGTTCAATCCAAACTTTCAATCCAAAACAAAGTCCACTCAAAGAAAATCAAGGAAGTACATTTGCTGTCACAAGCTCAAAAGCTGTCATGGAAAGATTTGAGAAAAAGATATCAAAAAGCAGAAAATCTATCCAAACTGTCAAAACTGGATAAAGGAGATGCAAGATGTATTATGCAAGCAAACATCTTAATTCATCATTTCCCATAGGGCCCCTTCAGAACAGTACAAATAAAAATCATATAAAAATCTTAAGCTGTACTGTAAAGAGAGAGTAAAGAGAGATAAAGCAGGCAGGGTTAGACTGAGTTCAATGGCAGTTCAGCAGCAGAGATAGACAGTACAGCAGGCAGACAGAAAAAAAGATACACAAATCAAAAGCCAACTTGGTTAAGCAGCAGTCCAGCATAGCAGGATAGAAAAAAAAGGATATACAAAATCATAAAATAGCCAATTCAACTCAGCATAGCAGAAGACAGTTCAGGAAAGACAGAAACCAATAGACAGTAAGAAGATAAAAAGAGATTATGCAAATATAAACCAGCTCAGCAGAGGGAGACAGAAGCAGTTCAGAAGTGAAGAGGGTGAGAATAGAAGAAAATATACAAAAAGCATTCAAACCCATCCTAAAAAAGGCATTCAAACCCATCAACAACCTCAAGCAAAAAGTCACAAAACCAAGCTTCCAACAGTGAACCTGCACCAGCATAGGCAACCATATCCAAACCACACAGCATAACATACAAAAAGCCTCACTACCAAAAACCAATACCCTGTCATAACCAAATATCATTAACCAATGTCAAAACTGAACCAACACCAAGCCTAACAACCAAAACCAATATACAAAAAACTTACTGTCCAAAAAACCAGTTTTTCAACCATTACCCTGTCTCAACTTTCAAACACACAAGAAAAATTTGATAAGCAAAGCAACATACAGAATCCCCAAGGCAATAACTGTTCAAGATCGTTCCAAAAAAGCATTCAACAATTCAAAAGGGACGAAGGTGGAAGAGGTAAAGATTCAAGGCAACTGAGACCCTCAGACCTTTGAGGTCATCACAGGGCAACAACACAAAGGCAACAATAAGAGGCTAATCAAAACAAGAGTTGTTTCAACCATAGCATCAAGCACACAAACAAGCACATAGCCTCTCAAGAAGAAGAAGAAAGAAGCAATTCAAAGTGAACTCAGAAGCTTCATCAAAAGGCATCACATTTCAAACTCAGGCAACAATTCAAAAGCGTCAAGAGAGCCTCAGAAGCAAGCTTCATCATAGGCAAGGCAGCAATGTTCTAAATCCTCAAGCAAATACACAGTGGCAGAAGAAGATAAAGAGGCGAATTAGGGTTTTCAAGCAAAATCCAGCATACATCATCAAACCCTAGAAACCTAAGAAAAGAACGAAGATACCAGGAAAAATCAGAAGCGTAGCAAGCATCTCCCTTCGCCGCTCCGGCCTCCTGAACGCTACTTCTCCACCTTCCCTCCACCTCCAAATATCAGGTAGTATAATCCTCGCCCCCTATCTCTTCTCTTTCACCTCATAATGAAAAGAAAATAGTAAGAACTCAAATTAAACAAATGCGTATCGTTCACAAAGAAAGCATAAAGCGTTGTCATCAAACCTTAAAATCAAGGACGCTAGGCTCATGCCTTGGAGGGAAGAAAGGCGTTGAAACGCGCTGGTGGCCGGAGGAAGTTCAGGAAGCCTAATCGGAGAAGACTCAACAAACGGCGCCGTCGTCACCTCATGAACCCTAACTTTCGTTCTGAAAACAAAATGCCTAACCCTAAAGAAATCTGTTCCAAGCTTGGGCCAGACCCGTCCTCACTTCCCCAAAGCCCATTAAACATCAACCTCTTTTCATTTTCATCCACAATATTCATTTAAGTTATTCTTTCTATATATTAATCAGCTAACCTTTTTTTATTTTATATTTTTTTGCTTCTTGATAAAATACTAACTCTTTCCATTTTTATAATAAAAAAACAATGTTTACTTTTTTATATACTAACCCAATTAATTCATTGTTTCTAAAATATATACAATTTATTTCTTAATTTAATTAAACATACTAACTTAATCTAAATACTTTTTATACACAAATCAAACTTAAAAAACATACATTTTAAAACATTAATTTGTATATATTATCTTTTCTTTTTTTATATATACATGATTAAACTGAAGATACTTTTTTAATTAAAATGCATATTTGTACATAAAAATAACCAAATACTTTTATATATAATTAAATTGAAAATACTTTTTCTTAATCAAAAATATTTTTATACACAATTAACTTAAAAAACATTTTTTTGAAATATACTTGTACATATTATACATTTTTCATACATAATTAAAATTAAACTTTTTTTAGTTAATATACATTTTTGTACATAATAATTCAATACATCTTTTAATATTGAAATTCACAAACATTCGACTAAAATACTTTCCAGTTAATTTCCAAACATTTAATCAAAACACCTTCATTTTTCTTTTGTACATAATTAAACATATAAATCAAAAATACAGATTAAAACGTATATCTAGGTCAAAACCCTAATACGGCTCAACTTCACATTTCGCACTTGTACATATTTACATTTACACAATACATATACATTTGCACTTACACAATATATCGCCCTACACACACTTTATCTTATATTTGTATATTTGATATTCATTTTGATCGCACATTCGATTTGGTTGTAAATTATTGGGTACTATAAGTCTCATCCCCTTGTACATTTATACCCCCACTCCCGGACATTATTTTGTAATAGCGTAGATTTACATTCCGCAATTTACAGCTTTTCAAATATACCATGGTTAGACCTAGGGTTTGTATGTACATAAAATCAAACGCTAGATAACCTAATACAAGACAAAATGCATGTAATCAATACACAATCACACTTGCACCCCCTAGGGTAATCCCACATGTTGCCTTCCAAAATGGGCCATGCTTGCACGTTGAGTATCTTTGGCAAAACAAAATCAAATGATCATAAGTCCCTCGATGACGCTTTCGAAAGTTGCCTAAACGGAATGGTCATAGTCCCTTCAAAACAAATTGCCAAAGACACTTGGCATCATTGCATTCATGGTCTATGCGATAACCCGTGCCCGTCCCGAATAAACTTCCTAAACGCAAGATTGCCCATCAATTTCAATGGTGGAACAAAATTGTTAAAAGGGGTTAAAACATGACAAAAACCTTTGAGTACAATAGGGTAGACATAACTCTTAGTTACTTGAGATCAAACTTGCAAAAACACTTGCCTTCTTTTCAAAAACCACAATCCACAACACTTTCAAACAAACTCTCAAAAACATTTGAAAACATCTTTTCGAAAAGATTCACACTTTTGTAAAACACTCAAACACGAGTCAAATACATTAGTTGCCTAAAACAAGGCATCTTTTTTCTAAAACATTTTCAAAAAGCACCCACACACACACCATTTTCAAAGCAATCGAAAAACAAGGCAAGTGATCTAAAAAACCAAGTAACTAAGAGCCCATGGATAACCATGGATGAAAAGGGTGCTAATACCTTCCCTTTTCATAATCTACCCCCCGAACCCACGAAATATCTCAAAAGGTTTTTGCTGTGCTTATTAACCTTTCCTTTAGGATAAAATAAAAAGTCGGTGGCGACTCTTGCTAACCGCACAAGTGCGAATACGAACGCAAAACACTAGTCAGTTCTCCCACCGTATCACAGAACTGGCGACTCTGCTGGGGAGAATTTAAAAGTGGGGTTACCTTAGGGCTTAGATCACCTTTACTTTCAATTGATTGCTTTGCTTGCTTTACATTTGTGGGCTTTGTATCGGAGTTCTATAGATCCTAACCCGGATCTGGGGAAACCCTTTTTAGGTAGCATAATCTGTGAGGGACCTGTCCGGCGTATACCGACATGGGTGAAGCAGTGGCTACGTTGGTGTGGCGTCTTGGTCTGTACCGGTATCCCTCGTGTTCAGACGGGGAGAATATGGGTCTTCCAAGGAGTCATTAAGCACCAACCGACCTTAGAACCCTAATTGACCAACTTGGCCATTAGAACAGTAGCAGTATGCTACACTCATTGAGGCTAAACTCTCGAGATGGTTCCGGCCGCGAGAAAAGGTTGCGATGCTGGAGTTATGACCGATTGAGGGTAGCCAATGATATGAGATCCTCTAGAACCCGGTTACTTTTGATAGGACAGGTTTTAACCAACAAACTGAAAGAGGGTAGTACCTGAACCTCATGCAAGCCTAAACCTAAGGCCTTGTGTGCTTTGTGTGAATATTGTTTGCCTGAATATACACTTACTTGCTTGTGCATACATGCACATAACATCATACCATAGCATTCTAGCATTTTCAATGACCATTTCAAGGATCTCGAGGGTTCTTTTGATGTAGGGTTACGTTGAACCAGACATCTATCAAGGGGCAAGAGGTTTCTCCTCTAACCAATCCAGTCAAAAGATCGAGTACAACAACTTGAATCAGTGGCTATGACCCACTCGACATGGTGAGCTTGATTCTCGTGGAAGGACGTCCGCCGATGCGGAGATCTCCAATCCAAGAACAGAGTTCAACCTCTAACATTTTCTTGTGTTTACCCCAAGAGATCCTTGAAAGCATGCATCCACATATCATGCATTTCATTTTGACAATCCTTCCTTTTCAGGTTTCCTTACTCTCCTGCTGTTTATTTCAGCAAGAGATGGCTCTAGAACGGTCTGTCAAAGACATCCAAGACCAGACTGCTCAGCTGCAGGAGATGTTCATGAACTTGTCTCTGGGGCAAGAAGAGATGAAAGCTCTCCTCACCAACGGCTTGGGGAATTCCAACAATGCCAGGAATGATCAGATTGCGGAGCTGCAGTTTGATCTGACAACACTGAGGACCCAAATGATGGGATATTTGGTGGGCCAGATGGCTCTCATCCAAGACCTATCTCAAAGACAAGAGGAACTCGGAGTTCTGGTCCGCCAACTGCTTCCAAACAACCAACTGGGGCAAACATCCGAGGTCGAGGAGCAAATCACCGCTCAGCCTCCATCAACTCAAGAAGACAAGGGGAAAGCTCCTCTGCTAGCTTCAGGGTCACAAACCCATCAACAACCTCGCCAGCGTCAGCGGGGCAATCGGCGTAAACAAGAAAAGCCAGGAAGACAGTTTACGGAGACTGAAATACCATCATTCTTCATACTGAAGCGCCTGTTGGAGGTCAATTTGCTCACTGTAAAGGACCCTCCTCAGAAGCTCAATATCTTCTCTCCTCGCTTTAATCCCGACGAATTCTGTGTTTACCACTCCTGCAGCCCGGGGCACAGTACCAACGACTGTTGGGCCTTGAAGAACAAGATTCAAGATTTGATTGACATTGGGGTGCTGGAATTCATGCCAGACGGCGAGATGAAGATCTTCCGTTAAAGGGTTCTCCGCTTGAAGTGACGAGGCTCGAATTGAAAGACTTTTGCTTCTTTTTGAATTTTTCAAAGTTGTAATTTCTTTTACTGTCAAAACAATTATCTGTTGATGTTAAACTCTGTTTTCATTAATGCATTGCATATGTTTGTCTTGAATTCATCCATTCGTTTCACTACTCTTATGCTTTTCTTTATGATATTTGACTCTTGATAAAAAGCTGCAAGCCTTTAGAGGGAGGATGACGAAACAATACCGTGATCTTATACAGTATGCTTTTGAACAGACCTTGCTGATGATGTACAGGCATTTCTTTCTATTCCCAAACACTGGAGTTATAAGGAAGTTAATCCCTAGTCAACCCCTTCGAGCCAAAGAAGTAGGAGTTTCCTGTTCTAAACGATCAAAACCTTTGATATAAACCTGGGGCAGGGTAGTATCTCAGTTAATTCAAAAGAAAATGCGCATTGAAGTCGCAAACTCTCAGTTCGTAATACAACGAACGACGTCAAAAAAGAAAGCGTTCCTTCGGAATCAAAAGACAAGGGTGGTTCCCTATCACATAGACAGTCAATCTCTCAAAAGAGAAAAGCCCACCAAGCCAAAACCTATGAAGGAGGCTTAAGAAAGCTGGGGCATCCCGCTGACAGTAATCCCGAAAACGGTAACAGTCAGGCAAAAGTTAGGGATAACAAATCAAAATCAAAATAGTGAGGTCGTTACAAAACCCTCAACAACATGAAAAGTGTTGAAAAAGAAAAAGGAGATGATGACTGTCTCCCAAAATTCAAACTGGTGAACCATCGCCCAAAAGTCGTTCCAAACTCAAAACAGAGTGCGACGCACAATTAACTGAGCTTAGGTTGAAGAACATCACGAAGAGCGGGTGGGTACAAATATACTTTGAGCCTTTATCCTTTGTTTCTTAAACCGTGAACCAGGCCACGTTACAACCCTCCAAAAGTCCTAATTGAAGCATGGGTTAGTTCGAAAGCATACTGTTACAAAAGGTATCCTGACTCCTGTAGGGCTTTGCTCTAAATCTTGTGTTAACTTGTCTTGTGAAAAGTTTTCTGCTAAAAAACGCATTTTTCAAAACTTCGAGACAAACATAAACCTTGCATTGCTTGAATATCACTGTCTGCATTTAACCCCTTTTGTTTGACAGCAAAGAAGTTCATACAGCAAATGTTCGGAGGAACGAAAGCTCTCTCAGTAAGTCAAAACCACTTCCAGAGGATAACACTTCCATCAAACCTCCTATCAACAAGGGGCATGACATGGCACAATACAATTAACCTGGGGCAGTCCAGTCAAGGTCCAACAGATCTTTCAAAGTACAGTTAACCTGGGGCAGTCCAGTCAAGGTCCAACAGATCTTTCAAAGTACAGTTAACCTGGGGCAGTCCAGTCAAGGTTTCAAGAAATCTCCCAATATGCAGGGTAATCCGATTCAAGATTCCTTCATCACCACTTGGGGCATTTGAATGTCAAAAGTGTTCAACACATCAACTCCAACATTTCCAGATTCGACTCCTGTATCCCGCCAGGGCATATCTTTTGATTACATTTCCAGACTCGATTCCTGTATCTAGCCAGGGCATGTCTGAAGAGTTCGAAGATTCGATTCCTGTATCCTGCCAGGGCATATCTATCAACTATCACATTTCCAGATTCGACTCCTGTATCCAGCCAGGGCATGTCTGAAGAATTCCAGATCAACACCTGCAACAACCCAGGAAACATCTGTGAACGACCGATTGTAGACCAACACCTGTAATAAACCAGGATTTTATCTACATCACCACTTGGGGCATTCGAATGTCAAAAGTGTTCCAAACCCGATGCAGTTTTACACAAGCTCATCATCAGGAAACCCTACACCGGTTCCCCTGCAAGACTTCTGAAACAAGTTTACGGATTCTTCCCAACAACGGACGCCAATCTACCGACTTGTTCAGATTCTTATCAAGACTTCTGAAAACAGTTCATGGATTCATCCCAACAACGGATGTTAATCTATCAACTTGTTCAGATGCAACCTTTGAATTTAGTTTACGGACGCTTCCCAACAACGGATGTTGTTCTATCGCTGATTCCTCTCCAAGACTTCTGAAACAGTTTACGGATTCTTCCCAACAACGGACGCCAATCTACCGACTTGTTCAGATTCTTATCAAGACTTCTGAAAACAGTTCATGGATTCATCCCAACAACGGATGTTAATCTATCAACTTGTTCAGATGCAACCTTTGAATTTAGTTTACGGACGCTTCCCAACAACGGATGTTGTTCTATTGCTGATTCCTCTCCAAGACTTCTGAAACAGTTTACGGATTCTTCCCAACAACGGATGCCAATCTACCGACTTGTTCAGATTCTTATCAAGACTTCTGAAAACAGTTCATGGATTCATCCCAACAACGGATGTTAATCTATCAACTTGTTCAGATACAACCTTTGAATTTAGTTTACGGACGCTTCCCAACAACGGATGTTGTTCTATTGCTGATTCAACCTCAAGATTTCTGAAAACAGTTCACGGTTTCTCCAAGTAAACGGATGTTAACCTATCGCTTGTTCAGATTCTTCTCAAAGCTAACCACCACGGAAGACCGCGCTCGCCAAAATTCTCCCTATCCCCAGCAAAAGTTCCTTCAATCCCCAGCGGAGTCAGACTTTCAAACTTTCTCCCCACAGAATTTTGAGGAGGCATATCTTGAGTTCCCCAGTGAAGTCTCCAGGGTTACCTCCCATCAAGCCAAAGATTCTCAATCTGGTCTCCCCGGCATGAGTCTACTAGTTGGAGCTCCCCAGTAGAGGTCATCAGGAATCCTCTTCCCCAGCGACAGCCAAGGATTTATTTTCCCCGGCAGCAGTCAAGACGCTTTTATCTTCGGCCATCTCGGAATCATGTATCCTTGGCAAGATTAGCTCATCAGCTTACATGTGCACTCATTACATTCATATCATAAACATTAAATGTCACATGCATTGCATCATGCATCATAACATTGCATACAACTAATCCGTTGCCTTTTCAGGTAAGATCAGTCGACAGACACAAATCATCTCCTGAGATTTATCCAAAATAGTTCAGATGTGACCCGGACACGGCGACATTCTGATACTTATTCCAGATTCATTCAGACGCATCAGCAGAAACCTTACACCGTTTCCTCTTCAATTTCTCAACTTCTGAAACAAGTTTACGGATTCTTCCCTACAACGGACGTCAATCTACCGATTTGTTCAGACTCTTCTCGACCTTTGAAAACAGTTTACGGATTCTTCCCTACAACGGATGTCAATCTACCAACTGATTCAGACTCTTCTCAACTTTTGAAGACAGTTTACGGATTCTTCCCTACAACGGATGTCAATCTACCAACTGATTCAGATTCTTCTCAATTTTCGAAAATAGGTTACGGACGCTTCCCAACAACGGATGCTGCTCCATTGCTTGTTCAGTCCCAACTCCTGAAAATAGTTTACAGATTCTCCAGACACGGACATCAATCTGTTGCTTGTTCAGACCCCAATTCAGAGATATTCCAAAACAGGGATGCCCTTCTGATACTCGTCCACTCACCATTGACGTACAGTTCAACATCACCATATGGCATCTATAAGCCCATCCTCCTACCAGCAGTCGCCGAATGGCATCTGTAAGCCCATTCTCAGATGGCATCTCTAAGCCCATCCCCCGACAAATTCTCTCGCACCAGATGGCATCTTTAAGCCCATCACCAAATGGCATCTTTAAGCCCATTCACCTCCACCGTCACATCGACGAGCGCAAATTTTCTGGGCACATTAGTGTTCAATCTCCTTTTACCTTCAAGTCGCGAAAGGCAAACTTGCCAATCTAACTCTTCAGGTCAAAGAAGATTGAACAGGGGCAACTGTTGTACCCCAAAATTTGCCCTCGCATTTTTCCACAAGAAATATCAGCTTCAAACATTTCCTGACTTCTCAAACTGACTCAAGAATCGGACAAACGGACTTTTCTTGACAGTCAAGCAGAATTAGGGTTTTTTACTGATTTTCAGAGCTCTGAATTGTTTCATACAGTGGGCTTAGGGTTTGATTGATTTTTGGTTCAATTTTGATCAAGCAAGCGTGATTTGGCATTTAATCGGAAATTAGGGTTTTATGGGCATATTCTCAGAAGAATTTGAATTCCACAGCACTTTGCGGTTTATTTCAAGATTCGGATTAAAATTCGCGTTATCTTGGTTTAATCAGTAAAAGAGACAGTGGTTTGAATTCAGTACGTTTTGATTAGGGCCAGTCAGATACAAGATGCAGTATTGGATTCACAGTGTTCATGTGTTTGATCAGTCTATCTGGGTTAATTGCTGCTTTGCTTTGGATTTTGGATAAGACAGACTTTAATTGCAATGTTGTTTTATTTTAGTTATTTATTATTCTGAAATTAAATGATTGAATTTATTTTTCAATTGTTTTAATTCTAAGAATTTTAAATAAATAAATAAACAATGAAGAAAGTTAGAACCAATTGGATAATTTGATTTTTATTGATATTCAAATTATTTGTACAAATTGTTGTTACAAACAATAATTTACATTTAATTTAAATATTACATAGAATGAAAAACTATCCTATTTTCTAAATATTCTTCGTGCTTCATTCCGCTCCGGTATTCCATTTTTCATCTGCAAAAAGAATAAGAAAAGTCAGAAAGCATTAAATTGGAAAAGACAGTTAAAAATTGCTCATCATTAGGGGCCACTGACTGGGATCAGTTGCCCTCTCTGCAAATCACGGGACTTCTCCCGGTTCACAGAGAGGGAAGATTATTTTTATTTCATGAATGTAAATGCAAATGCATAAGTCATAAAATTCAAGCTGCATAGAAGTTCAAAATCCAAAATCCAAACTAAACTGAAAAAGTTCAATCCAAACTTTCAATCCAAAACAAAGTCCACTCAAAGAAAATCAAGGAAGTACATTTGCTGTCACAAGCTCAAAAGCTGTCATGGAAAGATTTGAGAAAAAGATATCAAAAAGCAGAAAATCTATCCAAACTGTCAAAACTGGATAAAGGAGATGCAAGATGTATTATGCAAGCAAACATCTTAATTCATCATTTCCCATAGGGCCCCTTCAGAACAGTACAAATAAAAATCATATAAAAATCTTAAGCTGTACTGTAAAGAGAGAGTAAAGAGAGATAAAGCAGGCAGGGTTAGACTGAGTTCAATGGCAGTTCAGCAGCAGAGATAGACAGTACAGCAGGCAGACAGAAAAAAAGATACACAAATCAAAAGCCAACTTGGTTAAGCAACAGTCCAGCATAGCAGGATAGAAAAAAAAGGATATACAAAATCATAAAATAGCCAATTCAACTCAGCATAGCAGAAGACAGTTCAGGAAAGACAGAAACCAATAGACAGTAAGAAGATAAAAAGAGATTATGCAAATATAAACCAGCTCAGCAGAGGGAGACAGAAGCAGTTCAGAAGTGAAGAGGGTGAGAATAGAAGAAAATATACAAAAAGCATTCAAACCCATCCTAAAAAAGGCATTCAAACCCATCAACAACCTCAAGCAAAAAGTCACAAAACCAAGCTTCCAACAGTGAACCTGCACCAGCATAGGCAACCATATCCAAACCACACAGCATAACATACAAAAAGCCTCACTACCAAAAACCAATACCCTGTCATAACCAAATATCATTAACCAATGTCAAAACTGAACCAACACCAAGCCTAACAACCAAAACCAATATACAAAAAACTTACTGTCCAAAAAACCAGTTTTTCAACCATTACCCTGTCTCAACTTTCAAACACACAAGAAAAATTTGATAAGCAAAGCAACATACAGAATCCCCAAGGCAATAACTGTTCAAGATCGTTCCAAAAAAGCATTCAACAATTCAAAAGGGAAGAAGGTGGAAGAGGTAAAGATTCAAGGCAACTGAGACCCTCAGACCTTTGAGGTCATCACAGGGCAACAACACAAAGGCAACAATAAGAGGCTAATCAAAACAAGAGTTGTTTCAACCATAGCATCAAGCACACAAACAAGCACATAGCCTCTCAAGAAGAAGAAGAAAGAAGCAATTCAAAGTGAACTCAGAAGCTTCATCAAAAGGCATCACATTTCAAACTCAGGCAACAATTCAAAAGCGTCAAGAGAGCCTCAGAAGCAAGCTTCATCATAGGCAAGGCAGCAATGTTCTAAATCCTCAAGCAAATACACAGTGGCAGAAGAAGATAAAGAGGCGAATTAGGGTTTTCAAGCAAAATCCAGCATACATCATCAAACCCTAGAAACCTAAGAAAAGAACGAAGATACCAGGAAAAATCAGAAGCGTAGCAAGCATCTCCCTTCGCCGCTCCGGCCTCCTGAACGCTACTTCTCCACCTTCCCTCCACCTCCAAATATCAGGTAGTATAATCCTCGCCCCCTATCTCTTCTCTTTCACCTCATAATGAAAAGAAAATAGTAAGAACTCAAATTAAACAAATGCGTATCGTTCACAAAGAAAGCATAAAGCGTTGTCATCAAACCTTAAAATCAAGGACGCTAGGCTCATGCCTTGGAGGGAAGAAAGGCGTTGAAACGCGCTGGTGGCCGGAGGAAGTTCAGGAAGCCTAATCGGAGAAGACTCAACAAACGGCGCCGTCGTCACCTCATGAACCCTAACTTTCGTTCTGAAAACAAAATGCCTAACCCTAAAGAAATCTGTTCCAAGCTTGGGCCAGACCCGTCCTCACTTCCCCAAAGCCCATTAAACATCAACCTCTTTTCATTTTCATCCACAATATTCATTTAAGTTATTCTTTCTATATATTAATCAGCTAACCTTTTTTTATTTTATATTTTTTTGCTTCTTGATAAAATACTAACTCTTTCCATTTTTATAATAAAAAAACAATGTTTACTTTTTTATATACTAACCCAATTAATTCATTGTTTCTAAAATATATACAATTTATTTCTTAATTTAATTAAACATACTAACTTAATCTAAATACTTTTTATACACAAATCAAACTTAAAAAACATACATTTTAAAACATTAATTTGTATATATTATCTTTTCTTTTTTTATATATACATGATTAAATTGAAGATACTTTTTTAATTAAAATGCAT
Source organism: Vicia faba (assembly GCA_948472305.1). Lineage (NCBI taxonomy): Eukaryota > Viridiplantae > Streptophyta > Magnoliopsida > Fabales > Fabaceae > Vicia > Vicia faba. The sequence continues at coordinate 1,601,174,977 of OX451736.1, forward strand.
ATTTGTACATAAAAATAACCAAATACTTTTATATATAATTAAATTGAAAATACTTTTTCTTAATCAAAAATATTTTTATACACAATTAACTTAAAAAACATTTTTTTGAAATATACTTGTACATATTATACATTTTTCATACATAATTAAAATTAAACTTTTTTTAGTTAATATACATTTTTGTACATAATAATTCAATACATCTTTTAATATTGAAATTCACAAACATTCGACTAAAATACTTTCCAGTTAATTTCCAAACATTTAATCAAAACACCTTCATTTTTCTTTTGTACATAATTAAACATATAAATCAAAAATACAGATTAAAACGTATATCTAGGTCAAAACCCTAATACGGCTCAACTTCACATTTCGCACTTGTACATATTTACATTTACACAATACATATACATTTGCACTTACACAATATATCGCCCTACACACACTTTATCTTATATTTGTATATTTGATATTCATTTTGATCGCACATTCGATTTGGTTGTAAATTATTGGGTACTATAAGTCTCATCCCCTTGTACATTTATACCCCCACTCCCGGACATTATTTTGTAATAGCGTAGATTTACATTCCGCAATTTACAGCTTTTCAAATATACCATGGTTAGACCTAGGGTTTGTATGTACATAAAATCAAACGCTAGATAACCTAATACAAGACAAAATGCATGTAATCAATACACAATCACACTTGCACCCCCTAGGGTAATCCCACATGTTGCCTTCCAAAATGGGCCATGCTTGCACGTTGAGTATCTTTGGCAAAACAAAATCAAATGATCATAAGTCCCTCGATGACGCTTTCGAAAGTTGCCTAAACGGAATGGTCATAGTCCCTTCAAAACAAATTGCCAAAGACACTTGGCATCATTGCATTCATGGTCTATGCGATAACCCGTGCCCGTCCCGAATAAACTTCCTAAACGCAAGATTGCCCATCAATTTCAATGGTGGAACAAAATTGTTAAAAGGGGTTAAAACATGACAAAAACCTTTGAGTACAATAGGGTAGACATAACTCTTAGTTACTTGAGATCAAACTTGCAAAAACACTTGCCTTCTTTTCAAAAACCACAATCCACAACACTTTCAAACAAACTCTCAAAAACATTTGAAAACATCTTTTCGAAAAGATTCACACTTTTGTAAAACACTCAAACACGAGTCAAATACATTAGTTGCCTAAAACAAGGCATCTTTTTTCTAAAACATTTTCAAAAAGCACCCACACACACACCATTTTCAAAGCAATCGAAAAACAAGGCAAGTGATCTAAAAAACCAAGTAACTAAGAGCCCATGGATAACCATGGATGAAAAGGGTGCTAATACCTTCCCTTTTCATAATCTACCCCCCGAACCCACGAAATATCTCAAAAGGTTTTTGCTGTGCTTTTTAACCTTTCCTTTAGGATAAAATAAAAAGTCGGTGGCGACTCTTGCTAACCGCACAAGTGCGAATACGAACGCAAAACACTAGTCAGTTCTCCCACCGTATCACACCAGGCTAGGTGGCAGCATAAGCCCATGCACATATCACGATTAGACAGTAAGGGAGGCGCCATCTCACTTGGCGAAATAGTACAAAATTGAATGGTGTCGCCACCCCATTTGGCGAATAAGAGGTGTCACGTTTTACAGCATTGGCTCAGGCTACGTGACAGCCTTTGGGATTCCTTTCTCTGTTGCATGCAAGGCCATTGGAGTTGATGGGTGGCAGGCTTACACAAAACATTTATGTGTGTAGAATAGGGCCAGGCTAGGTGGCAGCATAAGCCCATGCATGTATCACGATTGGACAGTAAGGGAGGCGCCATCTCACTTGGAGAAATAGTACAAAATTGAATGGTGTCGCCACCCCATTTGGCGAATAAGAGGTGTCACATTTTACAGCATTGGCTCAGGCTACGTGACAGCCTTTGGGATTCCTTTCTCTGTTGCATGCAAGGCCATTGGAGTTGATGGGTGGCAGGCTTACACAAAACATTTATGTGTGTAGAATAGGGCCAGGCTAGGTGGCAGCATAAGCCCATGCATGTATCACGATTGGACAGTAAGGGAGGCGCCATCTCACTTGGCGAAATAGTACAAAATTGAATGGTGTCGCCACCCCATTTGGCGAATAAGAGGTGTCACGTTTTACAGCATTGGCTCAGGCTACGTGACAGCCTTTGGGATTCCTTTCTCTGTTGCATGCAAGGCCATTGGAGTTGATGGGTGGCAGGCTTACACAAAACATTTATGTGTGTAGAATAGGGCCAGGCTAGGTGGCAGCATAAGCCCATGCATGTAATATTATTGGCAGCCTTGGGGGGTTGTAACACTTACTTAATTGAAATATTTTGCCTTAGGTTGAACATAACATTCATTCACATAAACTGTAAAATTTTCCAACCTTCGAATCAGTCATCTAACCTTCAAACATTCCAGCATTCATACCTTCATATAATCAATAAACCCAAAACATTCCCACCTTCATACCTAAAACAATTCTACACAATGGCCTCTTCACCACAATTTGTTGTCAAAGCACATTTCAACGGTGAGACATACATGTGTCCCACAGTTGGGTTTTTGTTTAGAAACACCGACAATGTCCGATTTCTCTTAAACGGGAAAGCAAATTTCTCCTACTTTAAGAAAAGATTGGAGGCCAAACTTGAACGAGGCCCGGTATCCCAGATATTTTATCAGAGTCCAGTCTTTTTTGGAAACAACCAAGTCATATTTTATAAGGTTGCAATTCAAGATGACGAGGATTTCCAGAACATGATTTCCAGCCATGTATATTCTGGAAACGACTCTATTGAGTTGTACGTTCTGTTTCAAGAGCCTCCGGTGACACAGGAGGTAGAGCCTCCGGTGACACAGGAGGTTGATCCTTTGGAGAATGAGCAAGATGAGGTGGATGCAGTTGATGATGAAGAAGAAGATAACGAGTTAGAGTTCGATGAAATGGTGAACGAAGATTCTGACGATGATGGCATCCCAAGTATTCCTACCGACAAAATCTACACACCACCTACGCACATGACAAACTTCAACATGGGCGGAGATGAACCTTCTACGGACTTGTTTTTCCAACCGTATATGCAATCAGATGAAAATTTAAAAGAGAAGGACAAGTTTCGTAATAGAGAGGAATGCATAAGGGCCATCAAAAAATTTCACATGCTCAACTCGGTTGATTAGAAGGTGGATCGTGTAAACCCGGAAAGGTACAAGATCAAGTGTGTCCACCCTGACTGCATGTTCAAGTTGACCGCTTCATACAGACTAAGGGGTGACTGCTGGGTCATAGGTTCCATGACTACCCATACTTGTGTAAGTTCCACTCAATCACAAGACCACCGAAAACTCAACCATGATCTAATCTGTCAAGAAATCCTACCCCTGGTCAGCAACGACCCTTCTTTGAAGGTGAAAACAATCATCTCCCACATCACCACGGTTTTTAACTACACTCCGTCTTACCGTAAGGCGTGGTTAGCAAAGACTAAGGCGATTGAAAGGGTGTACGGAAACTGGGAGGAGTCATACCGAGAACTTCCCCGCTACCTAAATGCACTCAAGACATATTCTCCAGGTAGTGTTTATGTTCTGGAAACATTGCCAGCGTACGCTCAAGATGGTAGTCTACTACATGGCAACGGAATATTCAGTCACGTCTTTTGGGCTTTTCAACCATGCATCACAGGGTTTGCATCATGCAAACCAATTCTACAAATAGACGGGACTTGGTTGTATGGGAAGTACAAAGGCACACTTTTGATGGCAGTTGCACAAGATGGCAACAATAACATTTTCCCCGTTGCGTTTGCCCTTGTCGAGGGGGAGACCGGCGGTGCTTGGAGCTTTTTCCTGAAAAATCTTCGTACACACGTGGCTCCTCAACCAGATCTCTGTTTGATCTCGGACAGACATGCCTCCATTGAAAGTGCCTATAATAATCCGGCAAATGGTTGGCATGACCCTCCTTCTACGCATGTCTATTGCGTCAGGCATATCGTCCAGAATTTCTCGAGGGAGGTCAAGGACAAAACATTGAGGAAAGCGGTGATGAATGCGGGATACGCACTGACACAGCCCACATTCAAATATTACCGCAACGAGATCCGTTTGTCTAACCCAGAAACCGGTACGTGGATCGACAATATACCGGTCGAAAAGTGGACTAGGTCATACGACAATGGCCAAAGATGGGGGCATATGACAACAAATCTTATTGAATCAATGAATGGGGTATTCAAGGGCATACGAAACCTCCCTATCACTGCCTTGGTGAAATCCACGTATTTTAGGATGGCTGCGTTATTTGCCAAAAGAGGTGAAATGTGGTATGCGGTCTTGCAATCAGGACAACTATGGAGTGAAAGCTGTATGAAATACATTAAGGCTGAAAGTGCTAAAGCCAACACTCACATGGTTACACGGTTTGACCGCCATAGCCACAACTTCATTGTGAAAGAGACAATTGACCACAATGAAGGCCTGGCAAGACAAGAATACAGGGTCATTTTACCTTCTCAATGGTGCGATTGTGGCAGGTTTCAAGCTTTTCGTATGCCTTGCTCTCATGTCATTGATGCTTGTGCGCATACCCATCAAGACGCGCTTCAACTGCTCTCAAACGTTTATAAATCTGAAACATTGCTCACTGTTTACAACAACAACTTTCCTTTGGTGGCAAAACCGGACTATTGGCCTGAATACAACGATGATATAGTTTGGCACAATGACCAAATGCGAAGGAACAAGAAGGGTCGTCCCAAAAGCAGGCGCATAACAACAGAAATGGACGATCTTGACAGGTTGGAAAGAAAGTGTGGTTTATGCCGTCAGGTCGGACACAATCGCAAAAACTGTCCGAATCGGGCGTCTGGCTCGACCACGTAAATTTTGTAATACAATAAATCTTTTCAATATTTGTGTTGTAAACATTATGGGTTTTCCGTTAATAAAATTGTTCACACAATTTAAGAAATTCAATATAGGAAATTACATTAGGGTTTTCGCGTACAACAATGATTAACGATAATCAATCTAGGAAATTACAACTGTTAACACAATTTCATCTGACCCATGCATCATCAGCATTACATCACTGTCTGTTTTGACTTCCTCCAACCACACATTAGGTCTTCCTGTCGCATGCGAGGTTGTTGTTCGTTTTCGCTGGATCCTTCGAATTTTTTCCCCCTCGGCGATGTCTCCATCTAGCCACCGCATCAACTCCCGCTTCAGACGCTCCATGGAGTGAATGTGCCAGAATTTCATTTTCATCGCAGGTTTCGTGGCGGAGAATATAACGTAACCATCTCTGCTAAAAATCATAGGCGACGTCATTACGTAAATAAGGGAGTACAAAATAAAAATACAGTGCGAGAAAGTGTGAGAAATTTCAAAGAAACGGACGAATTATTTATAAAACAGCAAAAAACCCTAGTTTTGCCCTAGGCGCCAAGTGAGATGGCGCCTCCTCTCCTTTTTAAGGAGCATGCGCCATCTCACTTGGCTAAAAGCCAATGGAGGCGCCAAGTGAGATGGCGCCTAGGGCAAAACCCTAGGTGCATGCGCCAAATGAGATGGCTCCTCCTTTGTGGAGCCATCTCAAACATGGTTATTTGCGTAATTTTTTCCGAAACCCGGTTATTTGCGAAATATTTTTTTAATACTTGGTTATTAATAAAAAAAATTCTTAAAAGTCTAAGCTATTACAAAAGTATTTGGGAATAGGGGTACAATTATTACAAATGGGGATGAGTCACATAATAAATAGCGATGTCCAAATATTACAACCAAATCGAATTGTTGTGCGATTCAATATAAAGCTAAGACAATTTACGGAAATAAAATCAATAAAGTATGAAATGCATGTATTTACTTGAAAATATAATTTATTCTAAAAAGAAATAATTTAAACTAAAAAAGATCTTTATTATTACTCTTTGTATTTTTTAATAATTTTGAAAGAAACGTTTAAAGAAATAAAATTAACTAAACTAATTCTTTTGGTATTTTATTAAATGTAACAAATTAGTAAAAAGAAGTTTTTATATATTGCTAGTATATTTTTAACAAAAGAAATAAAAAAAGATAAATTAAAAGAAGAAAAAGAAAATTAAATTCAAGATTAAAAAAAAGTATTGAGTTTCTTATGAAACTGTTAACAAAAGAAGTAAATAAAAAAAGGTAAAAATGGGCTTAAGAGTTAAGGGGAATAAGGCCCAAAAGAAAGCTAATGTGGATGTTGAAACAAAAAAAAACAAAAACACAGGGCAGAGGGAAGGGGGTGGCGAGTTAGCAGATGTATGGGCTTATGGATTTGGGGAATAAGGCCCAATGCTTAAGTTTTGTTTTTTGGATTAGGGTTTGGGAAATCAGGGTTTGTTACGCGCTCCTCACAGCGGCGCCGTTTGTCTCTCTCGTTTCTCTCACATCTCTTTCTCACTCACTCATCTTCCTCACTCAATCGCTCCTCTCTGATCTTCCTCTCGCCGTCTGTCACCGAAGCATCTCGCACTTCTCGCTTCCTACGCTAATGGTTCTGTTTTTTTGAAAGGGTAAGATTCTAATTTTTTTGTTACGATTTTGATGGTTGAACGAGCTTTTGTTGTTTGTCTTGCCTTTATTCACGTTATCTCTATTAATCCTATTGTGGCGTATGTTTGAGATGCAGTAAATGGTTCGTCAAAGAAGTATACCTTTTGGAGCTTTTCTGTGAGAAGTGAGATTTTAAGATGAGAGGCTCCCCGGCGACGGGCTAGGCAAGGAGGAAGAGATGATGACAAAGGATGCACACTTTTGGTACTTTTTCTTTGTCCCTTGAACTTGAATGATGATGATGCTAAATGCTTCTGAAACTTTTGATTGTATAATGATTGATGATGATGCTGATTATTTCTGAAACTCTGTTGGTATGTTTAGATTTGTTGATGATGATTGTTTCTGAAACCTTGTTGGTATGTAAGTTGTTCTTCTGATTTGAACTTGTTGGTGATGTTGCTCCACCTCTGACTTTGTTATTTCTTGTAAGTTTGAGTTGTTGGAAATGGCTTTTTGCTAGCTTTCTAAAATGTTGAGTTTGCAGGCTTTGATTCAACAGATGTGGAAACTGATTGTTGTGTTTTGCTTGATAGTTTTAAGGACTGAGTTCTTTTTTAACTGTTTGAAGGTTTTGTGATTTTTTGTGGCTTGGCTGTTGTTACAGTTTGAGATCTGCATGTTTTGGCTAGGCTTTTTGTTATTGTTATTGGTTTGGTGATGATTGTTGGCTTTGGTTTTACAGTTGAAGGTGTGTTACAGTTTTTTTGTAACTGTTTGGGCTTGGGTTATTTTGCAGCTTGGTTCTGCAAGTTTGAAAATGTTCTTATAGTTGTGGCTGTTTTTCTGGTTTGGGGTATTATGCAGGTTTGGGGTATTATGCAGGTTTTAGTATTTGTTGTAGTTTGGCCCTGTTGTTACAGTTGTGACTTGTTTTTCTGGTTTGATAACAGGTTTTGAGGTTTCTTTGCAATGGTTATGTTGTTGGCCTCCTTCCAACTGGTTTTACAGGTTGGGAGTTGTATGCTAACTTGTTGGCTTTTCAGCCTTTTTGAAATTGGTTTGACAGGTTGGGGGTTATTGCTAACTTGTTGGCTTTTCCCCTTTTTAGAAATTGGTTTGACAGGTTGGGGGTTATTGCTAACTTGTTGGATTTTCCCCTTTTTAGAAATTGGTTTGACAGGTTTTTGTTTATGTATATATCTCTGTTGCTGGAATTCTGAGTCTTTATCCAATGTTTTTTTCTCTGTTATATCTTGGTTTTCTTCTGTTTTGTAACTTGTGACAGAGTAGCCAAACTGCACAATCCCAACACAAAAGGTGATATCTTTTCTCTCTCTCCTCTCTCAATGATAAAGCAATTTTCTTTTCCACTTTTTCTGAAAAGTTTGCCCCATATTTTTGGAAAATGATGAAAGGCTATGAAACAAGCCCTTTGCTTGTTATTTGGTTTACCTTGCTGCATTCTTTAATTGCCTTGTAATGCTTGCATCCAGTTTGGTTGCTTTGACTTTTGCTGCTTGCATTTTGTTGCAGTCTGGTTTTCTTGTTTGTGCTGCATCCAGTTTGCCATGATGCTGCCTTGTACTTGTTTTGTTTAGTTTGTAATACTTGGCCTTATTTAGTTCAGTTTGGTGCCTTGTTTGCATTTGAATAAATTTGCTTTGCATTCTTTAGCTTGCATTTTTTATTTTTTCTTTGTGAACCAAGAAGAACAATCAGCTTGTGATTTGCAAAGAGGAAAATAAAAACATGATGAAAATAGCCCTCTTATTCCAAACGGCAAACTTTAATGATGAAAATTTTTCTTTCTTTTTGTTTTGAAAATTCTATTTATGTTCAATTAACTGTACTAATCCCTCTTTTCTTTGTCTTTCTTTCATGTGAGCGCAAACTGGAAGGTGCTAAGTAGAGGAAGCAAGAAATTCTTTGTGGCGAGCATGGGAGCACTGGAAGCTTAGGCTTAGATTTGTAACTTAGAGAGATTTTCCATTAGTTGTAATAATTTATTTTTTCAAGTACTATAAGTTGTAAAACCTACAACATTTGAATTAATAAATTATTTTTGTAACAACATCTGAAATAAATAAAAAAAGTCTTTATGAGATAATCTGATATCCAAAATAATCCATTATCGTCAGTAACTTGTAATTCTTTCTTTGCATCTTCACTAATCCTTTAAGATTCCCTGATCAAAATAATTGAACTGCATTCCAATAATTCCAATCCAGATAACTTAAACTCCAAGTAATCCAAAAATTTTGTAATCTTGTAACCTCACAACAGTATTCCAATCAAAACACGCATTGTGTATTCCAATAAACAAACAAATGTTTATTCCCTAAACGAGCAAACATTTTGAAAGACGCCAATTATCTGGTTAACTTGGATCAAACAAACACTTCCTTTTCCCAGTAAATTTGAGAGAGCCTGGAAATATGTGACAGCCAATTGACTTTCTGAGGATTCAGTTTCTTCTGAGAAATGCGAGAAAAACCCTAATTCTTGATTTACTGCCATAGGAGAAAACCTGTCTGATCGATTCCTGAGCCATTCTTGAAAGTTTGAATAAACCCTAGGGTTATGATTTCCTGTGAAAAATGGGAGGGCAAATTTTGGGGTACAACAGCTACCCCTGTTCAATCTCTTTGAACCTGAAGAGTTAGATCGCCGAGTTTACCGTTCGTGACTCGAAGGTAAAAGATGATTGGACACTAGAGTGCCCATAAATTTGCACTCGTCGAAGCATAGTTGAGGGAATGGGCTTAAAGATGCCATTTGGAGATGTGACAGAATCTTGTCGGAGATGGGCTTAAAGATGCCATCCAAGAATTTTTGTTGAATTGTATGTTGTAGGTGAAAGAATGAGTATCAGAAAGCTATCCATGTCTAAAACGTCTCTAAGCTGGGGATCTGAATAAGCAGTAGGATGGCATCCATGTTTGGAGCCTCTATAAACTATTTTCTGAAATGTTGTATTTTGAATAAGCGATAGAATTGCATCCATGTCTGGAGCATCTATAGACTGTTTTCCGAAGCCGAATCTGAACAAGCGATAGATTAACATCATTGTTTGGAGCATCCGTAAACTGTTTTCATGAGGCTGAATCTGAATAAGCGATAGATTAGCATCCATGTCTGGAGCATCCGTAAACTGTTTTCATTATCCTTGAATTTAAACAAGCAATAGATTAGCATCCGTGTTTGGAGCATCCGTAAACTGTTTTCATGAGCTGAATCTGAACAAGCGATAGATTAGCATCCGTGTCTGGAGCATCCGTAAACTGTTTTCATGATCCTTGAATTTGAACAAGCAATAGATTAGCATCCGTGTTTTGAGCATCCGTCAACTGTTTTCATGAGCTGAATCTGAACAAGCGATAGATTAGCATCCGTGTATGGAGCATCCGTAAACTGTTTTCATGATTCTTGAATTGTAGCTTGTTAATCTTATCCTGAAAAGGGTAAAATATTAGCTGAAACACAAAGTTATGTTGCATGAAATGTATGATGCAATACATTGTTTTATCAATGTTTATGATATATGAATGTAATGTATGCGCATGTTAGCTGATTAGCTGTCTTGCTGAGGAAAATAAATCCTTGACTGTTGTCGGGGAAAATAAATCCTTGACCACTGCTGGAGGTTCAAAATCTTTGACTGCTGAAGATTATCAAAACTTTGACAACTTCTGCGGGGAATTAAGAATGAGAATCTTCAATCTGCTAGGGGAATTAAAAATTCTGACAATTTTATGCTGAGAGTAAATAAGGCTCTGGCAACTCCACTGGAGAATCAAGGATGAGAATCTCCATTCTGTTGGGGAGTAAAAACTCTGTGGGGAATAACTATCCTGCTGGAGAGTAAGCTCAGGACTCTGGGGGAAAAACTTACTGCTGGGGATGACAGGAGCCTGGATGGTGTGCCAATCTACTGGGAAATTATCCTAGGTTGGGGATAAGACAAAAGTTAACTGTTATCTGGTTGATTCTCAGATTTTAAGACAACTTGCTGAAGAATCTAGAGACGCTAAATGGTTTTCGTTGTGGATCGATAGTTTGAATCCGCTGGGGAAGAGGGTTTTAGGATAACTCTCTGGGGAATTATCTGGTTTTAAAGTGACTCTTCGGGGAAATTGGAAGAAACTGGATGGTTTCCGCTCGGGTTTAAAGTTTGAAGATTCGACTCCGTTGGGGAAGAAATTTTCATCTTCACTGAGGATATGCAGTTCAATGTTTTGCTCCGCTGGGGATTGGGAGTTGGTAGCTCAACTCAGATGGGGATTTTAGAAACTTAACTCCGCTGGGGATATGTATTTTAAGGCTTTAGTTCCGCCGAGGATCTGGATGATGTACTTCAGGGGATTTCTCCTAGAATAGCCTAAAGACGTTTTGCTATACTTTCAACCTATCAGCAATTATTCTTTCTCATTTCGTTTTATTTGTAAGCAGTGATTATATTTAAATGCATATGCTCATTTAATAAATCATTGGTCGTTTTCAAATAAAACACAAGTGTAAAAATAAAATAAAAGGCAAATAGTTTTTTGCACTTTGAAGTATCTTTGTATTAACTTTGTGTAAGTATTTTGTACAAAGGAGACAGACATCCTAGTGAGAGAATGTTGTCATAAAATTGAGAAAAATTTATACAAAGAAAGATGGCTATGTGTAAAAATTCCATGGGGTTCCCATTCTGCTATAGCCTTCGTAACTCTGAGTATCTTGTCCCTTCGTTGCTTCGTCCGCAGATGATTGGATTGATCAGAAGCATGGAGCTTGTCCGTGAAGAGATTTTCCTTAAAGTGATCCGACGAGACATAGTCATACGCTTTAATTCCCTAAATTTTTCCTGGACCTCCCTTTAGGGTTTTCGATCCACCGGGAAACCCTTTTTTTCCCAAGTCGCCCTTTCGGGTTTTCAACTTGCCGGGTGTACAGATTTTTTGTTTTATCCCTAATTTTTGCCTGAACTACCCTTTTGGGTTTTCGATTCACTAGGATGCCCATTTTTTTCCCAAGTCGCCCTTTCAGGTTTTCAACTTGTCGGGTCGTTTATGTGTAGTATCTTTTGACTATGTCTGCATTTGCAGGGTGCGACAGGTCGTCGCCGTCTATGGAGGTTAGAATCATAGCCCCACCAGAAAAGATGTTTTTGATCACAAATGGTCCTTCATAGGTAGGAGTCCATTTTCCCCTGGGATCACTTTGTGGCAAGATGATCCGCTTGATTACAAGATCTCCGACTTGATATACCTGGCGCCTGACTTTCTTGTTGAAAGCCTTGATCATCCATTTTTGATACGTCTGACCATGACAAACAGTAGTAAGTCACTTCTCGTCAATCAAGTTAAGTTGATTAAGCCAGGTCTGAATCCAATCGTCTTCACTCAAACCAGCATCCTTCATGATTCTCAGGGAAGGAATCTGAACTTCCATAGGTAAAATAACTTCCATGCCGTATACCAAAGGAAAAGGTGTTGCCCCAGTTGATGTTCGCGTCGTGGTATGTTACCCGTGCAGAGAAAATGGTAACATCTCATGCCAGTCCTTGTAGGTGACTGTCATCTTTTAAATGATATTCTTGATATTTTTGTTTGCAGCTTTGACAGCACCGTTCATCTTTGGCCGATAGGGAGATGAATTGTGATGTTGAATCTTGAACTGTTTGCATAGAGTGGTGATCATAGTGTTTTTCAGGTTTGTACCGTTGTCCGTGATGATCCGGTCGGGGATACCATACCGGCATATGAGGTTCTGCTTGATGAAGCGGGCAACCACATTCTTTGTAACGGAGGCGAAGGAAGTTGCTTCGACCCACTTGGTAAAGTAATCAATAGCCACCAGGATGAAGCGATGTCCATTGGATGTTGTGGGCTTGATCTCTTCAATCATGTTGATACCCCACATTGCGAATGGCCAAGGAGCTGTTAAGACATTGAGAGGAACTGGAGGTATATGCACCTTGTCTGCATAGATTTGGAATTTGTGACAAGTACGGGAATGTTGATGACAGTCAGCTTCCATGGTAGACCAGTAGTAGCCTGCCCTTAGGATCTTCTTAGCCATCGTATGTCCACTCAAGTGGGTGCCAAAAGTACCATTATGCAGTTCAGTCATAATCTGCTCAGCTTCAACCTTGTCCATACAACGAAGTAGGACGCAATCATGGTTGTGCTTGTATAGGATACCATTGCTCAGGAAGAACTTGGCCGAAAATATCCTTAAGAACTTTTTGTCGTTGATTGAAGCTCCTTCAGGGCATTCTCGAGTCTCGAGATACCTTTTGACTTCATGAAACCAGGATCGGTCCACTACTTCTTCGGTATTAATCTCGTGACAATGTGCAGGTTCGTCCATCCGCTCAATGGTGATTTGGGGAGCCTCATTATCCCAGTTAAGTTTAAACATGGATGACATTGTAGCTAGAGCATCCGCTAGCTGATTTTCTTCTCGCGGGAAGTGCTCGAAGGTAATCTGCTCGAAATGAGGTAATAATGTCAGGACATGTTCTTTGTACGGGATGAGATTGAGATGTTTAGTGTCCCACTCTCCTTTGATCTGACTGATGACCAAAGCTGAGTCTCCAAACACAACTAAAGATTTGATTCCCAAGTCGATTGCAGCCTTGAGACCAAAGATGCAAGCTTCATACTCGGCCATGTTGTTGGTGCAACTGAAGCAGAGTCTAGCAGTGAAAGGTGTATGGCAACCTTCTGGAGAGATAAGTATCTCACCGATATTGTTGCCAAGTGAATTTTAAGCACCATCAAAGTACAGGGTCCATCGGGATCCTTGTTCAGGTCCTTCATACGGTCCGTTAACTTCAATGTTGTCCAATGTCATAATGTCTTCGTCGGGGAAGTCGAACTTCATGGATTGGTAATCTTCGACAACTTGATGAGCTAGATGGTCAGCTAGTACACTCCCATTTATAGATTTTTGGGTTGTGTACTGGATATCATACTCAGTCAGGATCATTTGCCATCTAGCGATTCTTCCAGATAAAACAGGCTTTTCGAAGATGTACTTGATCAGATTCATTTTAGAAATCAGCAGAGTGGTATGTGTCAACATATATTGCCTTAGCCGGCGAGCAGGCCGTACCAAAGCGCAACAAGTTTTCTAGAGCAGTGAGTAGCGAGTCTCACAGTCGGTAAACTTTTTGCTAAGGTAATAAATGGCATGCTCTTTTCAGCCAGACTCGTCATGTTGGCCCAGTACGCACCCCATTGAATTATCCAAAATAGTTAAATACATGATTAGCGGCCTTCCTTCGACGGGTGGCATCAAGATAGGAGGTTCTAGCAAATACTCCTTGATTTTATCAAAAGCAACTTGATAGTCATAATTCCATTCAACCACCTGATCTTTCTTCAACAGCTTGAAGATTGGTTCACAGGTAGATGTTAGGTGAGAAATGAACCTTGCAATGTAGTTTTGGCGTCCTAAGAAACCTCTGACCTCCTTTTCAGTGCGGGGGGCAGGAATTGCTTGTATGGCTTTGACTTTGGCAGGATCAACCTCAATGCCTTTGTTGCTGACGATGAATCCCAAGAGTTTACCGGACCTGACTCCGAAACTGCACTTGCTAGGGTTCAGTCTGAGCTTATACTCCTTCAATCTGACAAACAGCTTTTGCAGATGGTCGAGGTGTTCTTCTTCTGTTTGTGAATGGGCTATCATGTCGTCTATGTAGACTTAAATCTCATGATGTATCATGTCATGAAACAAAGCTACCATGGCTCGTTGATAGGTTGCCCCGACATTCTTCAGTCCGAATGGCATCACTTTATAGCAGAAGGTACCCCACTGCGTAACAAAAGTAGTCTTCTTCATGTCTTCGGGGGCCATTTTGATCTGGTTGTACCCTGAAAATCCATCCATGAAGGAAAATACCTTATGTTGAGCTGTATTGTCAACCAAGATGTCAATGTGCGGTAGTGGAAAGTCATCTTTAGGGCTAGCCATATTTAAGTCTCTGTAATCCATGCACATTCTCCCTTTGCCGCCCTTCTTAGGTACGGGCACAATGTTAGCAACCCATTGTGGATAGGAAGTAACAGCAAGAAAGCCAACATTGAACTACTTCAATACTTCGGCTTTGATCTTTTCAGACATATCGGGCCTCATTCGGCGAACTTTCTGTTTAATTGGTGGACAGTCTTCTCTTGTAGGGAGACGGTGAACCACAATATCTGTATCGAGTCCCGACATGTCTTCATAGGACCAGGCGAAGATCTCAACATATTCATTCAACAGCTGAACTAAACGCTCTTTAACATTTGGCTTTAGGTTGGCACCCACTTTAACCTCTTTTCTGTCTTTGGCAGTACCCAAGTTGATAGTCTCTAACAGCTCTTCATGGGGCAGAATAGCCCTTTCTTCCTGTTGTAGAAGTCTAGCCAACTCTCCAGGCACTTCACAATCTTCATCACCTTCGTATTCGGCATGATTGACCAGATCTTCAGAGTCACTGAAGGCCATAGCAGAATTGTTACCCATGGAATCCGGAGTGGACGGGTACCTGCATTTTGTGAGTGTGGGTGTGTGTAAGGGATAGCCACCTTTAAACAAAATAAAATGTAAAAAGAAAGAAAACGAACACAAAAGTTTATATATTAAAACGTCCATGATTCATTAAAAATGGCATATGAAGATGAAAAAACCAAGCCTTTACAAATGGACCTATATGCCCCGGGTAAGGCACAAGGCAAAAAGAGTGTACGAATTGTTTAATAATTATTACAGACCAACAGAAGTGTTCGAAAGATAAATTACTAATTTATGAAAGTAATGGGAACATAGTCTTTCGCCTCCCAGTTGTTTAGTCCTCCTTCAATAGTCGGGAAAATCCAATCTTCAAAGTTTCTCTCATCTTCACCATCCTCCAAAGCATGAACTCCATGATGAGTGATCTTTAATGGTGGTCCTCCAGCCCGGGAGCGACGCACAGCCTTCTGACTAGCAGTAGTGAAACCCAAGCCGAACTTATTTATCTTGAAAGGAAAATCTGGTAGCTGACCCCATACTGTGCTTCATCCTTCCTCGATCACAGCCTTCACATCTTTAAGGGATGACATCCGGGACACAGGCTTGGTAATGATGGGTACATAAGTCATTGTCTTGGCTGCCGCAACTTCAGGAGAAACCTCTTCAAAGTGTTAGAAAGGGGTTTCTATGAATTCACCATCTAACTCCACATAGCGAAAAGAATTAAGGTGGCTTATCATATACTCCTCCTCGCCATGAACTGTTATGATTTTCCCCTGGACTGGGTATTTGAGCATTTGGTGTAGAGAAGAAGTGACTGCCCCAACGTTGTGGATCCAGGGTCTTCCTAGCAAGCAAGAATATGAAGGACGGATGTCCATCACATAAAATGTAGATTTGAAAATTTCCGTTCCCACTTTAATTGGGATGTCCACCTCCCCGTGGACCATCCTCTTAGAACCGTCAAAGGCTCTAACAATGATATTGCTGGGCTTTAGGGTCAAACCTTCACAGTCCAATCTGTCCAATGCTTTCTTTGGCAGGACATTTAAAGACGACCCGGTATCAACCAGAACGTGAGCAAGAGTAGTCCCTCTGCATTCCACCGAGACATGCAGCATGTCATTATGCTTTCTCCCATTAGATGTTAGATCAACATCGGAGAAGCCAAGACCATTGTCGACGGTTAGGCTGGCTACACACTCCTGGAACTGGTCCGCAGAGGTTTCTTGAGGCACGTGGGCCGTCTTCAGGAATTTGATCAAGGCTTTGGCATGAGCCTCGGAACAGAGCAATAGGGCCAGCATAGATATTTTTGAAGGGGTTTGCCCCAGTTGTTCTACGATATCATAGTCGCTTTTCTTAATTATTTTTAAAATCTCCTCCATTTCCTTTTGAGTGGTCTCGGGGATGACCAAAGGCTGAGCCCTCGTCCTGACGGGCGCTTCCTGGATCCCCTTACCTTTATCAGCAGTAACAGAAGAGGGTACAACTACGGGAGTAACAATTTCTTCAATAACTGGACTTCTCACAGAGATGTTGACCGGCACAGGAGTAACCTTAAGAGCATTTGAGGGTCCGAATATTGCCCTTGGAGGAGCAATCTCCGAAGAGAAAATTCTTCCGCTGTGGGTGATCTTACTCGTCCCAGCAATATTTCCTATGTCAGGAGTCTCTTCATTGGAATTTTCTTCGACTGATTCAATCTTCTTAACACCGTGGTAGAAGATCTCTCCTCCATAATTCCACGGTATTGACTTGTTGGACTTGTATGGGATAGGCTCCGGCATAGTCATCTTCAGAGGTACAAACTTTGGATCGGGTGTAATCTTAACAGGTCTTTTGGAGACCTTGGAAAGACTGGCGGAAATGGTAATTATAGCAACATCATTGATGGGAGTTGGAGTAACAGGAGTAACAGGAGTTTTCTCAAAGAGGATTTCTTGATTATCCATTAGGCGTTGGATGCCTAACTTCAATAACGGACAGTCGGATTGTAGGGACGAACAAATGTAACAATCTTTTTCACAGCCTGGGAAAATCCTGGCTTTCAACAGATTCATCTTGATTATTGGTAAAGGGGTCATTAAGTCATCAACAGCAGCAACATATAGATCCTCTTCGATAGCATGGGCATTGTGACCATGCTTTGGCATTGGGGCAGAGATCACATTCGGCTTTTCGGACGCGTCGAATTCCACCTCCTTGGCATCTATTAAATCCTGGATCTTGTTTTTGAGGGCCCAACAATTGTTGGTGCCGTGCCTTATGCTATCTGAATGATAAGCGCACTTGGCGTTGGGATGGTAATGCGGAGAAGTGGTATTTGTATTCTTCGGTGCCTCTCTCAATGTTGTAAGGTTTAACTTCAAGAGATGGGGGAGAACCTGAGCAGGTGTCATGTTTATCCGAGTATATTGTCATTGTGGCCTTTCCATTCTTTGCTAGTTGGTTCTAGGTTGATCAGCTCCAGTCTTTTGAATCATTACATCCCCCACCGCTGGCCGGCGCTCCACTCTTCCTTGGCCTCTCTGAGAGTAAACAATTGACACCTCTTTCTTGGCTGGAAAAGGTTTTTTTACAGCAGCGAAAGCAGATGTATCTTTTTGAATTTTACCGCTCTTGATGCCAGCTTCAACTCTTTCACCAGTCAGAATTAACTCGGTGAACCCCACAGACGAACTCCCGATCAAGTGATTAAAGAATGGACCTGACAGGGTCCCCAAAAACATATCCACAAGCTCTCTCTCAGAAAATGGTGGCTGCACCCTTCCA
The DNA here is from genome assembly GCA_948472305.1 of Vicia faba. NCBI lineage: Eukaryota > Viridiplantae > Streptophyta > Magnoliopsida > Fabales > Fabaceae > Vicia > Vicia faba. Next base: position 1,601,192,808 of record OX451736.1, read on the forward strand.
GCCAAGTCCCTCCATTTATGGGCATACTCCTTAAAGCCTTCATTAGAGACCATACCCATACTCTGTAATTGAGTACGAGTAGGTGCTAAATCTGCATTATATTGATATTGTCTGTAGAAGGCAGCAGCCATATCCTCCCAATTGTGCACATCAGATCTTTCAAGCTGGTAAAGCCAATCCAATTGCGTACCCGACAAACTATCTTGAAAAAAGTAGACCCACAGATCCTTATCAGAAGAATGAGGTTAGAACTTTCTGACGTAAGACCGTAGGTGCATCTTCGGACAGGACAAACCATCGTATTTAGAAAATGTAGGCACCTTGAATTTAGGGGGAATCACAATCCCAGCAACCAACCCTAGCTCCTCGAAATCCATCCCAGGCACTCTTTGTACCTCCATAGTTGTCAGACGCTCTTCTAGATTCTTGTACTTGTCGTCTGCAGGAGGGTACTGCTGCTCAGAGTAATCTTCATCCTCTTCTTCTTCTTCTTCTTCCTCAGACTCGAAGGGCACTTCAGCTCCCTTTCCTTTGCCAACCCCTTCATCAGATGTCGAGGGGAAATCCAGGACCCTTCTAGCTTGATTCTCAAATCTTCTTCCCAAAATAGCTACACCCACTCTTTTCTTTTTCTTTTTCTCTTTTTCTTTTTCCTTTTCCTTTTCCAACAGTGCTTTAAGATCCTCCTGACCCTTTGCCAAGGTCATGAGTAGTTGTTGGAACTGTGAATTTTGCACTTGTAGAACTTTGACCGTCTGCTCTATATCCATCTTGCTGAAATAAACAACAGAGAGATAAGGAAACATGGTGTGAAGACCTGTTTATGCATATGATGAATGATATGTATTCATGTAATGCATTCAAGGATTCAGAAATTCAAATTTATTGTAAACCAAAAAAGGAACGCACGTCATATTAATAGGATAGTGTTGTACCCCAAAATTTTCCCTCCCATTTCATCAATATTTTCTCACCACAAGACCCTTGGAGCTCAAGATCAAGCCAGGGTTTGCCCTACTCAAGACTTCTCCTTGCACTGTTGACCCAAATTAGGGTTTGAGTTTGCACAAAGATGTTTTGACCTAAAAGGCCCAAGATGACTTTCATGCTTCATGTTGGACTCACAAGTTTATCCATACCAAATTTCAAGCCTTGATTCCAATCTTTGCCCAGTCAATTGGACAGTTGACCTAGAAATCAGCTGTATTAGGGAAAAAGTCAACTGTGGTCAATTGACAGTCAAACCTCATGATTTTTGACCCTCATCAACATTATGAACTCATATGGACCATTTGATCAAGTTTGGATCACAAATCCACAAGAAATTTGATCAGATCACCAAAAGGGCAAAATGGACATTTTTAGGGTTTTGACTGCACAAAGGCCATTTTTGACTGTTTAACCTAGCCAATGGCAAACCAAGCTCACATATGGACTCAAGGACTCAATGGCATTGTCTTGACATGTTCAACAAATTCAAAAGATCCCAAATGCACAAGATTGACAGATGAATTTTCCAGTCAACTGAGCCAGTTTGACTGTGTACTGAAAAGTCAAACTTTGACTTTTTGGTCAAAATCAAGTGACAAGATTCATTTTTCACCAAGACATGTCAAATTATGAAACTTGTTCATCAAGAAATCAAAAATTACAAATTAGGGTTTAGAATGAGAAAATTTCATAACTTCGAATTTTTCTAAGTTATGAAACTTCCTTATTTTTTCCTAACTTTGTACCATTTTTTCATCAAGATGCATTTGGATTCAAACAAAACTCAAAACATGAAAGTTGTAGTACATTGCAAAATATACAACTTTTATTCACAAAGTTTCCTCAAAAGAAGCTTGTAGCTCAAGTTATGATTTTTGGAACAAGGGTGCAAAACATTCTTAACTTAGAAACATTTTGACCTATTCTAGGCTGGATTTTTGCCTAACTTCATGGCTACTTTTTACATGCTTCCACTTGGAATTTCAACTTGCATTACAAAGATGGATTGTAGTACACATTCCAAGCTTTCCAAATTGTCTAAGAACTTCTTAAACACCCTTGTGGTTAGGGAGAATCGAATTTGTCAATATGGGCAAAAGTTACTTTGATTCATGGCCAAAGGCATGTTCATACACTTTGCATTTTTGAAATCAGCTTGCATAAGCGAGTTACAGGCCTCTAATCTCATTTACACTCAATAATTAAATGCCAATCTATTGTGTTCTAGCATTATTTTGTGCATTTGGACATTACATGAAGAATTAAGCCATATTTGGAAAAAGCAAGTTATCCATTCTTGTAAAGCATGACTTTATGTCAAACACAAATCCAAGAAGTACAATGCAAATCTCTGAGGCATAAGTTATTCAACTAATCCCACTGATCAAGACTAACTTTGCAGCATGTTTAGGGGGCCTGCATAAGCTTGTAACTCAACTTGGCATTTTTAACTTAAGATAGAAGCAACTTTGCAAAACACAACAACATCTCTCATTCCTGCAAGAACTAACCAAGACAAACTTGTTGAACATATTCCAAACATCAAACCTGACCTGAAACACGAGCCAACCATCTTCAATACCTCCCCAAACACAGAAACACCATCCTCTTGCAAAAACAGGGCACCTGCTGCAGATTGAGGTTCACAACTCAATCCACTCGTGCGCCTTGGCCAAAACCAGTTCATACACACTCCATAACATCCATACAAACTATTCCAAGCATTGAAATGGAATTGTAACAGCCATAGCCAAGTGTGCCATTTTCATTTTTCATCTGTGCAGGTTAACTTCTGTAGCTCGATTCAGCAAGATTCAAAGCAAGCTAAGCATAGAGGAAGCATCCATGGACCTCAAGCAAGTTGTACAAGTCCTCACATTGCATTAAAAGTGCCTCCATTGCTGCACACGATTCAAGCTGAATAGGTAAAAGTTTTAACTTCTATCTCTCTATCCAGGCATAGTTAGGTTTAAGTTTGTGAAGAAAACATGTTCTAATCATAGCCCTGAAGCCATCCATATAGTTACTTTTCATTTATATTGTGTGTGTTAAGAGTATTTTGAATCTGAACATCTGAAAAAAACTAGGTCAGGAATTGGGGGAGAAGAAATTCTCTCTCATTTCTAAGAGTTAGATTAACTTTTTTATATGTTTAGAATCGTGGCTTCAAGCTCTACAAGTTTCATGTTTTAAGATTTGTCAAAGGATCAAAGAATCAGGAGCTAGGGAGATGAACAAGAAGGCGCGCGTTTTTTGTTTGAATCTGGCCAGAGGTTGAAGACAAAGTTCTTATGGGCTGGGCCTGTTTCATCTTTCTATTTGCACCACTTTTCCACACTTGCACCCCCTTAGCCCACTGTGTTTATTTTTATCATTTTTTGACTTTTTCTTTTTGTTTCTGACTTATTATTTTTTGCCAAAATATAAAAAATATTAAAAACATTTTTTCCACCATTTTTTGCATTTTATTTGGATTTTTGTTTGTTTTATTTGAATTTATACATATAAATAACATATATATCCTTTTATTTAAAATACTAAAATAATACAAATACGTTTTTATTTTCTGATTTTATTTTATTTTATCTTTTGAAAACATTTTCTAAAAATATACTTTTTTTTGTAAATAATAAATATTTTATTTAATATATTTAGTAAATAATATAAATACTTATATATTTATTAGAATATTTAGGGAAAAAACATAAAAATAATACATTTTTATTTTTATTAATATTTAACCTCAAAAATACTTTTTACAATATACTTTCTTTTTATTTATTTTTTGTACATAATTAATAAATGTTGTATATAATAGATAATTAATACATTTTATTTGGCAAATTAGGGTTTGCCCTAAAAAACATAAAAGTACCCAAAAATTTAACCTCTTTATTTTTGTTTATTTGACACATAAAAAATACTTTTACATACATATAAAAATCATTTTTGCATCTTGCATATTTATTGTATTTTATTTAATTATTGTACAATTAATTACCTTGTAAATTCCATTTGGATTGTAATAGCTTAGATTTAAATTTCTTACTAAATATCCCCATTTGAACATTTGTACCCCCCATCCCATAATTGTGTTGTAATAGTTTAGGACCTTTAAATTTCGCATTTAAAAGCTTTCTAAATATGCCATGATAGACTTAGGGTTTTGTATGCAAAAATCAACCAAACAAATAGCTTGACCTAATTCAAAGATAACAAAGCATGAAAATGGACAACACCAATCACACTTGCACCCCTAGGGTTACTCCACTTGTTGCCTTCAATAATGGGCCATGTTGCATGTTAGGTGTCTTTGGCAAAACAAAACAAATCAAAATGATCATAGTCCCTCGATGACGCTTTCGAAAGTTGCCTATCAAAATGATCATAGTCCCTTCAAGCAAAGTTGCCAAAGACACTTGGCACCATTGCAATCATGGTCTAAACGATGACCCGCGTCCGTCCCGTTCACATCCTAACACAAGATTGTCCACCAAATACAATGGTGGAACAAAATTGTTAAAAGGGTTAAAACATAGCAAAGATCTTTGAGTAAATTTAGGGGTAGACAACTCTTGGTTACTTGCCAACTTGCAAAACAAAAACACTTGCCTATTTTTCAAAACACACATCACAACACACTTTCAAAAACAACTTTCAAAAACATTGAAAACTTTTCAAAAAGACATACACCTTTGTATACATCCAAACATGGGTCATTACAAAGGTTGCCACCACATTGGCCTCTTTTCAAAACATTTTCAAAACCCACACATAAAGCACCATTTCAAACAATTGAAAGCACCATTTCAAACAATTGAAAATGCAAGGCAAGTGATCTAAGCAAGTAACTAAGAGCCCATGGATAACCATGGATAGAAAGGGTGCTAATACCTTCCCTTTCTATAACCTACTCCCCGAACCCAAGAAAACATCTCAAAGGTTTTTGCTGTGCTTTTTAACCTTTCCTTAGGATAAAATAAAAAGTCAGTGGCGACTCTTGCTCAACCGAAACATTTTCGAAAACAAACGCAAAACCTCAAGTCAGTTCTCCCACCGTATCACAGATATAATTGTTAGTACATAAATTCCCCATGGGCCAAAATAATACAAAATTCTAGGGTAAAAAGACATTGCGCATCCTCTTTGGTGCGAAGTAAGTGTTGAGAGTCTGCTCTTCGTGGAGTCGACGAGTAAGTTCAAAAACCTTCTTCTCACTGGCGTAGAAGCTGGCTTCAAAAGTGTTTCGTTCTTCCTTGAGCTGTATCCAACTCTTTTGCAAGTCTTCCAATGATGTTGGCATTGTCAGGATGTAGGAGGGTGTATGGAACCTCTCCTTCCATAACAGGCTCTTTGATCATAGGCAGAATGTAGGGGTAAGGCATCATAAGACTCTGGGCGCGGGTTCGTACCCACTTGAGGTAAGGCTCAAGGGGGATGGAATTCTTGTGTCCCAGTGTCTTACTTTCCACTTTGTTGGGCATCCTCCAAGCTCGGATAAACCTTTGTCGAAGCCCTTGAGTGTCGTTGTCGAAGTCAAAAACCAAGTCCGGAATCAACATGTCATGAGGGCCATCCCTTCGGGCATAACCAAACTGTCTCAGAGCTAAGCAGAGGTTATAGGTAATGCCTCCCCTAATTCCAAGTAATGGGACATTAGGGAATTCCCCGTAATGATCAATGATGATGACATTTTCTCTGGACTGAGAACACCAATGAACATTAGAATATGTAAGAGTCATCAATCGTTGTGACCACCTCAAGGCTTGTTCATTCTTCAAGACTGATTGGGGAAGGTGAGAAATAAACCACCTTTCTAGAAAAGGAGTACAGCACATGAAAACACCTCTTTTCCTCATTGTTCGTGTGTAAAATGAGTGGCGGATATCCTCAAGCAATGTAGGCACAGGATTCTGATATTTGAAAATCTTGACAGCATTCACATCTATAAGCTGATCAGGATTTGGGAACAAGACCAACCCATAGATGAGAAGTGCCACAATCTCCTCAAAAGCTTGTAGATCTAGAGAATTCCAGCAGTCTTGTACCTTCTCAAACAGAAACTTTGCCAAGAAACCCTTGACACCACTTCTGGTTTCCCAATGACCTTTGATGTCAGATGGTTGCAAGTGTAAGGCTTGAGCAACATCTTCAGGCTTTGGCTCTCTTTTCGTACCGTTGTAGGGTAGTTGATGGAGAATAGGAATCCTCAGGAGTTGAGAAAATTCCTCCAAAGTAGGCACTAGTTGGTAATTAGGAAATGTAAAGCAATGGTGTAGGGGGTCAAAGAACTGGAAGAGAACTTTCACCATGTCTTCTTCAATGTTGGAGTTGACCAAGTTGAGAAGTCTACCATGTCTTTCACTAAAGGGAGAATTCTCTGGAATCTTGGAAGCAAGCTCCTTGAGTAGAGGAGGGATTCTCACAAGGTTGACCTGAATAGTTTTCCTGCAAAGTGATTCCATTACCTACAAAACAGAAACAAAGATGAAGATCCAAACACTTGAACTAGTTAGTGTATGCATATGATGCTTCATGATGTATGCACAAGTATATGTACAAGCAAATCACACAAGTTCCTAATTTCAGGCTTGCATGGGGTTTCATAGGTAAGTACCCTCTTGAAGTTTAGTTGGCTCAACCTGTCCTATAAATAGTAACCGGGTTCTAAGGAGCTCAATATCACTGGATTATTTTCTGTGTTCATTGTTTCAGTTTAGCCACTTTATTGGCGACCTAAATATTCCAAGAAAACAACCCTCGATGAGTGTAGTATCGAGTATCTACCAACTTCGGACTGCACCAAAGCCGGTCATCTCACTACCCCTAAAAAGGCCAAGATGGTCAAGTAAAGGTTCTAAAAGTCCATTAGTGCTTCATGACATCACTCAGCGGCCCCGTATTCTCTTTGATTAACTCAAAGGCTACCGATACCCACAAATATGTCGCACTAATATAGCTATTGCTTCAACCATGTCGGTATACCCCACACAGTTTCCACAACGTATTGCTATTTACCTATGAATGTTTCCCAAATCCGGGTAAAGGATTCAAACCCAAACAATAGAACCAAATGTAAAGCAATCAAAGCAAACAAAGTAAGCATGTAAAGGTGATCTAAAACCCAAAGGTAACCCACTTTTAGATATGTCCCCAGCAGAGTCGCCAATTCTGTGATACGGTGGGAGAACTAACTTGAGGTTTTGCGTTTGTGTTCGAACTTGTGCGGTTTAGCAAGAGTCACCACCGACTTTTTATTTTATCCAAAGGAAAGGTAAAAAAGCACAGGAAAGACCTTTGAGATGTTTTCTTGGGTTCGGGGGGTAGATTATGAAAAGGGAAGGTGCTAGAACCCTTTTCATCCATGGTTTTCCATGGGCTCTTAGTTACTTGTTTAGATCACTTGCTTTTGCTTTTCAATTGTTTGAAATGGTGCTTTGTGTGTGGTTTTGAAAATGTTTTGAAAAGAGGCCTATGTTTAGGCAACGTTTGTAACAATTCTTGTTTGAATGTTTTACAAAGGTGTTTGTCTTTTGAAAAGATGTTTCAATGTTTGAAAGTTTGATTTGGGAAATGTTTTGAAATTGTGTTGTGATGTGTTTTTGAAAATAGCAAGGATGTTTTTTGCAAATTTTGATCAAGTAACTAAGAGTTGTCTACCCCATCTACTCAAAGATCTTTCCTATACATTTTTAACCCTTTTACATTGTTGTTTTACCATTGCATTTGGTAAACAACCTTGTATTTGGATGTTAAACGGGACAGGCGCGGGTCATCGCATACAATCATTGAAAGCAACTTGCGAGACGCTCTAGCAATTTTGTAAGGGGCGGGATCGTTTTATCGAAGGCAACATCGAGGGTCATCGAGGGACTACGATCTTTGTTTATCGAAGGGTCGTTTGCTAGAGTGTCTCATATTCGAGGGACATGATTGTATTTCCGAGGTAATAAGCGAGGTTACCCTATAGGTGCGTGTGTGAGCAGTGTGTTGATTTCAAGTTATTTATTCTTGGATTAGGTCATCTAGCGATTGATTTTTGAATCTTGCCATACACGCCTAATTACTACACAGTATATTGAAAGTAATAAATTGCGGGAATTAAAAGTCTAAGCTATTACAAAAGTATTTGGGAATGGGGGTACAATTATTACAAATGGGGATGAGTCACATAACAAATAGCGATGTCCAAATATTACAACCAAATCGAATTGTTGTGCGATTCAATATAAAGCTAAGACAATTTACGGAAATAAAATCAATAAAGTATGAAATGCATGTATTTACTTTAAAATATAATTTATTCTAAAAAGAAATGATTTAAACTAAAAAAGATCTTTATTATTACTCTTTGTATTTTTTAATAATTTTGAAAGAAACGTTTAAAGAAAGAAAATTAACTAAACTAATTCTTTTGATATTTTATTAAATGTAACAAATTAGTAAAAAGAAGTTTTAATATATTGCTAGTATATTTTTAACAAAAGAAATAAAAAAAGATAAATTAAAAGAAGAAAAAGAAAATTAAATTCAAGATTAAAAAAAAGTATTGAGTTTCTTATGAAATTGTTAACAAAAGAAGTAAATAAAAAAAAGGTAAAAATGGTCTTAAGAGTTATGGGGAATAAGTCCCAAAAGAAAGCTAATGTGGGTGCTGAAATAAAAAAACAAAAAAAAACACAAGGCAGAGGGGAGGGGGTGGCGAGCTAGCAGATGTATGGGCTTATGGATTTGGGGAATAAGGCCCAATGCTTAAGTTTTGTTTTTTGGATTAGGGTTTGGGAAATTAGGGTTTATTGCGCGCTCCTCACAGCGGCTCCGTTTGTCTCTCTCATTTCTCTCACATCTCTTTCTCACTCACTCATCTTCCTCACTCAATCGTTCCTCTCTGAACTTCCTCTCGTCGTTTGTCATCGGAGCATCTCGCACTTCTCACTTCCTACGCTAATGGTTCTGTTTTTTTGAAAGGGTAAGATTCTAATTTTTTTGTTACAATTTTGATGGTTGAACGAGCTTTTGTTGTTTGTATTGCCTTTATTCACGTTATCTCTATTAATCCTATTGTGGCGTATGTTTGAGATGCAATAAATGGTTTGTCAAAGAAGTATACCTTTTAGAGCTTTTCTGTGAGAAGTGAGATTTTGAGATGAGAGGCTCCCCGACGATGGGCTAGGCAAAGAGGAAGAGATGATGACGAAGGATGCACACTTTTGGTACTTTTTCTTTGTCCCTTGAACTTGAATGATGATGATGCTAAATGCTTCTGAAACTTTTGATTGTTTAATGATTGATGATGATGCTGATTGTTTCTGAAACTTTGTTGGTATGTTTAGATTTGTTGATGATGATTGTTTCTGAAACCTTGTTGGTATGTAAGTTGTTCTTCTGATTTGAACTTGTTGGTGATGTTGCTCCACCTCTGACTTTGTTATTTCTTGCAAGTTTGAGTTGTTGGAAATGGCTTTTTGCTAGCTTTCCAAAATGTTGAGTTTGCCTGATTTGATTCAACAGATCTGGAAACTGATTGTTGTGTTTTGCTTGACAGTTTTGAGGACTGAGTTCTTTTTTAACTGTTTGAAGGTTTTGTGATTTTTGTGGCTTAGCTGTTATTACAATTTGGGATCTGCGGGTTTTGGCTAGGCTTGTTCTTATTGTTATTGGTTTGGTGATGATTGCTGGCTTTGGTTTTACAGTTGAAGGTGTGTTACAGTTTTGTTGTAACTGTTTGGGCTTGGGTTATTTTGCAGCTTGGTTCTGCAAGTTTGAAAATGTTGTTACAGTTGTGGTTGTTTTTCTGGTTTGGGGTATTATGCAGGTTTGGGGTATTATGCAGGTTTTAGTATTTGTTGTAGTTTGGCCCTGTTGTTACAGTTGTGGCTTGTTTTTCTAGTTTGATAACAGGTTTTGAGGTTTCTTTGCAATGGTTATGTTGTTGGCCTCCTTCCAACTGTTTTTACAGGTTGGGAGTTATATGCTAACTTGTTGGCTTTTTAGCATTTTTGAAATTGGTTTGACAGGTTGGGGGTTATTGCTAACTTGTTGGCTTTTCCCCTTTTTAGAAATTGGTTTGACAGGTTGGGGGTTATTGCTAACTTGTTGGCTTTTCCCCTTTTTAGAAATTGGTTTAACAGGTTTTTTTTGTGTATATATCTCTGTTGCTAGAATTCTGAGTCTTTATCCAGTTTTTTTTGTTATATCTTGGTTTTCTTCTGTTTTGTAACTTGTGACAGAGTATCCAAACTGCACAATCCCAACACAAAAGGTGATATCTTTTCTCTCTCTCCTCTCTCAATGATAAAGCAATTTGCTTTTCCACTTTTTTTTGAAAAGTTTGCCCCAAATTTCTGGAAAATGATGAAAGGCTATGAAACAAGCCATTTGCTTGTTATTTAGTTTACCTTGCTGCATTCTTTAATTGCCTTGTAATGCTTGCATCCAGTTTGGTTGCTTTGACATTTGCTGCTTGCATTTTGTTGCAGTCTAGTTTGCTTGTTTGTGCTGCATCCAGTTTGCCATGCTGCTGCCTTGTACTTGTTTTGTTTAGTTTGTAATGCTTGGCCTTGTTTAGTTCAGTTTGGCGCCTTGTTTGCATTTGAATAAATTTTCTTTACATTCTTTAGCTTGCATTTTTTATTTTTTCTTTGTGAACCAAGAAGAGCAATCTTCTTGTGATTTGCAAAGAGGAAAATAAAAACATGACGAAAATAGCCCTCTGATTCCAAACGGAAAACTTTAATGATGAAAACTTTTCTTTCTTTTTGTTTTAAAAATTCTATTTATGTTCAATTAACTGTACTAATCCCTCTTTTCTTTGTCTTTCTTTCATGTGAGCGCAAATTGGAAGGTGGCAAAGCAGAGGAAGCAAGAAATTCTTTGTGGCGAGCATGGGAGCACTGGAAGCTTAGGCTTAGATTTGTAACTTAGAGAGATTTTCCATTAGTTCTAATAATTTATTTTTTCAAGTACTATAAGTTGTAAAACCTACAGCATTTGAATTAATAAATTATTTTTATAACAACATCTGAAATAAATAAAAAAAGTCTTTATGAGATAATCTGATATCCAAAATAATCCATTATCGTCAGTAACTTGTAATTCTTTCTTTGCATCTTCACTAATCCTTTAAGATTCCCTGATCAAAATAATTAAAATGCATTCCAATAATTCTAATCCAGATAACTTAAACTCCAAGTAATCCAAAAACTTTGTAATCTTGTAGCCTTGCAACAGTATTCCAATCAAAACACGCATTGTGTATTCCAATAAACAAACAAATGTTTATTCCCTAAACGAACAAACATTTTGAAAGACGCCAATTATCTGGTTAACCTTGATCAAACAAACACTTCCTTTTCCCAGTAAATTTGAGAGAGCCTGGAAATATGTGAGAACTAATTGACTTTCTGAGGATTCAGTTTCTTCTGAGAAATGCGAGAAAAACCCTAATTCTTGATTTACTGCCATAGGAGAAAACCTGTTTGATCGATTCCTGAGCCATTCTTGAAAGTTTGAATAAACCCTAGGGTTGTGATTTCCTGTGAAAAATGGGAGGGCAAATTTTGGGGTACAACAGTATGGACTAACAATTATCACCTTCCGAACAAGGTTCTAAGAGGTTCCCAGAGTCTAGATCCTTCCTTCGGATATTACCAATGTCCCGATTAACTTGATAATTAGTAATATTCTCAAGAAAAACTCGTCTGAGCGTAGTATCGCGTGACAACTATTTCTGGATTACTCCGTCATAGCTTCTGCACTACACCTAAAAGGCCAAGATGGGTTAGGTAATCTATGGTCCTCAGCTTCAGTAGGCTCCCAGGTCGAAAGCAGTACGTCTTCCTGATTACTCGGTAAACAACACTACAGTCAAAGGGGCCTCCACTGAGTGGGGGATCTCATGTCTCCTTTTTTGGGATTACTCCCCCAAAGTTAACATGACTATACTGCCTGTCCTATCTTATGTTTTCCTAAAGTCCGGGTAGAAGACTTATAAGAAATCACCAAGCCCTTGAAAACCAGGAAAATATAGACAAACATATATACAACATAATGGGAAGTAATAAACAGCAAGTAAAACAATATATAAACACTCATAGATGAGAAACAAACAAATCTAGGATCGACGCACTTAGGAATGGACCAGCAATAGGTCAATCTGTCCCCAGTGAAGTGGCCACTTTTCTATCGCACACTTTCTCTGTGCTCAATTGCGACAGTGATAATATGAAATAGAAATATAGTGGTAAAGATTTGAGATTAAGCCATCAATTGACTTATCTCAATACAATGAAGTCGCCACCGCACTTTATTGTTTCCAAAGGAAAATGGGAAAAAAGCGAAGAAAACCCAAAAAGATCGGAGATCGAGGTACGGGGGTCGGTTATGCAAAGGGAAGGTATTATCACCCTAAGCATATACGGTATTCCGCAGGATCCAATTTGTTTAGTTTCTTTTAAAAGGAGTGTCATGTAAAGGTTTACTTGCTAAAGGAAAAGAGTGAATGAGTATTTGTAAACAAAAGAAAATGAAATGTTTTTTATTATTTTTGTTGCTCGCTTTGGGTCGTAAGACTTAGTGCCTACGTACTCCCTCATGCAATGGGAAAGTCAGAGCATCGTAGTTCGGCTAGAAAAGACTTGTATGTTGGTTGATTTTAAACAAGGAGACAAGTCGTCATTGTTAGGAGAGAAATCTTGACTAACGCCCACAAGGTGTGAGAAAGATGGACCCTGCGTTAGCAAGAGTGAGGGTTTGAGAACGCCTCTAGTACTCAAGTGGAAGAGTCGACACCTTTATAACCATGGGGATAGGAGAATGTTGCTCGACTATCAATGAATCATGTCTCATCTTGAAAAAAGTTTTGAAGGGTAAAAGTGCTCGAGCACACAAAAAGGTTTGAATGAGTTGAAGTGTTTTTGTTAATTTTGAAAGATGTCAAAGTATAATTAAGTGAATTGAAGTTTGTTTAAAGAAAAGAAGTTTTAAAAGAAAAAGCACTCGACAAAGTCGAGGTTTATTATGAAAGCGGTTCAAGTTTATAAACAAATAAGGTTTTGAAAAAAGATGAGAAGATTTTGAAAATTAAAGAATATGGGAGGAGATGAAGGGACTATCCTAAAGCATAAGGTAAAAGCTAGGGATAAGAACCATCTAACCAAAAAGAAACCAATACTTGACATTATGAGCCAAGATAGAATTCCCATTCCTTGGATTGAAACCAAGCAAGCAAAGATACTAGACCTCTTGAGAAGACCAAACTTCAAGTGTATTAAGTCTTCGAAAAAATTGGGCAGAGTAACGGTTGTATACAGATGAATTCCAGATTACAAACAAAGTGTGTAATCACAATAACCTGCACACAAAACAAACAAACAACCCAATGTCTTGAGGTAAATCCCAAGAACTCCAGACAAAATATCCATTAAGGTCACAAGGTTTCCAACATAATGCCAAGGATAGTAACCAAATAGTCCAAGTATCATAAATGTTTTTTATGGTTCATGTTGATTATTAAGTGTCTTCAAAAGGAAAAGAAAAGCTCAAGTGAGCAAAATAAAAATGACATAAAAGTAAATGCTCAAGTGAGCAAAGATGAAAGTAGCATGAAATGTAAAATGATAAAAGTAAATGGTACATAAAGTAAAGAGCATAAAATAAAAGCACAAAGTAAAGTCAACTTTTAGAAATTAGTGGTTAGTTGGATGACCATCTTGAAACTTGCATTTGGAACTCATTAGAGAATTAGTAGAACCAAAGCCTCCACACAACAAGTTGCATTTGCTTTTTTTCAAGTATATCATCCATTTTGGAATCCTCAAAAAGTAACATGTAATGATCAACGATGTTTAAGTGATCCGCATTGACCAAAAGTGATGTAGATCCATTAGAGGATTGGTAGAACCAAAGCCTCCACACAATGAATCTCAAGGTTATTGGATCAAAGAGATCAAATTAACATACTTGGGCTTGCAAACATAGGTTTGGGCCACGAATGATCATTTATTTGAATCAGGACAAAATTTAGCGCTATGTTAAGCAATCGTAAGTGGACTTATGTAGAAGTCACGCCTATTTTGAGGCCGGTCAATTGCAATCTATGTACTTCATGTTTGGATAAATGATATAGAGATCATCATCCCATAACATGTATCACAAATAAAAAAGAAAGGGATAAGATGAAGAGGGAGGGGGAGGGGGATGATAAGCTAATTTTGATCCCTACCATAAATTTCTTTCATCTTTAAATTCAATCACTCATCTAGATGGATTAAAGCACTAAACATATCATTAATACAAAGCACCAAGAATGAATTAAATAATTCACTCTTTGATAGATTTGAATTGATGAACATTTATCCAACTTCATCTACACCATAAAGTCCATTGAATTTAAAGAGAAATTGGACATTTAAAATTGTAATCCAAATCATCCATCAAAGAGAGTGAGCAGAAAAAATATTTGAGTCAAAACAGCCCTAAAATAAGGCAGAAAAAGTATTTTTGGCACTGTTATAATCGATTGTGCTTAGACAGACACCAAATGCATCATTGTAGTTTTTTTTCAAATCAATTTTATGTGACAATCGATTGCAATGTTACAACAATTGATTGAAACCTGTTAAAATCAGTAGAAAACAACATTTCAAGGATCAAATTCTTGTTCCAACTTTTCATCAAACACCTTATGATCATGGATCCAATTGAGCATGAAAATTCCATCAAATTATGAGAAAATAGCACTAATGGAGTCATAAAACAGTGCTCAATGAATCAAAACCAGAAATCCACAAGAGATCACATTGTGAAAGATGATGATCCAACTTATCAAAGGTAGAATTAGAGAATTATCAAACAACTTCCAGAATTTGCTTCAAATCAACCACAAGAATCAATTACCAAAGCTTGGATGTAGAGAATTGATGAAGAAAAAGTGTTTGGATGAAGGTTTAGCTCAAAGATTAGTAAGCTTCAATGCAAATCTTACTATCCTTTTTTTGAAAATGGAGCTTTGAGTGAATTTGGTAGATGGAGAGAATTGAGAGATTTTTTTAGCAAAATGAGTTTGGCTATCCAAAGCTTGTGATTTGAATGAAATGAGGTCTCTATTTATAGAGTTTAGGATTAGGATTAGTGGTAATTTGGTAATTGATTCTTGGAGCCAAAAATTGAATTAATGATATAATTTTCAAATTATGCAGAAAAATTGGAGCAAAAAAGATGACAGTTTTGAAATTGCTAGCTTTTTCAAAAATCACGTGTGTTTTGCTGCTATGAGTCGACACAAGAGTCGTATGCGTCGACACATTCTAGTTGTATAAGACAGCATGAGTCGACGCAAGCTTCTATGGATCGATACAAGCTGCCTTTTCAACACAATACAGAATCAATCAATTTGTATGAGTCGGCGCAAGCTTCTATTGGTCGATACAAGCTGTTATTTCAACACAATACAAAATCAATCGATTTGAATGAGTCGACACATAACATGTATGTGTCGACACATGCTAGTTATACAAAACAGGATAAGTCGACACAAGCCTCTATGGGTCGATGCAAGCTGCTTTTGTCAGCACATTACAGAATTGATTGTCTTGCATGGGTCGACTCATAACACGTATGTGTCGACACATACTAATTTTTTTTTTATTTTTGAAGGCTAAAAGTACACTTTTTTCAAAGATTGTGCATAATACATTCTGTGCAATCGATTTCACTATGGGAGCAATCGATTGTACAGGAAAACAAAAATGAAATTTTTTAATTATTATTATTTTTCTTTGCAAATAGAGATTTTAGGGAAATAATACCGAAAAACCTTATTTGTCGGATGCTTTGACTCGGTACCTACAAAACACAAATATGCAAAGGCAAAGACAAATATTTTTTGTATTTTGGTTAGAGGTTAGTCAACAACACAAGAGCAAACTTAAAGATAGGATGCAAATGTGATGAATGAAGTTATTTATTAATGGTTGTGACCAAATGACAAAATATGATATGAAAGTGAGACTGAAAAAGTTAGGGTACAACAAACCGGCCACCATATTCACAGCATTTACTCCCCCGTGCTTAGGTAGAGGGTTATCTTTCATATTAAGTCCCACGTCCTTGAAAGATAGCACACCAGACTTTACCAATTTCTGCACCTCGGTCTTCTAAGGATAACAATTCTCAACATTATGCCCTGGTGCTCCTTGATGAAAAGCACATGTTTGGTCTACCTTGTAATACCAAGGCAATGGTGATGGTACGGCGGGAGGTGGTCATGTATGGACCAACTTCTTCTGAATCAATGCTGGTAATAGCTCTGTATAGCTCATGGGAATAGGGTCATAACTCTCCCTTCTCTGATTATACCCTTGATTCCCCTGTTGGGATGGTTTCTGATAAGCAACGGTAGTTGGAGCGGTATTCATAACAAGAGTAACTGAGGCGACTTGCTGATGACGCTGATAATTCCTTCTAGGAGCGTTTACCCTCATCTCTTGTATAACAACATTTGCATCTCCTTCTTTCTTCTCGGTACACCCATAAGATGGCTTCTTTACACTTATGGATCCTTCTCTCTTCGTCAAACGGCCTTCTCTTACAGCCTCTTCTAAGCAGATACCCATTTCTACCATCTCATTAAAGTCACTTGGCACACTTGTTACCATCCTCTCGTAGTAGAAAGCACCCAGCGTTTTCAAGAAAATCCTAGTCATCTCCTTCTCTTCCATGGGACGAATCACTTGGGAGGCTACCTCATGCCATCTTTGTGCATACTCTTTGAACGATTCCCTGTCTTTCTGAACCATGGCCCTAAGTTGGTCACGGTCAGGTGCCATATCCATGTTGTACTTGTATTGTTTGATGAATGCTTCTCCCAAATCATTAAAAGTATGGATATTGGCGCTGTCCAAACTCATATACCACTTCAATGCAGCACCAGTCAAACTATCTTGAAAAAAGTGAATCAGCAGACGTTGATCATCAGTATGGGTAGACATCCTCCTTACGTACATCACCAGATGAGCACGAGGGAAAGTGTTGCCCTTATACTTCTCAAATTCGGTGACCTTGAACTTAGCAGGTATCTTAATGTTCAGGACCAAACATAGCTCATTCGTATTCTGCCCAAATAGCTCTTTTCCCCTAAGGGCCTTCATCTCTCTTTGCATCTTGTCAAACTGCTCTTGAAAATCATCCATTTTGTCATAAAGACTCAAGTCTTCACTCAGTGGAGGTAAAGGACGACATACATCATCATTAACAAACGGAACCATATTCACCAAAGGAGGTGCAGCAGGAACAGCATGCACCACCGGAGGTGCTGGAGTAACAATAGTTTGAACCACTGGAGTATCTTGAGGACTAAGATTGATACCTTCAGATGTGAAATTCTATAGCATTACCCATGGATAACCTTGAGGCATGCGATTCTAAACAACAGCCGGAGTAGCAGATACGAAAACAGTCGGAGCTTCAGTAATTGCCCTTGTTGGTTGAGGTTGAACACTCGGTGGCTGATTCTGAGCAGCCACCAGAGCTTCCATCAGAGTAGTCATATTGGCCATTCCGGCTTTCAAAGCAGAAACTTCCTTGCGCAGCTCGCGATTCTCTTGTTCTATGTTGTCCATCTTCTTTTTGAAATTAGCCCGAGTGTTGTAGTGATGAGTCAGCTTGTTGAACGAAGTAAAGAAGCTTGGTAAGACACCTGGATATGCATAACAAATGCAAGAAAATGTGCAATATGATGCATGATATGTAATGCACATGATTATTTTTACTTTGTTATTTAATATTTCAAGGGATTTATAGATTTATAGACACATTGCAAATATCAGAGTAATAACACGTTTGAAATACTGGAAATTTTAATATAATATCTTCAAAATGGATTACAAGTTTCAATGATCCCAAGTACAAGATGAAAATAAAATCTAAAACTCTGAGAAATAGAACTGATGGAGATCACTCTGTATGCTGGCGCTTCCCCGTGAGCTTAGAAATCTGAGCCTTCAACCTTTGGTTTTCTTCCGTATATCTTGTGGCAACTTCCTTCTAATCATCTGAATCAGGAGGTGAGTGATCAGCACCTGATTGAGGCTTAGGATAAAATAAATCCCCTTTCCTTCCCATAGACTCTACCGCTCGACTCTCAAGAATCTCAATCAAGTCGTCTTTCTCTTTCAGGTCTGTTTTATAGGAACTCTCTAAAGTTTGGAACTTGTTCTTCCAAGCATCCCTTTCCCGTTGCATCCTAACCAAAGAAAGTTGCAGCTCTTCTAGATCATCTAATAAGGGAGGAGTGGTCTTCATAAATAGATCAGGCATGGGTGTCTCCCGAGTATACGACATCTTTAACTGAATGGCTCTCGATCGGATCCATTGAAGATATGGCTCCAAAGAAACAACACCCCTAGGTCCCAAATCATTCCTACTCTTCTTATGAATGTGACGCCAGGCCTTCGCAATCTGCTCCCAAGCTTCCCTATGATCTTCTCCTTCCTTCATAAAGAAACTACTCAAATGAATACTATTCGGTTTATCCCTCATCGGATAACCAAGCTGTCACCGTGCAAGAACAGGGTTATAGTTAATTCCTCCCTTTGTACCAAGAAGAGGTACATTGGGGAAACTACCACAATTGTCAATAATCTCTACATCCTGGTAAGCTCGATGATACCAATCAATGTTTGAGTGAGTAAGTGGCATGATCTTAGGAACCCAACGGGGTTCCTTCTTGACATCCCAAAAAGTATCAGACTGAGGCATATGAGAGATAAACCACCAGTACAACAGAGGCGTGCAACCGATAATCATCCTCCCATGATAAGAACTCTGAAGATGAATAGAGTAATAAGCATCACCCAACAATGTAGGAACTGGGTTTCCAATTATGAAGATCCTGATAGCGTTAATGTCAACAAACTTGTCCATATTAGGAAATAAGAACAACCCGTAAGCAAGTAGAGCAAAGATGGCCTCAAAAGCAATTGTACTCTTCATTCTGGAAAAGTAACGAGCCTTCTCCAATAAGAACTGAGCTGGTAATCCTTTAATCCCTCCTTTGGTAGTCATATGGGCTTCCACCTCAGACTTCCCCAGGTGAATCAAAGCAGCAATCTCATGTGGTTTTGGCTCACCCTCCAAACCAGTAAAAGGAATACGATCGGTAACAGGTAAATCCAATAGATAAGAATACTCCTCCAGTGTAGGCATCAACTGATAGTCGGGAAAAGTAAAGCAATGATACATCGGATCATAGAACTAGACCATGGTCGAGAGAATACCCTCCTTCATCTTCAGCTTTATGAGAGGAATGATGGACTCATACTTCTTCCGAAAGTCTGCAGAACACTCGATCTCGGGAATTAGACTGATCAACTCATCTATCTTGGGATCCTTGAAACTGTATTTTCTGGTCTTTCTCTTTCCAGAATCCATGGTTAGAAAGTACCTGAGATATTCACAAATAGTCAACCTTTAAATCCCTTGAAATATGGTTTCTTAAAAAGATGCTTATGAGTGCATGGATGCATGATGCAACAATCACACACAAGATCACACATATATGGTTCATAGGTTCAACGTCACGAGCATGAGGTCGAAGGTACTACCCATAAGGTATTGGTCTAAAAAGTTATCACATGCCGAACAAGGTTCTAAAGGTTCCCATAGTCTACATCCTTCCTTCGGATATTACCAACTTCCCGATTAACTCGGTAATTAGTAATATTCTCAAGAAAGACTCGTCCAAACATAGTATCGCGTGATAACTATTTCCAGATTACTCCGTCATAGCTTCCGCACTACACCTAAAAGGCCAAGATGGGTTTGGTATTCTGCGGTCCTCAGTTTCAGCAGGCTCCCAGGTCAAAAGCAGTACGTCTTCCCTATTACTCGGTAAACAACACTACAGTCAAAGGGACCTCCACTGAGTGCGGGATCTCATGCCTCCTTTTTTGGGATTACTCCCTCAAAGTTAACATGACTATACTGTCCGTACTATCTTAAAGTTTGCCCAAGTCCGGGTATAGGACTTATAAGTAATCACCAAGCACCCTGAAAACCAAGAAAATCCAAACAAACATATATACAATCATATAACACAAAAAATAGTAATATCACATATACAGATATAAACAAAGATAGGCTTAACCCTCTTAGGGATGGACCAGCAAGAGGTCAATCTGTCCCCAGTGAAGTCGCCATTTTTCTATGGTGGTAGAAATGTTCAAGACTAAGCCATTGGATTGACTAGACTTTATACAAATCAAAATAAAAATCGTCACCATGCTTTATTGTTTCCAAAGGAATGAGAAAAGAGAGAATAACCCAAAAAAAGGGGGAAAGATTCAAGGTAAGGGGGTTGGTTATGCAAAGGGAAGTTATTAGCACCCTAAACATCTACGGTACTCCGCAGGAGCCTCTTTGTAAAATCTGTATATTTTGACTATAAAACATGTTGTATATATAAAAAAAATGGATGGTGGAGGTGAGGAAAGAAATATATTTATTTTTATAATTTTTGCACCCGCCGCGGTTGCGAACCTTTAGTGCCTACGTACCACCTTTTCGTGCAATAGGGGATCAGGGTACGCGTAGTTCCTCTTTTAAAAATTTAAAACACAAATGCGTTGGTTAATTTTATGAGTTGAAACATCATTGTCATTGTCTATATGGAAAACATACCTACTACCCACAATCATGAGAAAGGAGAATTTTCATCATCTCAAAGTGGAGGATATGGCTTGGATTTTAAAAATCAACAATGCCTTACTCAACACCCAAGTGGAAAATGTCTCTCTTTACTACATATTGTAGAAGTATAGTTGTTTGCATCATTACAAGGATTGACAAGAGTTCAACCTTTTTTTAGAAAAGTTTAAAGATAAAAGCCAAAGTGGCAAAATGGTTTGAAATGAGATTGATTGACTTTTAGTCTTCTCACAAAACTGTCAAGGAATTATTAAGTTGATTGGAGTTTATTTATGAAAAATGTTTCGAAAATGCATGGACATAAGTCCAAGTTTATTATGAAAGTGGTTCAAGTTCAAAAACAAGAAGAATTTTCAAAAAGGGAAAGAAGATTTTTGAAATTAAAGAAGATGGGAGGAGAAGAAGGGACTATCCTAAAGCATAAGGTAAAAGCTAGGGATAAGAACCATATAACAAAAAGAAACCAATACTTGACATTATGAGCCAAGATAGAATTCCCATTCCTTGGATTGAAACCAAGCCAGCAAAGAAATACTAGACCTCTTGAGAGAACCAAACTTCAAGTGTATTAAGTCTTCATAAAAAATTGGGCAGAGCAACGGCTGTATGCGGGTGAATTCCAGATTATAAATAAAGGGTGTAATCACAAAAATCTGCACACAAAAACAAACAAGCAACCCAATGTCTTGAGGTAAACCTCAAGAACTCTATACAAAATAATCAGATAAGATCTCCAAGATAGGTCAAGGTTTCTAATCATAAGTCCAAGAAAAGTCCCATGCTCCATAATGCCAAGGATAATAACCAAATAGTCCAAGCACCATTAAAGATTCTTTAGGGTTTATGTTGATTATTAAGTGTCTTAAGAAAGGAAAAGAAAAGCTCAAGTGAGCAAAGTAAAAATGGCAAGAAAATAAATGCTCAAATGAGCAAAGATGAAAATGGCATGAAATGTAAATGTTAAAAGTAAATAGTACATAAAGCATAAAAAAGTATAAGGTAAAGAAGTCAATAATTAGTGGTTAGTTGGATGACCATCTTGAAGCTTGCATTTGGAACTCATTAGAGGATTGGTATAACCAAAGCCTCCACACAACAAGTTGCATATGCTTTTTGTCAAGTATATCATCCATTTGGAATTCTCATAAGTACCATTTAATGATCAACAATGTTTAAGTGATCCACGTTGACCAAAGGTGTTGTAGATCCATTAGAGGATTGGTAGAACCAAAGCCTCCACACAATGAATCTCAAGGTTATTGGATCAAAGAGATCAAATTAACATACTTGGGCTTGCAATCATAAGTTTGGGCCACAAATGATCATTTATTCGAATCGGGACAAAATTTAGCGCTATGTTAAGCAATCGTAAGTGGACTTATATAGAAGTTGCACCTATTTTGAGGCTGGTCAATAGCAATCTATGCACCATTTGTTTTGAGACATGATATAGAGATCATGCTCCAACAACATCTAGCGCAATAAGAAAGAGATGAGATGAATAGGGATGGGAAAAATATACACACCACATTTGAATTAAATTTTAATCAAACTATTATTAAAATCATTCATCCATTTTTGTGGAGTTAAACTCAACACCATAGATCTAATGATGTTAATAAAGTTTATAATCCAAAATCTAACACAAGATCAGCCAGAAAATAATCACAAAATAATATCACATTTAATATACACAAAAAAAGATTTTTTAAAATGTTTTAAAAATAGACAATAATGAGAAAAATATCAGCTATATTCAAATTAATCAAGAAATGAAAATTAAGACCATAGAAAAATCAGAAAAAAGGCCCAAGTAATTTTACAATTTTTTTGGTAATTTTTTAAAGTCAAAAACTATTTTTAAAATTAAAATAAATGGGTAAAATAAACAAAAAATGGTAAAAAAAATAGTAAAGTCAGAAACAAAAATAAGATAAGGTCACCAATATTTGTCACAATATCATTGGATTATTCCATAATTTTTTCAGAATTT
This sequence comes from Vicia faba, assembly GCA_948472305.1. Classification (NCBI taxonomy): domain Eukaryota; kingdom Viridiplantae; phylum Streptophyta; class Magnoliopsida; order Fabales; family Fabaceae; genus Vicia; species Vicia faba. Next base: position 1,601,215,495 of record OX451736.1, read on the forward strand.
AAAAATGTATAAAAGTATTTTTAAACATTTAAAACAAATCAAATAAGTGTAAAATTTGTAAAAAAATACCAAAACACAAAATTAAGTTGTGAAAAAATAAAAATCAGAAATAGAATAATCAAAAATATTTTTCATAATTTTTTCAGATTTTTTGGACTAAAAATGAATTTTCTATGATTTTTTGAAATTTAAAACAATTAAAATATAAAAATCAGAAAAAGAAAATAAAAGTAAAATATGTGGACCATTGGATGAAAGTCAAAACGCGTTAGTAATCAAATCCAAGGGATCTTGCGCGCTGTGCATATCATGGTCATTAATGAATATTGTACAGAATCATTAATTAAATCAGAATTTGAAAAATACAGATGGCGCGTCTTTATTGGTTAGAAGATGACACGTTGGTCATCTTCAACCTCCAGCCATCACGAATTACAGGTATCTCAAACTATAAAGTCAAAAGCTCAGACCTATGCCATTCGCTTCGTCTCTTCAAGATGAAGACAACCACACCCTCGCGCCAAATTTATATAAACTGTAGCTCAAGCAATTTAGAAGGAAAGTTTGGAAAAGGGATTTGAAATTTCATGGTCAAAACATGTTTCCAGTAAAAGGTAAGTGTTGCAACTAGAACCAGGGCAATGAGAGCAACCGAATGATATCAGAGTTTTAAAGAATTGATGAAGGAATCTACCTATTGAAGTTGAGTTGCAGAGCTCTGAAACTGGACTTCTATGGAGCAATATATGGCACAATTCTTGAATGTAATTATATGGTTAGCTTCAGGGAAGATCAAGAAAGGTGAATTGATGGAAAAATTGGACTGAAAAAGGGTCGAGAATGGATTTTGAATTTACAGAAAATTGAGTTATGGAGCAAGTTTGGCAGGGTGATTCTGTCTATCCAAGCTTGGGAAATTGAATGGGATAGTTCATGTATTTATAGGAGAAGCGAATGGGATCAAAAGGAAGAGTGAATGATGCGTTTTGGAGGTAAATCGTGCACACCTGATGCACGAGTGAAGTGTGATACAAACTTCATCAAAACTCATCCAATTCTTGCGTTTTGATGCGTTAAACAAATCTGGAACTTCACTAAACATGTTTAGAGGCAAAAACGCGTGGAAAACTTGTGATTATAGGCCACATTATGGATTTCAAAATTCTGACTTGGTGAGAAATTCAATTTCAAAGTGCCAACTTCTGACCAATGGCGTTTTCAACTCAATGGGTCTTAGGGCATGATTCTTGATGCTTTAGAAAGATGAGGTTACAAGCTTTGCAATGGAAAAAGAATGGAGTTAAATGGATGCTTAAGATGAAAGTTGCATTGAGTCAAAGTTGAAGAAAAAGGGTTGACTTTCCATACTTAGAAATATTTCACATTCTTCTTCAAAAATGACCTATAATGTCTTGCATCCAAACATGGCCTTCCACTTGGAATTTGCTCTTGACCAAAAAAGATGGCATGAAGTAGACCTATTGAATGACACTTTGAAACTTGAATAATTCAAAATCTCCAAAATTTGAGCAAGTTGTGATTTGTTGAAGTTGGCAAAAAATCATGAAATGACCTATAATCTTTTGCATCTTTAAGGCAACTTCCATCCATTTTCCCAATTTGCACATAAAAGAAGGCATAAAGTTCACATCTTCAAGATCATTATGGAAAAAGAATGGACTCAAGGTGATAAAAATTGACCAATTTAAGACCATTCGAAGTCACTCATGTAAAATTGTGGATTCATCTGGATGACTTGAAATCTTTCTTCTTCACCAAGTTCCTTCCACATGAAAACTCCTTGGAACTTTTGAAGTGATTTGTTGATAACCCTTTGAAGAGGAGGATATATTTGGAATCACACAAAAATACCAAAAGGTGAGCAATATTTACTCCTTTGAAGTTCAAAACCCTAGCTCCTAGATCAAGAAAATGCTTTGAGGAACTTTGATAAGTTTGAACAAACTTCTTGTACTAATATTCTTGCTTTGTGGATAGAAGTTGTTGAGGATGATAACTAGGACTCATAGCCACCAAAACCAATTTTATATCTTTAAATTTGATAGAAATATGCTCTTGTGACCAATAGGAACAAGACCTTGTCCAAACATGACAACTTCTCCAATCAACCCCTTGTACTTTTGAGTCAAATCTAATAACCTTGAAATGTGATGAACCAAAGCAACCTTGCCATGCCAATTCTCCAAAAACCAATCCAATGGTGAGGTTTGAACTTCTCAAGCTATATTGACTAGGGCATGGAAATAAACTCATGAATCCATGGGGTAGCTTGTTAAATCTCATTGCCTTCACCTACATGGATAACAAGCAAGACAAACCAACATTGCATTTTATTAGTTAAATGAAGAAAAAAATAATATTCATGATCACAAAAGGAACATAAGTCAAGGTGCTTGGTAATCCCTCAAAAAGGGAAAAACTAAATGTATGGAGGGGAACCAAGAATCCTAGTGTGATCTTGTTGTGAGTGAATCAACATGGTATGATGAAGGGATCTTAGGGGGGAAATTGGGGTACAACACCGGTGCCTACATTGCTAGGGGATATCCTACACTCTTTTCACACTCGCACAATGAGGAAAAGAGGTGTTCTTATGTGTTGCACTCCTCTCTTGGCAAGATGGTTTATTTCGCATCTTCTCCAATCTGTATTGAAGAACGAGCAAGGTTCAAGGTGGTCACAAAGGTTGATGACGCTCAAACATTCAGACATTCATTGGTGCTCCTGATCCATAGAGAATGTTACTATTGTCGACTATTATGGAGAATTTCCTAATGTCCCTTTACTTGGCATTAGGGGATGTATCACCTACAATCCCTGTTTAGCTTTAAGACAATTTGGTTATGCCCGAAGGGATGGCCCGCATGAGATGCTGATTCAAGGTTTGGTATTTAACTATGACAACGATGATCAAGATCTTCGCCAGAGATTTATCTGAGCTTGGAGGATGTTGAACAAGGTAGATAGCAAGACTTTGGGGCACAAAAACTCCATCCCTCTCGAGCCTTACCTCAAATGGGTACGAACTCATGCTCAGAATCTTATGATGCCTTACCCCTCCATTCTCTCGGTAATCATTGAGCCTATCATGGAAGGGGATGTTCCCTACACTAACCTACTTCCTGACATGCCCACCTCTCTTGAAGACTTACAAAGATATTGAATACAACTCAAGGGGGAGCGAGATACTTTCGAAGCCCAATTCTACGCAAGCAAGAAGAAGGTTTTAGAACTCACTAAGCTAGTTCATGAGGAGCAGACTCTGAATGCCTACATTGCACCAAAGAGGATGTGAACTACCTTTCTATCTTAGAGTTTCTTGTATTTGTTTTGCCCAAGAAGGCATTGATGTACTCAAAGCTTTAATTTATTAATATAACGTGTGTTTCCTTTTTGTCTAAAACAAATTTGAATCTTAAAATCCTTGAAATCATTGCATACGCATTTATCATTCATCATAACATAAGTAGGTTTCTTGCAACAAGTATCCTCATCTCTCTACTGTTTATTTCAGTAAGATGGATCTCGAGCAAATGGTGAAGGACTTCCAAGCTCAGAATGCACAGTTTCAACAGTTATTCTTAATTCTGGCCAAAGGACAAGAAGAGTTAAAGACCTTGCTGGTTGAAGATAAGAAAAAGAAGACGAAGAAGATAACCGGAATTCTGAACATGGGAAGAAGATTCCAAGGGCAGACAAGAAGGGCTTTAGACTTTGCAACGAAATCCGGCGAGAAAGACAATCAAGATGGGAAGGGCAAGGAAACAGTTATTCAGTCTGATTCAGAAGAGGAAGAGGAAGAAGAAGACTATTCTGAAGAACAATACCCTCCAGCCGACGACAAGTATAAACATCTAGAAGAACGGTTGAGTGCAATGGAAATCTAAAAAGTGCCTGGACTGGACTTTGAGGAGTTGGGCTTAGTGTCGGGGATTGTCATTCCTCCAAAATTCAAAGCACCTGTGTTCGCTAAATATGACGGAGTCTCATGCCCCAAAATGCATCTCCGGTCTTATGTGAGAAAAATCCATCTCCATACCGCTGACAAGGATTTATGGGTACACTTCTTCCAAGACAGTCTATCTGGAACTTAACTTGATTCATTTTATCAGTTAGAAAGAGCCAATGTTCATAACTGGGAAGATCTTGCTGCAGCCTTTTACAAACAATACCAATACAATGCTAATTTCGCGCCTACCCGTACTCAACTCCAGAGTATGGCCATGGTTTCAAGTGAAGGATTCAAGGACTATGCGCAAAAATGGAGAGATTTGGCCGGAAGAGTTCAACCTCCTCTATCTGAAAGAGAGTTGGTAGACATGTTTTTGGGCACCTTGTCTAGTCCCTTTTTCAATCACTTAATTGGGAGTTCATCGGCGGGTTTTACTGAATTGATATTGACCGGAGAAAGAGTAGAAGCCGAGATAAAGAATGGAAAGATTCAAAAAGATGCATCCTCTGCTACTGTAAGGAAGCCATTCATCAGAAAGAAAGAAGTGGTTGTCGCGTATCCTCAGAGAAATCAAGATAGGGTTGAACGTCGTGCAATGGTGGGGGCCATTATGATTCCTAAACCCACGCGTGATCAACAAAGAAACAATTAGCTAAGAATGGAAAGACCAGTCTAACAGTTCACCAGAATTAACATGACCCTATCTCAAGTATTGCCACATCTGTTAAGGTCCAACCTAGAAACCTCGAAAGAAGCTCCAAAGAACCCTAATTCAACCTCTCCTCACTATCATCCTAATGCCCGCTGTGCATACCACTCTGAGAGTCCCGACCATGACACTAACAATTGTTGGGCTCTAAAGAACAAAGTACAAGACCTCCTTGAAGCCAAAGAGATTGAATTCGATGCGCCAGAAAAGCCCAATGTCATTTCAGCCCCTATGCCCAAGCACGGCCATAATGTCAACGCCATTGAAGAGGATATGTTTGTTACTTCAGTTGATGAACTTATGACCCCACTACTGACTATCAAAAAGAACTTATTTAATGCTAGTGTTTTCTCGGGTTGTAATGAAAGCTGTCATTTATGTTTGTCCTCACTAACCAGTTTTCCTTTATTGAAAGCAGACGTTCAATGCCTAATAGATAACAAGGAGATTTTGTTCGAAAAGACTTTTGTTCCACCTGTTTCTTATAATGATGTTTCCATTGTGACCATTTCCGACAATTCTTCCAGGGTCTCCACTAAAAGACCCGTTAGAATTACATCAGTTCCAAAAGTAGCTCCTTTGATAATTACAATGCCTGGACCAGTCTCGTATTTGTAAGACAAAATTGTACCATGGAATTATGGAGGGGATGTCTACTACCACGGTATCAAGCAAGATTGGATAGCTGCCGAAGATTCAAGTTCTGAGAAGATTGACTCAGATTTCAGTAATATTGCAGGGACTAGCAAGATTACCCGAAGCGGAAGGATATTCTCTTCATAAATTGCTCCCTCAAAAGCAGTTTATGGACCCGTAATCATTCTTGTTGTTGTTGCTCCTCCGAAGGCTATTCCCATTCCTACAATCATTTCCACCAATGCTCCAACCGACAAAGCTGTTACAATCCTTGCTATCACTCCTACTGACATTCCTACTGCCGAATTAACTGAAATTCGAGGTAAAAGTGATCTGATTGAGCCTGTCCAGACAAAGGCACAAACATTGGCTATCCCTGAGACCTCCCGGAAAGAGATGGACGAAATTCTAAAGATCATAAAAAGAAGCGACTACGATGTAGTCGAGCAACTGGGGCAAACTCCATCCAAATATTCCATGCTGGCTTTACTACTATGTTCCGAGGCGCATGCAAAATCCTTGGTAAAATTCCTGAAAGCTGCCCATGTACCCCAAGAAATATCTGCCGATCAGTTCCAAGACTGCGTAGCCAACTTGACTGCAGATAATGGTCTAGGTTTTTTGGATGCTGATTTAACGCCAAGAGGAAGGAAGCATAATGAGGCATTGCATGTCTCAGTTGAATGTAGGGGCACAACCTTGGCTCATGTTTTGGTGGACACTGGCTCATCTCTGAATGTATTGCCTAAAAAGGCTCTTGATAGGCTTGACTGTGAGGGATTGACATTGAAGCCAAGCAATATAGTAGTAAGGGCCTTTGACGGCTCAAAAAGGATGGTGCACGGGGAAGTGGATATCCCCATAAAGGTTGGAACCCAAACATTTGACTCAACTATTTATGTAATGGATATCCGCCCTTCATATTCCTGCTTGCTAGGAAGACTGTGGATCCACAATGTTGGCACTGTCACTTCTACGTTGCACCAAATGCTAAAGTACCCAATTCATGGGAAGATTATCAGTGTTCATAGAGAAGAAGAGTATATGATCATCCATCTCAATTCTTTCATATATGTGGAATTAAATGGTGAATTTATTGAAACTCCATTATAACACTTTGAAGAAGTTCTGCAAGATGTGGCAGTGACCAAGGCTGTTCCCAAGATCAAAAGGCCTCCACTCAGGATGTCATCTTTGAAGGATGCAAAGGCAGTGATAGAAGAAGGTGGGTGCACTATTTGGGGGAAACTCCCAGATATCCCATACAAATCTGATAAGTTTGGCATGGATTTCACTTCAAGTGCCCAGAAGGCTGTACGTCGCGCTCGTGCTGGAGGACCACCCCTAAAGATCAGCAACCATGAAGTCAACGCGGTAGAGGATGATGAAGATGGCTGTAACCTGGAGGATTGGATCTTCCCTACTGTCAGTGGAGGGCTCAATAATTAGGAGGCTAGAGACTTTGTCCTGATCACTTTTATCCCACAGTAATTTGTCTTTACATTTTGTTGGATCTGTAATATTAAAACAATTCAGACTCTTAAAACCTTGTGTCTTACCCGAGGCACAATGGTCCATTTGTAAGGGTTATTATCTCATTCCCAAATGACATCAATGAATCGTGGACGTTTTTGCATACAAACTTTGTGCTCATTGTTTTTCTTTTTACATTTTCATTGTTTCAAAGATAGATATACTCTTACACACACTCACACTCACAATGCAGGTCTACATCCATTCGGGATCCCGTGGGTAACGATTCTGCTATGGCTTTCTGTGACTCTGAAAATCTAATCTACAAAGCTGAAGACGAAGGTGAGGAAGATTGTGAAGTACCAGGGGAACTCGCCAGGTTACTGCAACAAGAAGAGAGAACCATTCATCCCCACGAGGAACCGGTGGACACCATCAATCTAGGTACCGAAGAGGACAAAAGAGAAGTCAAGGTGGGTGCCAATTTGGAACCCAGTATCAAGGAACGTCTGATTTAGTTGGTACACGAGTATGTTGAGGTCTTTGCCTGGTCGTATGAAGACATGTCAGGACTTGATGCAGATATTGTGGTACATCGTCTACCTACAAAAGAGGATTGCCCACAAGTAAAACAAAAGGTCCGTCGAATGCGACCAGATATGTCAGAGAAGATTAAAGCAGAAGTCATGAAACAATTCAATGCTGGATTATTTCCCGTCACCTCCTATTCGCAATGGGTTGCAAATGTTGTTCCCGTGCTGAAAAATGACGGCAAGGTACGAATGTGCATGGACTACAGAGATTTGAATAGGGAAATCCCTAAGGATGATTTCCCACTTCCCCACATTGACATCCTAGTTGACAATACTGCACAACACAAAGTGTTTTCCTTCATGGACGGTTTCTCAGGTTACAACCAAATTAAAATGGCGCCTGAGGACATGGAGAAGACAACCTTTGTCACACAATGGGGTGCATTATGCTACAAGGTGATGCCATTCGGATTGAAGAATGTTGGGGCAACCTATCAGCGTTCCATGGTAGCTCTATTTCAAGACATGATACATCACGAAATAGAGGTCTATATGGACGACATGATAGCTAGATCTCAAACAGAAGAAGAGCATCTTGATCATTTACAGAAAATGTTTGAGAGATTAAAGAAGTACAAACTGAGGTTGAACCCAAATAAGTGCATATTTGGAGTAAGGTTTGGTAAACTCCTAGGCTTTATAGTCAGTAATAAAGGTATTGAAGTAGATCCTGCCAAAGTGAAAGCTATACAAGAGATGCCTGCTCCTCGTACTGAGAAGGAAGTCAGAGGATTCTTGGGACGTTTGAACTGCATTGCCAGATTCATTTCTCACCTGACAGCTACTTGTGAACCAATCTTCAAACTACTGAAGAAAGATCAGGTAGTCAAGTGGAATGATGAGTTCCAAACTGCTTTTGACAAGATCAAAGAGCACCTGAAAGAGCCTCTTGTGTTGATGCCACCAGTCGAGGGAAGACCATTGATCATGTATCTAACTGTTTTAGAAAATTCAATGGGGTGTGTGATGGGGCAGCATGACGAGTCTGGCCGAAAAGAGCACACTATTTATTACCTGAGCAAAAAGTTTACCGACTGTGAAACAAGAAATTCACTGCTCGAGAAAAGTTGTTTCACTCTGGCATGAGCTGCTCGCCGGCTAAGACAGTATATGCTGACCCATACTACCTTGTTGATATCTAAAATGGATCCAATAAAATACATCTTCGAGAAGCCTGCACTCTCTGGGAGAATAGCAAGATGGCAGATGATCCTGACAGAATATGACATACAGTATACTACCCAGAAAGAAATAAAGGGCAGTGTACTAGCTGATCACCTTACTCACCAAGCTGTGGAAGACTACCAGTCCATGAAGCTCGAATTCCCGGATGAAGACATCATGATGGTAAACAACTGTGAAGAACTCAGGCCATATGACAGACCTGAACAAGGATCCCGATAGACCCTGGTTTTTGATGGGGCATCTAACGCACTCGGCAATGGTATTTGTGTTGTACTCATATCTCCTGAAGGATTTCATACTCCCTTTATGACAAGACTCTGCTTCAACTATACAAATAACATGGCGGAATACGAAGCGTGCATCTTTAGTCTCAAAGCTGCCATAGACTTGGGATCAAATCTTTGTATTCGGAGATTCAGATTTGGTTATCGGCCAAATCAAAGGCGAGTGGGACACTAAACACCCTAACCTTATCCCTTACAAAGAACATGTTTTGACATTGCTCCCACATTTTGAAAAGATTACCTTCGAGTATTTCCCGCGAGAAGAAAATCAGCTAGCAGACGCACTAGCCACAATGTCATATATGTTTAAACTTAAATGGGATAACGAGGCTCCCCAAATGACCATTGAACGAATGGATGAACCAGCACACTGTCACGAGATTAATACTAAAGAAGTAGTGGACCAGCCTTTGTTTCACGAAGTCAAGAGGTATCTCGAAACCCAAGAATATCCAAAAGAAGCTTCCGTCAATGATAAGAAGTTATTAAGGAGATTCTCTTCTAAATTCTTCCTTAGTAGTGGCATTCTTTACAAACGCAACCATGACTCTATTACTTTGGTGCGTAGACAAGGTTGAAGCTGAAAGAACCATGTTTGAGTTACATGAAGGCACTTTTGGCACCCATTCCAGTGGTCATACGATGGCAAAGAAAATCCTACGGGCAGGCTATTACTGGTCTACCATGGAAGCAAATTTCTATCAACACTCTCGAACTTACCATAAGTGTCAGATTTATGTTGACAAAGTGCACGTACCTCTGGTTCCTCTGAATGTCTTGACGGCTCCTTGGCCCTTTGCTATGTGGGGGATTGATATGATTGGGGAAATCAAGCCAACAGCCCCCAATGGACACCGCTTCATCCTAGTGGCCATTGACTATTTTACCAAGTGGGTTGAGGCAGCCTCATTCGCTTCCGTCACCAAAAATGTTGTTGCTCGGTTCATCAAGAAAAATCTCATCTGCCGATACGGTATCCTGAAGAGGATCATTACAGATAATGGTACAAACCTGAATAATACTATGATCACCGCCTTGTGCGAGCAATTCAAGATCCAGCATCACAATTATTCCCCTTACCGGCCAAATATGAATGGTGTTGTCGAAGCCGCGAATAAGAACATTAAAAAGATCATACAGAAAACGACAGTCACATACAAAGACTGGCATGAGATGCTACCATTTGCTCTCCACGGTTACCGTATTATGGCACGCACATCAACTGGGGCAACACCATATTCTCTGGTATACGGCATGGAGGTTGTCTTACCTATTGAGGTCCAGATCCCCTCTCTAAGAATTATGAAGGATGCAGGGTTGAATGAAGACGATTGGATCCAGACTCGACTTGATCAACTAAACTTGATCTATGAGAAAAGGCTTACCGCTGTCTGCCATGGTCAAATGTACCAAAAACGGATGATCAAGGCTTTCAACAAAAAGGTCATACGGTAAGTGTATCAAGTTGGAGATCTGGTGATCAAACGTATCATACTGCCGCAAGGTGATCCCATGGGTAAATGGACTCCTACATACAAAGGACCATTTGTAATCAAAAAAAATTTCTCTAGTGGAGCAATGATCTTGACCACCATGGATGGCAATGACCTGCCACACCCTACGAACGCAGACATAGTTAAAAGATACTACGCATAAGAGACCCTCTAGGTTGACGCACCTAGGCAAAACAAGGGCATCCCGGCGAACCAAAAAGGTTCGGGAAAAAATTAGGGATAAAACAAAAAAAATTGTACACCCGGCAAGTTAAAAACCCGAAAGGGCGGCTTGGGCAAAAAAGGCTTGTCCGGTGGACTGAAAACTCGAAAGGGCGGTCCAGGCAAAAGTTAGGGAATTAAAGCGTATGACTATGTCTCGTTGGATCACCTTACGGACAACCTGCAAACTCATAGGTTCTGATCAATTCAATCATCTTCAGACGAGGCAACAAATAGACAAGATGCTCAGAGATACGAAGGCTATAGCGGAATGGGAACCCCATGGGATTATTGCACAAAGCTATATTTTCTTTGTATCAAAATTTTCATTTTGTACAACAGTATTATCTTACTAGAATATTTGTCTCATTGTAAAAAAATACTTACTCAAAGTCAATACAAAGATATCCCTTTGAAAGTGCAAAACTATCTGTTTGTTCTTTACTCTTGTGTTTTGTTTACAAAAATGTCCAATGATTCATTTTTGAACATATGCATTTGAATATAATTACTGTTTATAAATAAACAAAATAGAAAGACAATCACTGATGGCTTTAAGAGGTAGGGAAATCTCTCTATGCTATTTCCATAAACCCCCGCAGTGTGCAGTTCAATCCCTAGTGGAACAGAGCTTTCAGTTATCAATCCCCAGTAGAGGTCGTCAAATTTCTCTGAATTCCCCAGGTAGGATTTTCCAAGCCGTACACAGCATTTCCCTTACAACAGAGTTTATTTCTCTAAGTGGAAATTTATCAACACTTTAACTTCACTACATGAAGATTTACACCCCACATCCTCAGCAGGAGTCAGGGATTTATTTTCCCCGATCCAACAGCAGTGCAGCAAACTAGCTCACATACGCATACATCGCATCCATATATCATAAACATTGATAATGCGAATGCATTATACTATGCATTTCATACAACATAACATTGCATATTAGCTAACATTTTATCTTTTCAGGATAAGATTAATCAAACAGCTACCATTAACAATGTTCAAAGTCTTCAGATACAGTTCAGATACGCTCCAGACACGGATGCCATCCTGATACTCATTCAGATTCACTTCTCAGATACAGCTCAGATACGCTCCAGACACAGATGCTATTCTGATACTCATTCAGATTTAACTTCTCAGATATATTTCATATACGCTCCAGACACTGATGCCATTCTGATACTCATTCAGACTCAGCTTTCAGATACAATTCAGATATGCTCCAGACACGGATGCCATTTTGATACTCATTTAGACTCAGCTTTCAGATACAGTACAGATACTCTCCAGACACGGATGCCATTATAATACTCATTCAAAATCAGCCTCCAGATGCGGTACAGATACGCTCCAGATACGGATGTCATTCTGATACTCATTCTTTCAATTCAGCAATCACTTCGGATGGCATCTACAAGCCCATCTCCAACAACTTTCCATCACCTCTCTGAATGGCATCTTTAAGCCCATTCCCTCTACCATCACATCGCCGAGTGCAAATTTCTGGGCACTCTAGTGTCCAATCATCTTCCACCTCCGAGTCACGAATGGAAAAACATGCAAATCTAACTCTTCAGGCTTAAGAAGATTGAACAGGGGCAGTTGTTGTACCCCAAAATTTTCCCTCTCACTTATCAAGATTTTTTCTCACAAGATCTCCTTGGGCTCAAGACTGCCCTAGGGTTTGATCAGCTCAAGACACCTCCTTATGCATTGATGATCCAAAACTAGGGTTTGAGTTTGCACAAGGACATTTGAACTTCCAATGCCCCATATGACTTTCATGGATCATTATGGACCTCCAAGATCACTCATGTCAAGTTTCAAGCCTTGGATCGCATTTTTGCTCACTCAATTGAGTAGTTGACCTAAAAATCAATTGTATTGGGGAAAAGTCAACTATGGCCAATTTACAGTCAAACTTCTTAATTTTTTATCCATACCAACGTTTTAAACTTATATTTATCATTTGATCAAGTTTGGACCACAACTCCTCAAGAAATTTGATCAAATCCCCAAAAGGGCAAAATGGTCAAAATTAGGGTTTTGACTAAGAAGGGGCAATTTCTGATTTTTGACCTAGCGAATGATCAATTGGTTTAAGGCATGATCTCAATATTCCAATTGCATCAATTTGACCTAATGGCATGGTTCAAAACATTGCAAGTCCATTGGATTGACAGATGAATTTTTCAGTCAACTGATCAAAGTCAATTGTATATTGAAAAGTCAAACTTTGACTTTTTGGTCAAATTCAAGTGCCAAAGATCATAATCCATCAAAACATATCAAAATGTGAAAATTATTCATCAAGAAATCAAAAAGTCAAGATTTCATTTTGAAAAGTCAAAATTTCTAAACTTAGAAATTTTTCTAAGTGTTGGAAATTTCATGTTTTTTCATAACTTTGAACAAAATTTTCACCATGATGTAAGATGATTCAAGATAAACTTCCAACATGAAAGTTGTAGATCTCCATGAAATATATAACTTTTCTTTACACAAATCCTTCCAAAAATTCTTGGATCTCAAGTTATAATTTTATGAACATAGGGTCATGAAACTAAACACTTAGTGAAATTTTGCCCTAATTTGGTCAGGATTTTGACCCAACTTCATGGCACTTTTTCATATAGTTCCAAGGGGAATCTTCAAAAGAAATTCAAATATGGGTTGTATAGCACGGTGCAAGCTTTCAAAAATGTTCAAGAACTCCTTGAGATCATTCTTGAGGAGGGAGAATCAAAGACATGAAGTTAGGGTTTTGTCACTTGAATTACAAGTCATTTTTGATGAACAAATGAACCAAATCCATAGCCATGCTGAATAATCCTCACTTTGCAGGCCTCAAACTTGTTTTTCACTCTATAATTAATGGTTTACACAACTGATTATGCCCTTATCCAAGTGTTTCAAGCTTTGTCCAAATCAATTTGCCATTTTAGGGAGAAAGTAACATATCCATTCTTGTAAAGCAAGCTTTATGCACAAAGTCAGCTTCTTGAGCTCCAAACTTGTTTTACTTGATTACACTCCATCCACAAAGTCAGAATATTGTGTTTAAAGTGGTTAAAAACTCTATGAACCAAGTACAAGGCATGGAAACTTGAATTTCTCAAAAATCACATGTTATGCATAAACTTGTGATTTTGAATTTTGATCAACAAGAGGTCTCCAAACTTGTTGCTTATAAATTTAGTCACTATTTGTGAGCTAGAGGACGAGCTTGAACACCTGAAACACACCAAAACTCTCTCAAATCAGAAATTGCCCAAAAAATCCATTGTTGCACAGTTTCTGACCTTGAACATCAAACTCACATTTCCCTCGTGTGTTTCTTGGCCTTTTAATTTCTAAAGCTTCCTTACATCAAGTGTAACCTATCCCTGTCCCTGTTTCATTACTGTAACATCCTTTACCATATCCTCCATAACCAAAAACAGAGCATTGCACATTGACTTCTCCAAGTCATTTCAGCCACTCTCAACTCAAGCAAACCATTGCATTAGCTTCCTAGGACCTCAAGGAAGCTAACCTAATCATCACCATCACTTGAAACAAGCTCAAACTCCAAACACGATTTCCAGTTTTGAGGTAAGTTTTCTCAACTTGGAACTCTTCATACAGGCATCATCAATAGTTTATTTGTGAATAAAACAACTAGATATCATTTCCCTGAAGCTAACCATGTCCATAGTTTTAATTAATTTTCCTTGAGCTTAGAGAATTTTGAAACTGAAACTTCTAAAATTTTTAGGGTTCAGATTAGGGCCATTAAAATCCATGCTTATCTTTGATCTATAGTTTTAATACTTTACATTTCTCGAATCGTGAGAAAATTTGCTACAAGTTTCATGTTTACAAGTTTTTATTTTTGATGAGAAATGAGCAAGTTACAGTTGGTCTGGCTGGAGGTTGAAGATGAAGTCTTCAGGGCGCGTTTTGCCTTACATATTTATTATTTTACTTGCATTAACGGATGTATAGCCACCCTAGTGGTAGAAGCGCGCGTCTGTAACCTATGGGACCTGGGTTTGAGCCCCAGTGGTACCCTTTTCATTTTTCATATTTTCACTTTCCTGATTTTTGTGTTTTTGGCAGGCGCTGGACCCTTTGGGCCTAGCTTGTTTTTGTTTTTGCTAGTTGACCTCCCTGCTGACTAATGGCACCCTTGGCCCAAGTTCATTTATTTTTTATCATTTATTTCATTTTTATTTTCTTAAATATTTTTCCAAATATTAAAAATTATAAAAATACAAAAAAAATGATAGTTTATATTTTGACTTATTTTATTTTATTTTTCTCACAAAAAATATTTTTATTTATTATACTTTATTTATTTTATTAAATAATCTTGTAAACTTAATTAATATTATGTTTTTTTATTTATTTATTTTTCACACCATTTAAAATGCATTATTTTTTATATAAAAAAGACTAAAAATATTTTATAATGTTATAAATATTTTCAAGACATAAAAAATATATACTAAAAAATACCTTTTTTTAACTTATTTTATTTTGATTAATAGAACTAGGGTTTTATTCAAAATCATTCATTAAACAAATTCTTTTTTTATTAATTATTTTTTTATTTAATTATATTAAGACAGAAATCCTTTTCTCTAAAAAATCAAAAAAATACTCATTTTTCTTCACCTTCACATTATTGCATACTTGTTCATTTTTGTACATTATTTATTTTAATTCCCTGTACATTAATACCCATTCAATTTGGTTGTAATAGACTAATTAGGTTTACAATTCTTACAATCCCATAAATGTTGTAATAGCATAGTAACTTTAAAATTCCGCAATTTATCGCTTTTATATATAAATGCTAGTAATTAGGGTTTGTATGGAAAGACTAAAACCAATATTTAGAAAACCCTAATTCAAGACAAAAACAAGCATGAAAACAATACACTTGCACACAAGCACTCCTAGGGTTATTCCACTTGGTTGCCTTATACAAAATGACCATATTACGCATGTAAGGTATCTTAGCCAAAACAAGCAAATACAAGATCATAGTCCCTCGATGACGCTATCTAAGTTGCCTTACAAATGATCTTATTCCCTCAAAAATAATTCTAAGATACCTTGCAACATTGCTAATCATGGTTATACGATGACCCACGTCCGTCCAGTTTACATCCAAAGATAGGGTTGCTTACCAAATCAATGGTAAGACAACAATGTCAAAGGAAAAGAAAATGAACAAGAAAGACATTATAGTAGGTAGATTGCTCCTAATTATTTGCTCCATTTCAAAACAAACATCCTTGCTATTTTCAAAAACAAAGACTTACACTTTCAAAACCTCTTACAAACTTGAAAACATTTCCAAAATATCAAACATCTTTGTATACATTCTTACGAACGAGAATCATTATAAAGATTGCCTAAACAATGGCCTCTTTACAAAATACTTTCAAAAACCACACAAAGCACAATTTCAAACAAAAGCAAGTGATCTAGCAAATAACTAAGAGCCCATGGATAACCATGTATGAAAAGGGTGCTAATACCTTCCCTTTTCATAATCTACCCCCCGAACTCAAGAAATAATCTCGAAGGTCTTTCCTGTGCTTTTTCACCTTTCCTTTTGGATAAAAGAAAAGTCGGTGGCGACTCTTGCTAACCGCAACACTTGCGATAAAACGCAAAACCCTCAAGTCAGTTCTCCCACCGTATCACACTAAATCTTAAGGAAATTTGATTTTTATCTTGAACCACCCTAGGGAACTTGACTTTTATTTTAACTTTAATATTTTGTGTAAGCAATATAATATTCTGGGTAAATAATGTAACAACTATATATATATATATATATATATATATATATATATATATATATATATATATATATATATATATATATATATATATATATATATATATATATATATATATATATATATATATACCTCTGTGTTTTGGAGAAACCGAGATAAAAGATATGCTAGTTTTAAAAATAACAAAAGTGCGGCTCCTAGGGTTCGAACTCTTGTGCATATAACTATACCTCTCGGGTTTTGAAACACCAAGGTTTTAAGTGGAGACTTTGCATGACTAACTTGGTTACCTCGCTTCTTTTTCCGAGGTAAAACATATTTCGTGTTCGAGGTTAGAAGCGTTATTTATTATAGTGTATGCACCTTGATAATT
This sequence comes from Vicia faba, assembly GCA_948472305.1. NCBI lineage: Eukaryota > Viridiplantae > Streptophyta > Magnoliopsida > Fabales > Fabaceae > Vicia > Vicia faba. The sequence continues at coordinate 1,601,232,237 of OX451736.1, forward strand.
GAAGATTCATGAAGAAAATTATCCAATGCATGATCTTGAGCTAACTATTATTATCTTTGCACTCAAGCTGTGGCGAAATTAAGTATATCGAGTAAACTTTGAGATGTTCACTGATCATAAGAGTTTGAAGTATCTCTTTGATCAGAAATATTTGAATATGCGTCCAATGATATAGATGAAGTATTTGAAATATTATGACTTCAAGTTAAAGTACCATCCAAGAAAATCCAATAAATTAGTAGACGCTATAAGCAGGAAGGAGATGCATAAAGCTTAGTTGATGATGTTAGAACAAGATTTGTTGGAAAGATTCTGGAACCTTGGCCTACAATTTACATGGACTCGGCCATGAGTTCTTATCAGCAACCTGAGTATCACATATGACATGAGAGAAAGAATATTGTAAGCCAAGTTGTCAGATGTCGAGTTCAATCTAGGGTTGACCATCCTAGGCTCACCTAAGCCGTGGATTGAGTTCTCCTATTTAATTAGAGAATTCATGTACTGGATGATTCAGAGTTGAGAAGAGAAGAGGCACATCAGAGTGAGTTTACCATTCACCCTGGTTCTGTTAAAATATACCAATATTTAAAGAAGAACTTTTGGCGCCTTTGAATAAAGAAAGACATTGTGGAGTATGCAGATAGATGTTTGGCTTTCCAACAAGTGAAGACATAAAATCAGAGATAGGGTGGTATGTTACAACCATTGGAAATTCCCAAATGGAAGGTAAAGTATTTCGATGGATTTCATTATGGGCTTACCTCGTACACTTGGTGGACATGATTCGATTTGGGTGGTTGTTGATAAATTAACTAAATTATCCCATTTCTAACTCGTCAAAACTACGTATAAGGTTATCCTCCTATAAAGGTTGTTCATTGTGAAGATTATCTAATTTCATGGTATTCCATCTAGTATTGTACTTAACCTGGACCCAAAGTTTACTTCAAGGTTTTGGAGATCTTTTCATCATGCAATGGGGATGAATGAAAATATTAGTACCTCGAATCATCCTTAATAGAATGGTTAGACGAAAAGAACCATCAAAACCATTGAAGATATATTGTGGGCATGTATCTTGGATAATTGGGGGATTGGAAGGACCACTTACCCTTGATCAAATTCTCTTACAATAATAGTTACCATGAAAGCGTCGAGATGGCATTGTATGAAGTCTTGTATAAAAGGAAATGTAGAACGCCTTTGTGTTGGGTAAAAGTTGGTGATAAGAGGATTCTTGGACCGAAAACAACCCAAGAAACCACTGATAAAATAAGAATGATCTCGGATAAGATGAAGAAAGCCCATGACCGTTAGAAACTTTTTATGGACCGCTGAGGCCGTTGGAATTTGAGGAGAGAGATAATGTATTCTTGAAGGTCACCTTGAATCTAGGTATAAATGGACCGTTTAATACAAGTAATTTGAGTTTAAGGTACATTGGACTGTATAAGACCATAAGTCAGGTAGGTGAAGTGTCTTACCAGTTAGGTTTCCCACCTTCACTATCCAGGGTTCATGATGTGCTCCACTTGTCTCAACTCAGGAAAGTTGTTCCATATTCCTATCACCATATCATTTCAGATACAATTGAAGTCTAAGTATATATCTCCTTTCAACCTTAACCCAACCGTATTATGGATTATGTTGTCAAGGAATCAAGGAAGAAAGAGTTACCCCTTATAAAAGTCCTATGGGAAAATTCGCATCTAGGAGAAGCCCCGTGGGAGTTAGATTTTGAGATGCGAGGGTCGTATCCTCATGTATTCAGTTAATTTCCTAAATTCAAGGACATATTTTAATCTAGGGGCGATGTAATACCCTAAGTTATCTAAATATATCATCATTCTCTTAGATAATGGATCATCATCTAATAAGAGATTAGGAGCATTATTAAGCACCCTAACCCTAATATTTAGTAAGAATGGAATTGGTTAGTAGTTTAGATTAAGTAATAAGGTAAAATTGGTAAAAGTAATGCAACCTATATAAGACCAAATACAAGTAGAAAACATATTTTTTCCCACTTTCCTTATCTCTCAAAACCATAACTCTTGAAGTAGAGGAGAGTTGGAGAGAGATGGAGAGGCAGTTTGGGAGGGAGGAGAGAATGATGAACAAATTTGAATTTCATTCCACGAGTTCCATTACATGTGAAAGATTTTTGAACTCTAGGAGCAAGCAAGTTAAGAAGTGCTTAAACACCAAAAATATCATCACAATCCTCTCAACATAAAATGGGGTTCTATAGGAAATTGATTGGGATTTAGAACCATCTAAGTATATGCATGAGGAGTGAGATTAGCTTAGGGGAATATGTTTATCCTATTGAATTTCGTGTCTTGTGGTTGTGTTTAATCATGAGTAACTTGTGTTTTGATGTTACATGATGTGTTAATTTAGTTTTGGTAATTGTTCAATGTCAATAACATGTTTCTCCTTGATTTGTAGTGTGGAGAATGTTGCAATTGTTTATGTCTATCATGCAATGAATACTTGATTGAATTAATCTTCAGATTTAGTGTGACGATCATGCATTCCCTTGTTGGATTTTTTTAATGCATTTTTCTACTGAATAATCATATGTATGATGAGTTGGCTAGACATTCTTGGATGCAATGTAGGTGGAAAAACATGAAAGAGAGAGTTCCCAAAATTTTGGGTTGAACATGACCTGTGTTCACTGACACATGGGAATTTTGTTCCTCTCTAGAAAACATAGGGGGCATGCATGGGCCTGGCATAGACCATGTTGGCTAGCACGAGAATGTTATGCCCCTACCTGGTTTTAGTATAAAGGGGGTGTCTGACCCCAACATTACTCGTGTTGGCTAATACGGGTAGGTCGTGTTGGCCCTCTGACTTTAATTTATTGACCTTCTCTTGCAACCCTAGTTGGTTCAAGAGGTGTGTCATTCTATTGCAATTCCATAAGTGATCAAGTGAGATTAATTGGACTGAAAACTATTAGTACTCATGTGTAATAGGTAATAGAAGTTTTCGAGAAAGAATGCATGTTGACTAAGGATTAATGCATAGTATTTCTTCCAAGTTGAAGTAAATTGAAATGAATAAAACCCTAATAGCATGTAACTTTTAATTCAACTAACAAGATAAAGTAAGAAAGTGAGCAGCCTAGAAGTGTAATGACACTTCTTTTTTGGCATGTACTGATAATGTGATTTCAAAAAGAGAATCCTTTATTTGTATCTCACCACATGTTTAAATCATTTTAGGAAATTCAAATCAAAGCAAAGGCCAAGGCAAGGTGGATTGAAAAGTTCGAAGACTTATTTTGTTTTAATTATTTTATTGTGTATTTTTCCATACAGTATTTTGTATTAGACATCAGTTTATATATGTAGTGTGTTTTGGGTTGTATCACACATGTATATGATTAATGTAGAAACTTATGTATACGCTCAGTACTAAGTATGAATTCTTCAATTAATGTGATTCTAGACATGTATTATATTGGGTTGTTACATGCCCTTTGATTGGTTAAAACTATAAAATATATGACCATGTTGAGATAGATCAATATATATACAATATTGAGCTTACTTGTTGTTACTAAGTATAAGTGGGTATCAAGGAATATAATATTGGAGATATAAGGGTGACATAAATTTAAGGGTGTTCAAAATCGAACCGAACCAATAGAAAACCGCTAACTGAACCAAACCAAACTGAAACTGCAAAAAAAACACTTGGTTTGAATGTGTTTGGGACATTTCTTAACAAAACTATGCGATTCATTTTGGTTTACGATTTGTATTTTACAAACCAAATCAAATTTTCTTCACTTAACCCACATCCAACCCAAACCCAAACTTATTATGCCTTATTCTTATGATTACAAATGATTTTCTCTTCCTAACACTTAAGGTTTCAGTTTAACTCTTCTCAAATCTCTCCTAGAGATATCACGCCTTCTTCTCATCTTCTTTTCCATGTACATCTCGCCTCATCTTCTCTAGTCTTTCATCTCTAACGTTCTTTCTTTTTTATCTTCTTATTTTTATTCTATTGTTCTCTCTTCTAATTATGTTTTTTAATGCACCTCTTCTTCTCTAATCTCTTTTATCTTCTACTATTTATTTTTCAACTTCTCTAATCTTTCATCTCCTCTATTTTTAGTTTTTTTTTATATTATTTTATGCTACTATTATATGTTTTTTATTCCACTTTACTCTGATCTTATTTTTGTATATTAAATGAAAAGTTGTTGCACAAATATGATGAATTTTGTTATTATTTGATAACACATAAATGACTAAATACAAAGCTATGTTGTCATATATATGTGTATGTATGGCTCAATACATTTTTTACCAGCCAAACTAACCTAAACTACATTGGTTTGGTTTGGTTTTGTTTCTAAAAGCCAAACAAACCAAACTGAACCACACACTTTTTTTCTTGCGATTCGGATGACATTTCACGTCAAAACCATCCAAACCGCTCCACGAGCACCCCTACATAAATTATGCCTTGTATTCATTATTACAAAAAAGATATGTTAAATTATGTGACATTTTTCATCATTTGGCTTCTGTTTGGTCATAACTAGCATTATAGGCATAAAACTCTCTCATTACAAGTTTTTATTGTGTTGACTAACTAGAGGTGTTAATGTTCACGCGACACTTATGGTCAGTGCATCTTTGTTGGTCAACACTTATGTGTTACAACAAGTCATCAATCAATATCCAACTCATAACCATTCGTAAGAATCCACCGAAAGTAATTTTTATAGTTTTATATGTTGTGTTACTTTGTCTATTTGCAATTTCCTTTTACCTATAGTTTTAAAAAATCACAAATTTCTCTTTTGGAATATTACCCAAGTGGACGCGAACTAGGTTACTTGAAAGCATTGACGAGACTCTTTGCTAAAAGATTTAGTATCGTAGAATTGAAGAGCATTTGCACATATAAAATTTAGAAAACAGGGAAAATACCTAACCACTTAAGGGTGCAAGACCAAATCTGAATGGAAAACTCAAACTCCAAGAATAAATATTGAATGTTTTCTATTTTTTTGTAACTATTTGAACACACTAAGTAACATGCCAAAACCATTAATAACCTAAATATAATTTTCTTTAGTTGGAATCCTATTGTTGAGTAGCTTCCATGCGGACATACAAACTTTAAGTATCATAGTTTTGTTCTTGATGACCTTCTAGATTGATAAAATATCAATATGGTCTTCATAAATCAGAATATGACAACTTCATTTTAAATAATGTCCAACATCTCGATCAGAGTTTCACATCTAAATGTCGGAAGCAATATCCAAGAAAATAATGTTAAGCAACAAAGAGAAGCACTCCACCACGTGATCCTCATCCTAAGTAAAGAGTTTGATCCTCCACCTAACCCTTCGACCCCGTAACCTAATTTTCTTATATTCTCTAGTGAAACAATACATTCAACTAAAAACTCATAGATATGTCCAAATCTAGAATAGTGATTATCTTCTTACAATCAACGATATTTCCAAAAGAACGTTCTTCCACCATTACCCATAGAATGCGATAAAATTTTGGCTAGTAGGAAATCCAAACCTAACCACGCCATTTCCTAATTCTAGACAAGTCTCTCCTTCATGATAACTATTTACTACCTCCACCCTTATTTCTCCTACCATCTACCTTGTATTAATCTGCAAGCACCTTATACCACATCATATCTTGATTGACATGCAACATCAAACACCGTTTTCCTAACAAGGATGAGTTAAACTCCCTTACAATCTTAAACCCTACCTTGCTTACTTCCCTATCCAAACACACTTTGTCCAAACTAATCCAATGGACATTATCAATATCTTTGATAGTTGTTTGAATAAAAAAGAATAAAATAAAGATTCAATATAAGAGATAATACATGCATAAGTCGTAAATAAGGAATGAAAATAAATTGGAAAAGGTGTCATAATGTATTTGATGGTAATAAAGTGGTCATCCATGGACGGGTTTTTAATCTTCTAGCCCGATAAACATTTTTAAATCTCTCAATCAAAGGATTCTAAAATTAGAGAGAATAAGGATTACCCAAATGGGAAAACAGCAATAATGAAATAGAGTATGGCCAATTTGAAATTTTAGCACCACTAATACCACCACACTCCATGACTCTGATACATTAACATCGACCAATATTTTTGATAAAAATTAATATTCAAGTCCGAAATAATTTCAAAAAAGATCAAAATTTTCTTTAAAAATATAATATTCTCCCAAATTTTCTCTCACAATATAAGGGTGTCATCACTAAATTACCAATGATAAAAAAAATTAATTAGAACTTGTGCCATCTATATAACCTATAAAAAGGTCGGCACCAACAAATGTATTCAAACAGGAGATGAAATTCTCCGTTGTGAATGAAATTCTACTACAGGTAACACATATAAACAAAACAGTCTTAACAGGAGATAATGTCGAGACAAATGTTACAACATCTGGTAATAAACCAGATCAATCAAGCTGAAGATCATAGAGAAAATAAAACTGCAGAATGATAAATAACACAATGAGTTGTTAACCCAGCTCGATACAACATTACCTACTCTGAGATCTACCAAGACATGAAGGAAGTCCACTATCAACAGTATTAGTTCAAAGATAAACTCCCCTGTTTACAACTTCTTGCTTAATCCCTATCAAATGCAACTTCTACCTAGGTCCTCCGTAAATATGACAAATCTTCATCTCACTTCCTAAATCACCTCAATGATATCTAACAGTCACAATCCCAGTAACTACAACAAAAAATAACTCAATTTATAAGATCATACTTCCAGTATAATAACTTAAACTCTTGCTTAAAACCTTCGAGTGAGAACAAGAACTTGACAAATTGTCAAGTAACAATCTGTCTACCACATAGTATCATAAGATACATGTGTGACTTGCAATATGCATGAGAGACTTTCAAAACCCAAGACTTATGCTTCCATTAATTTTACAATTATTGAAAAACTTAAAATACATTAGGTTAGGATTCCTCTGTTTATACACCTGATAAGTGCAAATTGTAGCTATTTTTGTATATACTTTTTGTTGCACTTATCAACTTTTTTGTTGTTAATATTGTTGAATAAACCCGACTTTTATGTAAATACATTTAGTTTGTGTTTATTTGTGTTTTGTGTACATAGTGTATCGTTTTATGTTCTTCCATTCATTTTGTATTTATTTTTTGCATTTTGGAGCATTGAGTAATAAGGTGTCGAAGGCACAGCTCCGAATGCACATTTTCGGAATAAAAGACCAATTTTGTCCAGGAGAGGCCGCTTAGCGTGCGAAGGCCATTAAGCGTGAGTGCGCTCAACGCATTTTGTAGCACGCTGCTTGTGTTTTCACATTTTGGCAGAACCAATGTTTTGAAGCCCGCTTAGCGCGATTTAGGTCGATTTGATGTGTAAAATAAGGAAGTCGCGCTTAGTGCGCCAGGCCCACTTAGCGCGGTCTGCTGAAATTTGTTTTATAACTTCATTTTATTCAATTTTTAGGTTATGGTTTTGGGGATGTTTTTGCTCCCAACTCCATCAACCTCCAATTTTGTTAGGATTAACTTAGATAACAACTATGGAGCTTGCATACAAATGATCCGGGGTGGATTGCTCTTTGAATCGGTGTTGACAAACCGGTAGATCTGTGGTTCATTCCTATTTTTCTTTGTGTATTATCTTTTGGTTGGGTTTTTATATGTATTTTATTTGAACTCATGTATATTTGTCGCCCTTGGCGTTATATAAAACTTGCTTTACAAATATTTGTCAATTGTTATCCTTGATTTTTGTTGTGCTGGGGATTTGAGTTGCTATAGACATATACTACTTAGAATCTTATTTAGGATGATTATCTAATATTATCTGAATTCTAGAGATAGACTTTAGCACTATTATTCACTTAGGGTGTCTGTGATTAATGCCTTTGTGTTGTTTGTGTCTCTCTGAAAGATCGTCGATGCAAGCAAGTACTATTGGCTTCTATGTTGTTGAGGTGGTTGAGAGATTGCTACCGAGGGGATGCAGTTGGCCTCTCAATTTGGTTTAGAAATAACTTAGGTTGTGAGTGACAAGTGATGACATTGATGAATATTATAGGTTTAGTATAACATGTCGATAAGTTTAAGTTTGTGAGAAGTAGTATATATGTGTCATACGGTGGGAGAATTGACTTTTCAGTTTTATGTTTTATCAAAAATGTTGTGGATAGTAAGAGTCGTCACCAACTTTTATTTTATCCAATAAGGAAAGGGTGAAAAGAATAGGAAAGACCTTTGAGAATTTTTCTGAGTAAGGGTAGGTTATGAAAAGGGAAGGTGTTAGCACCTTTTTCATCCGCAGTTATCTACGGGCTCTTAATCGCTAGCTCACTTTTGAAATGCTTTGTGCTTGTGTATGTTTGAAAATATTTTGAAAATGCCTAAGTGCGGCAATTTTGTAATGATTCTTGTATCGTTGAGAACGTATACAAAATGTTTGTTTCAAAAATATTTGTTGGGAGAAAGTGTTTGCTTTGTGAAAAGATGTTTTGAAAATGCCAATGTAAGGTAGTTTGCTTTATAATAACCCTTGTATCAGCCCTCAAGAGTGTTTATAAAGCGTTTTGAAAGTAATTGTTTTGAAAGTGTGAGGTGTGAAATAATAATAAAATCCAATTTTAATTATTTTACAAATTAATTAACAAAATAAAAAAAAGTGATTAAATTAAATTAATTTTTATTTATGAAAATCAAAATAATTAATTAAAACCTAAATCTAAATTTTTTATGATTTTATTATTTTTCTGATTAAATAAAAATGATTTAGAAAAGAAAAAGTTTATTAAAAAAAAAAGGGCTTGGGTGTAAACAAGTAATAAAGGGGGTGAGAAGAAGCAAAAATGTTAGACCCAAAACAGAGGAGCCCAGGCGCCTGCATTATCAAGTGAGGATGATCTCAGGAGGTGCACCATGGTCTTGACTGTCTGTAGCGCTGGATCTGGAATCTTGAGATCTGATGGTCAAGATATGAGGTTGCATGGTGCCCGCATATGCATGGCTTGCACTGCATCTACAATGAGAGTGTTAGAAAAATGAAATGTCCCATGTCTGGCTCGAACCCGGGACCAGACATAGGTATGACTTAAGAGCAAGCGTGTTGCCACTGGAGTGGCTGTTACATCCGGTGATAAACCATGTTGTATTAAATACAAAGTAAACTCATTTATGAAAATTTGAAGATGAACTTCATCTTCTTCGCACGGACAACACCATCATCAACATGTTTGAATTATGTAAAACCTTCATTTCTCAATCATTTCAAAAAATATAAACACCAAACTTGTTCTAAATTCCACAAGGAATTCAACCATACTATTTATTTTAGCTAAAACTCAAAGATTAAAAAGAATTTTACTCAGTACCAAAAGGAAACCTAACTGGTCAGAGCTTCGATTATCACTCCACACGCAAAATTAATGAAAACTAATTACATGGTTAGCTTCAGGGCATTCATATCCACATTTTTGCTTTTGTATGTATGCACTAAAGATGCTTGTATCAAGATATCATAGTTTGGAAAACTTGCCTCTTGAAGTGAAAGTCCAATGCTTCTTCTAGTTGTTACAAAAGTAATGTGATGATTGATTAAGCTTCCTTGGACCTCCCTGAATGTGTTCCAATGCTTACTTTGTGCTTAAAGTGGATGAATCACTCCAACTAAGTCAAGTTGCAATGGTGAAAAGTGGAAATGGTGTATGATGATGGAGTGATTACAGAAGTGTAACAAGGGTGTTGATGAATTCTATATGATGTTTATGAAGTGTTAGGATGATTTGTTTGGACAAAACTTGTAAGGTTTGAGAGATTCGAAGATTTGGACTTCGAAGCTAAAAATGGAGGTTTTATGGACAATTCTGATTTTTGAAAATATGAGAGGTTTAGGAGGCTTGTCCATTCGTCTTATGGCTTGCTAATGACCTCTTTATTTATAGGCAAGAGGTTTGGAAGCCTCAAGTAACCATATTTTCAAGATAGCATGTTATGGTTTGGTTGAAAGTGAAAAACCAAGTTTATGTGAATTTCCATATTTCCAAGTTTCAAGTACAAGCATGGTATCGGATTGTTGGGTAAAGGGGACTTGATTCATGCTTTTGATCTTGCTTGTGATCAGAGATATAAGTTACAAGGCTCAATGCATTGACAATTTGCATAAAGCTTGCTTTATGTGAATGACAATGGTACCTTTGTGCCATAAATGGAAAAATCATTTGGAAAGTGGTTCAAACACTTAGGTAATGGTTCAATCAATTGTGTAAACATTCAATTATGGGGATATTTGTAAGCTAATGGACCTGAAAAGTGAGATTTCTTTGCTTAGGCTTGGGATTTGGCCATAAGGTTTTCACAAGAATGACCTAAAATTCAAGTTTGTCATGCCATCTTCATCTCTTCGAAACTTCTAGATCAAGTATGATAAATTTGTGTTCTTCGACACTTTGAAAGCTTGAATCAAGATATACAACTTTCATGTTGACAAATTTGGCTAGATCAAATGGGAACTTGGTGCAAATTGGCCAAGAAGTTGGGATAAAAAATTGATCAGAACTTGTTGAAAAATTTTCTGAGTGTTAGAAAAAAAATATCACAACTTCATGGGCCTATATATCTTAATCCAAGAACTTTTTGAGGATCATACAATATTAAAAAAGTTTTATAATTCATCAATCTCTACAACTTTCATGTTGAAAGTTTTCTTTGAATCAACTTGGATCTTAGTGAAAAATGGCCATGAAGTAGTGATTTTGTTAAGAACAAAACACTTAGGATTTTTTCTAAGTGTTGGAAAATTTCCCAACTTTTGACTTTTGTTGACTTTTTTTTATTCTTGATGATCAAGTTTTATAGTTTTGAATGTTTTGATGATTCTTGATTTTTGAATTCCAATGTTGACCAAAAAGTCAAAGTTTGACTTTTGTAACTGTTGACTTTTATCAATTGATTCAATTTTTCAACTGTCAATCACTTGCATCTTTGGAAATGTTTTGAGACATGTAATTAGGTTAAGATTTTTTATTTTAGCCCTTGAGATCATGCTTTAAGCCATTAGGTCATGCACTAGGCCAAAAGTCAATTATCATTCATCTTCAATCAAAACCTTAATTTGGCAGTTTTTTGACCTTTGATGATTTGGAGGCGTTCCTTGAGAAATCATGATCAACCCTTGATCAAATGATGAATATCACCTCAAGATGTTGATTTTTACAAAAAAAATATTGAAGTTTGACTGTATGTTGACCATAGCTGACTTTTTACCCAACATAGTTGATTTTCAATCATTTGAGCCATTGACTGAGCAAACATGTCATGCAAGACTTGAAACTTGACATAAGAATTATTGAGGACCTATGATGAACCATGAAAGTAATTTAAAACCCTTTCAACCCAATCTTATTTGAGAAGCACCAAACCCTAGTTGAAGACCCTTGCTTAGGAGGAGATTTGGCCAGTCAACTCTTGAGTGGCTTTGAGTAAATGGGGACCTCATGAGAATGTTTTGAAGAAAATGGGGAGGGAAAATTTTGGGGTACAATAATATGAATGCTTGATAAGTTATTCCTTTTTCCTTTTTATACATTTATTTTTCGTTGATACTTTTACTTTCAACCCATTTATCCCCAAACTAATTACGAGAGATTTGTCGAACGGTGAATCAATAACCAATATGTATGTACACGATACGATATAACCTAAATATCACCCAGTAAAATAATTCTTTACTTTTTGCTTGCCTCTCTACCGCAGCAACAACACCTCTGCAGTCCATGGGCTTCGATATTCTGATCCAGAAGTTTCTTGATCCATAAGTTGAGTGATGCATCAATTATGCAAACAATGTCCTTCAATCTTAGAACAAACATATACATATTTTTCTAATTTGTCTCAAGGTCCAAATCAGTATCTTCTGTACAACTGGAGATATAATATTGTTGCAAAAAAAATATCTTGACCTACAAAAATATCTGATACATATCCAAAGGAAAATAACATAAACAAATCAAATTTGTCAAGATTTAAAAATACAATAGTGCCTTGACTACTGCACACCAAAACATGATGTCATAACATCTTGTTCGACATCTGGTTAGAACCATGTTTTAGGCAAAAGTTTCCAATCCCAAAACGACGGTACTAATAATTTCCCCCTTTGGCAAATTTTGCCTAAAACAACCAAAGACCAAATAACATAGGAAGAGGAATAAAATCAGAGCGCCAACACAAGCTACATGCTTTATCATGTAAACTTTGTACATGAGGGAAAAAGATAAGTGGTACTCCCTCTCAAACACAATCCCAACTTTCCATCCTGAACTCTCCATGTTAAAGCCTACAGGAGCAAACTTTAATTCTGGATAACTCAGAACACATGACACAATAGAAAGGAAACACACAGACTAACACAGACATAGATAAAATATTAGAACATCATGTTAAACATCCTTGCAAAAGAATCGCAAGAACAGACTCAAGACTCACATGATGGACTGTCATGCTCCCCATAAAGTGTTGCATACACAACAAGCAACAACACTTTACCTAACCTAGACTTATGTAACCCTTTTCTTCTTCTTTTTAGCCAAAAATTGAAAAAAAATTGAGTGAAAAGAAACTAACACACCGAGAATTAAAATCGGCAAGAATTGATTCAAGACACAAATAAAACTGACTCTACAAAATTATGTTGAACAGGAAGCATCAAGATGACTTAAGGGAAAACAACTCCCTCAAGAAGGAATGACTCTAAAGAACAAACAAACCCAAAGAAACAAAGATTAAGTCTCAGTTTCTTCCCCAAAGAAAATAACCCAAGGAAACTAAGAGTAAGTCTAAGTTTCCAAACAAACAACAAAACAAAATCAAGAAGACTCTTCAAAAGAAAACAAACTAAAAATTAATCTAAAAACAAAACAGACTCAAATATGTACACACCAGACGACAGGTGTCAGTTATCCAATTCTCCCTCTTGAGTCAATAAAATTAACCCATTCTTAATTAGCATCTGAATTTGAATCAAGTAGATGAAAATGATTCTTCTTCAAGGATTTCATCTCTGTCACATATGATTTCCCAGTCCAGGATGCTCCAACTAATGTTACAACATTTGTTGTAATGTTGAACCCAACCTTCTTAGGATCACCGCCCTTATCTTTGTTGGATTCCAGCAAATGAACCTTCTTGACACCAGTATCTTTGGAAGATTTACTCATGTTGAAACACAATATATAAGAAACGTGAGGAAGCAAACACATAAATACAAGGTGAGTTACTTTGATTGTAACGAAAACCTTGCTTGTAAGATAAATTGGACAATGAAAGAGTTATTAGAAAGAGATAAAATCATCTTTACAAACAGTGTACCACTCAATGAGAGAGAGAGAGAGACACGTCCCTGTTCAAACTTTCCTCTTTTTAAAAAATTGACTGCTGAAATGACATTCTTCATGCCATTAAACACGCTTCTTATGAGACTCAAGTTGTGATAAAATCCTTCTCAAAGCTCCTTAGCCAAAGCAAGCATGGGATAGCCAATATACTGTAGCAAGATCTCTGACATAATGATGACATATCCAATGAATTTGTTCTACAAGCAGAATAAAATCCTTGTCCCTTAGTTGCAGTAGAATGTTACACTACAATGTCAAGACCTCTGATTATACATTGTACTCTCTTAGTGATTAACCCAATAATGAAAACATAATCCTTCAACAACGTACCTAATTTTCAAGACATACCAGGACTCAATTAATTCTAATCTCATAGATTATAATATCCTCCAATGATACAATTTTCTTCATACTTGGCCAAGTTTTTTTTTTGCTCCAGAAAACTCCCTCATTATCTATTTCATCTTTGAAACAACTAATGACCATAAACTAAAATAACCTCCAAATAATGAGCTCCTATTTTAAACAACTTGTTTTCTATAGAACCTTCTCATTCAGTGCTAGCTATCCCTTTTTAAATCTTGTCCAATCTCTAGAGTATCAAACTCCTGAGATAATATCTCAATATGTGATTGAGCATCGGTTCCTTTCAATGAACATATCAGTGAATCTGGTGCTGAACCTAACACCAATAGCACTTTTCTCAATAGAGTAACTCATAAACGTACCTTGTTTTCATAAAAGGAGTAGATAAGACCCTTTGGAGATATCACCAACAGTATAATTTCCTCTTGCAATAGAAAATAATACACATAAGTTTATATCCACCATGATACTCATATTGTATTGAATAAATCAGATCCATAAAATAGGTTCTTTGAGCTTTTGCAATTGTATGATATTACACCTTCTAGTGTAACATCTTGACTTCTTATTTCTTTGAACATCAAGAAAGAGAATAAACAATTAAATACTTGTGAATTTCAGAAATAGCAAAAGTTCATAAATCCTCAGAGGGACTTCAAACATCTTATTAGAGACATAACATTCTTCCTTGATGATACAACTGAATCAGTCGTTAAGTAAAACCAATTTCCAAAAACTTAGAGAATCCATTCTGAATTCTTAAGTTATCCAATGTCCTTAAACTTCAACTTTAGCATCATCCACGAAATAACATTTGATCAAAATGAGACTTAAAAAAACCACCAGGAACATTTTACTACAGTTAAGTGTCTAGAATAGTTAGTGTCAAGATACCAATCATCTTAGTTGGAGACCTAACAAAAGTATGAGATAAAACGAAATAATCACTTTTCCTGAGTATTAACCACTACTTGGTTAAACAAAACTGAACTTGACTTTTGAGAAAATAACCAAGAACTGTTAAAATCAACTCAACACATAAGAGACTCTTCAGTGCAAGTAAATCTCTTTTAGCATGAGTAAGCAGAATGCCCAGCATAATGTTATGACATCCTTGAATCGACTTACCTTTATGATAAAAACAACCTTTTGCCACTTTGAGTTTTCTCTTTGCTAATTATCTTAGAAGAAAACTTATCCTCCTTAAACTTCCAATCATCTTCCCTCTTGAAGAAACTCCTCCAACTGACCTGGATTATTCTTACAAAACTCGATCAAGACATCAATCTCTAGGATCAAATAAAGTCAATTCACCTTGCAAAAACATGGGTAATGGATACTTCTTCATTCTCTTAAGACATAAGATTCTAAATAAATCACCTCCTATTTTTTCACAATTGAAATCTTTCTTTATTCTAGATACAAATCATAGAAACAAACTTCCAACTTAATATGAGATAAATATTTAGTTCAAAAATCTTCATAAGAAGTCCATGTTTAAATCAAATCAGATATAGAAAACCCATACAATTTCTCTTCAGATAAGCAGTGCATTCTGCTTCACAAAGATCCAAGATCTCCACATCCATATGAATGCTTTGACATTTATAGATCTTTTACTCCAGTTCCAGCATTATTTTTAGTATCACAGACACGATGAAGTCATTACAGATGTCTTTAACATTTAGTCTAGACATCCTGTCCAATCTTCTCAACTCCTGATTGGATCACTTTCCAATGGACATAATAGCAAAAAGAAACCTTTTATTAGAAACCATAACCTAAGCTCATTCAGAGTTGAAATCAAAAATAAATTGCTCTTGTATTTCTTCAATAGCTTGTCACTTTTGTGTCAAACCTCTAGAGTCGAGACTTGAGAAACTTCTTCTTGATCAGCCTCACATCTGAACTTTTTCTTCCAAACACACTTAAATGTGCCTTTATTAGTGGACTTAAGAAATTCCCAAGTATTGTTGGACCCAATTTAAGTTGTGTATAGTCTGGAATAAAACACTTACCAACTCCATGATAATGGCATTGATAACTGATATTTTATTCTTTCTTTCAATTACCAAGATTCTTGTAACCAAATAAACTTCACAATTCTATTGTCCATTGATAACCACGATGGTGCCACTCCAGCTTTCCATAAGACAAATAGTACTAGAAACATACCTCCCTGAAGCTCGCCCAATACACCAGGGCGCCTGCTCTGATACCAATTAAAATTCTAGTACATGCAACATATACAAACAAAAATGTCTTAACAACAGATGATGTCGAGACAAATGTTACAACATCTGGTAATAAATAAGATAAATCAAGCTGAATATGATATAGAAAATAAAACTTAGGAATGGTAAATAACACAATGATTTATTAACTCAGTTCGGTACAACATCACCTACTCTAGGGGTTATCAAGCCAAGAAAGAAGTCCACTATAAGCAGTATTAGTTCAAAGCTAAACTCCCCCATTTACAACTTCTCGCCTAATCCCTACCCAATGCAACTTCTACCCAGGTCCTTCCTAAATATGAGAAATCGCCATCTCACTTCCTAAATCACCTCAGTGATATCTAACAATCACAATCCCAATAACTGAAACAAAAAACCACCCAATTTAGAAGACCATACTTCCATTACAATAACTCAAACTCTTGCTTAAAAGCTTCGAGTGAGAATAATAACTTGAAAAATTGTCAAGTAACAATTTGTCTACCATATAGTATCATAAGATACATGGGTGACTTACAATATGCACGAGAGGCTCTCAAAACCTAAGACTTATGCTTCCCCTAATTTTATAATTGTTGAAAATTTTAAAATACAATAGGTTAGGATTCATCTATTTATACACCTCTGCAGTCCATGGGTTTCGATATTCTGATCCAAAAGTTTCTTGATTCATAAGCTGGGTGATGCACCAATTGTGCAAACAATCACCTTCAATATTGGAACAAACTGATACATAGTTTCCTAATTTGTCTCAAGACCAAAATAAGCATCTTTTGTACAACTGGAGATATAATCTTGTTTCAAAATAAATCTCTTGACCTGCGAAAATCTCTGATACATATACAAAGAAAATATAACATAAACAAATCAAATCTATCAAGATTTAAAAATAAAATAGTGCCTTGACTGCTGCACACCAGAACACGATTTCATGACATCCTGTTCGACATCTGGTCAGAATTATATTTTAGGCAAAAGTCGTCAATCCTAAAAATATGGTGCTAACAATGAATTCTTTACTTGAACTACTGTTAACAATTACTAATGTCATAAATGATTAGACAAACTCCATAATCAATTTTTCCATTTTCCTAGGAAGCCAATCTTATGCATAAAAACTTTCATATACCCTCATTTTATTGAATCATAAGCCTTCGCAAAATCCACTTTAAACAAGATTATGTATTTTCCCACTTTTTTGCAGCATCCACCACTTTGTAGCTATAACAATATGTCAATATCATCCAAAAAAAATTAAACCTCCACAAAAATTTGACTGGGAATTAGAAATAACTTTACCAATGACTTGCCTCGGGGGATTTGTTATATCTTTATCCAAAACTTTATACATACACCTGACCAAAGAAATCAGAAAAAATCATGTAGCCTTTGGAGATTATTGATTTTATGAACCAGAGCTTTCAAGGTACAATTATAATATTTCACTATCTTGCTATTCAAATATAACTATGGAAAAAATTTCACTAAGTTCATTTTTAGATTCATCCAAAATTTCTATAATAAATTCAAAATTAAGACCTCGTCCTTCGATAAATAGACTTACAAGTTAGGATGTCTCACTCCCTCAAAGAGACTTAAAGTGAAAAATGTGCACCTAGGATTTCTCAAAGTTAATTAACTTTAAATGGTTATTGAAATGGTTGTACATTTTATTTTGGACACACATAACCTAGCACCCTTAACATCAACTCAATAAATAATATTATTCATTTTATTTCCAAAACATGACTTTGTGAAAGAATTTAGATTTTTCATCACCATACTACAATTAAATCTAGAAAGAAATAACACTTGATAGGAGAGAGAGAGAGAGAGAGAGAGAGAGAGAGAGAGAGGTGCCCAAGATAAGAAGGGAGATGAAAATAGGAATTGCATTAATCTCTTGTGAAGAAACTTCCTTTATATGGAAAATATTTAAAAAAAACTCTTAAAGAAGGCCATGACTTAGATACACATTGTGATACGGTGGGAGAAATGACTTGAGGTTTTACGTTTGTGTTTGCAAATGTTTCAGTTTAGCAAGAGTCGCCATCGACTTTTTATTTTATCCTAAGGAAAGGTCAAAAAGCACAGGAAAGACCTTTGAGATGTTTTCTTGGGTTCGGGGAGTAGATTATGAAACGGGAAGGTGCAAGCACCCTTTTTCATCCATGGGATCTTAGTTACTTGTTTAGATCACTTGCTTTTCTTTTCCAATTGTTTGAAATGGTGTTTTGTGTGTGGTTTTGAAAGATGTTTTTTGAAAAGAGGTCATCGTTGTGGAAACCTTTGTAATGATTCTTGTTTGAATGTATACAAAGGTGTTTTTGTCTTTTGAAAAGTTTTCAATGTTTGAAAGTTTGATTTGGATAATGTTTTCAAATTGTGTTGTGAAGTGTGTTTGAAAATAGCAAGGATGTTTTTACAAGCTTTTGATCAAGTAACTAAGAGATATCTACCCTATTTTACTCAAAGATCCTTCCTAATGTTTTTAACCCTTTTGACAGTGTTGTTTCACCATTGCATTTGGTGAACAACCTTGTGTTAGGATGTTAAACGGGACAGGCGCGGGTCATCGTATAGACCATGATAGCAATTGTGTCAAGTATTTGTTGATTTGGATTTTTGCATACAAACCCTAATTCTCTAATCATGGCATAATTGAAAGCGTAAAGTGAGAGAATTTAAAATTCTAAGCTATTACAACATGATTATGGGGATGGGGGTACAATTTTGAATGGGGGGTATTTGACAAGAAATATAAACTCTAATTTACTATTACATCCAAATTGAATTCACAATGTATAAATATTTAAATGGATAATATTTAAATAAACAAAATAAATAAATATATCAAATAATATGAATTATGCAAAGAAAAGTTTTTGTTTGTTTATGTATGTAAAAGTATTTAATATAAAAAATGAAGAAATAAATAAAAGATTTATTTTATTTGTTTTAAGGGTAAAACCCTAATTTCTTTAAGAAAATAAACATATTATATTATTTACATACAATAAAATATATTAATATGTACAAAAATAAAATATACTTAAAAAGGGTATTTTTAGTATGAATAATAATAAAAGTGAAAATGTAATATTTTATATTTTTATTCTAAAGTATTTAATAAAATAAAAGTCTATATGTATATATATGTATATTAAATATATTAAATATGTACAATATAAAAATAAAATATGTACAAAAATAAAATATTTTTAGGAAAATATTTTTAGTATGAATAGAAATAAAGAACAAAAATAAAAGTATAAATTACACATTATTTCTAAGTTTTAATAAATAAGATAAAAGTGTTTAAAATGTTTTTATGTTAGAAAAATTAAAATAAAATGCCAAATAAATGTAAAAAAATATGAAAATGTTTTTTGAGCATTTTTTATATTTGGAAATAAATAAACAAAATCAGAATAAAAACAAAAATGCAAAAATATAATAATTCAAGAAATTGGGCCAGGGGGTGCAAAAATGAAAATGGGAGGTGTCAAGAGTGAGTCAGGCCAAGCCCAGCCTACCACTTCATCTTCTTCCTCCAGCATTTGAAAAAAATGTGCGCGCCTGTACAAACTTGGGACATCCTGTATACGTGATTTATTGCAAAAACACACAACATCAAACTTGTAGAGAATTTCAAGACGATTCCAACCATATAAACAACTTGTTCTAACTCTCAAAGACCAAAGAGAATTTCTCTGGCCCTAAAATCTGACCTAGTTTTTTCAGCATGTTCATGGATGAAATTCTCCTAGCACACTTAATATAAATGAAAACTGAGCATATGTACAGCTTCATGGCAATGAACACTACATTTTTTATTCACAAACCTAAGGCTAAATGTTCCTAAATAGAGAGATAGAAAGTGAAGAAAAACCTGTTTCAGTTGGATTCGTGTAGGGCAATGCAGTGCTTTTCAATAAGGCTTGAGATGTCTGGTAGCTTGCCTGAACTTCACTTGACCTTCTCCAATAGCTAGCTTGCCTTGAATATCCTTGAATCAGTCTATAGAACTCAACCTGCACAAGCTCAAAATGAAAATGGTGAACACTGTAAATGGAGTTACAGTTGGTATTTGAGGTTTGGGATATCTTGAGTGAGTTGAATGGAAGGTGTTTGAAGCAACTTGGGGCAAAACGCACGAGCCAAATGAGCTATGGAACTCAAGTTGCAGCACCTGCCCTGTTTTGCCAAAGAAATGTGATTTCTGGCTATGGGATGTTTAGAGGCTCAAACAATCGTGTTTCTTGCTCAAAGGGGTGTGAGAAAGATGTGTTGAATGTTTGTGTAAGTTAACATTGGCTGGTTTTCAAGTTGTTAGGATTTGTACAAATTTCTTATTTTTGAAGCAAGAAAGTGGAAGTGATATGTAACAGGATTATGCAGGCTATACAACATCCTTTAACCTCTACTCTTGGCCCCCCTAATCAGTGGATTTGTTTTGCTGCAAGAGATTTTGCTCTATGCTCAAGGATTGTTGGTTTGACATAAAGCATACTTAAGCAAAAATGGAAATTTGTCTTTTTCTACTTAAGGCTTAATCTTGTGTATAATGTCCAAATGACCAAAACAAAAGCTTAGACTGATGGATTGGCATTAAATTATGGAGTGTGAAGTGGTTTAGAGGCCTGAAAACTAGTGTAAGGCATGCTGGTTTGAAAATGCAACTTGAGTGAACATGAATATGCCATGGAGACAAAGTGAGTTTTTGCCAACTTCAAGTCTTCGATTCTCCCTAACCACAACTGTGTTTGAGGAGTTCTTGGACAATTTGGAAAGCTTGCAACATGATATATAATCCATCTTTGAAATGCAACTTGATATTCCAAGTGGAACCATGTGAAAAATGGCCAAGAAGATGGGTCAAAATCCTGCCTAAACTAGGGCAAAATTTCACTAAGTTAAAAGTTTTAGGGACCCTTGTTCCAAAAATTATAACTTGAGATCCAAGCTTCTTTTGAGAAAACTTTGTGAATAAAAGTTGTAGACTTTGTGGATGAATACAACTTTCATGTTGGAGGTTTTGTTTGAATGCATTTGCATCATGGTGAAAATGTGGGGCAAAGTTAGGAAAAATTAAGAAAATTTCATAACTTAGAAAATTTCTAAGTTATGAAAATTTTCAACTTTAAACCCTAATTTGCAATTTTGGGTTTCTTGATGAACAAGTTTTATAATTTGACACATCTTGATGAAAAATGACCCTTGGCACTTGATTTTGACCAAAAAGTCAAAGTTTGACTTTTCAGTGTATAGTCAAATTTTGATCAATTGACTGAAAAATTCATCTGTCAATCCCATGCATTTGAGATCTTTTGAACTTGTTGAATAGGTCAAGATGGTGTCATTGAGTCCTTGAATACATGCTTGAACCCCTTTTGCCATTGGCCAGGTCAAAAGTCAGAAATTGCCCTTGTGCAGTCAAAACCCTAAAAATGACCATTTTGCCCTTTTGGTGATCTGATCAAATTTCTTGTGGAGTTGTGGTCCAAACTTGATCCAATAGTTCATATGAGTTCATAATGTTGATGTGGGTCAAAATTCATGAGGTTTGACTGTAAATTGGCCACAGTTGACTTTTTCCCTAATACAGTTGATTTCTAGGTCAACTGTCCAATTGACTGGGCAAAAAATTGATTCAAGGCTTGAAACTTGGTATGGACAAACTTATGAGTCTAATATGAAGCATAAAAGTCAATTTGAGCATTGAAGGTCCAAAAATCCCTGTGCAAACTCAAACCCTAATTTAGGTCATCAGTGCAAGGAGATGTCTTGAGCAGAGCAAACCCTAGCTTGATCTTGAGCTCAAAGAGCCTTGTGATGAGAAATGTTGATAAAATGAGAGGGCAAATTTTGGGGTACAACACACATATTCAAAAATGTACTTCTATAACAACCAAAATTGTTACTTGAGGAAACTACAAATAGTTCAAATAAAATTGGATGATACATGTAAACCATCTTTGTTTGAGATAGACAAAAGCATTGGATAAATAAAGGGCATGACCCATGAAGCTCACATGTAATCCACAAAAGAAATGGCACGAAAATCAAAATGGTCAAGCAATCTTCTTGGGCCAAATATGAGTTTTTACACACCTTGAATATATTAAAAATATGTTTCAAGCTAATGATGTATAAAGTGTGTTTGTTAGGAGGCAACTCAACCACATTCAAAAATCTATTTTTACTTTTTACTTTTAGTTTCAAATTTTCAACACAAAAGTAACATGTTGGTGCATAGAAAAGAATTAGAGACTTTTTGTAGTTCACTCGGTGATTTTTCATTTGCTCAGTGAATTTGTCATGAAAACCAATCAAGGCCTCGTACATAATTCTCCTGGAAAAAAATCTATTCGCCCAAATAATTTATTGCCAATCAAAAAGAAGTTCCCTATAAGAATTTGTCCCACACCAAAGTAGGATCGAGCTCTTATGGCCCATGAATTTGATTCTGAATTGATTTTCATGAAGAATAGTTTCTAAGATTAAGGACCCAAATTTTTTTCTAAAAAAAGTTGGCTTTTAATGCACGTGATAAGTATGACACCCTGTATGTGATAGGTGGCAAAATATAATTCTTGGTATGTGGAAATCTTTGATTTTATTTACTTATTGCTTAAGTAACACGATTAAAATTCCCCTTTTTGATGTAAATATATGATATATTAGGATAGGGGTTAAAAAAAAGCATTTTTTTAATCTAAATCCAATTCTTTTTTGTAGGTAATAATCTAAAGTAATGGAGTGGAGAGAAAAACTTTGAAGTCAAGACAAGTCACCATGGCGCTAAGCGGGCTCCTAACGAGGAAAGAAGGAAAAAATTCAGAAACTCATGCTTGTAGCGCGAGGAATTGAAGAAAAAAACAGAAGATCGCGCTAGTAGCACACTTGTAGCACGAGAGAAGAAGAAAATTTTTACAAGTCTTCACCAACATGTGTCACTTGAAGCTAAGCGCCATAAGAAATTCAGTGAACATGACAAATAGTGTAAATACCATCCAAAACTTGATTTAAGGGGATTTTGACATGTTTTCATTTCAGTGAGAGAATTTTATCAGTCTTTGTGAGGAGAAGGCAGTGGGTGGAGAAATCAAAGGTGGATATGCAGAAATCATCGAGAGATCAAGATTGATTTTGATTCATCTCATCTCGTATCCAATCCCGACAAGTTTATCTATTTGTTCTTTTTGTAATCTTTACTGTTTTTTCATTGCTTTAATTTATGCAATCGAATATTCTGAAAACCCTTCACTTAAAACCCTATTAACTGTTGAACGAAAATGCTATTGCTTTAGTTCCTGTGGATACGATACAAACAATACTTACTTTTGATTACTGAATATCAGTATGCAATAATAGATAACAACAGTTGGGAAATCTTAGCGCAACGTGATCCACTATACAACATTAACTTAATCATAGAGTTCTATGTCAATGTCATTCTAACAAAAGAAGATCCACTAGAAAATTATCCTAGAGTCAGATGTGTGAAAGTGAAGTATGGTAAAAATACAATTGATACTTACTTGGAAAAGCCTTTTGAAAATACAGATGACGAGTTAGACGATTTTTAAGGATAATGATGATGATTGATAGGGATTTTGACGAAATTGCTCGTGATATCTTCAAATAAAGAAAGTCCTATCAAAATGATGTTAATAATGTTCCAATTCGTTTCTTAAGATAAGATCATGAGTTGGAAGCTCGTGTTTAGGTCTAAATGATCATAAAATATGTCGTCTCAAAATTCATAACTCAAGCCTCATGATGGATATGGAAAAGCTAATATGGTACATAATGTAAGACAAAGAGATCGAAATTGTAAGACTCATATCTTATGAGATTTGTTGCAGCTTGCATTCAAGAAACCGGCCACTTACGTTTCCCATAATATTGATGGAATGATTTCAGTGCTTCCAAGTGCTTATCATTGACTCGACCTTGGTCTCCATCAACCCTAACATATATGACACATAGTGTACATTGATAAATACTACCCAAAATTCAAAGGACACCTAGTAGTGCAATCTGCTAAAATACATCCAACCACCAATTTTAACTCTATGGACCCTAACTTAAAGGAATTATTTAATTAGGATAAACTTGATGTGCAATAGAGGGGAACAGTGTCATTAAATAAGTCCCATACTATATTCCTATCAGGTAGTACCTATTGGAAATATAATTTAGTTAATGTCTACAAAAGGTTGATTATGAGTGGAGATATAATGAGTGGAGACAGTAGTTTGAACACCAAACTTCTAGTTTTTAATGGCAAAAACTAGAACAGATGAATGATATAAATGCGTGTGCTGTTTGGTGCGCAAGATGTTCTGGATCTGGTTACAAATGGTTATGTACCAGATGCAGTAGATGCAACTAAAGAACAGAGAACTGCTGAGAGGATGATGAGGAAGGGGGACCAGAAAGCTCTGTTCTATACCATCAGTGTGGATGAAAGTGTGTTCAAGAAGATTGTTGATTCAACAACGTCAAAAGGGGCGTAGGATTTACTGGTGAGATGTTACGGTGGTGAAGCATCAGTAAAGAAGGTGAAGCTTCAATCCCTATGAAAGCAATATGAGAACCTGAACATGAAGAGCAGTGAGAAAGTTTCTGAATATATCTCCAGAGTGATTCTGATCACTAACAAGATGAAGGCGCGTGGAGAAACTCTGTCTGAACAGGTAATCATAGAGAAGATTCGGAGGTTGCTTACTCCTCAATTTTATTACATTGTTGTTTCTATTGAACATTCTAAAGATCTGGAAACCATGAGAATAGAAGAATTGGAAAGCAGCTTAGAAGCACATGAGTTCCGTCTGTCTGAGAGAACTTCTAAGAGGGAAGTTGAGCAAGCTCTGAAGGCTTCTTTTATCAAGAAAGACCAGAAGCAGAATAAACATGGTGATAGATTCCAGAAGTCAGAAGTCTCAACTTCTGATGATAAGAAATATCATAAAGGAAGGGAGAGGTATGACAAAAGGAAGGTTCAATGTTACTCTTGTAAACAATTTGGCCATTTTTCCAGAGATTGTAGGTCAAACAAGGAAAGGAAATCAGAAGAAGCATATATGGCTAATAGAAACTCTGATGATAAACCTGTACTACTAATGGCTTTTGATTATGATGGAAAATGCTCAGAACATTGGTGGTATATGAACACTGGTTGTTCAAATCATTTAACTGGAAACAAACAATGGCTGACAGACTTTGACTCAAGAAGGAGAACAAATATCAGATGTGTTGACGATAAGTATCTTAATGCAGAAGGTATGGGAGATGTCAGAGTTAGAGTGAAGAATGGGAAAGACATTTTGATCAAATAAGTTTGGTATGTTCCTGGTATTAGAAGCAATCTGATGAGCATAGGTCAACTAATTGAGGATGGTTTCTCAATTGTTATGAAAAACAATCTTCTGACGTTGTATGACTCCAATCAGAGGTTGATTATGAAGTATGAACAAGGAGGCAACAGAACATTCAAGGTAAATGTAGAAACAACTGAAGCAACGTGTCTTAGTGCAGAAGACGCTGAAGGTAACAATAAGCTATGGCATAAGAGGTTGGGGCATTTGAACTATAGAATCTTAGGGCATCTATGTTCTAAGAAGCTTGTACATGGTATTTCGAAGATTGTGAAGCCTGAGAAGTCATGTGAGATATGCATGAAAGGAAAGCAACCTAGATTGCCATTTACATCAGAAGTATCCCCCAGAGTGAAGAATGCTCTGGGAGTAGTACATTCTGATGTGTGTGGACCATTTCCAGTACCTTCACTTGGAGGAAACAATTATTTTGTGTCTTTTGTGGATGAGTTCACAAGAATGACATGGGTAACACTCATAAAGTTCAAGCATGAAGTGTTTACTGAGTTCCAGAAATTCAAAGTGAAGGCTGAGAAGCAGAGTGGTCAGAAGTTAAAAATTCTGAGAACGAATGGTGGAGGTGAGTATAAGTCTACAGTGTTTCAAAAGTTATGTGAGGATAGTTGAATAGAACATGAGGTTACTGCTCTATATACTCCTCAGCACAACGGTCTTGCTGAAAGAAGAAACATAACTTTGCTTGATATGACCAGAAGCATGTTGAAAGAGAAAAAGCTACCTCACGTGCTATGGGGAGAAGCTGTTGCCACATCAGCATATATTTTGAACAGGTGTCCAACAAAGAAACTGAAGGAAGTTGTTCCTTTAGAGAAATGGATTGGAGATAAGCAGAGTGACAATCATCTGAAGGTGTCTGGCTCTGTCTGTTACAAACACGTTCCAGAAGCTAGAAGACAAAAACTGGATGATAGAAGCAAAGTAATGTTGTTGGTGGGGGTACCACAGTACAGGTGCGAATAAGATTTATTATCCAGAAAATAATAAAGTTGAAGTCAGCAAAGACGTTGTGGTGAAAGAGTCTGAAGCATGGGATTGGAACAAATCTCAAACAGATTATGGTGCAGTGCCAACACCAGAGTTATCCTCTGAAGATGCTTTAGAAAGTTCAGAAGATGAATCTAATTCTGAAGATCCTGAAGATTCTGAAGATGAGTCAGAAGAAGATTCTAGCAATGGATCTGATTCTGATCCAGATGCTGATGATGATCCAGAATTTGGTGGTGATCATAGTTCTGGAAGGGAAAACTCTGAAGATGGTAACTCTGAAAGTAGTAGTTCTGGTGAAGCTTCAGAACAAGCTCAAAGACCACTGAGAATCAGACAAAAACCAAGAAGGTTTGTAGATTTTGACATGCTGCAGGATAATGAAGTTGACTCTGAAGGAGAAGTCGTTCAGTGTGCCATGTTAGTAGATTCTG
The DNA here is from genome assembly GCA_948472305.1 of Vicia faba. NCBI lineage: Eukaryota > Viridiplantae > Streptophyta > Magnoliopsida > Fabales > Fabaceae > Vicia > Vicia faba. Next base: position 1,601,259,113 of record OX451736.1, read on the forward strand.
AACCAGTGGGCATTGAATAAGCTCTTAAGAAGAAAGAATAGCTTAATGCCATGAAAGAAGAACTTGAGGAAATAGAAAGGAACAAAACTTGGAAATTGACTAAACTTCCAGATAAGAAAAAAGCCATCAACGTCAGATGGGTTTTTAAGTTGAAACTTAAGCCAGATGGCTCAATTGGCAAGCACAAAGCTAGACTAGTAGCTAGAGGCTTTCTTCAGAAACCTGGGCTAGATTACTTTAAGGTGTTTGCGCCTATAGCTAGGTATAAAACAATCAGACTGATGATTGCTTTAGCTGCAAATAGAAATTGGCCTTTAATGCATCTGGATGTGAAGTCTGCATTTCTGAATGGTCCATTACAGGAAGAAGTTTATGTGTCACAACCTCCTGGATTTGTGAAAAAGAATCAGGAAGGGATGGTATACAGGTTGAATAAAGCTCTGTATGGACTGAAGCAAGCGCCTAGAGCTTGGAATCTGAAAATTGATTCATTTTTCAAGAAGCAGAGGTTTCAGAAATGTGAGATGGAATATGGATTTTATGTGCAACACTCTGATAACAATATGATTCTAGTGTGTCTCTATGTTGATGATATTTTGCTAACAGGTAGCTGCCCAAAAGATATAAAGAAGTTCAAAGAAGTTCTGATGAATGAGTTCGAGATGACAGATCTAGGAAAAATGACATATTTCTTAGGGATGGAGATTCCGTACTCGAAGAAGGGTATTATTCTGCATCAGTTAAAGTACGAACTAGAACTTCTGAAGAGATTTAAGCTGCGAAATTGCAAAATTGTTGTGACACCATCAGAAACCAATCAAAAATTGGATTCTGACTCTGATGGTGATTCTGTTGATTCTACAACCTTCAAACAGTTGGTTAGTTCTCTAAGGTATTTATGTAATACTAGACCTGACATTTGTTATACAGTTGGATTGGTTAGCAGATTCATGAGTAATCTAAAGTGGTCTCATTTCCAAGCCGTTGTCAGAATTCTGAGATATATCAAGGGAACCCTGAGATATGGAGTGTTGTTTCCTTTTGAAAGAAAGACAGAATCAAAATTAGTAAGTTATTCTGATTCTGACTGGCTTCTGAATCTCCTGCATGATCTGAAGGTTGAAGTTGAGGAACCTCTGAAGCTGATGATTGATAATAAGTCTGCAATTGATCTTGCCAAAGAATCTAGTACTACATGGAAGAAGCAAGCACATTGAGACTAAGTATCATTTTCTCAGAAGTCAAGTGCAGAAATGAGTGTTAGAAGTTCTGCACTGTAGCACTCAGAAACAGCTTGCAGATCTTCTGACAAAGGCAGTTAAAACAGATCAATTTCTTTGCTTGAGAGATGAAATTGGTGTGTTAGCTTCTGATAGAATATCTAAATTAATGGATGGTATTGGAAATATAATTTAGTTAATGTCTACAATTCTCAATGCTTATTCTTTAATAGGGCCTTTTGGCATTTTCAATTTTAGTATAAATATGCTACATAGACTATCAATATTGTAACTCATTCATTCCTCTATTTGATATACAATAATAGTCCTCTTTATTATCATTCATTGCTCATTCTTCTTTTCTCATTTCATTACCTTGTACCAACAATACCAAATCCTACAACTTTCGATGTGTTGTGTTTGTAGCATAGAGACATGTCTTTCTATCAGGAGACATGCTCAGGGGCCATATGGAGATAAAGTGTGAAGATACTTCAATGATTCAATTTATTCCATTTTTTTTATCGTAACTTATTTCTTTTTCATTGAAAATAATTTACTATTTTATATCAATTTTAATTTTAATATATATAGTGTTTTTATAATAAAAAAACTATTTTTGCGTCTCTTAAAAGGTAGACGTTTGGGTGGTCGCTAATCCTTCCCGAGCTCAAAGTCGCTCTAGCCATGAATTAAAGCATAGTCTATGCAAGAGTATGTTGCATTAAAATCAACATTACATATTACCAATACAATGACAATTATTACAGGTGTTTGATCCAAGTCATCAATATCATTCTTATACTACTTTTATATTTAAGAATTAAATATGTTGAGGATCCCAATAAATATACAATCTTATAATTTTAGTTTTTTTTAAAAGTTTTTTTAAATAAGGACTTTCCCAAACTTTTTCTTCTACAATTTTAATCCCTATTATTAACATAAACTGACCTGATAAAAATTGAGGGGATTTTAAACCTCCTCTAAATTAATTTAAAAAAAATAAAAAAATTGATTCTGAATTTTTCTCAAACAGCTTGCAAGCAAGATTTTAAAACCAGCAATACTGGTGATGATATGGTTATATGAACTAGTATGATGGATATAGTTTTCATTTTGTATTAATTATTCTTATTTGAGCATTAAAATATAGACACCGAATGTGTTTGATGATCAGGAGTCATGTCCTGTTTTGTTTTGTGGTTAGTTTTGCAGGTTCCCTAGCATTTTCCTGCACATTGGTAATGTTCTTGATTGTTGAGTTTAAAGTATTCCTAGGCGCATTATTATTTTTCTATGCACTTGTATTTGTTTGGTAGATCCATTTTCCTGCGCAATATCATTCAGAAAAACTGCTACAATATAAACTTCATAATAGGAAAAAGAAGTGAGTGTTTTCATGGTGGAATTGTTTGCGTTACTGCAACCGCAAACACCAAGAACTACCAATATACACATCCTTCTTTTTTTAGTATTCGATCAATGGGTAAAGGAAAGTCATCATTTCTAATTGTCTGGTTCAGTCTTATGTAGCTAATGCGTTCTCTCCAATGCTTTGGTTGAAACGTTGGAGAAACACAACTCTGGAATCAATGCTTTGGTTTTGAGCGGTGATGAATCTGTTCTGTATTCCGGTGCTTGTGATAGATCAATATTGGTTTGGGAGAAAGATGATGCTGATGATAATGGAAAAGTGACACAAAATTTGTTTGCAACCTGTTTGAGAAAAGTTCATAATCAATATTTTTGTTTTTTCTTTGGGTTAGTTAAGAGGAGGCTTAAAACCCCCGCAATTTGTATCACATTAGCTTCCAGCAGTGTCAGTTAGCGACAAGGACTAAAATTGCAGATAGAAAAAATTTGTGCAGCCCATTATTTAAAGAAAAATTTAGAAAAAAAAAATTGTATGATCCCATATTTATATAGATCACATACATATTTAACCATATATTTAATTATAAGATCCTCTTCGTTTTTTTATTGTTTTTTTTATCAGACTCTTTTCCCATTTCAAAATTAATTATTTCTTCTGTAAAATGATTATCATTTTAATAAATAATTTTATTTTAAATTAATTATCATTTTCACTTTTCAATATAATAATAATTATTATTTTTTCAATTGTGTCATTTACTTTTATTTTTTAATATATTAATAAGGTCAAGTGTAATATCTAATTACAACATCATTGTATTTTTTAATTTATTTAAAAAAAATTTAAATGACAATTTTTTTATAACTGATAGGAGTATTATTTTACTCATATATCTCTAATTATATTATATATTTTTCTACAATCTAAATTAGATACTTTTATACAAACATTAAATAATTCTCATTTTTAAGAATAAATATGTAAAATTATATAAATAATCAATAAAATTAATATTTCAATCAAATTTTTTAATTCTCGTGATTTATTTTATAGAATCTTATATTTAAAGACGAATGTAATATTATTAATGATATGTAATAATTGATATTTCTTATATTATCAAGGGTGAATTGCATTAATATCATTTGTCTTTGATTGAGTGTGATGCATTCATATCATTTTTATATTGATAATAACTTGCAATAACCACCATTATTTTATAGTATTGATAATAACTTGTAATAACCACCGTTATTTGAATCTTATATTTAAAGAAGAATGTAGTATTATTAATGATATGCAATAATTAATATTTCTTATATTATCAAGGGTGAATTGCATTAATATCATTTGTCTTTGTTTGAGTGTGATGCATTCATATCATTTTTGTATTGATAATAACGTGTAATAACCACAATTATTTGATCAATGACATAAGGTATGTGGGATGAAAATCAAAGGAAGGATCATCCCATAAATGATAGTATATCACAAATAACAAATTATTGGTTTATGTAATTATGTTGAATAAAATCTACTCCCTCTGTTTTAAAATGTAATATAAAAGAAAAAAATGATTATTAAAAAAAATAAAAACATACTCATTTGATTTGTGGTTATTTTTTAAAATACAGTATTTAGGAAAATATAAAAGCAATTTTAATTGATTGTTGGTTATAAAAAAGATGAAAGAAAATATATACTAAATAAAATTTATATTTAATTTTATTTAAAAAAAGATGAAAGTTGATTTTTTTACCTCTCTTATATTTTGAGGTAAAAAAATACATTTTTTTTTTTTATATTTTGGAACGGAAGGTGTGTATTTTCGAATCTCTTGAATCTAAAATTTAGTTTTAGTAAGATTTAAAATTTATAGCCATGTTTATTTCATATTAAAAATGATTTTTATAATGTTATATATACTTGTTAAAAAAGTTTACAAGTTTTTTTTTTTTAAAGAGTTTCAAATATAAAAATTAATTTAAATAGTTATTTTTAAAATATTATTTAAAATTTATTTTTTGATATAATTTTTTTTTTGAATATCAAAATTTTAAAAAAATCACTAAAATTTAAAATTAATTCAAATAACTTTTCATATAAATCATTTTTAAGATGCGTCTTTTTAAAAAAAAATAATTTTAACTATATCTTAATCTTTAATAATATATATTTATGTTATATATGTCAAAGTTAATCTTTCAATTTAAAAAAACAAATTTCAAAAAACTTTTAATATTTTAAAAAATATTTATAAAAAATATTTAAAAATTAAAAAAAAAATCCATCTTTTTAAAGTTAAAACAAACATATCATAATAAATTTGATAAGAATATTATATCACTATTAAGTTTTTGTATTTTTCATAGAATTGTGCATTGCATGCGTCAAAAGTCTAACTTAACTAATAACTTAACAAAATAAAATATGTTAAAGTTTTCATTCAGTATCTCTCGCCATTATATATTCAACCATATAATATTTTCCAAATCAAAATATATTTTTCAAATCAAAATATATTTGCTAGTCGATTTATTATACCTACTGAATAATTACTAGCATTACATGTTAATTTGAATTCAAGTTTTTAATTAGGTGCAATGATTATAGGCGCGGTTACTAAACTTTCTTTTAATTGATTAAAATCATGTAGACAAGAATCATGAAATAAAAAGTATTTATCTTTTTTGAGCTGATTGCTCAATGGTTTTTGCAATTTTTGAAAAGTCTTTGATAAATCTTTTATAGAATCCTACGTATCTAAGAAAGCTCATAATTTCTTTGACATTTGTTGGTGGTAGCAGTTTATCTACTTCAATTTCTCTGGATGATATTTTGTGTTCGAGCATAATCCTTTCTATTACCATCCAATGGAATTTTTCCTAGTTCGAAGACAGATTAGTCTTGACACATCTTTTTAGTACATTATCCATTTTATGCAGGCATACATCAAATAAAGATTCAAATATCGAGAAGTCATCCACGAAGACTATGCTGTATTTTTCGATCATATTAGAAAAAAATAGCTTGCATGTGTTGTACCCTAAAATTTTCCCTCTCACTTATCAAGAATTTGCTCACAAGATCTCCTTTGGCTCAAGACTGCACTAGGATTGATCAGCTCAAGACATCTCTGTAAGCACTGACCAAAATTAGGGTTTGAGTTTGCACAAGGATTTTTGAACTTTCAATGCTTCATATGACTTTCATGGATCATTATGGACCCTCAAGATTACTAATGATAAGTTTCAAGCCTTGGATCACATTTTTGCCCAGTCAATTGAGCAGTTGACCTAAAAATCAACTGTATTAGGGAAAAAGTCAACTATGGCCAATTTACAGTCAAACTTCATAATTTTTGATCCACATCAACATTTTAGACTCATATGTATCATTTGATCAAGTTTGGACCATAATTCCTCAAGAAATTTGATTAAATCTCCAAAAGGGCAAAATTGTCAAAATTAGGGTTTTGACTGGGAAAGGGCAATTTCTGATTTTTGACCTAGAAAATGATCAATTGGTTTAAGGAATGATCTCAAGAGTCCAATTGCATCATATTTGACCTAATGACATGGCTCAAAACATTACTCAAGACCATTGGATTGACACATGAATTTTCAGTCAACTGATCAAAAGTCAACTGTATACTGAAAAGTCAAACTTTGACTTTTTGGTCGAAATCAAATGCCAAAGATTACAATTCATCAAAACATGTCAAAATATGAAACTTATTCATCAAGAAATAAAAAATTCAAGATTTCATTTTGAAAAGTTAAAATTTCTAAACTTAGAAATTTTTCTAAGTGTTGAAAATTTCATGTTTTTTCATAACTTTGAGCAAAATTTTCACCATGATGCAAGATGATTCAAGAGAAACTTACAACATAAAAGTTGTATATCTCCATGAAATCTACAACTTTTCTTCACACAACTTCTTCCGAAAGTGCTTGGATCTCAAGTTATAATTTTATGAATATGTGATCATGAAACAAAACACTTGGTCAAATTTTGCCCTAATTTGGTCAGGATTTTGACCCAACTTCATGGCACTTTTTCATATAGTTCCAAGTGGAATATTCAAAATCAATTCAAAGATGAGTTGTATCAAATTTCAAGCTTTCCAATATGTCCAAGAACTCCTTGAGATCATTCTTGAGTAGGGAGAATCGAAGAGATGAAGTTAGGGTTTTATCACTTGAATTGCAAGGCATTTTGTGATGAACAAAATTCAAATTCAAAGTTATGCTGCATAAACTCTAATTTGCAGGCCTAAAACTTGTTAGGCACTCCATAATTAATTGCTTGCACACCTGTTTGAGGTCTCATTTCAAGCATTCAATGTATGGACATGCTTTATATCCATTTTGGGAAGAAAGTGTACATTGTCATTTTGATAAAGTGCTTTTTTGCACAAAACTTGTTCTTGAGCCTTGCACTTGTTCTCTTCTGATCATACAAGTCCCATAACCCATAAGAAACTTGTTAGACACTTACAATCACCTAGCCCATGCTTGTACTACACATTGAAACTTGGTTTCCCTCTTTTCTTGAAAATCAAGTAACCTAGCCAAAAGCTTGTGACTTGTACTTCTGATTGTCCAATGCACTCAAGACCTTTTGCTTATAGATATACAAATCATTTGCCACAAAATACATGAATTCTTAATCCCTGAAAACACCTAGAGCTTAGAATCACATCTCATACCTCCATTTTCACATAAACTGACCAAAAACTTGAAACTCATAACTCCCTCGTGCGTTTTCAAGCCTTTTGGTTCCTAAAGCTTCTAAACATCATTTAGAACTGATCCCACACCCTGTTACAGAACTATAACACCATTAACACCATCCTCCATTTTCAAAAACAGAGCTTTGCACTTGGACTTATCCAGAACTCCTCAGGTACTTTCAGCTCAAGCTAAGCATCCCATTAGCTTCCCGGGGACTTGAAGAAGCTAACTCAATCGTTGGAACTCCTTGAAAGTTGCTCAAACTTCAAACCCGATACCCTCTTGCAAGGTAAGTTTTATAACTTTGGAACTTTTTATACATGCATCATCAATGATTTATTTGTGGATAAAACATGTAGATATCATTGCCCTAAAGCTAATCATGTCCATAGTTTCCATTAATTTTGTCTGAGCTTAGAGAATTTTAAGATTGAATTTTCTGAGATTTTTAGGGTTCAAAATAGGGCCATTAAAATTCATGTTTATCTTTGAGCTATAGTTTTAATGCTTTACATTTCTGAAACCGTGAGGAAATTTGCTACAAGTTTCATGTTTACAGTTTTCATTTTTGTTGAGATTTGAACAAGTTACAGAGGTTCTGGATGGGCGTGAGGTTGAAGATGAAGTTGGATTCAGGAACGTTTTTGCCTTATGTATTTATTGTTTGATTTATATAAACAGATGTATAGTCACCCCAGTGGTAGAAGCGCGTGCCTGTAACCTGAGGGACATGGGTTCGAGCCCCAATGGTACCCTTTTGATTTTTTTTACATTTTCTTTGCACTCTGACTTTTTTGACAAGGCGCCTGGGCCTCATTGGGCTTTTATTGTTTTTTTTTGTTTTTGCTTTCTAAACCCTTGCAGGCTCTCAGCACCCCTGACCCAGTTTTATTTTATTTTCTTATTTTCTTTTTATTTGTTTTCTTAATTATTTTTCTAATACTAAAAAATTATAAAAAAAATACAAAAATAGTAGATTTATATTTTAACTTAGTTTATTTATTTTTTCTCACAAAAAATGTTTTATTTAACCAAACTTTATTTATTTTAATAATTATTCTTGTAAATTTAATTAAAACTAGGATATTATTTATTTTCTTTTACACCAATTAATATATATTATTTTAATATAAAAAAGGCCAAAAATATTTTATAATACTATAAATTATTTTCAAGACAAAAATACAAAAATACTTTTCTCAAACTTAATTTCCTTTTAATCAATTAATAGACTTAGGGTTTTATTTAAAATCTTTTCTTATTAAATTAGGTTTACTTTTATTATTTTGATTAATTATTTTCTTTTAATTAATTAGGTTAAAACAAATTCACTTTTCCTAAAAAATCCAAACAAAAATATCCATTTTATTTATATTTGCATTCTTGCATATTTATTCATCTAGTACATTATTTATTTCAATTCTTGTACAAATTCAATTTGGTTGTAATAGATTAATTAGGTTTATATTCTTGAAATCCCCATTTACAATTTGTACACCCCCCTCCCACAAGTATTGTAATAGCGTAGTAACTTTAAATTCCGCAATTTATCGCTTTTATATACAAATGCTAGTAATTAGGGTTTGTATGAAAAGACTAAAATCAATACTTAGAAAACCCTAATTCAAGACAAAATCAAGCATGAAAACAATACACTTGCACACAAGCACCCCCTAGGGTAAATCCACTTGGTTGCCTTTACAAAATGGCCATATTACGCATGTGAGGTATCTTAGCAAAAACAAGTAAATATAAGATCATAGTCCCTCGATGATGCTATCTAAGTTGCCTTTCAAATGATCTTAGTCCCTCAAAGATAATGCTAAGATACCTTACAACATTGCTAATCATGGTTATACGATGACCCACGTCCGTCCCGTTTACATCCAAAGATAGGGTTACTTACCAAATAAATGGTAAATAGCAATGTCAAAGGAAAAGAAAATGAACATGAGAGACTTTTGAGTAGGTAAAAAGCTCCTAGTTACTTGCTCCATTTCAAAACAAACATCCTTGCTATTTTCAAAACAAACACCTACACTTTCAAAACATCTTACTGTTGTACCCCAATTTCCCCCCCTAAGATCCCTTCATCATACCATGTTGATTCATTCACAACAAGATCACACTAGGATTCTTGGTTCCCCTCCCTACATTTGGTTTTGGCCTTTTGAGGGATTACCAAGCACCTTGACTTATGTTCCTTTTGTGATCATGAATATTGTTTTGATTTCTTCATTTAACTAATAAAATGCAATGTTGGTTTGTCTTGCTTGTTATCCATGTAGGTAAAGGCAATGAGATTTAACAAGTTACCCCATGGGTTCATGAGTTTATTTCCATGTCCTAGTCAATAAAGCTTGAGAAGTTCAAACCTCACCATTGGATTGGTTTTGGAAGAATTGGCATGGCAAGGTTGATTTGGTTTATCACATTTCAAGGTTATTAGATTTGACTCAAAAGTACAAGGGGTTGATTGGAGAAGTTGTCATGTTTGGGAAATGCCTTGTTCCTATTGGTCACAAGAGCATATTTATCTCAAATTTCAAGATATGGAAGTGGTTTTGGTGGCTATGAGTCCTCATTATCATCCTCAACAACTTCTATTTACAAAGCAAGAATGTTGGTGCAAGAAGTTTGTTCAAGCTTATCAAAGTTCCTCAAAGCACTTTCTTGATCTAGAAGCTAGGGTTTTGAACTTCAAAGGAGTATATCTTGCTCACCTTTTGGTATTTTTGAGTTATTCCAAAGAAATAATTCTCTTCAAAGGATTGTTAATAAATCACTTCAAAGGTTCCAAGGATTTTTCATGAGAAAGAGCCTTGATGAGGAAGAAAGTTTACAAGTCCTCTAGATGAATCCCCAATTTTCCATGTGTGACTTCAAATGGCCATAACTTGGTAAATTTTTATCACCTTGAGTCCATTCTTTTTCCATAATGATATTTAAGATGTTAACTTTATGCCTTCTTTTATATGCAAAGTGGGAAAATGGATGGAAGTTGCCTTAAAGATGCAAAAGATTATAGGTCATTTCATGATTTTTTTGCCAATTTCAACAAGTCATAACTTGCTCAAATTTTGGAGACTTTGAATGATTCAAGTTTCAAAATGTCATTCAAGAGATCTACTTCATGTCATCTTTTTTGGTCAAGAGCAAATTCCAAGTGGAAGGCCATGTTTGGATGCAAGGCATTATAGGTCATTTTTGAAGAAGAATTTGGAATATTTCTAAGTATAGAAAGTCAACCCTTTTTTCCAACTTTGACTCAATGCAACCTTCAGCTCAAGAATCCATTTGACTCCATTCTTTTTCCATTGCAAAGCTTATAACCTCATCTTTCTAAAGCATCAAGAATCATGCCTTAATACCCCTTGAGTTGAGAATGCCATTGTTTCAAAAATGGTAACTTGGAATTGAAGTTTCCTTGTAAGTCAGAATTTGAATTTCATGTTACAATCTCTAAACCTCAAATTAACATGCGTTTTGGGTATAAAAATGATTAGCCAACTTTCCCAAGTGGATTAGTGCATCAAAACGCAAGAATTGGATGAGTTTTGGTGAAGTTTGGGTCACACTTCACTCGTGCATCAGGTTTGCACGAATTCCCTCCAAAACACATCATTCACTCTTCCTTTTGATCCCATTCGCTTCTCCTATAAATAGATGTACTATCCCATTCATTTTCCCAAGCTTGGATAGCTAGAATCATCCTGCCAAACTTGTTTCACAACTCATAATTCAGTAACTTCAAAATCCATTCTCGAGCCTTTTTCAATCCAATTTTTCCATCAACTCACCTTCCTTGATCTTCCCTGAAGCTAACCACATAATCACATTCAAGAATCGTGCCCTATACTGCTCCATAGAAGTCCAGTTTCAGAGCTCTGAAACTCAACTTCTATAGGTAGATTCCTTCATCAATTCTTCAAAACTCTGATATCATTGTGTTGCTCTCATTGCCCTGGTTCTAGTCGCAACACTTACCTTTTATTGGAAACACGTTTTGACCATGAAATTTCAAATCCATTTTCAAAACTTTCCTTCCAAATTGCTTGAGCTACAATTTATATAAATTTGGCGCGAGGATGTGGTTGTCTTCGTCTTGAAGAGACGAAACGAATGGCATCGGTGTAACGCCCGAAATTTAATTAATTATTTAATTAAATTATTTTTGGAATATTTAAGAAGTTTTATTATAATTAAATTGGATTTATTTTATTAAGTGGAGAAATAATATTAGAGATATAATATTATGTGGTGAAATAATATTAGAAGTGTAATATTATTTAAATGTGGGTTTATTTTAGGAGAATATAAGTAATAAGGGGGGTGTATTGGTTTTAAGCCCAATATGGAATAATAGAATAATAGAGTTATTTTATTGTTGTTGGAATAGAATAGAAAGAGAAGCAGTAGAAGAAATAAGGATTTGGAGGAGAACGTGCAAACTCTTGGAAAAAGTGGAAAACGGCAAGAACGAGAATTCAACCAAAAATTGTAGAGCGACCTTCAATCCAAGGTAAGGGTGGGGTTCTAACTCTATAATTGGGTTTATGATGATTTGTATGTGGGATTAGTGATGATTGTTGTCTTGTTCTTGAATTGGATGTATATGATGATGTATGATGAAGATTTAATGAATTTTAGATGGATTAATTTTGATGGTACTTGTGTTACATGTTGTAATAATATAATAATGAAGTAGTATTTAAGAGGATGGCTTACTACAGTAGCGATTTATTTTTAGTAGAAAATGGGAGGCACTAGTTTTTCATGTTGTAGGGGCATTAGTAATAAATATCACTTGGAGTTAACTGGCTTATTGTAGCAATGTGGGAAAGAATTGGTATTTTTCACGGTACTGTAGCAATGTAAGGCAGTTAGTGGCATAGAAGCTTTTGTTTACAACTATGCAGCGCAGTAAAGGAAGTAATATTTAAGAGCAATGGCATTTTTCACTTGCTTACTGTTGTACCCCAAAATTTTCCCTCTCATTTATCAAGACTTTTCTCACAAGACTTCTTTGACTCAGGACAAGATTAGGGTTTGGTCAGCTCAAGACATTTCATCTTAAACTGATAACCCAAAATTAGGGTTTGAGTTTCACAGGGATTTTTGGATTACAAATGCTTCATGTGACTTTCATACATCATCTTGGACCCTAAGATTGCTCATGATAAGTTTCAAGCCTTGAACCACATTTTGGATTAGTCAGTTGGACAGTTGACCTAAAAATCAGTTGTATTGGGGAAAAGTCAACCATGGCCAATTTACAGTCAAACTTCATAATTTTTTATCCACATAAATATTTTAGACTCATATGCACCATTTGATCAAGTTTGGATCACAACTCCTCAAGAAATTTGATCAAATCATCAAAAGGGCAAAATGGTCAAAATTAGGGTTTTTGACTGAGAAAGGGAAATTTCTGATTTTTAACCTAGCCAATGATCAATTGAGTTCAAGCATGATTTCAAAGATTCAATGGCATCATCTTGACATAATTACATGGTTCAAAAGATCTCAAGTTCATTAGATTGACAGATGAAATTTGCAGTCAACTGATCAAAAGTCAATTGTGCACTGAAAAGTCAAACTTTGACTTTTTGGTCAAAATCAAGTACCAAGGGTCATAATTCATCAAGATATGTCAAAATATGAAACTTGTTCACCAAGAAAACCAAATTTGAAAATTAGGGTTTTAATTTGAAAATTTTCATAACTTAGAATTTTTCTAAGTATAAAAATTTTCTTATTTTTTCTCAACTTTTCACCACTTTTTCACCATGATGCATTTTGATTCAAGAAAAGTTACAAACATAAAAGTTATGAATTTGTGAATGTAGGCCCATGAACTAAATAACTTAGTGAAATTTTGCCCTAATTTAGGCAGGTTTTGGACCCAACTTCATGGCAACTTTTCACCTAGTTCCAAGAGGTATCTCAAAATTCATTTCGAAGATGGATTATAAATCACATTGCAAGCTTTCCAAAATGTCAAAGAACTCTCCAAGATCATTTTTGAGTAGGGAGAATCGAAGAGAGGAATTTGGCATTTTCTCACTTTTGTTCAAGCCATTTTCACATAGAATCAAGTTACAAATCAAACCTATGCTGGTTATATCTTTATTTACAGGTCCTAAGCTTGCTATACACTCCATAATTAAATGCATATTCAGTTTACAAAGCCTTTACCTTTGCCTTTAAAGCTTTACACAAGATGTATTTCCATTTTGGGCAAAAAGGTTACATTGCCATTTTCATAAAGATGAACTTTTGCAACTTTGTCAATCTTGAGCATTGAACTTGTCCCCTTGATGCATACAAACCACACAGGTCTCAAGCAAGTTGTACAAGCTCATGCCAAACCTAAGCAAGCTGGTACAAGCATGTGAAGCATGGGTTTTGTCACTTTGCTTCAAGTACAAGAAAGTTGGCAAAAAGGCTAGCATTGATAGATCTGTTGGGAAGCTGACTTTAGATCACTTCTATACAAATATGCAAACTTTGTACAAGGCATAACATGCTTGGCTTGCACCTAGAACACTCTGAAACTAAAAAACACCACAAAACTGCCCAAGCTCACAGTTTTCTGCAAAAGCACAACCAACTCTCATTTGGCTCGTGCGTTTTATGTTGAATCAATTCAAAAATCTTAAAAACTTGCTACCTAGTCAATCCAAGCCATCACCCTGGTTCTGTAACCCCTGTTTCAGCATCTGCATTTTCAACTTGGAAGCTTGCAGTTGGACTTGGTCAGGGAGTTCCAGCCATCCTCAAAGCAAGATAAGCATTGGAATAGGTTCAGGGAAGTTCAAGGAAGCTTAAACAATAACCAGGCCTCCATTAAAGTCCCTACATTTCCCTACTCGATTCCAGCTGAAGGAGGTATTTTCTTAAACTCTATCTCTTTATTTAGGCAACCTCAAGCCACGATTTGTAAAGAAAAAATGTAGTCCTTATCATAACGAATTTGTACATACCATTACTTTGCATTTATATTACTTGTGCTAAGAGAGTTTGAAGATTGAAAACTCTGAAAAAGTTAGGTCACGAATTAGGGATTCAAAAACTCTCTTTGATCTTTAAGAGTTAGGTTACATAATTTATATGGTTGGAATCGTGAGCTCAAATGCCACATTTTTCATGTTATGAGTTTTTGTTTTTATGCAAGCATAAGCAAGTTACAGGTTTGAACATGGAAGCGCGCGAAGGAGAGAACGAAGGACAGGGATGAAGTGCTTCTGGGCTTTTTGGCGCCTTGGCCTTTTTGTTTTTGTTATTTGCACCCCCTGACTTGCTACTGCATCCCCCTGAATTAACTATTTTATACTTTTGTATTTTTTTAAATATATTTTCATATTTAATAATTTTTTTTTAATGATAAAAAACCCAAAAAATTATTTCTTTATTTTTACACTTTTATTTTATTTTTTTAATTATTTTTCACATAAAAAAAATTAATTTATTTGAATAAGATAGAATTTATTTTTCTTAAATAAGTTGTAAACATAATTAAAAATACTTAATATTTTTATTATACATTTTATACTCATAAATACTTATTTTCTACACATATTTAATTTTTAATATTTACATATAATATTATCGATTATTTTCTTATACAAAAAAATACACAAAATATTAGTATGAAACATTATTTTCTTTTAATTAAAAATTAGGGTTTCATCCATTTCAAAAAGAATTAAATATTATTTTATTTTTCCTTATTTTTAGGTTTAAGTTAAATGTTCCTTTTATACAAAAACAAGACATAAAAAACATTTTTCTAACATGAACATTGCCTTGCATTTTAAATATTTGTATTATATTTATTTAAATTCGCGCATATTCGATTTGGTTGTAATAATATATTTAGCTTTATATTTGTGCAAATCCCCATTCAAACTTGTATTCCCTCCTCCCATAAAAATTGTTGTAATAGCTTAGTTTATTTTACGCAATTTATCGCTTTATATACTATGACTAGTAATTAGGATTTGCATGACAAGAACAAAAACAAAGTAAAATAGAAAAAAACCCTAAATGCAAGACAAAAGCATGAAAATGACACACTTTGCACACAAGCACCCTTAGGGTTTCTCCCACTTGGTTGCCTAAATTAAAATAGCCATGTTACGCACGCGAAGTATCTTGGCAAAACAAAACAAATATAAAGATCATAGTCCCTCGACGACGCTATTCAAAGGTTGCCTAAAACAAAATGATCTTGGTCCCTCAAAAGTACTAAGATACTTGGCAACATTGCTATCATGGTTGTACGATGACCCACGCCCGTCCCGTTTACATCCAAAGATAGGTTTGCTTACCAAATCAATGGTAAGTCAACAATGTCAAAGGAATAAAAATGTACAAGAAAGACATTTGAGTAGGTAAATAGCTTCTAAGTTACTTGCTCCATTTCAAACAATCCTTGCTATTTTCAAAAACAAACACACACACATTTCAAAACATCTTACAAAACATTGAAAACATTTTCAAAAGACAAACATCTTTGTATACATTCTTACGAACGAGAATCATTACAAAGATTACCTAAGCAAATGGCCTCTTTTACAAAATACTTTCAAAATCACACCAAACACCATTTCAAACAAAACAAAGCAAGTGATCTAAACAAGTAACTAAGAGCCCATGGAAAACCATGGATGAAAAGGGTGCTAGCACCTTCCCTTTTCATAATCTACCCCTCGAACTCAAGAAAACATCTCAAAGGTCTTTCCTGTGCTTTTTTACCTTTCCTTTTGGATAAAAGAAAAGTCGGTGGCGACTCTTGCTAACCGCGACATTTGCGATAAAACGCAAACCCTCAAGTTAGTTCTCCCACCGTATCACACTTACAAACTGTAGCATTAATGAAGAAGTAGTGCCTAGAACATAAAGTAGCATTTGGAATTGTTTTGGCTATTCTGTAGCGCTAAAGGTAATAAAGTAACACTTAATTGCTTTTGTTTTACAATGCAGTAGCAATATAAAATGAAGTAGTGGTTAGGAGGATAAAATGAAGTAGTGGTTAGGAGGATACTTGGTTGCTTACTGTAGCGCATGGAATTTATATTTGATGGCGTATTACTTTCTCCTGTAGCGCATTTGCAGTGAGGTAGCATTGGGAGGCATTTGTTTTGGTCACTTACTGTAGCAATGTTTGAGAAGCATTATGTCGGAGAATTAAATTTTTTTGTTACTGTAGCGAAATTTAAGAAGTAATTATGTCCTGGTTTACAAATACAAGTTGTTAATAATATTGTGTTGATGATTTATAATAAATACATGATGTTTGATAAATTATTTTGATGATCTGAGATGTTGATTAATTGAGATGTTTTTGAGACGATAAATTGAGATGTTTTGAGATGTTAAATTGAGATGTTTTGAGATGATTTGAGATGTTGTTAACTTGGGTGTTATCATTACATTCATGGTTATGTCGCATACATTGCATTTTTGAGATGGAGCTTATGCTCGTTGAGATGGCCTGGATTGGCAAATTTTGAGATGAAGGCTATGCCTTGTTAATGCCTCTATTAATTGGAAAAATTTTTAGATGGGAGTTCTGCTCCAATGGTACCACATGCATTTGCATAGTATTGAGTCGCATTATATGATTTCATAAAGAAGTGTATTTTGATGTTGATGAATGTATATTATTATTGAGATTGTTGTTGATTATGAGATGAGAAGTGGTGATGCTGTTGATCTAATTTAATATATTAATTGTCATGCGCTTTATTATATTGTTAGATATCTCACCCCTTCTGTTTGAATGTTGCCCCTATGTTGTTAACGTGTAGGTAATCGAGAGTGAAGGATGTATACCTTTAGTAGTTCGAGTCGGTATCATTGCTCTGATATGTAACACTCAGGGGGATGAACGTTTGCTGATTTTTGACCGTTGATTTTCAGTTGTTGAATTTTAAGTTGATTATTATTAAATATGAGATGTTTCTAAGTTGTTTTTTTGATTAAAGATGTTATTGAGAATTCCGCTGCATAGTTGTTGAATTAATCAATTAAAGATGTTTTGATGATGGTTCATCCGATGTTTGAAAAAGTGTTATATATCCACGATGAATGCAATGAATTTTGTTAGAAGAATTTGTGACGTCCTAATTCATTTGTATGATTGAAATTTTATAACTCTGATTTATTTTGCATAATTGCTTGGGGTAGAATTAGGGTGTTACAAAGTTGGTATCAGAGAAAAAGGTTGGTCCGACCTTGTCGTCGAGTCGTAGTTGTATAACAGTCGAGTATTGTTATTTGAGTTCTAATCGTTGTTTATGTTGTAGTGAGAAGTTGAGATGGCTGGAAGGAATGATGTTGCTCTTGCTGCTTCTCTAGAAGCAATGGCTCATGCAATGGAAAATCATCCGAATGCTGGATCTCGTAGCTTGGCGACTTTCTAAAGAGAGAA
The DNA here is from genome assembly GCA_948472305.1 of Vicia faba. Taxonomy (NCBI): domain Eukaryota; kingdom Viridiplantae; phylum Streptophyta; class Magnoliopsida; order Fabales; family Fabaceae; genus Vicia; species Vicia faba. The sequence goes on from OX451736.1 coordinate 1,601,276,885, forward strand.
TCCACCTACGTTCAAGGGAAAGTATGATCCCGACGGAGCATTAGAGTGGTTGAAAGAGATTGAGAGCATCTTTCGCGTGATGGATTGCACTCCAGCGCAGAAGGTTCGTTATGGTACTTATATGCTGGCAGTCGAGGCTGATGACTGGTGGCTAGAGACTTGTCAGAAGTTAGAAGCTGCAGGTGAGAATGTCACTTAGGCTGTGTTCCGTAGGGAGATTTTGAGAAAGTATTTTCCTGAAGATGTCCGTGGTAAGAAGGAAATTGAGTTCCTTGAGCTGGAGCAAGGAAATATGTTTGTTGTTGAGTATGCTGCCAAGTTTGCTGAGTTGGCCAAGTTTTATCCGCATTACGCTGAGGAAAATGCTGAGTTTTAAAAGTGTATTAAGTTTGAGAATAGGTTGCACCCGGAGATTAAGAAAGCAGTTGAATATCAGAAAATCTGTGTCTTTGCCGATTTGGTTGATAGTTGCAGGATTTATGAAGAGGATAATAATGCTCATTACAAGATTATCAGTGAGAAGAGGGGTAAGCACCAACAGAATCGTGGTAAACCTTATGATTCCCCAACTGGTAAGGGTAAACAGAGAGTTGTTCATGGACAGAGGACTAGTGGGGGAGATGCTCCTGCTGGTGTGATTTGCTCTAAGTGTGGGAAGTCTGGGCACAAGAGTAATGTGTGCACTGCTGAAGTGAAGAGGTGTTTCCGTTGTGGCAAGAACGGACATGTTGTATCTGAGTGTGAGCGTAAAGATGTGGTTTGTTTCAACTGTAGAGAAGAAGGGCACATTGGTAGTCAGTGTCTGAAACCGAAGAGGGCTCAGTCAAGTGGTAAAGTGTTTTCTTTAGTGGAGGATCAGACAACTACCGAGGACAGACTTATTAGAGGTACATGTTTCATTAATAGTACTCCTTTAATTACTATTATTGATACTAGTGCTACACATTGTTTTATTGCTGCTGACTGTGTTGAAAGATTGGGTCTTGTGTTGTAGGATATGGATTCACTTCGCAGGAAAACTATCTAAATCAACCTTGTAAGAATTCCTCCACAACTCAAAGAGCTAGCTTCAAGGATCCCTAAGAACTCTCCATTCACCGAGAGGCATGGTCGTCTACTCAACTTGGTCACTTCCAACACAGAGGAGGATATGATGAAGGTTCTCTTCCAGTTCTTTGACCCTTTGCATCATTGCTTCCCATTCCCTGACTATCAACTTGTGCCCACTTTAGAAGAATTCTCTCAACTTCTGAGGATTCCTATTCTCAATCAACTACCCTTCAATGGTACGGAAAGAGATCCAAAGCCAGAAGAGATTGCTCAAGCCCTGCACTTGCACTCATCTGATGTCATAACTCATTGGGAAACTAGAAGTGGTGTCAAAGGCTTCTTGGCAAAGTTTCTGTTTGAGAAGGCCCAAAGCTGTTGGAATTCCCTAGATTTGCAAGCTTTTGAGGAGATTGTAGCTCTTCTCATCTATGTGATGGTTTTGTTCCCTAATCCTGACCAACTCATAGATGTAAGCGCTGTCAAAATATTCATGTCTTGCAACCCGGTGCCTACATTGCTTGGGGATATCCTACACTCTTTTCACACTCGTACAATGAGGAAAAGAGGTGTTCTTATGTGTTGTACTCCTCTCCTAGAAAGATGGTTTATTTCTCATCTTCCCCAATCAGTCTTGAAGAATGAGCAAGGTTTGAGGTGGTCACAAAGGTTAATGACACTTAAACATTAAGATATTCATTGTGTTCTCGATCCAAAGAGAATGTTATCATTGTTGACCATTATGGGGAATTCCATAATGTCCCTCTACTTGGCATTAGGGGAGGCATCACCTATAACCCATGCTTAGCTCTAAGACAGTTTGGTTATGCCCGAAGGGATGGCCCACATGATATGCTGATTCAAGGATTGGTTTTCGACTACGACAACGATGATCAAGGACTTCGCCAAAGATTCATCCGAGCTTGGAGGATGCTAAACAAGGTGGATAATAAGACTTTGGGACACAAGAATTCCATCCCTCTTGAGCCTTACCTCAAGTGGGTATGAACCCGCGCTCAAAGTCTTATGATGCCTTATCCCTCCATTCTCCCAGTGATTATTGAGCTTGTTAAGGAAGGAGAAGTTCCATACACTATCCTACATCCTGACATGCCGACATCACTCGAAGACCTACAAAGGGATTAGATACAACTTAAAGGAGAGCGCGATACTTTCAAAGCCCAATTCTACGCAAGCGAGAAGAAGGTTTTGGAACTCACTCGGCTACTTCATGAAGAGAAGACTCTCAATACCTACATTGCACCAAAGAGGATGTGCAATGTCTTTTTACCTTAGAATTTTGTATTATTTTGCCCACGGGGCATTGATGTACTCAAATTCTATCTTATTAATATGACGTGTGTTTATTTTTTATTTAAAACAAATTTGAATTTCTAAATCCTTGAAAGCATTGCATGAATACGTATCATTCATCATAAACATAAACAGGTCTTTGCAACAAGTTTCCTCATCTCTCTACTGTTTATTTCAGTAAGATGGATCTCGAACAGACGGTCAAAGACCTACAAGCTCAGAATACACAATTTCAATAGTTACTCATGACCTTAGCCAAGGGGCAAGAGGAGCTGAAGACTCTGCTAGAAAAAGAGAAAGAGAAAAAGAAGAAGAAACCAACTAGTGTGGTAATCATGGGCAGAAGGTTTCAGGGACAAGCTATAAGGACCTTAGATTCTCCAACAACATCTGATGAAGGGGAAAGAAAAGGAAAAGAAACGGAAGTACCATCAGATTCTAAAGAAGAAGAGGAAGAGGGGGACTACTCTAAACAACAATACCCTCCGGCTGATGACAAGTACAAACACCTTGAAGAGCGATTAAGCGCTATGGAAATCCAGAGACTACCAGAGCTAGATTTTGAAGAGTTGGCGCTGGTGTCAGGGATTGTGATCCTACCAATGTTTAAAGTGCCACTATTTTCCAAGTATGATGGAGTGTCTTTCCCTAAAATGCACCTCAGATCATATGTCAGGAAGATTCAGCCATATTCTGCTGACAAAGACTTATGGGTCTACTTTTTCCAAGACAGTTTATCAGGAACGCAACTTGATTGGTTCTACCAGTTGGAAAGGGCTGACGTCCACAATTGGGAAGACTTGGAAGCAGCTTTCTACAAACAATACCAGTACAACGCCGATTTGGCGCCTACCCGTACTCAGCTTCACAGTATGGCAATGGTTTCCAATGAGGGCTTCAAAGATTACGCGCAAAAGTGGAGAGATCTAGCCGGAAGGGTGCAACCCCCTCTATCTGAAAGGGAGTTGGTGGACATGTTCTTGGGAACTCTATCAGACCCTTTCTTCAATCATCTGATTGGGAGTTCTTCTGCAGGGTTTACTGAATTGATTTTAACCGGAGAAAGGGTGGAAGCTGGTATAAGAAGTGGGAAAATTCAGAAGGACGCGTCTGCCTCTACAGCTGTGAAAAAGCCCTTTACTGGAAGAAAGGAAGTGTCTGCTGTTTATTCACAGAGGAATCAGGGAAGAACTGAACACCGACCAATGGTGGGGGCCGTTATGATCCCGAAGCCTGCATCAGACCAGCCGAGAAATAACCAGCCAAGGGTGGAAAGGCCAGTTCGGCAATTTACCAAGATTAACATGACTCCAGCCCAGGTTCTACCACATATTCTGAAGTTGAATCTGGCCACTTTAAAAGAGGCCCCAAATAATCCCAATACTGCGTCTCCACATTACTATCCGAATGCCAGGTGCACATACCATTCTGAAAGTCCAGGGCACGACACTAACAACTGTTGGGATCTGAAGAACAAAATTCAAGACCTGATAGACACGAAGGAAGTTGAGTTTGAAGCGCCTGAGAAACCAAATGTTATTTCCGCTCCAATGCCTAGGCATGGTCACAATGCCAATGCTATTGAAGAAGATTTGTTTGTTGCTACCGTGGATGAACTGTTGACTCTGCTCCCGACTATTAAGTTGAATTTGTTGAAAGTTGGTATATTCCCAGGTTATGACAAAGACTGCCATGTTTTCCTATCCTCATCATTTGACTGCCCTCTGTTAAAAAAAGGTATCCAACGACTGATGGACAACCAAGAAATTCTGTTTGAGAATGCTCCTATTTCACCCGTTCTAGTTAAAGAAGTTTCAATTATAACCATCTACGCCAATCCTTCCAGGGCCCCTAAAAGACCCGTTAGGATTACACCTGCTCCAAAGACTACTCCACTTAAGATTACAGTGCCCGGGCCGGCCCCTTACAAATCTGATAAAACAGTACCATGGAATTGCGGTGGAGAAATCTACTATCATGGTATTAAACATGATGAACTGATTGCCGAAGGAGAGAGCTCCGAAGAGGAAAATTCCGACATTCGCAATATTGCCGGAACTAGCAAGATTACCCGTAGTGGTAGAATCTTCTCTCCAGAGATTGCTCCTCCAAGGGCAGTCTTTGGACCCGTGGTCGTTCCGAAGATTACCTCTGTACCAGTGATTATACCTGCAAGCGTACTTACCAACAAAGACAACACAATCCCTATCCCTATTTCCACTACTGAGAATAAAGGAAAAAACATTCAAGAAGAGCCTGTCCGGACGAAGGCTCAATCACTAGCTATTCCTGAAACATCCAAGAAGGAGATGGAAGAAATCCTGAGGATAATAAAAAAGAGTGATTATGATGTGGTTGAATAGTTGGGGCAAACCCCTTCCAAGATCTCTATGCTAGCCCTGCTGCTGTGCTCTGAAGAACATGCCAAAGCTCTGGTAAAATTTCTGAAGACAGCTCATGTGCCACAAGAGACGTCTGCTGACCAGTTCCAGGACCGTGTGGCCAGTTTGACAGCTGATAATGGTCTGGGTTTATCTGATGCTGACTTGACACCTAGAGGGAGAAAACACAACGATGCATTACATGTCTCAGTGGAGTGTAGAGGAACAACCCTAGCCCATGTCTTGGTGGACACTGGATCATCTTTGAACGTCTTGCCGAAAAAAGCCCTTGACAGATTGGATTGCGAGGAGATGACTTTAAAACCCAGCAACATAATGGTGAGAGCTTTTGATGGATCGAAGAGGATGGTCCAAGGGGAGGTGGACATCCCAATAAAGGTGGGAACTCAAATTTTCAACTCAACCTTCTATGTGATGGACATCCGTCCTTCTTATTCCTGTCTGTTAGGACACCCCTAGATCCACAATGTCGGTGCTGTCACCTCCACATTGCATCAGATACTGAAGTACCCGGTCCAAGGAAAGATCATAACTGTCCACGGGGAGGAGGAGTACATGATTAGTCATCTGAATTCTTTCCGATATGTGGAGTTAGATGGCAAGTTCATTGATACCCCTTTCCAACATTTTGAAGAAGTCTCTCCAGAAGTAGTAGTGACCAAGGCAGTATCCTCGATTCCTAAGATCACAAGACCTCCGCTTCGAATGTCATCTCTAAAGGATGCAAAGGCAGTAGTGGAAGAGGGAGGATGCACCATCTGGGGGAAGCTTCCAGATATTCCGTACAAATCAGACAAATTTGGCTTGGGGTTTACTTCAACTGGTCAGAAGGCTGTGCGTCGTGCCCGTGCTGGGGGGCCACCTGTGAAGATTAGCAACCAAGGGGTCAATGCAGTAGAAGACAATGAAGAGGATGGTAGCCTGGAAGATTGGATATTTCCTACTGTCAGCGGAGGACTTCGCAACTGGGAAGCCAGAGACTTCATCCCAATAACTTTCATCTCTCAGTAATTTATCTTTTACATTTCTATTGGACTTGTAATATTCACGAACAATTCGAACTTTAAAAACCTTGTGTCTTACCCGAGGCACAATGGTCCATTTGTAAGGGTTTTTATTTCATCTTCATATGGCATTCAATGAATCATGGACGCTTTTTCACATATAAACCTTTTGTGCTCATTGTATTTCTTTTACATTTTATTGTTTTAAGATGGCTATACCCTTACACACACCCACACTCACAAATGCAGGTACCCTTCCATTCCGGATCCCATGGGTAACGATACTGCTATAACCTTCAGTGAATCTGAAGATCTGATCTACCAAGTCAAATACGAAGGTGAGGAAGATTGTGAAGTTCCAGGGGAATTGGCCAGACTATTACAACAAGAGGAAAGAGCTATTCGGTCTCATGAGGAGTTGTTGGATACAATCAATTTGGGTACCGAGGAAGATAAAAAGGAAATCAAAGTGGGTGTCAATCTAGAGCCGAGTGTCAAGGAGCACCTAATTCAGCTATTGCATGATTATGTTGAGATCTTTGCCTGGTCATACGAAGACATGCCGGGACTCGATACAGACATCGTGGTATATCATCTACCCATAAGAGAAGATTGTCCACTAGTGAAACAAAAAGTCCGCCGCATGAGACCTGACATGTCAGAGAAGATCAAAGCAGAAGTTATGAAACAGTTCAATGCTGGAATTTTGGCTGTTACTTCTTATCCTCAATGGGTGGCCAACATTGTTCCTGTACCTAAAAAGGACGGCAAAGTGAGAATGTGCGTGGATTATAAAGATTTAAACAGGGCCAGCCCTAAAGATAATTTTCCACTTCCACACATCGACATTCTGGTTGACAATACAGCCCAGCACAAAGTATTTTCTTTCATGGACGGATTCTCAGGATATAACCAGATTAAAATGGCACCTGAGGACATGGAGAAAACTACATTTGTCACACAGTGGGGTACGTTATGCTACAAGGTGATGCCATTCGGACTGAAGAGTGTTGGGGCAACCTATCAACGCGCCATGGTAGCTTTGTTTCATGATATGATACATCATGAGATAGAGGTCTACGTAGATGACATGATAGCCCGATCACAGACTGAAGAAGAACACCTTAATCACTTGCAAAAGCTGTTTGTCAGATTGAAGGAGTGCAAATTAAGGTTAAACCCGAACAAGTGCACATTCGGAGTCTGGTCCGGTAAACTCTTAGGTTTCATTGTCAGCAACAAAGGCATCGAGGTTGATCCTGCCAAGGTTAAAGCAATACAAGAAATGCCTGCTCCTCGCACTGAGAAGGAAGCCAGGGGATTCTTGGGACGCCTGAACTATATTGCCAGATTCATTTCTCACCTAACATCTACTTGTGAACCAATCTTCAAACTATTGAAGAAAGATCAAGTAGTCTGATGGAATGATGAATACCAGATCTCTTTTGACAAAATCAAGGAGTATTTACAAGAGCCTCCTGTCTTGATGCCACCAGTCGAGGGGAGACCACTAATCATGTATCTAACCGTTTTAGAGAACTCAATGGGGTGCGTATTGGGGCAGCATGACGAGTTTGGCCGAAAAGAGCACGCTATTTACTACCTGAGCAAAAAGTTTACCGACTGTGAAACCAGATATTCACTGCTCGAGAAAACTTGCTGCGCTCTGGTATGGGCTGCTCGCCGGCTAAGACAGTATATGTTAACTCATACCACTTTGCTGATATCTAAGATGGATCCGATAAAGTACTTCTTTGAGAAACCTGCTCTGTCTGGGAGGATAGCTATATGGCAGATGATCCTAACAGAATATGACATACAATACACGACCCAAAAAGCTATAAAGCGCAGCGTACTAGCTGATCATCTGGCTCATCAAGCTGTAGAAGATTACCAGTCCACGAAGTTTGACTTCCCTGACGAAGACATCATGACATTAGACGACGGTGAGGAAATCATGCCATATGACGGACCTGAACAAGGATCCCGATGGACCCTGTTCTTTGATGGGGCATCCAATGCACTTGGTAACGGTATCGGCGCTGTACTTATATCTCTGGAAGGATGCCGTACTCCTTTTACTTCCAGACTTTGCTTCAACTGTACGAACAACATAGCAGAATATGAAGCATGCATCTTTGGTCTCAAGGCTGCCATAGACTTGGGAATCAAATCTTTAGATGTGTTTGGAGATTCAGCTTTGGTCATTAGTCAGATCAAAGGAGAGTGGGACACTAAGCATCCAAACCTTATCCCTTACAAAGAACATGTTTTGACATTGCTACCACATTTCGAGCAGATTACCTTCGAGCATTTCCCGCGAGAAGAAAATAAGCTAGCAGATGCTCTAGATACAATGTCATTTATGTTTAAACTTAATTGGGATAACGAGGCTCCCCAGATCACCATTGAACGAATGGACAAACCAACACACTGTCACGAGATTAATACCGAAGAAATAGTGGACGAGCCTTGGTTTCATGAAGTCAAAAGGTATCTCGAGGCTCAAGAATATCCAGAAGGAGCTTCAGTCAATGACAAAAAGTTCTTAAGGAGATTCTCAGCTAAGTTCTTCCTAAGTAATGGCGTCCTGTACAAACATAATCATGATTCTATTCTGCTCCGTTGTATGGATAAGATTGAAGTTGAAAAGATCATGGCTGAATTTCATGAAGGTACCTTTGGCACTCACTCTAGGGGGCATACGATGGCGAAGAAAATCCTACGGGCAGGCTATTATTGGTCTACCATGGAAGCAGACTGCTATCAACACTCCCGGACCTATCATAAGTGTCGAATCTACGCAGACAAGGTGCACGTGCCTCCGGTTCCTCTAAATGTATTAACAACTCCTTGGCCCTTCGCTATGTGGGGAATCGATATGATTGGGGAGATCAAGCCTACAGCCTCCAATGGACACCGCTTCATTCTAGTGGCCATTGACTATTTCACGAAGTGGGTCGAAGCAGCTTCCTTCGCATCCGTTACTAAGAATGTTGTTGCCCGCTTCATCAAGCAGAATCTTATTTGCCGGTACGATATCCCAGAAAGTATAATCACTGATAACGATACAAACCTTAACAATACTATGATCACCGCCTTGTGCGAGCAGTTCAAGATTCAACATCACAATTCATCCCCCTATCGGCCAAAGATGAATGGTGCAGTCGAAGCTGCTAATAAAAATATTAAAAAGATCATACAGAAGATGACATTCACCTACAAGGACTGGCATGAAATGCTACCGTTTGCTCTCCACGGGTACCGTACCACGACTCGTACATCAACTGGGGCAACACCCTATTCTTTGGTTTATGGCATGGATGATGTCTTGCCTATCGAGGTTCAGATCCCCTCTTTGAGAATCATGAAGGGTGCAGGTTTGAGTGAAGACGATTGGATCCAGACCCGACTTGATCAACTGAACCTGATTGATGAAAAGAGACTTACTGTTGTTTGCCATGGTCAGATGTATCAAAAGCGGATGATCAAGGCCTTCAACAAGAAAGTCAGACGCCAAGTATATCAAGTTAGAGATCTAGTGATCAAGCGCATCATCTTGCCACAAAGTGATCCTAGGGGAAAATGGACTCCTACCTATGAAGGACCATTTGCTAATGGGCCACAATTTCTTCCAAGAATCATTATCCAAAAGTTATGCACGACCCATTGACCCAAAGGGGAGTTATTTCATCATTTTTTATTATTTATCTGAATTTTTTATCACCATTAATTCATTTAATTAAATAAAATATGACAAAAATACTCAAGCATGCATTTTAAATCTTTTTATGCAGCTAATAGGTCTATCATAACTCCAAGATTTCGTGCTCACTCAAGATGGAAAGATTTGGCCATGATTGGTATCAAAAGGGCATGAAAAAGATTGAAAAAAGATCCATGGAAATCAAATCTCAAAAGCATTGAATGCAAAGGTTTTTGGTTGAAATTTCTACCCTAATTCATTCCTCACATAAGTATAAACCTAAACCTAATGCTCAGGACCAAAAGGCTGCGCTCAAAAGCAAATACACACTTTGCATTTTTTTTCAAAAACTTCAAAACTAAAAACACAGTTCCAGCGCAATTCAAAGCAAAATAATCATTCCATTAGCTTGCCAAGGCATCAAGGAAACTTTCTGAATCAAAACCACATCCTCTAACCTCAAGAATTGGTATATAGATGTCAAACTTTCTCAAATTTTTTTCATAATCGTGTTCCAATATGCATGCATTTTTGATACCTTTTGAATATGGATTTACACTAATATGAAGGTTCTGAGACTAATGGTAACCTTTAATTTAACTAACAATGCTTGTAGCGAAATATGCCATTGAAATGTTTTAGGGTTTCTCAAGCTTCAAATTGGGCGTTTGCACACACTGTAAAATCAGGACATCCAATCACCATGGTTAGAATCAGGACATCTGGACGATTCAATCCCACTAGTCGCGCCCTACTTATATGTCCACACGAGCTATTCGCTATTTTCAAAAAGGCTGTGTTTTGGGGGGGTTTAAAACCCCCGCTACCTCTTTTTATTTCAGGGACGAACGGAGAAGAAGATCACGTGGCGAGACCTGGTTGGAGGGTTTGAATTCCAGCGTGTTTTTTTTTATTCTTCCATCATTAACGTCAATTTTGTTTTATATTATTTGTTTGTTATTCTATGTACAACGCGCTCAAACAGCTCAGTTGGTGGACAAGAGGCTTGGTAAACGTTGGGACCTGGGTTCGAATCCCAGGTCCCCCCACTTTATTCCATATTTTTCGTTCTAACATGGTTCTGTGTAGCATGCTTCCTAAGGCCTACCATGCAGCTTCATGTCTTGGCTTGCCACGCACCCCAACAATTCCAATCCAATTGCCTTGATCTGGAGTCCACCATGGGCATCAGTCAAACGTTCCACACACATCCCAGAAAAGTCAAGAGGGCCTTCCTCAAATGGGCCAAATTGCTGGGAATATTGGTTTGCATATTATTTTCTTTCTTTTCATTTTTTTCAATTTATTTGTTTTATTTATTTTAGTTAATTCATCAAAATTAATTTTCATAAAATATAAAAAAAAATCAGAAAAAGTCAAAATAAAAATATGTTTTAATATTTAATTCATAAATAGTTTTTGTAAATAAATTTAATAATTAACTTAGTTTTAATTTTAGGTTTAATTTTAATGTTTTTTTTTAAATAAACTCAAAAAATGTAGAAATTAGGGTTTTAATGCTTTTTTATTCTTTTTCTTTTCTTTTACCATATTTAATTATTAATTATTTTGTAAATAAATTTGTCATTAAATAATTAGGTTAAAACTAGATACAACTTAAACATTTTTTAATAAATTAAAAAATAGTTTAGAATTAGGGTTAATTCCAATTTAATTTTCTCATTAAACCCCATAAATACAAAAAACTCCAAAAAAAATTCTTTCTTTTATTTAAACTTATTTAATTTATTAATTGTAATGTAATTTCTTTAAAGGGTCCAACACCCTCGCTTTCGATTATAATTTCGTTTCGCGCACTTATTTTATTTCTTTTTATAAATTTCATGTAATTACCCCAAAGCCTTGTAATAGATTAATTAGGATATTTATCTTTCCGCATTTTTATTTTATTCAAATCGGGTCTTGGATTAATTTGGCGATGTAGACCCGCGCCTTTGTAATAGCGTAGGACTTTTAATTCCGCACCCTTTAACTGTTAATAATTTGCATGAAAGAATGAATGCCAAAAATAAAAACAAAGCGTAGATCCCCAATGCATGAACAAGATAAACATAATTGAAAATGACACACAATTCACACACCACCCCTAGGGTACGTCTCACTGTTGCCTTGCCCCTTGAAAAGTGGTCGTCGAGTAGAGGACGTTTTAGTAAGTCCTCATGTCCATGAACATGGCATGAGGGTAGCTTCTAAGGTGTCTTCCTATTGCTCTGGTGACCACAATGTCCTGAACCCTCGAATTGACCCGAACACCTCCAACGGTGGTGCTACCTACCTCTCAATGGTGGGATGGCACTATCTTAAGGACATTTACACAGACGAATTCCTTAGGGTAGGTAGATGACTCGTAGATACTTGCTCTAATTTCAAAACAAATCAAAAACTTCTTTTAACACCGACACCTTTCAAAAAGCTTTCAAAAGCAATTTTTCAAACACTCTTGAGGACTGATACAAGAGTCGAACTGAAATTTTCAAAGAAACTTTTTCAAACCCACTCACCTTGAAAAGCAAACAAACAATTTTGAAAACACAAATGAGCAAGTATCTAAGAGCCCATGGATAACCATGGATAGAAAGGGTGCTAACACCTTCCCTTTCTATAAATCTACCTCCCGAACCGAGAGCAATCTCAATAAGGAATTTTTCTGTGCTTTTGTCCTTTCCATTTGGAGAAAATAAAAGACGGTGGCGACTCTTGCTTCCGCGACATTTCGCGAACCAGCGTTAAACAGTCAGTTCCGGATCCACCGATCACAATGGCACTACTCTCGCAACATAATTTTTGTTAATTACTTCAACTTCAAGACATGAAGAATCCACATATCCTCAGCAGCAGTCAAGGATTTATTTTCCTCAGCAATACAACAAATCAGCTTACATGCGCATACATTACATCCACATATCATAAACATTGACAAAACACATATATTGCATCATACATTTCATGCAACATAACTTTGTGCTTCAGCTAACATTTTACCCTTTTCAGGATAAGATTAACAGCTACCATTTAACAATATGCAATCAAGATACAATTTAGATACGCTCCAGACACGGAATCCATTCTATTACTTATTCGGAATTCAACGTTCAGATACAGTTCAGATGCGCTCCAGATACGGAAGCCATTCTGATACTCATTCAAATTTCACACTCTTGATACAGTACGGATACGCTCCAGACATGGATGCCATTTTGTTTCTCATTCAGATTTCAAGTCTCCAGATACGCTCCAGACACGGTTGTCATTCTGTCACTTATTCAGATTCAAGTACAGATACAGTTTAGATGCGCTCCAGACACGGAAGCCATTCTATTACTCATTCAGATCCAACTTCAAGATACAGTTCAGATACGCTCCATATAGGGATGACATTCTGATACTCATTCAATTTTCAAATTCAGATACAACTCGGATACACTCCAGACACGAACCCTATTATATTGCTCATACAGATTCAGTCTCCAGATACAGTTCGGATACGTTCCAGATACGGATACCATTCTGATACTTATTCTTTTGACTTACAACGTATAATTCAACAAACATTCTTGGATGGCATCTACAAGCCCATCTCCAACAAGATTCTATCGCCTCTCCAAATGGCATCTTTAAGCCCATTCCCTCAACTACACTTTGACGAGTGCAAATTTATAGGCACTCTAGTGTCCAATCATCTTTTACCTTCGAGTCACGAACGACAAAACTCGCCAATCTAACTCTTCAAGTTCAAGAAGATTGAACAGGGGCAGTTGTTGTACCACAAAATTTTCCCTCTCATTTATCAAGACTTTTCTCACAAGACTTCTTTGACTCAGGACAAGATTAGGGTTTGGTCAGCTCAAGACATCTCATCTTGCACTAATAACCCAAAATTAGGGTTTGAGTTTGCACAGGGATTTTTGGATCACCAATGCTTCATGTGACTTTCATACATCATCTTGGACCCCTAAGATTTCTCATGATAAGTTTCAAGCCTTGAACCATATTTTGGATCAGTCAATTGGACAATTGACCTAAAAATCAGCTGTATTGGGGAAAAAGTCAACCATGGCCAATTTACAGTCAAACTTCATAATTTTTTATCCACATCAATATTTTAGACTCATATGAACCATTTGATCACGTTTGGATCACAACTCCTCAATAAATTTGATCAAATCATCAAAAGGGCAAAATGGTCAAAATTAGGGTTTTTGACTAAGAAAGGGCAATTTTTGATTTTTAACCTAGCCAATGACCAATTGAGTTCAAGCATGATTTCAAGGATTCAATAGCATCATCTTGACCTAATTACATGGTTCAAAAGATCTCAAGTTCATTGGATTGACAGATGAAATTTGTAGTCAACTGATCAAAAGTCAACTGTGCACTGAAAAGTCAAACTTTGACTTTTTAGTCAAAATCAAGTACCAAGGGTCATAATTCATCAAGATATGTCAAAATATGAAACTTTTTCACCAAGAAAACCAAATTTGAAAATTAGGGTTTTAATTTGAAAATTTTCATAACTTAGAATTTTTCTAGGTATAAAATTTTTCTTATTTTCCCCCAACTTTTCACCACTTTTTCACCATGATGAATTTTGATTCAAGAAAAGTTCCCAACATGAAAGTTGTAGTCCTCCATGAAATCTACAAATTTTATTCACAAAATTTTCCCTAAAGATGCTTGGATCTCAAGTTATGAATTTGTGAATGTAGGCCCATGAGCTAAATAACTTAGTGAAATTTTGCCATAATTTAGGCAGGTTTTGGACCCAACTTCATGGAAACTTTTCACCTAGTTCCAAGAGTTATCTCAAAATGCATTTCGAATATGGATTATAGAGCATATTTCAAGATTTCTAAAATGTCAAAGAACTCTCCAATATCATTTTTTAGTAGGGAGAATCGAAGAGAGGAAGTTGGCATTTTCTCACTTTTGTTCAAGCCATTTTCACATAGAATCTAGTTACAAATCAAACCTATGCTGGTTATATCTTGCTTTACAGGTCCTAAGCTTGTTATACACTCCATAATTAAATGCATATTCAGTTTACAAAACCTTTATCTTTGCTTTTGAAGCTTTACACAAGATGTATTTCCATTTTGGGCAAAAAGGTTACATTGCCATTTTCATAAAGATGAACTTTTGCAACTTTATCAATCTTGAGCATTGAACCTGTCCCCTTAATGCATACAAACCACACAGGTCTCAAGCAAGTTGTACAAGCTCATACCAACCCTAAGCAAGTTGGTACAAGCATGTGAAACATGGGTCTTGTCACTTTGCTTCAAGTACAAGAAAGTTGGCAAAAGGGCTAGCATTGATAGATCTGTTGGGAAGCTGACTTTAGATCACTTTTATACAAATATGAAAACTTTGTACAAGGCATAACACGCTTGGCTTGCACCTAGAACACTCTGAAACTAAAAAACACCACAAAACTGCCCAAGCTCATAGTTTTCTGCAAAAGCACAACCAACTCTCATTTGGCTCGTACGTTTTATGTTGAATCAATTTAAACATCTTAAACACTTGCTACCTAGTCAATCCAAGACATCACCCTGGTTCTGTAACCCCTGTTTCAGCATCTTCCATTTTCAACTTGGAAGCTTGCAGTTGTACTTGGTCAGGGAGTTCCATCCATCCTCAGAGCAAGATAAGCATTGAAATAGGTTCAGGGAAGTTCAAGGAAGCTTAAACAATCACCAGGCCTCCATTAAAGTCCCTACATTTCCCTACTCGATTCTAGATGAAGGAGGTATTTTCTTAAACTCTATCTCTTTATTTAGGTAACCTCAAGCCATGATTTGTAAAGAAAAAATGTAGTCCTTATCATAACGAAGTTGTACATACCATTACTTTGCATTTATATTACTTGTGCTAAGAGAATTTGAAGATTGAAAACTCTGAGAAAGTTATGTCACGAATTAGGGATTCAAAATTTCTCTTTGATCTTTAAGAGTTAGGTTACATAATTTATATGGTTGGAATCGTGAGCTTAAATGCCACATTTTTCATGTTATGAGTTTTTGTTTTTATGCAAGCATAAGCAAATTACAGGTTTGAACATGGAAGCGCGTGAAGGAGAGAACGAAGGGCATGGATGAAGTGCATCTGGGCTTTTTGGCGCCTTGGCCTTTTTGTTTTTGTTATTTGCACCCCCTGACTTGCTACTGCACCCCCCTGACTTAACTATTTTATATTTTTGCATTTTTTAAATATATTTTCATATTTAATAATTTTGTTTTTTTTTCTGAATGATAAAAAATCCAAAAAATGATTTCTTTATTTTTACACTTTTTTTTTATTTTTTTTTATTTTTCACATAAAAAAAATGAATTCATTTGAATAAGATAGAATTTATTTTTCTTAAATAACTTGTAAACATAATTAAAAATACTTAATATTTTTATTATACATTTTATACTCATAAATACTTATTTTCTACACATATTTAATTTTTAATATTTACATATAATATTATCTATTATTTTCTTATACAAAAAAATACACAAAATATTAGTATGAAACATTATTTTCTTTTAATTAAAAATTAGGGTTTCATCCCTTTCAAAAAGAATTAAATATTATTTTATTTTTCCTTATTTTTAGGTTTAAGTTAAATATTCCTTTTATACAAAAACAAGACATAAAAAACATTTTTCTAACATGAACATTGCCTTGCATTTTAAATATTTGTATTATATTTATTTAAATTCGCGCATATTCGATTTGGTTGTAATAATATATTTAGCTTTATATTTTTGCAAATCCCCATTCAAACTTGTATTCCCCCCTCCCATAAAAATTGTTGTAATAGCTTAGTTTATTTTACGCAATTTATCACTTTATATACTATGACTAGTAATTAGGGTTTGCATGACAAGAACAAAAACAAAGTAAAATAGAAAAAATCCCTAAATGCAAGACAAAAGCATGAAAATGACACACTTTGCACACAAGCACCCTTAGGGTTTCTCCCACTTGGTTGCCTAAATCAAAATGGCCATGTTAGGCACGCGAAGTATCTTGGCAAAACAAAACAAATATAAAGATCATAGTCCCTCGATGACGCTATTCAAAGGTTGCCTAAAACAAAATGATCTTGGTCCCTCAAAAGTGCTAAGATACTTGGCAACATTGCTATCATGGTTGTACAATGACCCACGCCCGTCCGGTTTACATCCAAAGATAGGTTTGCTTACCAAATCAATGGTAAGTCAACAATGTCAAAGGAATAAAAATGCACAAGAAAGACATTTGAGTAGGTAGATAGTTTCTAAGTTACTTGCTCCATTTCAAACAATTCTTGCTATTTTCAAAAATAAACACACACACACATTTCAAAACATCTTACAAAACATTGAAAACATTTTCAAAATACAAACATCTTTGTATACATTCTTACGAACGAGAATCATTACAAAGATTGCCTAAGAAAATGGCCTCTTTTACAAAATACTTTCAAAATCACACCAAACACCATTTCAAACAAAACAAAGTAAGTGATCTAAACAAGTAACTAAGAGCCCATGGAAAACCATAGATGAAAAGGGTGCTAGCACCTCCCCTTTTCACAATCTACCCCCCGAACTCAAGAAAACATCTCAAAGGTCTTTCCTGTGCTTTTTTACCTTTCCTTTTGGATAAAATAAAAGTCGGTGGCGACTCTTGCTAACCGCGACATTTGTGATAAAATGCAAACCCTCAAGTCAGTTCTCCCACCGTATCACACTTACATATTGTAGCATTACTGAAGAAGTAGCGCCTAGAAGATAAAGTAGCATTTGGAATTGTTTTGGCTATTCAGTAGCGCTAAAGGTAATAAAGTAACACTTAATTGCTTTTGTTTTACAATGCAGTAACAATATAAAATGAAGTAGTGGTTAGGAGGATAAAATGAAGTAGTGGTTAGGAGGATACTTGGTTGCTTACTGTAGCGCATGGAATTTATATTTGATGGCGTATTACTTGCTCATGTAGCATATTTAGAGTGAGGTAGCATTGGGAGGAATTTGTTTTGGTCACTTACTGTAGCAATATTTGAGAAGCATTATGTAGGAGAATTAAATTGTTTTGTTACTGTAGCGAAATTTAAGAAGTAATTATGTCCCGGTTTACAAATACAAGTTATTAATAATATTGTGTTGATGATTTATAATAAATACATGATGTTTGATTAATTATTTTGATGATATGGGATGTTGATTAATTGAGATGTTTTTGAGATGATAAATTGAGATGTTTTGAGATGATTTGAGATGTTGTGAACTTGAGTGTTATCATTACATTCATGGTTGTGTCGCATACATTGCATTTTTGAGATGGAGCTTATGCTCATTGAGATGGCCTGGATTGGAAAATTTTGAGATGAAGGCTATGCCTTGTTAATGCCTCTATTAATTGGCAAATTTTTGAGATGGGAGTTCTGCTCCAATGGTACCACATGCATTTGCATAGTATTGAGTCGCATTATATGATTTCATAAAGAAGTGTATTTTGATGTTGATGAATGTATATTATTATTGAGATTGTTGTTGATTATGAGATGAGAAGTGGTGATGTTGTTGATCTAATTTAATATATTAATTATCATGTGCTTTATTATATTGTTAGATATCTCACCCCTTCTGTTTGAATGTTGCCCCTATGTTGGTAACGTGCAGGTAATCGAGAGTGAAAGATGTATACCTTAAGTAGTTCGAGTCGGTGTCATTGCTCTGATATGTAACACTCGGGGGGATGAACGTTTGCTGATTTTTGACCGTTGATTTTCAGTTGTTGAATTTTAAGTTGATTATTATTAAATATGAGATGTTTCGAAGTTGCTGTGATTAAAGATGTTATTGAGAATTCCGCTGCGTAGTTGTTGAATTAATCAATTAAAGATGTCTTGATGATGGTTCATCTGATGTTTGAAAAAGTACTATATATCCACGATGAATGCAATGAATTTTGTTAGAAGAATTTGTGACGTCCCGATTCATTTGTATGATTGAAATTTTATAACTCTGATTTATTTTGCATAATTGCTTGGGGTGGAATTGGGGTGTTACAAAGTTGGTATCAGAGCAAAAGGTTGGTCTGACCTTATCGTCGAGTCGTAGTTGTCTAAGAGTCGAGTATTGTTATTTGAGTTCTAATCGTTGTTTATGTAGTAGTGAGAAGTTGAGATGGCTGGAAGGAATGATGTTGCTCTTGCTTCTGCTCTAGAAGCAATGGCTCATGCGATGGAAAATCATCTGAATGCTGGATCTCGTAGCTTGGAGACTTTCCAAAGAGAGAATCCATATATGTTCAAGGGAAAGTATGATCCTGACGGGGCATTGGAGTGGTTGAAAGAGATTGAGAAAATCTTTCGCATGATGGATTGCACTCCAGCGCAGAAGGTTCGTTATGGTACTTATATGCTGGCAGTCGAGGCTGATGACTGGTGGCTATAGACTTGTCAGAAGTTAGAAGCTGCAGGTGAGAATGTCACTTGGGCTGTGTTCCGTAGGGAGTTTTTGAGAAAGTATTTTCCTGAAGATGTCCGTGGTAAGAAGGAAATTGAGTTCCTTGAGCTGAAGCAAGGAAATATGTCTGTTGTTGAGTATGCTGCCAAGTTTGTTGAGTTGGCCAAGTTTTATCCGCATTACGCTGAGGAAAATGATGAGTTTTCAAAGTGTATTAAGTTTGAGAACAGGTTACGCCCGAAGATTAAGAAAGTAGTTGAATATCAAAAAATCTGTGTCTTTGCCGATTTGGTTGATAGTTACAGGATTTATGAAGAGGATAATAATGCCCATTACAAGATTATCAGTGAGAAGAGGGGTAAGCACCAACAGAATCGTGGTAAGCCTTATGATGCCCCAGCTGGTAAGGGTAAACAAAGAGTTCTTCATGGACAGAGGACTAGTGGGGGAGATGCTCCTACTGGTGTGATTTGTTTAAGTGTGGGAAGTCTGGGCACAAGAGTAATGTGTGCACTGCTGAAGTGAAGAGGTGTTTCAGTTGTGGCAAGAACGAACATGTTGTATCTGAGTGTGAGCGTAAAGATGTGGTTTGTTTCAACTGTAGAGAAGAAGGGCATATTAGTAGTCAGTGTCCGAAACCGAAGAGGGCTCAGTCAAGTGGTAAAGTGTTTTCTTTAGTGGAGGATCAGACAACTGCCAAGGACAGACTTATTAGAGGTACATGTTTCATTAATAGTACTCCTTTAATTACTATTATTGATACTGGTGCTACGCATTATTTTATTGCTGCTGATTATGTTGAAAGATTGGGTCTTGTGTTGTCTTCTTTGAATGGAGAAATGGTCGTCGATACTCCAACCAAGTGGTCGGTGACTACTTCTTTTGTGTGTGCTAAGTGTCCCTTGTCGATCTTCGACATATACTTTGTTGTTGATTTTGTTTGTTTACCGTTAAGAGGTTTGGATGTGATTTTGGGTATGAACTGGTTAGAGTATAATTGTGTTCATGTTAACTGTTATGACAAGTCGGTGAATTTTTCTACTTCTGAAGAAGAGGAAGATGGTTTGTTGTCTGCTAGACAGTTGAGAAAGTTGATGCAAGAGGAAGCGCAAATGTTTTCGTTGATGGCATCTCTATCTGTAGAGACTCAAGCTATAATTGAGGGATTGCAGGTGGTGTGTGAATTTCCTAAAGTTTTCCCTGATGAGATTCCTGATGTACCGCCAGAGAGGGAAGTTGAATTTGCTATTTATCTTGTACCTGGTACCAGACTTGTGTCTATGGCACCATACAGGCTGTCTGCGTCTGAATTGTCAGAGTTAAAGAAGAAATTGGAAGAGTTACTTGAGAAGAAGTTTATAAGACCAAGTGTGTCTCCGTGGGGAGCTCCAGTGTTATTAGTAAAGAAGAAATATGGAAGTATGAGGCTTTGTGTTGATTATAAGCAGTTGAATAAAGTGGCGATTAAGAACAAGTATCTGCTTCCAATAATAGATGACTTGATGGACCAATTGGTGGATGCTCGTATGTTTAGTAAGATTGATTTGAGGTCGGGTTATCATCAGATTAAAGTGAAGGATGAAGATATTCAGAAGACGGATTTCAGAACACGTTATGGACATTACGAGTATTCGGTGATGCCTTTCGGTGTTACTAATGCGCCGAGAGTATTCATGGAATATATGAATCGTATCTTTCATACTTATTTAGATCGGTTCGTGGTGGTATTCATTGATGATATTTTGATTTACTCTAAGTCAGAAGAAGAGTATGCTGAACACTTAAGAGTAGTATTGCAAATTTTGAAAGAGAAAAAGTTGTATGCAAAGTTGTCCAAGTGTGAATTTTGGTTAAAAGAGGTTAGTTTTCTTGGTCACGTGATTTCAGGTAGTGGCATTGTTGTAGATCCATCGAAGGTTGATGATGTGTTGCAATGGGAAACTCCAAAGTCAGCTACTGAGATTAGAAGCTTCTTGGGATTAGCTGGTTATTATAGAAGGTTTATTGAAGGGTTTTCTAAGTTGTCACTTTAGTTAACTAAGTTGACTTGTAAATGTAAAGCGTTTGTATGGGATGTTCAGTGCGAAGAAAGTTTTACGGAATTGAAGAAGAGGTTGATGTCGGCTCGGATTTTGACGTTACCTAATCTAGGAGAGCCTTTTGTAGTGTATTGTGATACTTCTAAGATGGGTTTAAGAGGTGTGCTTATGCAGAATGGTAAGGTAGTTGCTTATGCGTCAAGGCAGTTAAGGACTCATGAGAAGAACTACCCTACGCATGATTTAGAGCTTGCTTCAGTTGTTTTTGTGTTGAAGATTTGGAGGCATTATCTTTATGGTTTTAGATTTGAAGTGTTTAGTGACCATAAGAGCTTAAAGTATTTGTTTGATCATAAGGAGTTGAATATGAGGCAGCAAAGATGGTTAGAATTGTTAAAGGATTATGATTTCAGTTTAAATTATTATCCAGGAAAAGTGAATGTGGTGGCTGATTCATTGAGTCAAAAGACTTTACATATGTTAGCAATGATGATTAAAGAGTTGGAATTGATTGAGCAGTTCAGAGATATGAACTTAGTTTGCGAGGTTACTCCGCAGAGTGTTATGTTGGGTATGTTGAAGATTAATAATGAATTCTTAGACAGTATCAGAGGAGCTCAGAAGTTGGACGTGAAACTGGTAGATTTGATGGTTGGGATTGACCAGTCTGAGAATAATGATTTTAAGCTAGATGCGCAAGGTGTGTTGAGATTTCGTAACCGGATTTGTATTCCTGATGATGCTGAGATGAAGAAAGTGATACTTGAAGAGCGTCATAAAAGTAAGTTGAGTATTCATCCAGGAGCTACAAAGATGTATCAAGATTTGAAAGGTTTGTTTTGGTGGCCTGGGATGAAGAGTGATGTGGCTCGATTTGTGTATGCATGTTTGACTTGTCAGAAGTCGAAAGTTGAACATCAGAAGCCTGCAGGATTGATGCAACCGTTGGAAGTTCCAGAATGGAAATGGGATAGCATTTCAATGGACTTTGTGACAGGGTTTCCTAATACTTTAAGAGGACATGATTTGATTTGGGTGATTGTTGATAGGCTTACGAAGTCAGCTCATTTTATTCCTATTAACATCAGTTTTCCATTGTCGAAGTTGGCTGAGATTTATACTAGTGTGATTGTGAAGTTGCATGGTGTTCCTTTGTGCATTGTGTCAGATAGAGATCCAAGATTTACTTCTGATTTTTGGAAGAGTTTGCAAGAAGTGTTGGGTTCTAAGTTGAGGTTGAGTTCAGCGTATCATCCTCAGACAGATGGTCAGACTGAACGGACTATTCAATCGTTGGAAGATTTGCTAAGGGCATGTGTTCTTGAGCAGGGAGGTCCCTGGGATACTTATCTTCCGTTGATAGAGTTCACGTATAATAACAGTTACCATTCTAGTATTGGGATGGCACCTTTTGATTGTATGGTCGAAGATGTAGAACTCTGTTATGTTGGCATGAATCTGGTGAGAGTGTAGTACTTGGACCTGAACTTGTTCGTGAGACTACTGAGAAGTTGAAGTTAATTCTAGAAAATATGAAAGCTTCACAAAGTAGACAGAAGAGTCATCATGACAAGCGAAGGAAAGATTTAGAATTTCAAGCTGGTGATCATGTGTTTTTGAGAGTTACACATGTGACTGGTGTTGGGCGAGCATTAGAGTCTAAGAAGCTCACTTCTCGTGTTATTGGACCATATCAGATTTCAGAGAGAGTGGGGAATGTTGCTTATAGAGTGGCTTTACCTCCTAATCTTTCGAATTTGCATGATGTGTTTCATGTGTCGCAACTTCAGAAGTATATTTCAGATCCATCTCATGTGATTTATATGGACGATGTGCACGTACGGGATAATCTTATGGTGGAGACGATGCCTATACGGATCGCGGACCTTGAAATGAAGACTCTGAGGGGCAAAGAGATTGCCTTGGTTAAAGTGGTTTGGCTAGGAGCTCCTGGTGAAAGCATGACTTGGGAGTTGGAGAGCAAGATGCGAGACTCTTATCCTGAATTGTTTGATTGAGGTAAATTTTCGAGGACGAAAATATTCTAAGTGGGGGAGAGTTGTAACGCCCATAATTTAATTAATTATTTAATTAAATTATTTTTGGAATATTTAAGAAGTTGTATTATAATTAAATTGGATTTATTTTATTAAGTGGAGAAATAATATTAGAGATGTAATATTATATGGTGAAATAATATTAGAAGTGTAATATTATTTAAATGTGGGCTTATTTTGGGAGAATAGAAGTAATAAGGGGGGTGTATTAGTTTTAAGCCCAATATGGAATAATAGAATGATAGGGTTATTTTATTGTTGTTGGAATAGAATAGAAAGAAAGAAGCAGTAGAAGAAATAAGGATTTGGAGGAGAACGTGCAAACTCTTGGAAAAAGTGGAAAATGGCAAGAACGAGAATTCAACCGGAAATTGTAGAGCGACCTTCAATCCAAGGTAAGGGTGGGGTTCTAACTCTATAATTGGGTTTATGATGATTGGTATGTGGGATTAGTGATGATTGTTGTCTTGTTCTTGAATTGGATGTATATGATGATGTATGATGAAGATTTGATGAATTTTAGATGGATTAATTTTGATGGTACTTGTGTTACATGCTGTAATAATATAATAATGAAGTAGTATTTAAGAGGATGTATTGCTACAGTAGCGATTTCTTTTTAGTAGCAAATGGGAGGCACTAGTTTTTCATGTTGTAGCGGCATTAATAATAAATAGCACTTGGAGTTAACTGGCTTACTGTAGCAATGTGGGAAAGAATTGATATTTTTCACGGTACTGTAGCAATGTAAGGCAGTTAGTGGCATAGAAGCTTTTGTTTACAATTCTGCAGCGCAGTAAATGAAGTAATATTTAAGAGCAATGGCATTTGGAACTTGCTTACATACTGTAGCATTATTGAAGAAGTAGCACCTAGAACATAAAGTAGCATTTAGAATTGTTTTGGCTGTTCTGTAGCGCTAAAGGTAATAAAGTAACACTTAATTGCTTTTGTTTTACAATGCAGTAGCAATATAAAATGAAGTAGTGGTTAGGAGGATAAAATGAAGTAGTGGTTAGGAGGATACTTGTTTGCTTACTGTAGCGCATGGAATTTATATTTGATGGCGTATTACTTGCTCCTGTAGCGCGTTTGGAGTGAGGTAGCATTGGGAGGCATTTGTTTTGGTCACTTACTGTAGCAATATTTGAGAAGCATTATGTAGGAGAATTAAATTGTTTTGTTACTGTAGCGAAATTTAAGAAGTAACTATGTCCCGGTTTACAAATACAAGTTATTAATAATATTGTGTTGATGATTTATAATAAATACACGATGTTTGATAAATTATTTTGATGATCTGAGATGTTGATTAATTGAGATGTTTTTGAGATGATAAATTGAGATGTTTTGAGATGTTAAATTGAGATGTTTTAAGATGATTTGAGATGTTGTTAACTTTGGTGTTATCATTACATTCATGGTTGTGTCGCATATATTGCATTTTTGAGATGGAGCTTATGCTTGTTGAGATGGTCTGGATTGACAAATTTTGAGATGAAGGCTATGCCTTGTTAATGCCTCTATTAATTGGAAAAATTTTGAGATGGGAGTTCTGCTCCAATGGTACCACATGCATTTGCATAGTATTGAGTCGCATTATATGATTTCATAAAGAAGTGTATTTTGATGTTGATGAATGTATATTATTATTGAGATTGTTGTTGATTATGAGATGAGAAGTGGTGATGTTGTTGATCTAATTTAATATATTAATTATCATGCGCTTTATTATATTGTTAGATATCTCACCCCTTTTGTTTGAATATTGCCCTTATGTTGGTAACGTGCAGGTAATCGAGAGTGAAGGATGTATACCTTCAGTAGTTCGAGTCGGTGTCATTGCTCTGATATGTAACACTCGGGGGGATGAACGTTTGCTGATTTTTGACCGTTGATTTTCAGTTGTTGAATTTTAAGTTGATTATTAGTAAATATGAGATGTTTCGAAGTTGTTGTTTTGATTAAAGATGTTATTGAGAATTCCGCTACGTAGTTGTTGAATTAATCAATTAAAGATGTTTTGATGATGGTTCATCCGATGTTTGAAAAAGTGTTATATATCAAAGATGAATGCAATGAATTTTGTTACAATAGGTCCGTACTTCTGATTTTACAGTTTGAGAGACCTGCAATTCGTGATGACTGGAGGTTGAAGATGACCAACATGTCATCTTCCAACCAATAAAGGGGCGCCATCTATTTTTTTTTTCAAATTCTGATTTAATTAATGATTCTGTACAATATTCACTAATGACCATGATATGCACAGCGTGCCAGATCCCTTGGATTTGATTACTAACGCGTTTTGACTCTCATCCAATGGTCCACATATTTTAATTTTATTTTCTTTTTCTGATTTTTATATTTTAATTGTTTCAAATTTCAAAAAATCATAGAAAATTCATTTTTAGTCCAAAAAATCTGAAAAAATTATGAAAAATATTTTTGATTATTCTCTTTCTGATTTTTATTTTTTCACAATTTAATTTTGTGTTTTGGTATTTTTTTTATAAATTTTACACTTATTTGATTTGTTTTAAATGTTTAAAAATACTTTTATACATTTTTAAATTTTGAAAAAATTATGGAATGATCCAATGATATTGTGACAAATATTGGTGACCTTATTATTTTTTTTTGACTTTACTATTTTTTTAAACCATTTTTTCTTTATTTTACCCATTTGTTTTAATTTTAAAAATAGTTTCTGACTTTAAAAAATTAGCAAAAAATTATAAAAATTATTTGAGCCTTTTTGTGATTTTTCTACCATCTTACTTTTCATTTCTTGATTAATTTGAACATAATTGATATTTTTCCCTTTATTTTCTATTTTTAAACTTTTTTTAAAACCCTTTTGTGCATATTAAATGTGATATTATTTTGTGACCATTTTCTGGCTGATCTTGGGTTTGATTTTGGATCATGAACTTTATTAACATCATTGGATCCATGGTGTTGAGTTTAACTCTACAAAATGGATGAATGATTTTAATAATAGTTTGATTAAAATTTAATTCAAATGTGGTTTGTATATTTTTCCCATCCCTCTTCATCTCATCCCTTCCTTATTGCACTAAATATTATTGGAGCATGATCTCTATATCATGTCTCAAAACAAATGGTGCATAGATTGCTATTGACCGACCTCAAAATAGGCGCGACTTCTATATAAGTCCACTTACGATTGCTTAACATAGCGCTAAATTTTGTCCCGATTCGAATAAATGATCATTCATGGCCTAAACTTATGATTGTAAGCCCAAGTATGTTAATTTGATCTCTTTGATCCAATAACCTTGAGATTTATTTTGTGGAGGCTTTGTTTCTACCAATCCTCTAATGGATCTACAACACCTTTGGTCAACGCGGATCACTTAAACATCATTGATCATTAAATGGTACTTATGAGAATTCCAAATGGATGATATACTTGACAAAAAGAAAATGCAACTTGTTGTGTGGAGGCTTTGGTTCTACCAATCCTATAATGAGTTCCAAATATAAGCTTCAAGATGGTCATCCAACTAACCACTAATTATTGACTTATCTTACTTTATGCTTTTATTCTCTTTTATGTTTTATATACCATTTACTTTTAGCATTTACATTTCATGCCATTTTCATCTTTGCTCATTTGAGCATTTACTTTCTTGCCATTTTTACTTTGCTCACTTGAGCTTTTATTTTCCTTTCTTAAGATACTTAATAATCAACATAAACCCTAAAAAATCTTTAATGGTACTTGGACTATTTGGTTACTATCCTTGGCATTATGGAGCATGGGACTTTTTCTTGGACTTAGGGTTAGAAAACTTGGCCTACCTTGGATACCTTGTGATCTTTATCTGATTATGTTGTCTGGAGTTCTTGAGGTTTACCCCCCAAGACATTGGGTTGCTTGTTTGTTTTTGTGTGCAGGTTTTTGTGATTACACCCTTTGTTTGTAATCTGGAATTCACCCATATACAGCTGTTAGTCTGCCCAATTTTTGTGAAGACTTAATACACTTGAAGTTTGGTTCTCTCAAGAGGTCTAGTAGTGTTTTGCTTGATTGGTTTCAATCCAAGGAATGAGAATTCTATCTTGGCTCATAATGTCAAGTATTGGCTTTTTGTTGGTTAGATGGTTCTTATTCCTAGCTTTTACCTTATGCTTTAGGATAGTCCCTTATTCTCCTCCCATCCTCTTTAATTTCAAAAATCTTCTTCCCCTTTTTTTGAAAACTCTTCTTGTTTTTGAACTCGAACCACTTTCATGATAAACTTGGACTTATGTCCATGTATTTTCAAAACATTTTTTCATAAATAAACTCCAATCAACTTAATAATACCTTGACATTTTTTTTGTGAGAAGACTAAAAGTCAATCAATCTCATTTCAAACCATTTTGCCACTTTGGCCTTTATCTTTAAACTTTTCTAAAAAAAGGTTTAACTCTTGTCAATCCTTGTAGTGATACAAACAACTATACTTCTACAATATGTAGTGAAGAGAGATATTTGCCACTTGGGTGTTGAGTGAGGCATTGTTGATTTTGAAATCCAAGTCATATCCTCCACTTTGAGATGATGTAAATTCTCCTTTCTCATGATTGTGGGTAGTAGGTATGTTTTCCATACAGACAATGACGATGATGTTTTATCTCATAAAATTAACCTACACATTTGTGTTTTTAATTTTTGAAAGAGGAACTACGTGTACCCTGATCCCCTATTGCATGAAAAGGTGGTGCGTAGGCACTAAAGGTTCGCAACCGCGGCGGGTGCAAAAATTATAAAATAAATATTTTTTTTCTCACCTCCACCATCCACTTTTTATATACAACATTTTTTATAACCAAAATATACAGATTTTACAAAGAGGCTCTTGCGGAGTACCGTAGATGTTTAGAGTGCTAATACCTTCCCTTTTCATAACCAACCCCCTTACCTTGAATCTTTCCCCTTCTTTTTGGGTTATTCGCTCTTTTCCCATTCCTTTGGAAACAATAAAGCGTGGTGGCGATTTTTATTTTGATTTGTATAAAGTCTAGTAAATCTAATGGCTTAGTCCTGAACATTTCTACCGCTACAGAAAAATGGAGACTTCACTGGGGACAAATTGACCTCTTGCTGGTCCATTCCTAAGTGGTTTAAGCCTATCTTTGTTTATATCTGTATATATGATATTACTGTTTTTTTGGTGTTATATGTTGTATATATGTTTGTCTGGATTTTCCTGGTTTTCAAGGTGCTTGGTGATTACTCATAAGTCCTATACCCGGACTTGGGAAAACTTTAAGATAGGACGGACGGTATAGTCATGTTAACTTTGAGGGAGTAATCACAAAAAAGGAGGCATGAGATCCCCCACTCAGTGGAGGCCCCTTTGACTGTAGTGTCGTTTACCGAGTAATCGGGAAGATGTACTGCTTTTGACCTGGGAGCCTACTGAAACTGAGGAACGTAGAATACCAAACCCATCTTGGCCTTTTAGGTGTAGTGCGGAAGCTATAACGGAGTAATCTGGAAATAGTTGTCACGCAATACTACGCTCGGACGAGTCTTTCTTGAGAATATTACTAATTACCGAGTTAATCGGGAAGTTGGTAATATCCGAAGGACGAATGTAGACTCTGGGAACCTCTAGAACCTTGTTCGACAGGTGATAACTTTTAGACTAATACCTTATGGGTAGTACCTTCGACCTTATGCTCGTGACGTTGAACCTATGAACCCTATATGTGTGATCTTGTGTGTGATTGTTGCATCATGCATCCATGCACTCATAAGCATCTTTTGAAGATACCATATTTCAAGGGATTTAAAGGTTGACTATTTGTGAATATCTCAGGTACTTTTAACCATGGATTCTGGAAAGAGAAAGACCGGGAAATACAGTTTCAAGGATCCCAAGATAGATGAGTTGATCAGTCTAATTGTCGAGATCGAGTATTCTGTAGACTTTCGGAAGAAGTATGGATCCATTATTCCTCTCATGAAGCTGAAGATGAAGGAGGGTATTCTCTCGACCTTGGTCCAGTTCTATGATCCGATGTATCATTGCTTTACTTTTCCCGACTATCAGTTGATGCCCACACTGGAGGAGTATCCTTATCTATTGGATTTGCCTGTTACCGATCATGTTCCTTTTATTGGTTTGGAGGGTGAGCCAAAACCACATGAGATTGCTTATTTGATTCATCTGGGGAAATCTGAGGTGGAAGCCCATATGACTACTAAAGGAGGAATTAAAGGATTACCAGCTCAGTTCTTGTTGGAGAAATCTTTTTACTTTGCCAGAATGAAGAGTACAGTTGCTTTTGAGGCCATCTTCGCTCTGCTTGCTTACAGGTTATTTTTATTTCCTAATGTGGACAAGTTTGTTGACATTAATGCTATCAGGATCTTCATGATTGGAAACCCAATTCCTACCTTATTGGGTAATGCTTATTACTCTATTCACCTTCGAAATTCTTATCATGGGGGGATGGTTATCTGTTACACGCCTCTGTTGTACCGGTGGTTTATCTCTCATATACCATTCTCTTCTAAGAAACATATTTTAAGTGTGATGGTAATGTTTTAATTCTGGTTTAAGGTTTTCTAATTTGGATACTTCTCCTAATTTTAAATTTGAGTCTCATTAGGAGGATTTTTCTTAGGGGTATCCAATTACTCAAACCTATCTCTAACCTCTTGTTCCTCTTTTATTACTAAACATTGTATATGTGCATTTAATAATTGTTCTAGAGGAGACAGATTATCAGGATGTTTTTCTACTTCTTGTATGGCCTCCTCACTGGCATCTATTTGAAAACAAATTTCTTTACCTTTAGAATGTTTCATAGCTTTAAAAAGATCAAAATTTACTTGTTGTCAACATTGATCATCCTTTGTGCTATTTTGATCAACAAGGAATAGGAATTTGTTTATTTTAACAAGTACATCTTTTGTGATTCCCGAAGGATGCTTAATGGACTTATTTTCCATTTGTAAAGTCATTCTTGTATTTTTCATCTCTAGTTCACCAATTATTTTACTATTGACAGAGGCATGAGATTTATGCTAGCTCCTAAGTTTATAAGTGATTTCCATACACCGATTGTTCCTATCATAACATGTAGTGTTACTCTTCTTGGGTCAACTTCTTTCTGGGGCAGTGTCTGTTGGGTGATTGCACTACAACGAGCTTTCAATTGAATTGTATCTTCGTCAGTGAACTTATGTTTTCTGGTGAGGATTTCTTTCATGAATTTTGCATATACAGACATTTTCTCCAAAGCTTCTACAAATGGGATGTTTATTTGCAGTTGTTTAAAGATACCAAGAAATATTGCATACTGTCTTTCCTTATCCTTTTTGTTGGATTGAGTGGATAAGGTAAAGTGTTCATTGGAACATTTTTTTCTTTTTCTTGTCCTTATTCCCTTTCTTTTTTTCTTCTTTTTTTTCTTTCTTTTTTTCTTTGTTCCTCCTCTTGGTTGTTACCTCGACCGCTTCTGGTAAAGATAGCCTTGCATTATTCTTTTTTTAGATCCATTATGTTGCCCACCATATTTACGATGTGAGTCGTGAGTTCTTTAATGGATGTCTATGTATTCTTCCGAGAGGATGCTATTGTTGTGATAAATTACATGAATGTCTATTCCAAGGTTCTTTTATTTTTAAGAGATGGTTGACTAGGTTGGAATTATTCACTAGTGTAGGTGTCTGATTTTGCTTTTATATTGATTTCTTGCATATTGCTATTTTGGTGTAGTTGTGGCTTCTGGTAACTCATATAATTAACTTTTACTTGACTTGGAGGGAAGAATTTGGTTGGATGATTTCTGCTGCAAAGCTCACATAATGCATTTTTCTTCTATTGAAATATTTCATGCATTTATTTTAGGTGTTATGGAAGTTTTGATAGTTGCTTTGTTAGTTCATCCACTGTTCAAGTTAACAACTCAATTTGCTATACAAAAGATTTATTGGCATTTGAATTTTCTTTTTTATACTCACTTCTGTTGTATCTTCCTTGGTGATGGTTGAGTTCCATTATTTCAATGATAGTTATTGCATCTTATAAAATTTTGGAAATTAGAGAACCTCTAGCAGTAACATCTAGTAACAACTTAGTTTATTGTTGAAGTCCATTTCAGAAAATGTATATTTGTGTGAGTTCTTCAAAATTGTGGTTTAGACATCGTCTTAGAATGGACTTGTACCTTTCACATGCTTCATAGGGAGTTTATGTTATGCCTTGGAAAAACACCACAATGGTATTCTTTGCATCCATAAATTTGTTATGAGCAAAGAATCTGTTTAAGAATTTTTTTCCAACAAGTTCCAATTTGTCATCATCGACGTGGATTGATCTAGATACCAGTCCTTTGTTTTTCAAATAAGTGAGTATGGAAACAAACATATGAATATCGCTTCTTCCTCATCTTTTGACACTCCTAGAATCGTTGTGAGGTGTGTATACAAGTCTTTATAATCTAAGCCTGCAAAAGGGTTAGCATGCAAAATTTGTAATAATTTCATTTTTATTTCACTTTATTGGGCATTCTTTTTTCCTGCTAAATGAGCTAGACGTTTGGGACTATGTTGACACAGTATGTCAGCATTGTTGTTTCCATTATTATTGTTTACTTCAACCATTATTCTTTATTGTGTTAAGACATAAGACTCTTCTAGATCCGACCTTTCAACTCTTTGGTTACTTTTCCTATTTTTAGTAAGTTTTTTCTGTGAGGTTCTTTCGATTTCAAGATTGAACAAGAGTTGTTCAATAGGAACCTTACCTCGCATAAACTAGCAAAAAAAATTTAATTCTAAAAGTTAATAGGTTAGTGATTATAAAAAATATATACAAATTATACAATTATACACAAATATATACTAACTTAAAATAATAATTATGCTTTTATCTTTAAAACTTAGCAACATTCCCCAGTAACGACACTATTTAGTTGTGTGTGCAACAAAAGTAAGTTTTACAATTATCGCATTCACAAAGACCAGTGGTTTTAAATATAGAGTAATAGTTATTTATTATTCTAAGAAAAATGTTTTGTGTTTGTTTTGATGCGGAAAAGTAAATAACAGAAAATAAATGATAGAAAGTAAAGTTGGAGATTTCAGTGTTAACGATCAAAATGCTTTGTTGGGGGCATATTTCATCATTATGTATCTATCATGCACATTTATAGGTCAGTAATATGCTTCTCTATTCAATGTATAATACTAACATTTGTTACCTTCATTCATATATCCTTTCGGTCTCCATGTTGTGAGATCAATGTATTACCCAATAGAATGATATAAATTACTATTAACCAACACATAACATTAAGTCCCAACAGTCGTAAAGTAGCGAGACTTCACACTGATCATACTACAATATATGTAGATATTGATCTTATACCTATGCCTAGGCTTTGTACTCAATAGATGATTTATTGGATCTAGTAACGAATATAACATATCGATGTCAAGTCACACCATGAAAATATGTTTTAGGTTGCAAGGTTAAAACAAGCATTAAGATAAAAGAGACACCAATATTATAGCATTAGTAAATTTACATAGAACACCATGACATATTTAACACATGAATATAATGACTACTTCTAACCCAAAAAATAGAAATTTTAGCTACGTTTACACATGATTAGCATAACAATTGGCCTAAAGAAGTTGACTTCAGAAACGGGATCTACCGTGTCATCTGATAAGCATTCTCGCCTTTAAATTCATTTATTATCCTCTTGTTGTAGACTAGAGTGAACATACTCCAATTATGTAATCCTCCGATCCACCATAACTCCTTTTGCACTAAACTGGAAAATTCAATTTTTAAGCAAAATTCTTAGGCTCTCGCTGAGTGCACCATCTTGTCTCCCAACGTGCCTATCCTGCTCTGACACTCTAACCAACTAGCTTTCTTCTTCGGCAAGTAACACTTGTATGTCTTCCACATGTCATTGACCTCCTTTACTCGCCTAGTGCACTACCTTTTGACTAGTGTGATAACCCTTGCTTCCCCATAAAGTACTTGCACCTGATGTTTCCACCTAAACTTAACTTACGTCTAATGCACTTGGAGATTGGGCCTAGCGAGTATTGCTTCTTTAGGGTTCTGTTTTTGCATGTTTTCTTTGCGTCTAGTCATGGTTTTCTAATTCTTTTTACTTGTTTTTGATAGATGCATGCAAGAAAAACCTAACAGATGTTTCTCTACTTTTCATAGATAAATCGGAGGAGTTTGTAATGATTGCTTTTGACATAAGCCAATAAGTGTTAACGTTTTAAACATAAATTTGAAACTTATCACTAACCTAAATAGATAAATTGAAATGTATTGTTGAACCTTAGTATTGAGAAGTATACATTTTATTTATAAATTTTGGAGATGAAAATATTATATTCGTGATGAGAATGTTTATGGGAAAAAAGTAGCACATGCAAAAATAAAAGCAATGACTATCTTCATTCAAAATAGAAAGAAAAAAAAAAGAAAAAAAAAAGTAGATCGGTCGAGAAGACATTTATGCAAGAATCAAATAGTATATTTTTAGTTATTATTATATACTAAATTATATCTATTTTTATTGGTAGGGATTTAATTATTCATTTTAGGATGTTATAGATAGTGAATAAGTTGTTTTTTTAGATTAAAAATCGTTCTTATTTTATTTAGGGAATAAATTAGTCACAATTTTTTAATCGCGTTATTTGAAAACTAATAAATTTTACATAATAATATGCATATGATATAATCAAAGGTGCTAATATAATATAGGATTAAATATATTTTAGTCCCTATAAATAATTCTAAATATAGTTTTAGTTTCTATAACATTTTTCTTTCGTTTTCATAAAAAATTTCGTCTATATTTTTCATCTCTGCCGTCTATTTGAATTAACATAAGCTTACATAGATGAATAGGTGGAATTTTTTTTAAATTTTGTTTTTAAATATTGCTGAATAATCAAGAGCCATGTAATTAGATACTATTTGTGTAATCTGAGGTAAAAATGGGATATTTTAATTGAAATAAAACCATAACGTCTATCTCTCTTATTCAAGTGATAATATCCCTCTTTTTTAAGTGAATGAAATGTGTCTAAGGTTCTCTATTTCTCTTATCTTCTTCAACCAAATGTTTCTAGTCGGTCAAATTCATCTATTGTGACACTAACAAGTTCATTTGTCATTTATATGCAACTCTTTCGATTAAGTCTCTTTTGGGATGTGAATCCAAACTGTGCATTGAAAACTCTGAAGACTTGAAGTTCCAAAGACCCGAGGTTTTATAAAAGGTTCTCACGACCAAGTGCTGAAGACTCTGAAGACGCAGTTTTGAAGACTCTCGAGACTTGAAGTTCTGATGACCTTAATATTATGTTCTCTCTTTTAAGATCATGCTCCAAGAAGCCTCTGAAGTGCAGAAGGAAAGAAGATAACGTTAACATGATATAAATAATACATGGTACAATCAATGTTTCATTCTGCTACCATGAAATGACAGACGCGTCACACGATATTGTCCCCCACGTGATTTCTCAAGCCTCCAATCTTTCTGAAATTTCCAGAAATGCCCTCCAACGGATATATTATTTTATTGGCTATATAAAGTGATTTAAGACTAAGAGAGAAAGCTTCCAATTCACTGAAACATATACACATAAGTTTGTTCATACGCTTTCATATTCTTTTAGTTTGAACATGTTAGAAAAGTTATTTACATATTAGCTTGTTAAAGAAGCATATATCTTGTAAACACAACTTGATTCAAACAGTTGTTTAATTTCTTAAGGGACTGGTTAGGTATTTATCCTTAAGAAGTCTAAGATTAGTGTGTCTTAGAAGTTGTTGTTAGTCATTTGCGAGTAGCTTGTACATTGTAATAATCAGTTGGATTATTGGATTAAGTCCTTGTTGATAAGGAGAAATCACTTTTACGGGTGGACTAGACTAGCTTGATAGTTTTCAAGTGAACTAGTATAAATATACCTTACTCTTTACTTCTTGTTCTTAATTATTGTTATTATCAAGAGTGGAGAAAAATTGTTTTAATTAAAGGGGATTTTTTTTAAAGAAAAGTTTTTTGATTTAAAACCCAATTCACCCCCCCACCCCCCATTTCTTGTGTTTTTCACACCTTCAATTGATATCAGAGCTCTGGTTCTGAGGAGATAAAAAGTTTGCATTTTTATCAACACTTAACAGTGTTCAGTATCGATCCAGTGTGTGAAAAACCAATGGCTACACCTACTTCCACTATTGATAATAGGGATAATGATAGAGATCACTATATTTCAAAACCTCATATGTTTGATGGGGAGAAATTTGACTATTGGAAGGATAGAATCAAAAGTTACTTTCTTGCATATGACTTGGATCAATGGGATTTGATAGTTGATGGCTACACTCACCTAGTAGATGATAAAGGTCAGAAGATTGCAAGAAGTGCAATGACAGATGCTCAGAAGAAAGTTTACAAGAATCATTACAAAGCAAGAAATATTATGCTTAGTGTTATCTCATATAATGAATATGAAAATATTACTGATAGAGAAACATCAAAAGACGTATTTGATTCTCTTTAGATGAAGCATGAAGGCAATGCTCAAGTAAAGGAAACAAGGGCTCTTTCCTTAATCCAGAAATATGAGGCTTTCAAGATGTTAGATGACGAATATGTGGAAACCGTGTTTTCAAGATTTAAGACTCTTGTGGCAGGACTTAATATTCTGAATAAAGGTTACTCTACAACAAATCACGTTAAGAAGATTATCAAAAGTCTTCCTAAAAGATGGAGACTAATGGTAACGACCTTGAAATTATCAAAGGATCTGAATAACACGAGTCTTAAAGAATTGATTAGTTCTTTAAGAAGTCATGAAATAGAGCTTGAGGAAGATGAACCTTAGAAGAAAGTCAAATATGTATCTTTAAAGTCTAAGTCTGGAAAGACAAAGGCTTTTCAAGCTAAAGAAGAATCAGAAGATTCTGATGAAGATTTAGACGAAGATGAATTATCTCTGATTTCTAGAAGGATAAGTCAATTATGGAAACACAGGCAGAGTAAATTCAGAGGACCAAGAAGAACTAATGGTATATCAGAATCTACATCTGGTCAGAAGAAGTCGTCTAGAAAAGAGGTTACTTGTTATGAGTGCAACGAGCATGAACATTACAAAAATGATTACCCAAAGCTCAAGAAAGACAAGAAGCCTAAGAAGGCTTACCAATCTAAGAAGGGTCTCATGGAAACATGGGATGATTCAGAATCACAAGATGAAGATTATGATGTAGAGCATGCAAACGTGACACTCATGGCCAAAACCAACATAGATGAAGAAACATCAGAATGTGAGCTGACAGTAGATGGTGAGTCAGACTCCAAAGATGAAGTTGGGGTAACTGCTTCTCTTTCTCATTTTCAACTTGAATCTTGTTTTTCTGAAATCGTGCGAAAGTATCAAAATCTTCTAAGTAAATAAAAAACTCTGAAAAAGAAGTTTGTAGTTACTTATGAAAACTC
The DNA here is from genome assembly GCA_948472305.1 of Vicia faba. Lineage (NCBI taxonomy): Eukaryota > Viridiplantae > Streptophyta > Magnoliopsida > Fabales > Fabaceae > Vicia > Vicia faba. Next base: position 1,601,313,445 of record OX451736.1, read on the forward strand.
TACTAATGATGAGCAAAACATTTCTAATTTAAATGAAAAATTATTTGTTTTAGAAAAATCAAATCTAGCTCTCAAAAGTAAATTTTCTAGGTTGTAAGAAGAGATAATCTCTACCACATCTATACTGATGAAGTAATCATATATGATAGAGCTTTTCAGCATTTCCTAGCTAAGAGCATAGATAAAAGTAAAATGACTTCAATGATCTATGGTGTTAGTAGAAATGGAAGCAGAGGCTTGGAATACTCAGGATCATCAAAGAAAATTGATGAGACTCTGATTATCATACCAAAACCTCTTTCTGAACATTTCACGCTTGCTGAAACAGAATTGAAATGTCTGTAATACGGTGGGAGAACTGACTTTTGGTTTTGTGTTTTATCGCAAATGTTGCGGATAGCACGAGTCACCACCGACTTTTCTGTTATCCAATAAAGGAAAGGTGAAAAGAACAGGAAAGACCTTTGAAAAAATTTCTGAGTAAGGGGGTTAATTTATGAAAAGGAAAGGTGTTAGCATCCTTTTTATCCGTAGTTATCTACGGGCTCTTAATCTCTAGCTTGCTTTTTTGAAAATGATTTGGGTTTGTGTGTTTTGAAAATATTTTGAAAAATGCCTAAGTGCGGCAAACTTTGTAATGATTCCCGTATCGTTGAGAACGCACACAAAGTGTTTGTTTTGAAAATATTTCAGAAGAGAAGTGTATTGTGTGAAAAATGTTTTGAAATGTTCGCGAGAAAGCGATTAAGAACTATCTACCTACTCAAAAATCTTTTGTTCTTTTCCTCTTCCTTTAGATAGTGTTATCCTACCATTGGTTAGGAGGAAGCCCTATCGTTGGATATTTGAGGGACATGCGCAGGTCATCATACAGTCATAAAGGAAACATATAGGGATACCTTTAGCAATTTGAAGGGACTATCATCATGTATTCATAGGCAGCATCGAGGGACAAGATCATTTACCAAAGGAAGCATCGATGGGTCATCGAGGGACTATGATCTTTATGATGATTTTTAACCGAGGATCTTTGCTAATGGTATCCCTATTGTGATAGGGTGGCAGAACCGACTGTTATATATTGGTTTTGCATTTTTTTGTTTGCAAATGTGCGGTAAGCAAGAGTTGCCACCGTCTTTTCTTTTATCCAACAAAGGAAAGGGTGAAAAGAACAGAAAAAGACCTTTCCGAGATGTTTTCTGAGTAAAGGGGGTAGATTATGGAAAGGGAAGGTGTTAGCACCCTTTCCATCCGTGGTTTTCCACGGGCTCTTAGAGGTTTGCTCATTTTTCAAGATGCTTTTGTGCTTTGTGTTTGAAAATGTTTTAAAAAAAGCCTTGGTACGACGAACTTTGTAATGTTTCTCGGGATAGTAGAGAACGTATACAAAGTGTTTGAAAAATGTCTTTTAAAAAGTAGCTTTTGTATGTAAGTGCAACAATAGTTGAGCAAACTTCTAACAGCTATCTACTTTGTTACTCGAAAAGGGTCATTCTTTTCCTTTTTTTCTTTAGACAGTGCTATCCTACTATTAGTGAGTAGGTAGCCTTGTCGTTGGATGTTTTAAGGGACAATTGAAGGGACGTTATAGTCATGAAGGCAACTTGTGGAGATGCTTTAGAAATTATGTTTTAGGGACTAGATCATTTACCGAGAAGGCAACTGTAGGGTCATAGAGGGACTATGATCTTTTGATTTTACGGGTCTTTTCTAAAGTATTCCTGCCCCATGATTGTTTTATTGAAGGCAACCTAAGTGGGCGTACCTTATCGGTGCTTGTGTGCAAGTGTGTTCACTTTAGCTATTTTATCTTTAAACATATAGGTGTTCTACCGTTTATTCTCAGATCTTGTCATGCAATCCTAGTTAGCATACGTCTAAGCAGTTAACATATATACATAAATTTAAAGTGTGGGAATTGTAAATCCTACGCTATTACAAGGTTTCGGGAGGGGATTTACATTATACAGGGATAAAGGGGATAAATCAGTAAATATCCTAATTTTAATCTATTACATCCGGTAGGCAGATACAATAATAGTAAAAAAAATACGGAATTAAATAAACGCGCATGAAATAGAAAAGACGTCTAAAAATCCTAAAGAAAAGAGATCTTTTTGATATTTTTGGTATAAAAGTAAATAAAGCCTAAGTCTATTTAATTTTAATTTTAAGAAAAAGATGTTAAAATAATTATTTAATTTGTTTATAAAATTAACTTAATTAGGGAAAATACTAACCTAATGTCTTTTTTGTGATTTTTGATTTGCTGTTTCATTTTTAAAGTAGAAAATCATTAAGAGAAAATAAACAAAGACAAAAAGGTAAAAAAAAACACAAGGAAAGTCTTTCGATCCATGGAAGAAGATTCCCTTCGATCTAAGAAGGAGACGTCCTTCGATCCAGGAAGGAGGCGTTTTTCGATTCAGGAAGGAGGTGTCTCCTTTGATCCAGCAGGCTAATGGGCAGCTTCAATCCAGAGAAGGTGTCTCCTTCCATCTGGGATGTTATACCTTTAAAAGTATGTTAACAAAATAAAACGTAGGACCTGGGTATCGAAACCCAGGTCCTTCGATCCTGCTCTCGCTTGGTTTTTTCAGGCTATATCTACAGCAAGTGTTAGCAAACGAAGAACATGACTTGGGTGCCAAACCTAAACCCTTTGATTCTATCTAGGATGACAAGTCGAATGGAACAACAAATATGGATGTGTTATGCAAATACGAAGTTGGACAATTTACCCTCTCTTACCTGTAGATTGAACCTTCAATTTAGGCACTTTCTGGATGTGGGTACCTTCGATCTGGGACTTCTGGGCTTGGCTACTTTTGTTGAAGGGTGGCTTTGGCTTGGAAAATTTTGACAACCTTTGGTGGATTTTATGGGCAGCGTCTCTCCAATCTTTTTCGTTCCTCCCCCTTGATGCAACACTTGTGATCTCTTTATATAGAGGGGGTAGAGGGAACAAGAAGGAAAAGGTTTAAACAGCCTTGATTATGTGTTTGAAATCCATGAATGAGAATTTTTAACGTTGGCCAAACACATGGGATCTTGTCCCTTTTTTAAAATTTTGAATGATATGTAACTGGCCTTCGAATCCTCCCTTTCGAAGGGGCTGGTGGCTTCTTCGAATGGACCTTTACATGTTCTTCGAATGGACCCTTTAAAAGCTTCTTCGAATGGACCTTTGCATGTTCTTCGAATGGACCCTTTGAAAGCTTCTTCGAATAGACCTTTGCATGTTCTTCAAATAGATCTTTTGAAAGCTTCTTCGAATGGACCTTTGCATGTTCTTCGAATAGACCCTTTGGAATGCCAATCGAAGGGCCTTTTTCCATACCAATCGAAGGGTACTTATTAAAATGGCAATCGAAAGACACTGTTACACTGCCAATCGAAAGGTACTTATTAAAATGCCAATCGAAAGACACTGTTACACTGCCAATCGAAAGGTACTTGTTAAAATGCCAATCGAAAGGCCTTGTTAACAGGTCAATCGAAAGACCTTTGTCCATGCTAATTTAAGGGCGATATGTAGATGCCAATCGAAAGGTATTTTGGAGATGCCAATCGAAAGGCATTTTGTAGATGCCAATCAAAAGGAATTTTTGAGATGCCAATCGAAAGGCATTTTGTAGATGCCAATTGAAGGAAACTTAAGAACCTCACTCACAAATTTTCCTTTTCTTTAGGCAAGGGTTTGTGACCAACCATGTAGGGGAAGACCTTGGAAAACATGAGAGGGTAAATTTTGGGGTACAACAGTTTCCCCTGTTCAATCTTCTTAAACCTAAAGATGTAAATTGGCTTGTCTGCCTTTCGTGATCTGAAGGTGGAAGATGATTGAACACTAGAGTGCCCAGAAATTTGCACTCATCTGAAGTGATACTGTTGGTGAATAATATTGGGAATAGGCTTACATATGCCATTTGGAAAAGGTGACAGGAGACTGTCGGAGATGGGCTTAAAGATGCCATCCACGAAACATGACAGAGAGTCGTCAGATATGGGCTTAAAGATGCTATCCAGATGAATGTTGATTTCATAGGATATTCCTTTGTGGGAATTTCTGCTCTTGCTGTTAGAGAGGACTTCGCTGAGGAATGTTGGTCTCTGTCTTGGATCATAGAGTTTTAGGAGCTTTAGTTATCCGTTGCTCTACTGGGGAGTCATCATTTGATTGAAGAGACAAAAGTGAACTGCTATCTGGTCAGGATCCAGGCTTTATAGTGTCTTGTTAAGGATAATAAGGCTAACTATTATCTGGCTGTGCTCCAGGTTTCACAATAACTTACTGGGGAAATGAGATTAAACTGTTATCTGATCGTACCCAGGCTTTGCAGTTTGAAGAAATTAAGCTGTTATCTGGTCGGGTACAGACTTCAAATTAAATATGAGGTGTACCGTTATCTGGTCGTATCCAGGCTTCGGTAATTTGAAGAAATTAAGATGTTATCTGATCGGGTCCAGGCTTTAACTTGAATCTGGGGTATACTATTATTCGGTCGAATCCAGGCTTCATAGTAACTGATAGAGTAAACTGCTATCTGGTCGGATTCCAGGCTTCACAGCACTTTATACTATTATCTGGTATAAATCCAAGCTTCACAGTAACTGATAGAGTAAACTGATATCTGGTCGGATTCCAGGCTTCGCAGCACTTTATATTGTTATCTGGTTGAAATACAGGCTTCACAATGTCTTAAATTGTTTGTTTACTATTATCTGGTCGAGTTCTTGGTTTCATAGTAACTGACAGAGTAAACTAATATCTGGTCAGATTCCAGGCTTCGCAGTGTATGAAAAAGTTAACTGTTATTTGGTCGAAACCCAGGCTTCACAGTGTCTTTGGAGAAGTGAACTACTATCTGGTCGGATTCCAGGCTTCGCAGCACCTTATACTGTTATCTGGTCGAAATCCAGTCTTCACAGTGTCTTTGAAGAAGTGAACTACTATCTGGACGGATTACAGGCTTCGCAGCATCTTATACTGTTATCTGGTCGAGACCCAGGCTTCATAGTGTCTTTAACTGGAATGGAAATCAGAGAGATCTTAGTGTCTATCTAACTGAACTAGAGAAGGTCTTGGATTAATTTTGACTAGAGTGGAAATCAGAAGAATCTTAGCATCTATTCAACTGAACCAGACAAAAGTCTTGGAATATCTTCAACTGGAATAGAAATCAGAGAGATCTTAGTGTCGATCTGACTGAACCAGAGAAGGTCTTGTGAGGGCATCTTTCTGAGGAAGATCCTGAGATAACCTTTTGTTATGCGTGGATTTTGAGAAGACTACCAGGTCACATAAGTAGTCAAAGGTGTTTGTTGATTTGATCTTTCCCTGAAAAAGGTAAAGAATTAGTCATATGCAATGTCATGATGTATGAAATGCATTGTGATGATGTTCTCAAAATAAATGAGATTATGCTGTATGCGATGTATATGCACATGCCATGATGTATGAATATGGGATGTTATTGAGATGTTTCCCAGTCTAGGAAAATAAATCTCAGACTAATGCTGGAGACTATTGGGAAGCTGAATCCTTCATTTCTGCTGAGAATGATGAATGGATATGATTTGTCGGGGATTCCCTCTTTTTGTTTGAGGATATTCTGCTGGGGATTGATTCTGCTTGAGAATTGATTCTGCTCGAGGATAACTCTATGGAGAGAGATGCTTGTTGGAAGATTCTGCCAATGTAGAGAAATAAACTCTGTTGGGCAATGAGCTTCCACAGTTTGAGAAATAAACTCTACCCGGGAGGAGGTTTTATAACTGTTTGAAACTATAAAGCTTGGCTGGGGAACACAGATTTCACCTCTCTGCTGAAGGAAGCTTTGTTGGAGGAGACAATTCCTGCTTGGAGATGAAGGAGATCAAAATTCTGGTTGTTTCCGCTCTGTGGGGAACATAGATGTCACAGACGTATGCTGAGGATACGAAGATGACTTCGCATCAGGACGTTTCTTCCCATGTGCCTGCTGGAGATTTTATGGACGGATCTATGTCGTGATTATACTTTAACATGTATTGAATGAGTGTCAGAATGACATCCGTCTCTGGATTGTATTTGAAATGTACTTGAAACATGTGTTTGATTGAGTGTCAGAATGACATCCGTCTCTGGATCGTATATGAACTGTACTTGAAACATGTGTTGAATGAGTGTCAGAATGACATCCGTCTCTGGATCGTATCTGAATTGTACTTAGAAGATGATCTGAATAAGTATCAGGATGACATCCGTCTCTGGATCGTACCTGACTTGTTGCTAGAAGATAATCTGGAATAAGTGTTAGGATGACATTCGTCTCTGGATCGTACCTGAACCATTTCTAGAAGATGATTTGAATAAGTATCAGGATGATATCCGTCTCTAGATTGTACCTGAACTGTTGCTAGAAGATAGTCTAGAATAAGTGTCAGGATGACATTCGTCTCTGGATCGTACCTGAACCGTTTCTAGAAGATGATTTGAATAAGTATCAAGATGATATCCCTCTCTGGATCGTACCTGAATTGTTGCTAGAAGATAGTCTGGAATAAGTATCAGGATGACATCCGTCTCTGGATCGTACATGAACTGTTGCTAGAAGATAATCTGGAATAAGTATCAGGATGACATCCATCTTTGGATCGTACCTGAACCATTTCTAGATGAAAATCAGGAGTAAGTGTCAGGATGACATCCGTTTCTGGATCGTACCTGAACCGTTTCTAGATGATGATTTGAATAAGTATCAGGATGATATCCGTCTCTAGATCGTACCTAAACCGTTTTGAGATGATGTGTTAAAATAAGTGTCAAAATGACATCCATCTCTGGATCGTATCTGCATTGTACTAGGAGAGAATCTGGAGTAGGTGTCAGGATAACATCCATTTCTAGATCGTACCTGAACCGTTTCTAGATGATAATCTGCTTTATTCAGAATATTTCCGTTGGGAATTCTTGTTTTGTTATTTTGAGAAGAAATCCGTTGAGGAACATTGATTTTGATTGATTGTACGTGATTCATCGTCAGAATTCATGTCTAATGCCCCAAGTGATTCAGATGGAGATCTGCCCCTGGTTGCTTGGCATTTTTGAGATATTCCTTGAATATTGACTTGACTGCCCCAAATGATGGACAATGATCATGCCGTTCCCCTTGGTTGGATGTTTTTTTCCACTTGAGGTGATCCTTTTCATTGAGAAGGTTTTTGTTCACTAGATATTCGTCATGCGAATTTCTCTGTTGTTGAACAAATAGTCATATGCAAACAATGGTATTTTAAGAATGCAAAGCTTATGTCTGTCTTGAAGTTTGAAAATTCATTTTTTTAGTAAAACAAATTTTGCAAGAGAGTGATATCAACTTAGGATTTATAGCAAGTCCTACAGGAGTCAGGATACCTTTTGTAACAGTATGCTTCCGAACTAACCTATGCTTCAATTAGGACTTTTAAGGGTTGTAGTGTGGCCTGGTTCACGGTTTAAGAAACAAAGGATACAAGCTTAAATTTTATTTGTACCCACCTGTTCTTTGTGATGTTCTTCAGTCCTATGCTCAGCTAATTATGCACTCAGATCCCAATTGAGCCTGACATCTTGTCCATGATATTCCGGTGATGGTTTAGAAATTGAACGTTTGTTTGAGAAGGCAGTCATTTTTGTAACTTTTTTTGCCTAGGATTTGTAGTAACCTCTTTTTTTTTGTTTTCGTTATTCCTTCTTTTGCCTGAACTGTTTCTTTATGTAATTACAGTCAGCGGGATGCCCCGGTTTTTCTTAAATCTCTTTCATAGGTTTTGACTTAGCGGGCTTTTATTGTGAGAGATAATGACTGCCAGTATTGACGATTATGCGGAACCATCACCGTCTTTTGATTTAGGAGGACGTCTTCGATCCAATTCATTATGTACGAAGCGGAAAATTGCGACTGAATACGCGTCTAAATTGACTGAGAAACTACCCTGCCCCAGGTTATGATTAAGGGTTTTAATTTGTGTGAAGAGAAAAACTCCTACTTCTTTGGCTCAAAGGGGTTGACTAGGAATTATCTTCCTTATAACTCCACTGTTTTGGGATTTGAAAAAACGCACGTACATCGTCAGTGTGATACGGTGGGAGAACTTACTTGGGTGTTTTGCATTTTATCGCAAATGTTGCGGTTAGCAAGAGTCGCCACCGACTTTTCTTTTATAAAAAAGGAAAGGTGAAAAAGCTCAGGAAAGACCTTTGAGATGTTTTCTTGAGTTCGGGGGGTAGATCATGAAAAGGGAAGGTATTAGCACCCTTTTCATCCATGGTTTTCCATGGGCTCTTAGTTACTTGCTTAGATCACTTGCTTTTGTTTGTTTGAAAATGTGTTTGGTGTGGTTTTGAAAGTATTTTGTAAAAGAGGCCATTGTTTTGGAAATCTTTGTAATGATTCTCGTTCGTAAGAATGTATACAAAGATGTTTGTCTTTTTGAAAATGTTTTCAATGTTTGAAAAAAATGTTTGGAAATGTATGTGTTTGTTTTGAAAGTAGCAAGGATAGTTATTTGAAATGGAGCAAGTAACTAGAAGTAATCTACCTACTCAAATGTCTTTCTTGTGCATTTTCTATTCCTTTGACATTGTTGTCTTACCATTGATTTGGTAAGCAACCCTATCTTTGGATGTAAACGGGACGGGCGTGGGTCATCGTATAACCATGATTAGCAATATTGCAAAGTATCTTAGCATTTTTTGAGGGACCAAGATCATTTTTGTAAGGAAACTTTGAATAACATCATCGAGGGACTATGATCTTTATGTTTGTTTGTTTTGCCAAGATACTTCGCATGCGTAATATGGCCATTTTTGTTTTAGGCAACCAAGTGGAGAAACCCTAAGGATGCTTGTGTGCAAGTGTATCATTTTCATGCTTTGGTTTTATCTGGTATTTAGGGTTTTCTATTTTGCTTTGTTTCGATCTTATCATACAAACCCTAATTACTAATCATGACATGTAAAGCGGTAAATTGCGTAATGTAAATATTACTAAGCTATTACAACAATTTTATGGGAGGGGGGAATACAAATTTGAATGGGGATTTATAAGAATGTAAACCTAAATAAATTATTACAACTAAATCGAATTTGTACGAATATTAGAATAAATAATATACAATATTTAAATATGCAATATAATGTACATGTAAGAAAAGATTTTTTTGTTTTGTTTTTATGTAAAAGAAATTTTAATCTAAACTAAGAATTATAAGGAAAAGAAATTAAATTTTTTAGAATGGAGGTTTTAACCCTAATTTCCATTTTAAAAGAAAGTGAAGTTCATATGTATTGTTTTTATGTAATAATAAATAATATTGTATATAAAAATATAAAGTTTTTATATATGCAAAAATAAATATGTATAAGTATGGGATGAAAAGGAAATAAATAAAATAAACTAAATATATTTTAATTATATTTCACAAGTTTATTAAGAAAATATATGTTATATATTAAAAATAAAATATATTTTTTATGTGAAAAATAAACTAAAATAAAATAAAAATGCAATATTATGAAATATATATTTTTTTGGATTTTTATACATTAAAGAAAATATTAATGAAAACAAAAATAAATTAAATAAAAATGTATGGAAAATAATGGGCCAGGGGGGTATAGCAAGCAGACTAGAGGCGGCATGTTATCAAAAAAGACCATGGCCCAAATATGGAGGCCCAAACCTGCAAAAAAGAAAAAACTGGAAAGAAGAAAAATGTGAAAAAACATCAAAGTAGCGCCCAGGTTCGAACCAAGGACATGGGTCTCACCAGCGCGCTACTTTGCCACTGGGGTGGCTATACATCCATTATTTTAAGTGAAACGAAAATAACGTAACATGAACAAAGTCCTTGCCCTGTACTTCATCTTCTTCCCCAAGCTTGGCCAGACGTCCTGTAACTCTCTCATTCTTCCATGAAAATGAAAACTAATAACATGAAAGTTGTAGTATTTGATCTCACGATTCTAACCATATAAGTTATGTAAGCTAACAATCAAAGATCAAAGAGAATTTTAAAAGCCTAAATTTAAACCTAAATTTTTCAGAAACTTCAAGTTCTAAATTCTCTCAACTCAGGCCAAATAAATGTAAGATAAAGATATGTACAGTTTCGTTGCAATGAGGGCTACATTATTTATTCAAAAATCGTGGCCAATGGTTGCCTGTACAAGGAGATAGAAGTTGAGATTTTACCTTCTTTAGTTGAAATCGTGGATGGAACTGGAGTGAGTTTGATGGAGGCCTGATGCTTGCTTGAGCTTCCTTGAACTTCCCTGAATGTATTCCCACCCTTGCCTTGCTCTGAAAGTGCCTGAAACTCCTTGGCCAAGTCAACCTGCAAGCTTTGAAAACAAAAATGGAAGATGATGGAGAAGGGGTTACATTACCGGGATGAAGGTCTGGATTGGTTAGATATCAAGTATGTAAGGTGTTTTGATGATCAATAATGGAAAGGCACGAGCCAAATGAGAGATTGGTATACTTATGCCAAAACTGCAAGTTTTGACAGTTTTCTGGTGTTTTTGAGCTTGGGAGTGTTTCAGGCTTCAAACAAACGTGTCTTGTGTTGTATTTTGTTTGTATGTTAGTATAGAATCAGTTTCATGTCAACCCTCCAACAGATGTTCCAGTTCTCACCTTTTTGCAACCTTTCTTGCTTTTGAAGTAAAGTGAAAGGACAAGGCTTGCCATGCTTGTACTTGCTTTCTTAGGGTTGGTATAAACTTGTAAAAATTGCTTTAGGCCTGTAAGATTTGTATATGCAATGGAGACAGGTGCAATGCTTAAGAACTGGAAAGTGGCAAAAGTTGAGCTTTTTCAAAATGGCAATGGTCACTTTATGTTATTTATGGAATTACAACTTGGGTAATGGCTCTAGGGAATGGATCAAAGCTTTGTCAACTGAGTAAGCATTAAATTAAGGAGTGAGGAACAATTTTTGGACCTGTAAAGCATGGATTAGGCATCATAGGTACTGATTGGAACTTTGTTCTTCATGAAATGGCTTGGACAAAAAGTGAGAAATTGCCAACTTCATCTCTTCGATTCTCCCTACTCAAAAATGATCTTGAGGAGTTCTTGGACATTTTGGAAAGCTTACAATGTGATCTATAACTCATCTCTGAAATGCATTTTTATATACCTATTGGAACTAGGTGAAAAATTTCCATGAAGTTGGGTCCAAAACCTGCCTAAATTAGGGCAAAATTTCACTAAGTTATTTAGTTCATGAGCATGTATTCATAAATTTATATCTTGAGATCCAAGAATCTTTAGGGAAAAGTGTGTGAAGCAAATTTGTATATTTCATGGAGGTCTACAACTTTCATGTTGGGAACTTTCTTTGAATCATTATGCATCATAGTGAAAAAGTGGCCTAAAGTTGAGAAGAAATAAGAAATTTTCTATACTTAGAAAATTTTCTAAGTTAGGAAAAATTTCAAATTCAAACCCTAATCTTCAAACTTGGATTTCTTGATGAACAAGTTTCACATTTTGACATGTTTTGATGAATTATGACCCTTGGCACTCGATTTTGACCAAAAAGTCAAAGTTTGACTTTTCAGTGTACAGTTGACTGCAAATTTCATCTGTCACTCCAATGAAATTGAAATGTTTTGAGCCATGTAATAAAGTCAAGATGATGCAATTGAATCCTTGAAATCATGTTTTAACTCAATTGGTCATTTGCTAGGTCAAAAAACCAGAAATTGCCCTTCCTTAGTCAAAACCCTAATTTTTGACCATTTTGCCCTTTTGGTGATTTGATCAAATTTCTTGAGGAATTATGATCCAAACTTGACCAAATGATACATATAAGCTTAAAATGTTGATATGGATCAATAATAATGAAGTTTGACTGTAAATTGTCCATGGTTGACTTTCCCCCAATACAATTGATTTTTAGGTCAACTGTCCAATTGACTGACCAAAAATATGGTTCAAGGCTTGAAATTTGTCATGAGTGATCTTAGGGATCCATAATGATGTTTGAAAGTCACATGAAGCATTGATAGTCCAAAAATCCTTGTGCAACCTCAAACCCTAATTTTGGGTCATTAGTGTATGATGAGATGTCTTGAGCTGACCAAACCCTAATCCAGTCTTGAATCAAAGAGATCTTGTGAGAAAAGTCTTGATAAATGAGAGGGAAAATTTTGGGGTACAACAGCTGCCCCTATTAAATCTTCTTAAACCTGTGGAGTTAGATTGGCGAGCTTTGGCATTCGTGACTTGAAGGTGAAAGATGATTGGACACTAGAGTGCCCATAAATTTGCACTCGGCGATGCGATGGTAGAAGGAATGGGCTTAAAGATGCCATTTGGAGAAGTGACATAATCTTGTAGGAGATGGGATTGTAGATGCCATCCAAAAATGTTTGTTGAATTGTAAGTTGTAAGTCGAAAGAATAAGTATCAGAATGGTGTCCTTGTCTAGAGCGTATCTGAACTGTATCTGATCTGGAAATCTTGAATGAGTATCAGAATGGAATCCGTGTCTGGAGCGTATCTGAACTGTATCTGAAAGCTGAATCTGAATGAGTAACAGAATGGCATCCATGTCTGGAGCGTATCTGAAATGTATCTGAAAGCTGAATCTGAATGAGTAACAGAATGGCATCCGTGTCTAGAGCGTATCTGAACTGTATCTGAACTGTATCTGAACTTGAAATATGAATGAGTATTAGAATGGCATTCGTGTCTGGAGCATATCTGTACTGTATCATGAAAGTTGAATCTGAATGAGTATCAGGATGGCATCCGCGTCTGGAGCGTATCTGAACTGTAACATGATTGCACATTGTTAATGGTAGTTGTTAATCTTATCCTGAAAAGGGTAAAATGTTAGATGGAACACAAAATTATGTTGCATGAAATGTATGATGCAATATATGTGTTTTATCGATGTTTATGATATATGGATGTAATGTATGCGCATGTAAGCTGATTTGTTGTATTGCTGTATGATTGAGGAAAATAAATCCTTGACTGCTGCTGAGGATATATGGATTCTTCACGTCTTGAAGTTGAAGTACTGACAAAATCCTGTTGTGAGAGCAATGCCACATATTGCTTTGAGGAATCCTGAGAAATTTGACGACCTCTACTGGGGATTAATAATTTGAAATTTTAGTTCCGCTGGGGATTTAAGTGACGTACTGTAGGGATTGCTCAAGGAATAGCCTAAATATGTTTTCCTATTCTTTCAACCTGTTAGTAATTGTCTTTTTCATTTTGTTTATTTATAAACAGTAATTATGTTCAAATGCATATGTTCATTAATGAATCATTGGACGTTTTTGCAAATAACACAAGTGTAAAGAAAAAAGACAAATAGTTTTATGTACTTTAAAGAGATATCTTTGTATTTAACTTTGAATAAGTATTTGTACAAAGGAGACAGTCATTCTAATAAGAGAATGATGCCATAAAAAAGAAAGAAAAACATTATACAAAGAAAGATAACTATGTGTAATAATCCCATGGGGTTTCCATTCTGCTATGGCCTTCGTATCTTCGAATATCTTATCTATTTGTTGCTTCGTCCGAAGATGATTGGATTGATCAGAAACTCCGAGTTTGTCAGTGGAAGTCAGATATTGTCCGCAAAGTGATCCGACGGGACACAGTCATACGCTTTAATTTCCTAACTTTTTCCTGGACCGCCCTCTCAGGTTTTCAGTCCACCGGGAAACCCTTTTTTTGCCCAAGTCGCCCTTTTGGGTTTTCAACTTGCCGGGTGTACGGATTTTTTTTATTTTATCCCTAATTTTTGCCCGAATCTTTTTGGTTCGCCGGGATGCCCTTGTTTTTCCTAGGTGTGTCAACCTAGCGGGTCTCTTATGCGTAGTATCTTTTGACTATATCCACGTTCGCAGGGTGTGGTAGGTCGTCGCCGTCCATGGTGGTTAAGATCATTGCCCCACCGGAGAATATGTTCTTGATTACAAATGGTCCTTCATATGTAGGAGTCATTTTCCCCTGGGATCACTTTGTGGTAAGATAATGCGTTTGATCAATAGATCTCCAACTTGATATACTTGCCGTCTGACTTTCTTGTTGAAAGCCTTGATCATCCATTTTTGATACATCTGACCATGGTAAACAGCAGTAAGTCTCTTTTCATCAATTAAGTTTAGTTGATCAAGTCGAGTCTGGATCCAATCATCCTCATCCAAACCTGCATCCTTCATAATTATCAAAGAGGGGATCTGAACCTCAATAGGCAAGACATCCTCCATGCCATAAACCAAGGAATAGGGTGTTGCCCCAGTTAACGTGCGAGTCGTGGTACGGTACCTGTGGAGAGCAAATGGAAGCATCTCATGCCAGTCCTTGTAGGTGACTGTCATTTTCTGTATGATCTTTTTAATGTTTTTATTTGCAGCCTCAATAACACCATTCATCTTTGGCCGATAGGGGGACGAATTGTGATGCTGAATCTTGAACTGCTCGCACAAGGCGGTGATTATAGTATTGTTAAGGTTTGTACCATTATCAGTGATAATCCTTTCTAGGATACCGTACCGACAAATGAAATTTTGATTGATGAAGCGGGCAACAACATTCTTAGTAACAGATGCGAAGGAAGCTGCTTCGACCCATTTTGTAAAATAGTCAATGGCCACTAGAATGAAGCGGTGTCCATTGGAGGCTGTAGGCTTGATCTCTCCAATCATGTCAATTCCCCATATAGAAAAGGGCCAAGGAGCCGTCAAGACATTTCAGAGGAACCGGAGGTACAAGCACCTTGTCCGCATAAATTTGACACTTATGACAGGTTCGAGAGTGCTGATAGCAGTCTGCTTCCATGGTAGACCAATAATAGCCTGCCCGTAGGATTTTCTTCGCCATCGTATGCCCACTGGAATGAGTGCCAAAGGTACCTTCATGTAATTCAGCCATGATCTTTTTTACCTCAATCTTATCCACACACCGGAGCAGAATGGAGTCATGATTGCGTTTGTACAGGATGCCATTACTCAAGAAGAACTTAGCAGAGAATCTCCTTAAGAACTTCTTATCATTGATAGAAGCTCCTTCCAGATATTCTTGAGCCTCAAGTATCTCTTGACTTCATGAAACCAAGGCTGGTCCACTACCTCTTCGGTATTAATCTCGTGACAGTGTGCTGGTTCATTCATTTGTTCAATGGTGATTTGGGGAGCCTCGTTATCCCAATTAAGTTTAAACATAGATGACATTGTGGCTAGAGCATCTGCTAGCTGATTTTCTTCTCGCGGGAAATGCTTGAAGGTAATCTGCTCAAAATGTGGCAGCAATGTCAAAACATGTTCTTTGTAAGGGATAAGGTTTGGGTGCTTAGTGTTCCATTCTCCTTTGATCTAACTGATGACCAAAGCTGAATCTCCGAATACATCTAAGGATTTGATTCACAAATCTATGGCAGCCTTGAGACCAAAGATGCATGCTTCGTATTCTGCCATGTTGTTCGTACAGTTGAAGCAAAGTCTGGCAGTAAAGGGAGTGTGACACCCTTCCGGAGATATAAGTACAACACCGATACCATTACCAAGGGAATTGGATGCCCCATCAAAGAACAGGGTCCATCAGGATCCTTCTTCAGGTCTATCATATGGTCTGATTTCTTCACAGTTGTCTAATGTCACGATGTCTTCATCCGGGAATTCAAATTTCATGGACTGATAATCTTATACAGCTTGATGAGCAAGATGATCAG
Organism: Vicia faba; assembly: GCA_948472305.1. Classification (NCBI taxonomy): domain Eukaryota; kingdom Viridiplantae; phylum Streptophyta; class Magnoliopsida; order Fabales; family Fabaceae; genus Vicia; species Vicia faba. Next base: position 1,601,329,174 of record OX451736.1, read on the forward strand.
CTAGTACACTACCCTTTATATCTTTCTGGGTAGTGTATTGTATGTCATATTCTGTTAGGATCATCTGCCATCTAGCTATCCTTCCAGACAGAGCGGGTTTTTCGAAGATGTATTTTATCGGATCCATCTTAGATATCAACAAAGTAGTATGAGTCAACATATATTGTCTTAGCTGGCGAGCAGTCCATGCCAGAGCGCAACAAGTTTTCTCGAGCAGTGAATATCTGGTTTCACAGTCGGTAAACTTTTTGCTCAGGTAGTAAATAGTGTGCTCTTTTCGGCCAGACTCGTCATGCTGCCCCCAATATACACCCCATTGAGTTCTCTAAAACGGTCAGATACATGATTAGTGGTCTTCCCTCAACTGGTGGCATCCAAACAGGAGGCTCTTGTAAGTACTCTTTGATCTTGTCAAAATCAATCTGGAATTCATCATTCCATCTGATTACTTGATCTTTCTTCAATAGTTTGAAGATTGACTCACAAGTAGCTGTTAGGTGAGAAATGAATCTGGAAATATAGTTTAGGCGTCCCAAGAATCCTCTGACCTCCTTCTCAGTACGAGGAGCAGGCATTTCTTGTATCACTTTAACCTTGGCAGGATCAACCTCGATGCCTTTGTTGCTGATAACGAAACCTAAGAGTTTACCGGACCGGACTCCGAATGTACACTTGTTTGGATTCAACCTTAGTTTGTACTCCTTCAATCTCTCAAACAACCTTTACAAATGATCAAGGTGCTCCTCCTCTATTTGTGATCGGGCTATCATGTCATCTACATAGACCTCTATCCCATGATGTATCATATCATGAAATAAGGCTACCATGATGCGTTGGTAGGTTGCCCCAACATTCTTCAGTCTGAATGACATCACCTTGTAGCAGAACGTGCCCCACTGCGTGACAAATGTAGTTTTCTCCATGTCCTCAGGTGCCATTTTGATTTGGTTATAACCTGAGAATCCTTCCATGAAGTAAAATACTTTGTGCTGGGCTGTATTGTCAACCAGGATATCGATGTGGGGAAGTGGAAAATCATCTTTAGGGCTGGTCCTATTCAAATCTCTATAATCCACACACATTCGTACTTTTTCGTCCTTTTTAGGCATGGGAACAATGTTGGCAACCCATTGAGGATAGGAAGTGACAGCCAAGAATCCAGCATTGAATTGTTTCATGACTTCCGCTTTGATCTTCTATGACATGTCAGGTCTCATGCGGCAAACTTTTTGTTTTACTGGTGGAAAACCTTCTCTTATGGGCAGACGATGTACCACGATGTTTGTATCAAGTCCTGGCATGTCTTTGTATGAGCAGGCAAAGATCTCAACATAATCATGCAATAGCTGAATTAGACGCTCTTTGACACTCGGCTCTAGATTGGCGCCCACCTTGATTTCTTTTTTATCTTCCTCGGTACCCAAGTTGATTGTATCCAACGATTCCTCATGAGGCTGAATAGCTCTTTCCTCTTGTTGTAGTAGTCTGGCCAATTCCCCTGGTACTTCACAATCTTCCTCACCTTCGTCTTCGGCTTGGTATATTAGATCCTCAGAGTCACTAAAGGCCATAACAGTATCGTTACCCATGGGATCCGAAATGAAGGGGTACCTGCATTTGTGAGTGTGGGTGTGTGTAAGGGTATAGCCATCTTTAAACAATAAAATGTAAAAGAAAGACAAATGAGCACAAAAGGTTTGTATGTGAAAAAACGTCCATGATTCATTGAATGTCATATGAAGATGAAATAAAAACCCTTAGAAATGGACCGTTGTGCCTCGGGTAAGACACAAGGTTTTTAATGTGTGAATTGTTTGTGAATATTACAAGTCCAACAGAAATGTAAAAGATAAATTACTGAGAGATAAAAGTTATTGGGACAAAGTCTCTGGCTTCCCAATTGCGAAGTCCTCCATTGATAGTAGGAAATATCCAATCCTCAAAGCTTCCATCTTCTTCCCCATCTTCCACTGCGCTGACCTCTTGGTTGCTAATCTTCAAAGGTGGTCCTCCAGCACGGGCACGACGCACAGCCTTCTGAGCATTTGAAGTAAACCCTAAGCCAAACTTTTGAGATTTATACAGAATGTCTGGAAGCTGTCCCCAGATGGTGCATCCACCCTCCTCTACTACTGCCTTGGTGTCCTTTAGAGATGACATCCGAAGCGGAGGTCTTGTGATCTTGGGGATTGGGGATACCACCTTGGTTACTGCTACCTCTTGAGAGACTTCTTCGAAATTTTGAAAAGGAGTTTCAATGAACTCGCCATCCAACTCCACATACCATAAAGAATTTAGATGGCTAATCATGTACTCTTCCTCTCCGTGGACAGTGATAATCTTTCCATGGACCGGGTATTTCAGCATCTGGTGTAGTGTATAGGTGACAACACCGGCATTATGGATCCAAGGACGTCCTAGCAGACAGGAGTAAGAGGGGCGGATGTCCATTACATAGAAGGTTGAGTTGAAAGTCTAAGTTCCCACCTTTATGGGGATGTCCACCTCCCCGTGGACCATCCTCTTTGAGTCATCAAATGCTCTCACAACTATGTTACTGGGTTTCAATGTCACTCCTTCGTAATCCAATCTGTCGAGAGCTTTCTTCGGCAAAACGTTCAAAGATGAGCCAGTGTCCACTAAGACATGGTCCAGAGTTGTTCCTCTACACTCCACGGAGACATGTAATGCCTCGTTGTGCTTTCTCCCTCTTGGTGTCAAATCAGCATCAGAGAAGCCTAGGCCGTTATCAGTTGTCAAACTGGCCACACAATCTTGGAATTGGTCAGCAGACGTCTCTTGTGGCACATGGGCTGTCTTCAGGAACTTCACCAGAGCTTTCGCATGTGCCTCAGAACACAGCAGCAATGCTAGCATGGATATCTTGGAGGAAGTTTGCCCCAACTGTTCAACCACGTCATAATCACTCTTCTTTATTATCCTCGAGATCTCCTCCATTTCCTTCTTGGAGGTTTCAGGGATAGTAAGCGGATGAGCCTTCGTCCGGACAGGCTCTTCTTGAATACTTTTTCCTCGAATTTCAACAGTAGAAGTGTTGGTAGGGATAACAGCATGGGTTGTGTCATCTTTTCTAGTAGGAGCACTTATAGATATGATTATTGGTACAGAGGTAACCTTCGGAACAACCACGTGTCCAAAAACTTCCTTTGAAGGGGCAATTTTTGGAGAGAAGATTCTACCGCTACGGGTAATCTTACTGGTTCCAACAATATTGCTAATGTCGGAATCTTCTTCTTCGGAGCTCACTTCTTTGGCGGCCATCCCATCTTGTTTGATACCATGGTAGTAGATTTCTCCACCGTAATTCCACGGTATTGTTTTGTCTGATTCGTACGGGACCGGCCTGGGCATTGTAATTATAAGAGGAGTAGTCTTTGGAACCAATGTAATCCTAACGGGTCTTTTGGGGACCCTTGAAGGATTGGCGGAGATGATTATGATTGAAATGTCTTCAACAGGAACAGGTGAAACAAGAGCATTTTCAAACAGAATCTCTTGGTTGTCTATCAAGCGTTGAATGCATGTCTTTAATAGAGGGCAAACAGTTGGTGAGGATAAGCAAAGATGGCAGTCTTCATTACAACCTGGGAATATACCAGCGTTCAACAAGTTTATCTTAACGATTGGGAGCGGAGTCAAGAGTTCATCCACTGTGGTAACAAATAAATCTTCTTCGATAGCATTGGCGTTGTGACCATGCCTAGGCATAGGAGCGGATATGACGTTTGGTTTCTCGGGCGCATCAAACTCAATTTCTTTTGCATCTATAAGGTCTTGAATTTTGTTTTTTAAGGCCCAACAGTTGTTAGTGTCGTGACCCGGACTTTCGGAATGATATGCGCATTTGGCATTTGGGTGATAATGAGGGGACGCCGTGTTGGGATTCTTTGGAGCTTCTTTTAAAGTTGCCAGATTAGATTTCAGAAGATGTGGTAAGACCTGGGCTAGAGTTATATTAATTCTGGTGAATTGCCGGACTGGCCTTTCCACCCTCGGTTGGTTACTTCTTGGTTGATCAGATGTAGGCTTTGGGATTATAACGGCCCCTACCATTGGTCGGCGCTCAACTCTCCCTTGGTTCCTTTGTGGATAAACAACAGATACCTCCTTCTTCCCGGTGAAAGGCCTTCTCACAGCTGTTGAGGCAGATGAATCCTTTTGAATCATTCCACTTTTTATGCCAGCTTCCACCCTCTCTCCGGTTAGTATTAACTCAGTAAATCCAGCAGATGAGCTCCCAATCAAATGGTTGAAGAAAGGTCCCGATAGAGTGCCCAAGAACATATCCACCAACTCCCTCTCAGACAGAGGGGGTCGCACTCTCCAAGCTAGATCTCTCCATTTTTGCGCGTAATCTTTGAAGCCCTCATTTGAAGCCATAGCCATACTCTGAAGTTGAGTACGGGTAGGCGCAAAATCTGCATTATACTGGTATTGTTTATAGAAAGTTGCGGCAAGGTCTTCCCAGTTGTGGACGTCGGCCCTTTCTAATTGGTAAAACCAATCGAGTTGTGTTCCGGATAAACTATCTTGGAAAAAATGCACCCACAGGTCTTTATCGGCAAAGTGCAGTTGAATATTTCTCACGTATGATCGGAGGTGAATTTTAGGACACGACACCCCATCATATTTTGCAAACAACGGCACTTTGAACTTTGGTGGGATCACAATTCCCGACACTAGCCCCAATTCTTCAAAGTCTAGACCTTGTACCCTTTGTATTTCCATAGCGCTTAAACGCTATTCAAGATGTCTGTACTTATCATCTGCCGGAGGGTACTATTCCTCAGAGTAGTCTTCCTCTTCTTCCTCCTCTTCATATTCTGACGGAACTGCTGTTTCCTTTCCTTTCCCTTCTCCTTCCCCGGAAGTGGTTGCAAAATTCAAAGTTCTTCTAGTTTTTTCCTGAAACCTTCTCCCCATGTTCAAAACTCCAGTGGCTTTCTTTGTTTTCTTCTTTCTTTCTTCAGCTAACAGAGTCTTCAACTCATCTTGCCCCTTGGCTAGGGTCATGAGTAACTGTTGAAACTGCATATTTTGAGCTTGAAGATCTTTGACCATCTATTCGAGATCCATCTTACTGAAATAAACAGTAGAGAGATGAGGAAACTCGTTGCAAAAGACCTGTTTATGTTATGATGAATGATATGTATACATGCAATGCTTTCAAGGATTTAAAAAAATTCAAATTCGTTTTAAACAAAAAGAAACACACGTTATATTAATAAGATAGAGTTTGAGTACATCAATGCCCCTTGGGCAAAATAATACAACACTCTAAGATAAAAAAAAGTAGTGTGCATCCTCTTTGGTGCAATGTAGGCATTTAGAGTCTGCTCCTCATGAAGTAGCCTAGTGAGTTCCAAAAACTTCTTCTCGCTTGCGTAGAATTGGGCTTCGAAAGTATCTCGCTCTCCTTTGAGATGTATCAAATCCATTTGTAGGTCTTCAAGAGATGTGGGCATGTCAGGATGTAGGATAGTGTACGGAACTTCTCCTTCCTTAACAGGCTCAATAATCACCAGGAGAATGGAAGGATAAGGCATCATAAGACTTTGAGTGCGGGTTCGTACCCACTTGAGGTAAGGCTCAAGAGGGATGGAATTCTTGTGTCCCAAAGTCTTGCTATCCACCTTGTTTAGCATCTTCCATGCTCAGATGAATCTCTGGCGCAGTCCTTGATCGTCGTTGTCGTAGTCGAATACCAAGCCTTGAATTAGCATCTCATGTGGGCCATCCCTTCAAGCATACCCAAACTGTCTTAGAGCTAAGAATGGGTTGTAGGTGATGCCTCCCCTAATGCCAAGTAGAGGGACGTTAGGGAATTCCCCACAACGGTCAACAATGATAACATTCTCTTTGGATCGAGAGCACCAATGAATATTTGAATGTTTGAGCGTCATTAACCTTTGTGACCACCTTAATCCTTGCTCATTCTTTAAGACTGATTGGGGAAGATGATAAATAAACCATCTTGACTGGAGGGGAGTGCAGCACATAAGGACACCTCTTTTCCTCATTGTACGAGTGTGAAAAGAGTGTAGGATATCCCCTAGCAATGTAGGCACCGAATTGCGTGACATGAAGATTTTGACGGCACTCACATCTATGAGTTGGTCAAGATTGGGGAACAAGACCATCCCATAGATAAGAAGAGCCACAATCTCCTCAAAAGCTTGCAAGTCTAGGGAATTCCAACAGCTTTGGGCCTTCTCAAACATAAATTTTGCTAAGAAGCCTTTGACACCACTTCTAGTTTCCCAATAAGTTGTGACATCAGATGAGTGCAAGTGCAGGGCTTGAGCAATCTCTTCTGGATTTGGATCTCTTTTTTCCGTACCGTTGAAAGGTAGTTGATTGAGAATAGGAATCCTCAAGAGTTGAGAGAATTCTTCCAAAGTGGGCACAAGCTGATAGTCAGGAAATGTGAAGCAATGATGCAAAGGATCAAAGAACTGGAAGAGCACCTTCATCATATCCTCCTCTGTGTTGGAGGTGACCAAGTTGAGTAGACGACCATGCCTCTCGGTGTATGGAGAGTTCTCAGGGATCCTTGAAGCTATCTCCTTGAGTTGTGGAGGAATTCTTACAAGGTTGATTTGGATAGTTTTCCTGCGAAGTGAATCCATATCCTACAAAACAAGAACAAAGATGAATCTCCAAAATCCTTGAAATGGTTAGTGGATGCATATGATGTTCATGATGTCCATGATGTTATGTACAAGTATGTATATACAATAAAATCAAACAAGTTCTTATTTTAGGCTTGCATGGGGTTTTATAGGTAAGTACCCTCTTGAAGTTTAGTTGGCTCAACCTGTCCTAATAATAGTAACCGGGTTCTAAGGAGCTCAATATCACTGGATCGTTTCCTTGGTCATTGTTTCAGCTCAAGCCTCTTTAATAGCAACCAAAATATCCCAAGAAACCAACCCTCAATGAGTGTAGTATCGAGTATCTACCAACTTCGGACTGCACCAAAGTCGGTCATCTCACTACATCCTAAAGGCCAAGTTGGTCAAGTAAAGGGTTCTAGAAGTTCATTAGTGCTTCATGACATTACTCAGCAGTCCTGTATTCTCTTTGATTAACTCAAAGGCTACCGGTACCCACAAATATGTCACACTAACACAGCTATTGCTTAGACCATGTCGGTATACCCCGTACAGTTTCCACAATGTATTGCTATTTACCTATAATGTTTCCCAAATCCGGGTGGAGGATTCAAACCCAAAAAAATAACCATAATGTAAAGCAAACAAGTCAAACAATGTAAGCAAATAAATGTGATCTATCCCTAAGTTAACCCCACTTTTATAAAATTCCCCAGCAGATTCGCCAGTTCTGTGATACGGTGGGAGAACTGACTTGGGAGTTTTGCGTTTTATCGCAAATTTTGCGGTTAGCAAGAGTCGCCACCGACTTTTCTTTTATCCAAAAGGAAAGGTGAAAAAGCACATGAAAGACCTTTGAGATGTTTTCTTGAGTTCGGGAGGTAGATTATGAAAAGGGAAGGTATTAACACCCTTTTCATCCATGGTTTTCCATGGGCTCTTAGTTACTTGCTTAGATCACTTGCTTTTGTTTGTTTGAAAATGTGCTTGGTGTGGTTTTGAAAGTATTTTGTAAAAGAGACCATTATTTTGGAAATCTTTGTAATGATTCTCGTTCGTAAGAATGTATACAAAGATGTTTGTCTTTTTGAAAACGTTTTCAATGTTTGAAAAAAATGTTTGGAAATGTGTGTGTTTGTTTTGAAAGTAGCAAGGATAGTTATTTGGAATGGAGCAAGTAAATAGAAGTAATCTACCTACTCAAATGTCTTTCTTGTGCATTTTCTATTCCTTTGACATTGTTGTCTTACCATTGATTTGGTAAGCAACCCTATCTTTGGATGTAAACGGGACGGGCGTGGGTCATCGTATAACCATGATTAGCAATATTGCAAAGTATCTTAGCATTTTTTGAGGCACCAAGATCATTTTTGTAAGGCAACTTTGAATAGCGTCATCAAGGGACTATGATCTTTATGTTTGTTTGTTTTGCCAAGATACTTCGCATGCGTAATATGGCCATTTTTGTTTTAGGCAACCAAGTGGAGAAACCCTAAGGATGCTTGTGTGCAAGTGTATCATTTTCATGCTTTGGTTTTATCTTGTATTTAGGGTTTTCTATTTTGCTTTGTTTCAATATTATCATACAAACCCTAATTACTAATCATGACATGTAAAGCGGTAAATTGCGTAATGTAAATATTAGTAAGCTATTACAACAATTTTATGGGAGGGGGGAATACAAATTTGAATGGGGATTTGTAAGAATGTAAACCTAAATAAATTATTACAACTAAATCGAATTTGTACGAATATTAGAATAAATAATATACAATATTTAAATATGCAATATAATGTACATTTAAGAAAAGATTTTTTTGTTTTGTTTTTATGTAAAAGAAATTTTAATCTAAACCTAGAATTATAAGGAAAAGAAAATAAATTTTTTAGAAGGGAGGTTTTAACCCTAATTTCTATTTTAAAAGAAAGTGAAGTTCATATGTATTGTGTTTATGTAATAATAAATAATATTGTATATAAAAATATAAAGTTTTTATATATGCAAAAATAAATATGTATAAGTATGGGATGAAAAGGAAATAAATAAAATAAACTAAATATATTTTAATTATATTTCGCAAGTATATTAAGAAAATATATGATATATATTAAAAATAAAATATATTTTTTATGTGAAAAATAAACTAGAATAAAATAAAAATACAATATTATGAAATTTATATTTTTTTTGGATTTTTATACATTAAAGAAAATATTAATGAAAACAAAAATAAATTAAATAAAAATGTATGGAAAATAATGGGCCAGAGGGTATAGAAAGCAGACTAGAGGCAACATGTTATCAAAAAAGACCATGACCCAAATATGGAGGCCCAAACCTGCAAAAAAGCAAAAACTGGAAAGAAGAAAAATGTGAAAAAACACAAAAGTAGCGCCCATGTTCGAACCCATGACATGGGTCTCACCAGTGTGCTACTTTACCACTGGGGTGACTATACATCCATTGTTTTAAGTGAAACGAAAATAACATAACATGAACAAAGTCCTTTCCCTGTACTTCATCTTCTTCCCCAAGCTTGGCCAGACGTCCTGTAACTCTCTCATTCTTCCATGAAAATGAAAACTCATAACATGAAAGTTGTAGTATTTGATCTCACGATTCTAACCATATAAGTTATGTAAGCTAACAATCAAAGATCAAAGAGAATTTTAAAATCCCTAAATTTAAACCTAAATTTTTCATAAACTTCAAGTTCTAAATTCTCTCAACTCAGGCCAAATAAATGTAAGATAAAGATATGTACAGTTTCGTTGCAATGAGGGCTACATTATTTATTCACAAATCGTGGCAAATGGTTGCCTGTACAAGGAGATAGAAGTTGAGATTTTACCTCCTTCAGTTGAAATTATGGATGGAACTGGAGTGAGTTTGATGGAGGCCTGATGCTTGCTTGAGCTTCCTTGAACTTCCCTGAATGTATTCCCACCCTTGCCTTGCTCTGAAAGTGCCTGAAACTCCTTGGCCAAGTCAACCTGCAAGCTTTGAAAACAAAAATGGAAGATGATGGATAAGGGGTTATAGTACAGGGATAAAGGTCTGGATTTGTTAGATATCAAGTATGTAAGGTGTTTTGATGATCAAGAATGGAAACGCACGAGCCAAATGAGAGATTGGTATACTTATGCCAAAATTGCAAGTTTTGACAGTTTTTTGGTGTTTTTGAGCTTGGGAGTGTTTCAGGCTTCAAACAAACGTGTCTTGTGTTGTATTATGTTTGTATATTAGTATAGAATCAGTTTCATGTCAACCCTCCAACAGATGTGCCAATTCTCACCTTTTTGCAACCTTTCTTGCTTTTGAAGTAAAGTGAAAGGACAAGGCTTGCCATGCTTGTACTTGCTTTCTTAGGGTTAGTATAAACTTGTACAAATTGCTTTAGGCCTATAATATTTGTATATACAATAGAGACAGGTGCAATGCTCAAGAATTGGAAAGTGGCAAAAGTTGAGCTTTTTCAAAATGGCAATGGTCACTTTATGCTATTTATGGAATTACAACTTGGGTAATGGCTCTAGGGAATGGATCAAAGCTGTGTCAACTGAGTAAGCATTAAATTAAGGAGTGAGGAACAAGTTTGGGACCTGTAAAGCATGTATTAGGCAGCATAGGTACTGATTGGAACTTTGTTCTTCATGAAATGGCTTGGACAAAAAGTGAGAAATGCCAACTTCATCTCTTTGATTCTCCCTACTCAAAAATGATCTTTAGGAGTTCTTTGACATTTTGGAAAGCTTGAAATGTTATCTATAACTCATATTTGAAATTCATTTTGAGATACCTCTTGGAACTAGGTGAAAAATTGCCATGAAGTTGGGTCCAAAACCTGCCTAAATTAGGGCAAAATTTCACTAAGTTATTTAGTTCTTGAGCATGTATTCATAAATTTATATCTTGAGATCCAAGAATCTTTAGGGAAAAGTGTGTGAATCAAAGTTGTAGATTTCATGGAGGCCTACAACTTTCATGTTGGGAACTTTCTTTGAATCATTATGCATCATAGTGAAAAAGTGGCCTAAAGTTGAGAAGAAATAAGAAATTTTCTATACTTAGAAAATTTTCTAAGTTAGGAAAATTTTCAAATTCAAACCTGTGATCGGTGGATTTAGAACTGACTGTTTAATGCTGGTTCGCGAAATGTCGCGGAAGCAAGAGTCTCCACCGTCTTTTATTTTCTCCAACATGGACAGGACAAAAGCACAGCAAAATTCCTTATGAGATAATTTCTCGGTTCGGGAGGTAGATTTATAGAAAGGGAAGGTGTTAGCACCCTTTCTATCCATGGTTATCCATGGGCTCTTAGATACTTTCTCATTGTGTTTTCAAAAGTGTTTGCTTTTCAAAGTGTGCATGGGTTTGAAAAAGTTTCGTCAAAGTTTTCTGAATAACTCTTGTGTCAGTCCTCAAGAGTGTTTGAAAAATTGTTTTGAAAGCTTTTTGAAAGTGTCGGTGTGAAAAGAGTTTTGATTTGTTTTTGAATAGAGCAAGTATCCATGAGTCATCTACCTACCCTAAGGAATTAGGCTGTGTAAATATCCTTAAGGTAGTGCCATCCCACCATTGAGAGGTAGGTAGCACCACCGTTGGAGGTGTTCGGGTCAATTCGTTTGTAGGGACAGTGTGGTCACCAGAGCAACAGTAGGACACCTTAGAAGCTACCCTTATGCCATTGATCCTTTTTTAATCCGAGGCAACCGTTTCGAGGCAACTTTCCCGAGGCAACCGTTTCGAGGCAACTTGTTTTAAGGTAACTGGATCATGGACATAAGGACTTACTAAGACGTCCTATACTCGACGACCACGTTTCGAAGGTAAGGCAACAGTGAGGCGTACCCTAGAAGTGGTGTGTGAATTTGTGTGTTATTTTCATGTTAATATTTATCTTGTACATGTATCATGGTGATCTACGCTTGTTTTTAATTTAGGCCATACATTCTTTCATGCAATTAGAATTTAAAAGTGCGGAAATTTAAATGCGGAAAGTTAAATCCTACGCTATTACAAGGCGCGGGTCTATACATCGCCAAATTACAAAGACCCGTTTGAATAAAAATGCGGAAAGTAAAAGACCTAATTACTATTACATGGCTTGAGCAGTTACATAATATTCGAAAGAAAATAATGCGCGAAAAGAAATTAGAATCGAATGTCCGAGGGTTTTGACCCTTTTGAGAAATTAAATTGAAATTAAAAGCTAATTAATTATTAAATTAAAGAAAAGAAATGTTTTTTAGGTTTTTGTTTTATGAAAATAAAGAGAATTGAAAATCAAGAGAAACCCTAATTCTAAGTTGTTTTTAATTATTAATGAAAAATATTAAAGTTTAACCTAATTTACTAAATAATTAATGTACATGTTTATTTACAAAATATTTAGTAATTAATAATGATAATAATGATGAGAAAATTATTTGTTAAAAAAAAAGATGAAAAGGTTAAAAACCCTAATTCTACATATTTTAATTTATTAAGAAAAAGATTGAAGTTTTAAAACCTAAATTAACTAAGTTAATTATTAAAGTTTATTTACAAAATAAATTAATAGTGAATTAAATATTAATTAAACATATTTTAGTTTTTGATTCTTTTATTATGAAAATTATTTTAGGAAATTAAAGAAAACAATTAAAATAATTAATAGAATTAAGAAAGAAAAACAAATAAAAATTAAAAATTGATGCAAACCATGGGGGGTATCAGGCCCATTTAGGAGGTTTTTTGGAAGCAATTTGGCCCACTGTATCAAAGCCTTTTTTGACTTTCCGGGATCACATGCTTGATGGTTGACCCAGGTGTATGATGGTCTTCACGTTCTGGCCTTTGGATTGATCATTCAGGCCATCTGGCAAGCCCACGCGCTAGGACGCATGGTGGGACGTTGACAGCATACTGCACATGAATACGCTACAACAAAAATTATTAAGTGTATGGGGGGACCTGGGAATCGAACCCAGGTCCCTATACCTGCAAGACACGTCTTCTACCAACTCAACTATCGCGTGCGTTTGTTAATGTAATGGAGCATAATTATTATAATAAAAAACAAAGTTAATGATATGAAACAAGACAAAGGGCGCTAGATTTTGAATACTCCAACCATGTTATGACACCTCAGCGTCTTCTTCATCTTTCTGCCTGTAACATAAACAAATAACGGGGGTTTTAAACCCCCACTAAATGAAGCCTGAAAAAATAGCGATTAGAGCATGCCTCAATATAAAAAAGGCGCGACTGCTTTATTGAATTCGTCTTGTTGTCACGAGTTCAGCTGTACCAGTTTGAAGGTCCAATTTTATCATGTGAGGAAAGCCCCAATTTAGAGCTTTTGAAACCCTAGAAGACGTTTATGGCAAATCTCGTTTCAAGCATTGTTAGGACAATTAAACTATGCCAAAAGTTTCAGAACATCATTAGTAGCAAGAATCAATAATTAAAACATATGAATAATGCATGAAAATTAGAAAACGATTGTGGACATGTTCATGAAGAAGACGATTCTGTTCTACCAATTCTTGGAGTATGGAGACTCGTTTTTGATTGTAATCGATTCCTAGCAATGTCAGGAACGTATTAGAATGCTTTTTGTGCTTTGAAACGTGCTCCACCTATGATTTCAGATTTCAAGTTTTTATGGAAATTTTGCAATTTTGTTATATGTTTTCTGAGCAGCTTTTCGTGTGTGCTTGAATAGAGTTGAGTTGTGCCTTTGTACATGAAGCAAATTAGGTCAAGAAAACAAGCCCAAAGTCCATGTATTAATGTTTTCAATATTTGATTTTTCCATATCTTTTTTCAATCTTTTTGCCATGAAAACCATGCCAATTATGGAATATTTGGTCTTGTTGATTGATGCACGATTTGCCACTTTGCCCTAGTTTGATTTGCTGCAAAAAAAAAAGATTTAAAAGGCATGATTTGATATTTTTCTCTTATTTAAAACTAATTAAATGAATTAATAATAATAAAAATTCAATTAATTAATCAAAAATAAGAAAATAAATCCCTTTGAGGTCAATGGGTCGTTCATATGCTTTGGGTAATGATTCATGAAAGAAATTGAGGCCCATTAGCATTTTTGAAGCCTTTTGTGCAAAGTTGACTTTTCAAAATTCCCAAAAATTTTCCAACTTCTCCAAGGCATATCTTGCTCAATTTTGAAGCTATGATCATGTTCCTTGACATTTTGGAAAGGTCTTGAAGTCCTCTAACCAATGCCTTTGGTCCCATGTCATTTTGATTTACGAATCTCAAGTTATGGTCTTTGACTTAAAGTGCCTTTTTGTTGACTTTTGAAAATGACCTATAATGTTGAAATTGATAACTTTTTGTGAGAGCATTTCTTGGACTTGAAGTGTGAAGATGAGTTGTATGAAATGTCATCCTCTTCAAAATGAGCTTTGGATGGAATTTTTCTGATAAACCATGAAGAAGTTATGCCCTGGTCAATTTGCAGTTGACTTTTTCAACTGTCCAAAAATAGAAACTTTTGCATCTTGAGACTTTTTGAGCCATGCTTTGGGAATCATGATCAAGAATTGATCAAATGATGTTTGTGGCTTCAAAATAAGATGTTGACCAAATATTTTGACTTTTGACTGTCAAATGACCATTTTGCCCCTGCAGTTGACTGTGGAGCAATTAGGATTTTTGAATGTGCAACCTGATGCTGTGAGTCTTGAAACTTGACATATGGATGCTTGACAATGTATGTAGGCATGTGGGACTTGATTGGACCCTTGAAAACCTTATTTTCTTTGCCAGAACCACAACCCTAATTTTGACTGTGTTAGGAGGCAATTGGACTGTGCAACCTTTGAGTGATTTTGAACCTTGATCTTGGAAAATCTTGAAGAATATGGGAGGGCAAATTTTGGGGTACAACAGTTGCCCCTGTTCAATCTTCTTAGACCTGAGGATGTAGATTGGCTGGCGTGCCTTTCGTAATCCGAAGGTGGAAGATGATTGAACACTAGAGTGCCCAGAAATTTGCACTCACATAGTAGAGTATTAGCAGTGTGATGTCGGGAATGGGCTTATAGATGCCATTTGGAGACTGATAGATAGGAAGATGGGCTTATAGATGCCATCTGGAAGTATGACAGTACCTTGTCGGGAATGGGCTTATAGATGCCATTTGGAGACTGTTGGTATGTGGATGGGCTTACAGATGCCATCTAGGTGTCGATCGCGTAAGAGATTCCTTAGCGAGAACTTGCGTACCTGAGAAAGAAAGATAATTACCTGGCCTGTTACAGGAGTTGATCTTCAAACTCTTTATGTAGATGTGCCATGGCTAGTTATAGGAATCGAATCTTTAAACTCTTCAGACGTGCCCTGGCAAGATACAGGAATCGAGTCTACAATCAGGTACTCACAGATGTGCCCTGGCTAGATACAGGAATCGAATCTGGAAAATAGTCGTCAATAGATACACCCTGGCAAGATACAGGAATCGGATCTTCGAACTCTTCAGACGTGCCCTGGCAGGATACAGGAATCGAGTCTGGTAATGTAGTCGTCAACAGATACACCCTGGCAAGATACAGGAATCGGATCTTCGAACTCTTCGGACGTGCCCTGGCAGGATACAGGAATCGAGTCTGGAATTAGTCGTCAACAGATACACCCTGGCAAGATACAGGAATCGGATCTTCGAACTCTTCAGACGTTCCCTGGCAAGATACAGGAATCGAGTCTGGAATTAGTCGTCAACAGATACACCCTGGCAAGATACAGGAATCAGATCCTCAAACTCTTCAGACGTGCCCTGGCAAGATACAGGAATCGAGTCTGGTAATGTAGTCGTCAACAAATACACCCTGGCAAGATACAAGAATCGTATCTTCAAACTCTTCAGACGTGCCCTGGAAGGATACAGGAATCAAGTATGGAATTAGTCGTCAACAGATACACCCTGGCAAGATACAAGAATCGGATCTTCGAACTCTTCAGACGTGCCCTGGCAAGATACAGGAATCGAGTCTGGAATTAGTCGTCAACAGATACACCCTGGCAAGATACAGGAATCAGATCCTCAAACTCTTCAGACGTGCCCTGGCAAGATACAGGAATCGAGTCTGGTAATGTAGTCGTCAACAGATACACCCTGGCAAGATACAGGAATCGGATCTTCGAACTCTTCAGACGTGCCCTGGCCGGATACAAGAATCGAGTCTGGTAATGTTAGTCGTCAACAGATACACCCTGGCAAGATACAGGAATCGGATCTTCAGTTGCGACCGTTGATAGTAATCATCTTTGTATTAACCTTTGTCCTGAAAAAGACAAAACGTTAATTGTATGCGATGTCATGATGTATGGCATGCGTGATGTTCTCAAAATGAGATTGTATGTTCATGATGCGTATGTGCATGCTATAATGTATGAAGATGTGATGTTTATGAAATGTGTTTTCGTCTAGGAAAATAAATCCTTGACGGGTGCCGGGAAGTTGACTCCTGGGCTGATGTAGAAGAATAGTGTTCTTTGCTTCCGCTGGGGATGATGGTTGCAAGAATACCGGTAGGAGAAGATGACTCCGTTGGGGAATAAACTTGGCGAATAGAATACTCTGCAGGGAATGCTCTGTGGGGAGAGAGAGATGCTTTGCTGAAGTTGATGATAACTCCGCTGGGGATAGGAAGACTTCGCCGGGGACGATCTTTCCGTGGCAATTGGCTGAGGATAACCCAGTTATATCCTGGTGGGGAAATAACCTTTGAATAAAGCCGGGAGACGCGTTCGTACTCTGCGGAGGATAAGCTTCCAGAATCTACTGGGGATAAGCTTCCTGCTGGGGAGATGGCTTCCACTTTCCTGGGGAAACTTTTCAGATTGGACTGGACTTTCTTGGGGAAATTTTTGAGATATACTGGGGAAGTGGCTCTACTGAATGTCTGGTATACCGCCGGGGAACAATCTTGGATCAAGACTGCCGGGGATGCTTGTTAGGAATGTTGGTATACTCCGCTGAGGAATGTTGAGATCTACTGGGGATAATCCAACTTCCTTAAGGCTGACAGTAGGCTAACTCTGCTCGGGGGAGAGCGTTGCTGACTTGCTGGAGAATACTGTGCCTTTTGGGGCTGATTGGAGACCAACTGCTTGGGGAGAGAATTGTTGACTCTTGGCTCACTCTCTGGGGAATTAAGATATCTTGGTTACATTCTTCAGCCGAACTTACCTTGGTACCTTGGTGGATAGAGCAATTAGATTGCTTAGACAACTCATTATTGCCCCTGTTTCTAATGTTACCTGTAATTAATCCTTTGTTTCGTATGCAAATATTTATGAGTTAACAATTAGTGTCAAATGCATATATCTCAAATTGAACATTGGACGTTCTTCGCAAAACAAAACAGAAAAAGGAAAAAACAATTGGCAATTGGTCTGAAAAGTAAATTTGTATTGATTTTTGAATTTGCCTGTAAATAGGCGTTTTATGTACAAGAGGTTGACGTCCTAGTAAGAGAACGCCGCCGAACAACAGAGTTTATACAATTTTGTGAAAAGGGAAAACAAAACAGCTATGTGAAAAGAATAATCCCACTGGGTTCCAACTCTGCTATCGCCTTTATATCTTCGAGCGTCTCATCACTTTGCTGCTCGGTTGAAGATGAAGCTGATTGATCGATGCCGTCTGAACTTGATGTTGATGCCGGATTCCGGATGCAAGGTGATCAATGAGACATAGTATTACGCTTTAATCCCTAACTTTTGCCTGGACCGCCCTTTCGGGTTTTCAGTCCACCGGGATACCCATTTTTGCCCAAGCCGCCTTTTCAGGTTTTCGACTTGCCGGGTGTACAGATTTTTTTTATTTCATCCCTCATTTTGCCCGAACCCTTTTGGTTCGCCGGGAAGCCCTAATTTTTGCCTAGGTATGTCAACCTAGCGGGTCTTTTATCATGCGTAGTATCTTTTTACTATGTCTGCATTGGCGGGGTGAGGAAGGTCGTCACCATCCATGGTAGTTAGAACCATGGCTCCTCCTGAGAACACATGTTTAACCACAAATGGCCCTTCGTACGTGGGGGTCCATTTGCCCCTGGGATCACTCTGAGGAAGGATGATGCGTTTGATTACCAGGTCCCCAACTTGATACTCTTGTGGTCTGACTTTCTTGTTAAACGCCCTGATCATCCGTTTTTGGTACGTTTGACCATGACATATAGCAGTGAGTCTCTTTTCGTCAATTAGATTTAATTGATCAAGTCGAGTCTGGATCCAGTCATCTTCGCTCAGATCTGCATCCTTCATTATCCGGAGAGAGGGTATCTGAACTTCGATGGGCAAGACTGCCTCCATGCCGTAGACCAAAGAAAAGGGAGTTGCCTCGGTTGACGTCCTTGCTGAGGTACGGTACCCATGTAGAGCAAACGGTAACATCTCGTGCCAATCTTTATAGGTCACTATCATCTTCTGCACGATCTTCTTGATGTTCTTATTAGCTGCTTCTACAGCCCCATTCATCTTCGGTCGATAAGGAGAAGAGTTGTGGTGCTGTATCTTGAATTCCTCGCAGAGCTCAGTGATCATCTTGTTGTTAAGATTGGTACCGTTGTCCGTAATTATCCTTTCCGGGATGCCGTATCGACAGATCAGGTTATGCCGAATGAACCGTGCCACGACATTCTTGGTTACAGTGGCATAAGAAGCTGCCTCAACCCACTTTGTAAAGTAATCAATCATAACCAGTATGAAGCGATGCCCGTTGGATGCCGTAGGTTTGATCTCGCCGATCATATCAATGCCCCACATTGCAAAAGGCCAAGGTGCTGTCAAGACATTCAGAGGAACTGGAGGAACATGCACCTTATCTGCATATATCTGGCACTTATGACATGTCCGAGAGTGTTGGTAACAGTCGGCTTCCATTGTGGACCAGAAATATCCTGCCCGAAGGATCTTCTTTGCCATGGTGTGTCCACTGGAATACGTTCCGAAGGTACCTTCATGCAGCTCTGCCATGATCCTTTCTGCTTCAGTCTTATCCACACAACGCAGTAAGGTTGAATCATGGTTTCGCTTGTAGAGAATGTCGTTGCTAAGGAAGTATTTCGCTGCGAACCTTCTCAGAAACGTTTTGTCATTGATAGATGCACCTTCAGGGTATTCTTGGGCTTCCAAGTACCTTTTCACCTCATGATACCAGGGTTTTTCAGTTACTATCTCAGCCTCAAGATCACAACAATATGCAGGTTCGTCCAGTTTCCAGATGATGATCTGGGGAGCCTCGTTATCCCATTTGACCTTGAACATAGAAGACATCGTAGCTAATGCGTCCGCCAACTGATTCTCCTCTCTTGGGAAATGTTCAAAAGTTATCTCTGTGAAATGGGGGATCAACGTCAACACACATTCTTTGTAAGGAATAAGATTCGGATGTTTCGTATCCCACTCGCCTTTGATCTAATTGATCACGAGAGCGGAATCTCCGAAGACACTCAGAAAATTGATCCTTAAGTCGATTGCAGCTTGAAGACCCATGATGCATGCCTCATACTCCGCCATGTTGTTGGTGCAGTTGAAACATAGCCGGACAGTGAGTGGAGTATGAGTGCCTTGAGGGGATATGATCACAACGCCAATACCGTTACCCAAAGCGTTGGAGGCTCCGTCAAAGTGCATAGACCATCGGGATCCTTCCTCAGGTCCTTCATCCGGTCCAGGTACTTCACAATCAGTCACTATCATGATGCTCTCGTCTGGAAACTCAAAGTTCATTGACTGGTAGTCGTCTACTGCCTGGTGTGCCAATGGTCTGCCAATACACTTCCTTTGATAGCTTTCTGAGTGGTGTACTGGATGTCGTATTCTGTCAAGATCATTTGCCATCTTGCTATTCTCCCAGACAGAGCAGGCTTTTCGAATATGTACTTTATTGGATCCATCTTTGAAATCAACAGAGTAGTGTGAGTCAACATATACTGTCTCAGCCGGCGAGCAGCCCATACCAAAGCGCAGCAAGTTTTCTCGAGCAGTGAGTATCGGGTCTCACAGTCGGTAAACTTTTTGCTAAGGTAATAAATGGCATGCTCTTTTCGTCCAGACTCGTCATGCTGCCCCAGCACACACCCCATTGAGTTGTCAAGTACTGTCAGGTATAGTATCAGAGGTCTCCCTTCAACCGGTGGCATAAGGATGGGTGGTTCTTGGAGATACTCTTTGATTCTGTCAAAAGCGGCCTGACATTCATCATTCCAACGTACTACCTGATCTTTCTTCAGCAGCTTGAAGATTGGTTCACAGGTAGCTGTTAGGTGCGAGATGAATCGGGCAATGTAATTCAGGCGTCCTAGGAAGCCTCTGACTTCTTTCTCTGTCTTGGGAACTGACATCTCTTGTATGGCTTTAACCTTGGCAGGGTCCACTTGAATACCCTTGTCACTTACGACGAAGCCTAGCAATTTTCCAGATCTCACCCCAAAGGTGCACTTGTTTGGGTTCAACCTCAGCTTGTACAACTTCAGACGGTCAAACAGCTTCTGTAGATGGTCAAGGTGTTCCTCCTCAGTTTGAGACCTTGCAATCATATCATCGACATACACTTCAATCTCATGGTGGATCATGTCATGAAATAAAGCAACCATGGCACGTTGGTAGGTTGCCCCAACATTTTTCAACCCAAAAGGCATAACCTTGTAGCAGAAGGTGCCCTACTGAGTAACAAAGGTAGTCTTTTCCATATCTTCAGGAGCCATCTTGATCTGATTATAACCTGAAAAACCATCCATGAAGGAGAACACCTTGTGCTGAGCAGTATTGTCAACCAGAACGTCGATGTGAGGTAGGGGGAAGTCATCCTTGGGGCTGGCCCTTTTCAAATCCCTGTAATCAACACACATTCTGACCTTACCATCTTTCTTTGGCACTGGAACCACGTTGGCGACCCATTGAGGGTAAGAAGTCACTGCAAGGAAACCGGCGTCAAATTGCTTCATAACCTCAGCTTTGATCTTCTCGGACATCTCTGGACGCATGCGACGGACTTTTTGTTTAACCGGAGGGCAGTCTTCCTTGGTAGGCAGGTGATGGACCATAATGTCAGTATCCAACCCAGGCATGTCTTCGTAAGACCAGGCAAAGATCTCCATATAATCATGCAACATCTGAATCAACCGTTGTTTTACGCTGAGCTTCAGATTAGCACCAATCTTAACTTCCCTTATGTCTGTCTCAGTACCCAGATTTACCGTTTCCACTGGCTCTTCATGTGGCTGAATGGCCCTCTCTTCCTGGAGTAACAGTCTTGCAAGCTCACCAGGCACTTCGCAATCATCTTCACCTTCGTCTTCGGCTAAGTTGATCGGATTTTCGAAGTCATAACTGGCAGTAGCAGAGTCGTTACCAGTGAGATCCAATGTGGATTGAAACCTGTATGAGTGAGTGTGTGTAAATATAGCTGATTTGCAATATATAAAGAAAGAAAGGGAGCACAAGATTTGAAATGCAAAAAACGTCCAATGTCTTTATTCATGATATATGGAAATGACAAGTAATAAGCCCTCACAAATGAAGCCAACGGTGCCCCGGGTAAGACACCGGGCCAGAAAGTTTCAATTTATTGTTCATTACAAATTAAAGAAACAAAGGAATTCATTACTGCGTAACAAAAGTAACAGGTATGTGATCTTTTGCAGTCCAATTAGTCAGTCCACCATCGGTCGTCGGGTAGATCCAGCTATCGAACTCTGATTCCTCCACATCGCCTTCTATAGCATTCACTCTCGGGTTGGTGATGATCACGGGAGGTCTTCCGACCCTAGCTTTGCGTACAGCCCTTTGAGCCTCTGCAGTAAAACCCAGCCCAAACTTGTCAGTCTTAGGAGTAAAATCAGGGAGCCTGCCCCAGTTAGCACATTCACCTTTCTCAATTACAGCCCGGGCGTCCTTTAAGGAGGCCATCTTCAAAGGAAAGTCTTCTTCAATTACCGTCTCAGTTGACGCCAATGTTGGAGGTACCTCTTCAAAATGTTGAAAGGGGGTTTCAATAAACTCCCCGTCCATCTCAATATACCGGAATGAATTCAGATGACTAACCATGTATTCTTCCTCCCCCTGCACTGTGACAATCTTCCCTTTGACAGGGTATTTGAGCTTCTGGTGTAGAGTAGAGGTCACAACCCCAGCTTTGTGAATCCAAGGTCGACCCAACAAACAGGAATAAGATGGACGAATGTCCCTCACATAGAACGTTGAATCAAAAACTTGGGAACCAACCCGAATCGGAATATCCACTTCACCATGCACCATCCTCTTCGACCCGTCAAAGGCTCCGACAATGATGTTGCTAGGCTTCAACTCCAGGCCCTCATAATCCAAACTGTCTAAGGCCTTCTTGGGTAATACATTCAGGGAAGAACCGGTGTCCACCAACACGTGTGCAAGAGTAGTGCCCCTGCATTCTATGGAGACATGCAGGGCATCATTGTGGTTCTTTCCCTTGGCGGTAAGATCAGCATCCGAGAAACCCAAACCATTGTCAGCGGTCAAATTGGCCACACAGTCAGTAAATTGATCTGCAGATGTCTCTTGTGGCACATGGGCCGTCTTCAGAAATGAAATCAGGGCCTTGGCATGGGCCTCTGAACACAGCAGCAATGATAGCATAGAGATCTTGGAGGGGGTATGCCCCAGCTGTTCAACGACGTTAAAGTCACTCTTCTTAATGATTTTAAGGATTTCCTCCATCTCTTGCTGGGAGGCTTCAACATTGACAGTCTTTGGTGCCTCCATCCGGGCAGGCTCATCATCAATCCCTTTGCCCCGAGTGTCAGATGACTCGGCAGCAGGGGTAGAAACTGGATCAGAAGTGGAAACAGGCGCACTTGCAGGCGTAATTATAAGAGGTCTTCGGATGACTGGTGGCGCAATGTCAGGCGAGAAGAGCCTGTCACTACGAGTTACTTTAGCTGGACCGGTGATGTTGCTGATACCGGTACTGGTGTTGAACTCCTGCTTTACTCCAAGTACATACACATCTGCCCCATAGTGCCATGGGACAGCCTTGTCAGATTTGTAGGGGAGGGGCCCCAGAACAGTAATAATAATGGGTGCAACAGACATGATCTTGACTGGCTTCCTCGGGGGAGCCTTGGTAGGATTGTTGAAAATTGTGATGACAGATACTTCTTTAACAGGAACAAAAGGAACAACGGTCTTCTTGAACAAAATTTCTTTGCTATCCATCAGGCTTTGGATACCTGATTTCAGCAACGGACAACTAGTAGGGGAACCAGCACACAGAAGGCAACCCTTGCTACAACCCGGAAATAAACCGGCTAGCAACAGGTTCCTCTTAACAGTCAATAGAGGGGTAGCAACATCCTCTACAGAAACGGCATACAAGTCTTCCTCAATGGCATTTACTCCATGCTGGGGCATAGGAGCAGTCACAACGTTGGGCCTTTCAGGTGCCTCAAACTGTATCTCTTTCGCGTCGATAAGGTCTTGAACCTTGTTTCTCAGGGCCCAACAATCATCAGTAGAATTCCCCGGGCTACCAGAGTGATAAGCACAGCGGGCATTGGGATTATACTTCGGAGATGTTGTGTTCACCACCTTCGGAGCTTCTCTGATGGTCACAAAATTGGTCGATAGCAGTTGCGGCAAGATTTGTGACAAGGTCATACTAAGCCGAGTGTATTCCCTTCTGGGTCTCTCACCCCTTGGTTGGTTAGGTTGTCGAGGAGCGGCAGCAGGCTTAGCAATTACCACCGCGTTGACAGCTTGGCGGCGTTCCGGTTTGTTTAGCCTCCTAGGCCCATACACAGCACTGGCCTCCTTTTTGAAAGGCTTCTTCTTAGAACTTGAGGACGCACCCATCTGTATCTTTCCTGATTTCATACCAGCCTCTATTCTCTCCCCAGTCAGAATGAGATCTGTAAACCCTGCAGACGAATTGCCAATGAGATGATTGAAGAACGGCCCGGATAGGGTCCCCAAGAACATGTCTACAAGTTCACGGTCGGTTAATGGTGGCTGCACCCTGCCAGCCAGGTCCCTCCACTTCTGCGTATACTCTTTAAAACCTTCTCTCGATCCTACCGACATACCCTGGAGTTGGGTACGTGTAGGAGCGAGGTCGGCATTATATTGATACTGCTTGTAAAAAGCAGTAGCCAACTCCTCCCAGTTACGAACCTTGGTTCCATCCAGCTGATAGAACCATTCGAGATGAGTCCCTGAAATACTCTCCTGGAAGAAGTGGATCCACAAGTTCTTGTCCACAGTATACAGCTGGATCTTCCGCACATAAGATCTGAGATGTAGCTTTGGGCAGGACGCCCCGTCATACTTTGCGAAAGATGGTGCTTTGAACTTGTGTGGGATGACCACACCAGAAGATAGACCCAAGTCTCCGAAATCCAAACCAGACACCTGTTGAATTTCCATGGCATTCAGACGATCCTCTAACTGCTTGAACTTGTCTTCAGCTGGAGGATACTGCTCCTCATTAAAATCAGTCTCGTTGTCAGAGACCACCGAACTAGGAGCCTTCCCCCCTTGGGGACTGCCTTTTCCCACAGAAGAACCAGCTTGATCAACCTCATTATGTAGTGTGTTACCAACCCTCCGGCCCGTGTTGAATAGTACCGTTCTCTTCTTCTTCTTGACCAACAGAGCCTTCAATTCCTCTTGTCCTTGGGCCAAACTCATGATCAGCTCTTGGAATTGGGCGTTCTGAGCCTGGAGGGCCTTGATAGACTGCTCGGTAGATGATTCAGGGTTCATGATGCTGAAATAAACAGCGAAGAACATTAAGCAACCTGAAAAGAAGAGTGCATGTTATGCACATGATGCATGATATGTGTTTATGTAATGCATTCAAGGGTTCGAAAGTTCAAATTTGTTGTAGACAAAAAGGAACACACGTTATCATTAGGAAATAATTGTTCGGTACATCAAGGCCTCATGGGCAAACAATACAAAGTAAATCAATCCCAAAAGACACTGCGCATCCTCTTTGGAGCTATGTAAGTGTTGAGAGTCTTTTCCTCGTGCAGTAGGCGGGTGAGCTCCAAGACCTTCTTCTCACTAGCATGTAGACTGGACTCAAGAGAATTTCGTTCTTCCTTAAGCTGGATCCAGCTCTTCTGCATTTCTTCCCAGGATGTAGGCATGTCAGGATGTTGGATGGTGTAGGACACCTCTCCTTCCAAAACTGGTTCTTTGATCACGGGGAGAACATGAGGATATGGCATCACTAACTTCTGGGAGCGGGCTCGTACCCCCTTGAGATAAGGTTCCAACGGGATGGAGTTCCTATGCCCCAGTGTCTTGCTGTCTATCCTACTGGGCATCCTCCAAGCTCTGATAAATCTCTGGTGAAGTCCTTGTGCATCGTTGTCGAAGTCAAAAACTATGTCAGGAATTAACATGTCATAAGGGCCGTCCCTCCGAGCGTAACCAAACTGTCTCCAAGCCATACACGGGTTGTAAGTAATACCTCCTCTGATTCCAAGTAAAGGAACATTAGGAAACTCCCCGCAACGATCAATGATAGTGACATCCTCTCTGGACCGAGAGCACCAATGTATATCTGCATGTGTAAGAGTCATTAATCGCTGTGACCATCTCAAACCCCGCTCGTTCTTCAAAACTGATTGTGGAAGGTGCGAAATAAACCACCTTCCCAGGAGAGGAGTGCAACACATAAGAACACCTCTTTTTCTCATGGTTCGAGTGTAACATGAGTGAAGGATGTCCCCAAGCAACGTAGGTATAGGATTCCTGGACATGAAGATCTGGACAGCACTGATATCTATAAGTTGTTCGGGATTCGGGAACAAAACCAATCCATAGACAAGGAGGGCCATAACTTCTTCAAAAGCTTGTAGGTCAAGGGAGTTCCAACGCTCTTGGGCCTTCTCAAACAGAAACCTGGCCAAGAACCCTTTGATACCACTTCTAACTTCCCAATGTCCCTTGATGTCAGATGGTTGTAAGCGTAAGGCTTTAGAAATCTCTTCAAGTTTGGGTTCCTTTTCCGTACCGTTGTAGGGTAGTTGACTAAGGATAAGGATCTTCAGAAGCCAGGAGAACTCTTCCAATGTAGGCACCAGTTGATAATCCAGGAAAGTAAAACAGTGATGCAGAGGGTCAAAGAACTGGAAAAGGACCTTTATCATATCTTCCTCAATGTTGGTGTTGACCAAACTGATGAGTCTTCCATGCCTCTCACTGAAAGAAGAGCTCTCGGGAATCCTGGATATAAGTTCCTTAAGCTGAGGAGGGATCCTTACAAGGCTGATCTGAATTGTCTTTCTGCGAACAGTTTCCATGTCCTACAAAACAAGAACAAAGATGAAGATTCGAACCCCTGAAATGGTTAGTCAATGCATATGATGCTGTATGATGTCATGATGCTATGATAAAGCACACCACAAATATTCACAAGAAGCAAACATGATAAGGTACACAAGTCACACCACAGCCCTTAGAGTTTAGGCCAGCATGGGGTCTGGGTATTACCCTCTTGAAGTTGGTGGGATCAAACCTGTCCTATCAGAAGTAACCGGGTTCTAAGGGTCCCAATATCATTGGATCGCTTTCATTGTTCATCGTTTTGATTTAGCCACTGAACTGGCGACCGAAATATCCCAAGAAAACAACCCTCAATTGAGTGTAGTATCGAGTATCAACCAGCCTCGGACTGCACCAAAGTCAGTTATCTCACTACCCTAAAGAGGCCAAGATGGTTCAATTAAGGTTCCTAAGGTCAGTTGATGCTTCACGACACCACGCGGCGGCCCCGTACTCTCCTTGACTGAACTCAAGGGTTACCGGTACACACCAAAGTGCCACATCAACCTAGCAGACTGCTTCAACCATGTCGGTATACCCCGCACAGTTCCCTCACAGCCTTGTTGCTACTTTCTAAGAAGGTATCCCCCAGATCCGGGTTAGGATCTATAGAACTCCCAAGATAGTACCCACAATAATAAAGCAAACAATTCAGACAATTGAAAACACAAGTGATCTTAGTCCTAAGGTACACCTCACTTTTTAAAGATGTCCCCAGCAGAGTCGCCAGTTCTGTGATCGGTGAATTTAGAACTGACTGTTTAACGCTGGTTCGCGAAATGTCATGGAAGCAAGAGTCGTCACCGTCTTTTATTTTCTCCAACATGGACAGGACAAAAGCACATCAAAATTCCTTATGAGGTAATTTCTCGGTTCGGGAGGTAGATTTATAGAAAGGGAAGGTGTTAGCACCCTTTCTATCCATGGTTATCCATGGGCTCTTAGATACTTGCTCATTGTGTTTTCGAAAGTGTTTGCTTTTCAAAGTGTGCGTGGGTTTGAAAAAGTTTCGTCAAAGTTTTCTGAATAACTCTTGTATCAGTCCTCAAGAGTGTTTGAAAAATTGTTTTGAAAGCTTTTTGAAAGTGTCGGTGTGAAAAGAGTTTTGATTTGTTTTTGAATAGAGCAAGTATCCATGAGTCATCTACCTACCCTAAGGAATTAGGCTGTGTAAATATCCTTAAGGTAGTGCCATCCCACCATTGAGAGGTAGGTAGCACCACCGTTGGAGGTGTTCGGGTCAATTCGTTTGTAGGGACAGTGTGGTCACCAGAGAAACAGTAGGACACCTTAGAAGCTACCCTTATGCCATTGATCCTTTTTTAATCCGAGGCAACCGTTTCGAGGCAACTTTCCCGAGGCAACCGTTTCGAGGCAACTTGTTTTAAGGCAACTGGATCATGGACATAAGGACTTACTAAGACGTCCTATACTCGACAACCACGTTTCGAAGGTAAGGCAACAGTGAGGCGTACCCTAGAAGTGGTGTGTGAATTTGTGTGTTATTTTCATGTTAATATTTATCTTGTACATGTATCATGGTGATCTACGCTTGTTTTTAATTTAGGCCATACATTCTTTCATGCAATTAGAATTTAAAAGTGCGGAAATTTAAATGCGGAAAGTTAAATCCTACGCTATTACAAGGCGCGGGTCTATACATCGCCAAATTACAAAGACCCGTTTGAATAAAAATGCGGAAAGTAAAAGACCTAATTACTATTACATGGCTTGAGCAGTTACATAATATTCGAAAGAAAATAATGCGCGAAAAGAAATTAGAATCGAATGTCCGAGGGTTTTGACCCTTTTGAGAAATTAAATTGAAATTAAAAGCTAATTAATTATTAAATTAAAGAAAAGAAATGTTTTTTAGGTTTTTGTTTTATGAAAATAAAGAGAATTGGAAATCAAGAGAAACCCTAATTCTAAGTTGTTTTTAATTATTAATGAAAAATATTAAAGTTTAACCTAATTTATTAAATAATTAATGTACATGTTTATTTACAAAATATTTAGTAATTAATAATGATAATAATGATGAGAAAATTATTTGTTAAAAAAAGATGAAAAGGTTAAAAACCCTAATTCTACATATTTTAATTTATTAAGAAAAAGATTGAACTTTTAAAACCTAAATTAACTAAGTTAATTATTAAAGTTTATTTACAAAATAAATTAATAGTGAATTAAATATTAATTAAACATATTTTAGTTTCTGATTCTTTTATTATGAAAATTATTTTAGGAAATTAAAGAAAACAATTAAAATAATTAATAGAATTAAGAAAGAAAAACAAATAAAAATTAAAAATTGATGCAAACCATGGGGGGTATCAGGCCCATTTAGGTGGTTTTTTGGAAACAATTTGGCCCACTGTATCAAAGCCTTTTTTGACTTTCCAGGATCACATGCTTGATGGTTGACCCAGGTGTATGATGGTCTTCACGTTCTGGCCTTTGGATTGATCATTCAGACCATCTGGCAAGCCCACGCGCTAGGACGTATGGTGGGACGTTGAGAGCATATTGCACATGAATATGCTACAACAAAAATTATTAAGTGTATGGGGGGACCTGGGAATCGAACCCAGGTCCCTGTACCTGCAAGACACGTCTTCTACCAACTCAACTATCGCGTGCGTTTGTTAATGTAATGGAGCATAATTATTATAATAAAAAACAAATTTAATAATATGAAACAAGACAAAGCGCGCTAGATTTTGAATACTCCAACCATGTTATGACACCTCAGCGTCTTCTTCATCTTTCTGCCTGTAATATAAACAAATAGTGGGGGTTTTAAACCCCCACTAAATGAAGCCTAAAAAAATAGCGATTAGAGCATGCCTCAATATAAAAAAGGCGCGACTGCTTTATTGAATTCGTCTTGTTGTCACGAGTTCAGCTGTACCAGTTTGAAGGTCCAATTTTACCATGTGAGGAAAGCCCCAATTTAGAGCTTCTGAAACCCTAGAAGACGTTAATGGAAAATCTCGTTTCAAGCATTGTTAGGACAATTAAACTATGCCAAAAGTTTCAGAACATCATTAGTAGCAAGAATCAATAATTAAAACATATGAATAATGCATGAAAATTAGAAAACGATTGTGGACATGTTCATGAAGAAGACGATTCTGTTCTACCAATTCTTGGAGTATGGAGACTCGTTTTTGATTGCAATCGATTCCTAGCAATGTCAGGAACGTATTAGAATGCTTTTTGTGCTTTGAAACGTGCTCCACCTATGATTTCAGATTTCAAGTTTTTATGGAAATTTTGCAATTTTGTTATATGTTTTCTGAGCAGCTTTTCGTGTGTGCTTGAATAGGGTTGAGTTGTGCCTTTGTACATGAAGCAAATTAGGTCAAGAAAACAAGCCCAAAGTCCATGTATTAATGTTTTCAATATTTGATTTTTCCATATCTTTTTTCAATCTTTTTGCCATGAAAACCATGCCAATTATGGAAGATTTGGTCTTGTTGATTGATGCACGATTTGCCACTTTGCCCTAGTTTGATTTGCTGCAAAAAAAAAGATTTAAAAGGCATGATTTGATATTTTTCTCATATTTAAAACTAATTAAATGAATTAATAATAATAAAAATTCAATTAATTAATCAAAAATAAGAAAATAAATCCCTTTAAGGTCAATGGGTCGTGCATATGCTTTGGGTAATGATTCATGAAAGAAATTGAGGCCCATTAGCATTTTTGAAGCCTTTTGTGCAAAGTTGACTTTTCAAAATTCCCAAAAATTTCCCAACTTCTCCAAGGCATATCTTGCTCAATTTTGAAGCTATGATCATGTTCTTGGACATTTTGGAAAGGTCTTGAAGTCCTCTAACCAATGCCTTTGGTCCCATGTCATTTTGATTTACCAATCTCAAGTTATGGTCTTTGACTTAAAGTGCCTTTTTGTTGACTTTTGGAAATGACCTATAATGTTGAAATTGATAACTTTTTGTGAGAGCATTTCTTGGAATTGAAGTGTGAAGATGAGTTGTAGGAAATGTCATCCTATTCAAAATGAGCTTTGGATGGAATTTTTCTGATAAACCATGAAGAAGTTATGCCCTGGTCAATTTGCAGTTGACTTTTTCAACTGTCCAAAAATAGAAACTTTTGCATCTTGAGCCTTTTTGAGCCATGCTTTGGGAATCATGATCAAGAATTGATCAAATGATGTTTATGGCTTCAAAATAAGATGTTTACCAAATATTTTGACTTTTGACTGTCAAATGACCATTTTGCCCCTATAGTTGACTATGGAGCAATTAGGGTTTTTTACTATGCAACCTGATGCTGTGAGTCTTGAAACTTGACATATGGATGCTTGACAATGTATGTAGGCATGTGGGACTTTATTGGACCCTTGAAAACCTTATTTTCTTTCCCAGAACCACAACCCTAATTTTGACTGTGTTAGGAGGCAATTGGATTGTGCAACCTTTGAGTGATTTTGAACCTTGATCTTGGCAAATCTTGAAGAATATGGGAGGACAAATTTTGGGGTACAACAAAACCCTGATCTTCAAACTTGGATTTCTTGATGAACAAGTTTCACATTTTTACATGTTTGGATGAATTATGACCCTTGTCACTTGATTTTGACCAAAAAGTCAAAGTTTGACTTTTCAGTGTACAATTGACTGCAAATTTCATCTGTCAATCCAATGAAATTGAAATGTTTTGAGCCATGTAATAAAGTAAAGATGATGCAATTGAATCCTTGAAATCATGTTTTAACTCAATTGGTCATTTGCTAGGTCAAAAAACCAGAAATTGTCCTTCCTTAGTCAAAACCCTAATTTTTGACCATTTTGTCCTTTTGGTGATTTGATCAAATTTCTTGAGGAATTGTGATCCAAACTTGACCAAATGATACATATAAGCCTAAAATGTTGATGTGGATCAATAATGATGAAGTTTGACTGTAAATTGTCCATGGTTGACTTTTCCTCCAATACAACTGATTTTTAGGTCAACTGCCCAATTGACTGACCAAAAATGTGGTTCAAGGCTTGAAATTTATCATGAGTGATCTTAGGGATCCATAATGATGTTTTAAAGTCACATGAAGCATTGATAGTCCAAAAATCCTTGTGCAACCTCAAACCCTAATTTTGGGTCATCAGTGTATGATGAGATGTCTTGAGCTGACCAAACCTTAATCCAGTCTTGAGTCAAAGAGATCTTGTGAGAAAAGTATTGATAAATGAGAGGGCAAATTTTGGGGTACAACAGTCAGCAAGGTCTGTTCAAAAAAATACATTGTATGGATTGTGGTATCGTTTTCTTCATCCTCCTTCTAAAGGCTCAAAGCTTTTAATCAAGAGTTGAATATCACAAAAAGGAAGTAAGAAAGCAGTTCAAGCATAGTGCAAACAAATTAATTCAAGACAAACATGTGCAATGCATTGATGAAATAACAAGGTTTGATATGAATAAATGTTCAAACAATCAAAATAAAATTACAAATTGAAAATTATAATGAACGAAAATCCTGCTTGTCTGAACTTGTCACTTCAGATGGTGTGCCTTGGAGGGATGACAGAAAAAATTACAGCTAACCATCTTGTGTGAATTTTGATGCTCTTTCATCAATCAGGTCTTGAATTTTGTGCTTCAACGTCCAGCAACTATCAGTGTCATGCCCCAGATTATTGGAGTGATATGCATATATCGCATCAAGATTGTAAGTAGGAACGAAAGTATTAGGATTCTAAGGAGGATCCTTCAGTGTGACCAAATTCAACTTCAACATGTGTTGCAAGACTTGTGATAGCGGCATATTGGGTTTGGTAAACTGCCTCTTGGGTGTATCCGACTTACTTTGATTTACCCGTTGTTTTTGGCGAGGTTGTTGTTGGACCCGTGAGGTAGTAGAAATTTGGAAAGGTCCACTCTTCACCAAACCAAACTCTTATCTTCTTGGAGGTTGATTAATGCCTTGGTCCCTGGCCTCAACTGCTTGCTTCATACGGTTGTATCCGTCTCGATGAAGTTTGTTGATAATGGCTCTCAGCTCTTCTTGTCCCCGGGCTAGGATTTGGATAAGAGCCATCTGCCCCAGCATCTGGGTTCTCATTGCTTCTACCTCAGCTTGAAGTTGTTCCATCCGTCCGTCCTTATTGTCTTCAGGACTTTTCTTGGCCAGGTCCCTGAAACAATCGGCTGAAAATCATCAAACAATGAAGTCGCCATCGAATGTCTTTTATCCCACATATAGGGAAAGGTAAACATCGAGAAAACTTGAGAAGGGAGAAGTCACGGTCTTGCGACCGAGAGATCGGGTAAGGGAGTCTGTTATGCGAGGGGAAGGTATTAGCACCCCACACACCCGTAGTACTCTACGGTATCCACTCTTGTTATCTATCTTATGGGTGTGTTTAATTTATGCTTACTGTCTACTATACTACTGAAAGGAGAATGCATGCCAAAGGAATGAGAAAAGAATTTAGGGAAAATAAAATTGTGCTCGCTTGGGCCCTACCCCAATTGCTACGTATCCCTTTTGAGGAATCAGAGCTACCGTAGTTCGACTCTTATGTTTTTGTTTGTTTGTGTTTTTTATGGACGAAGTTAATCCCGCCTTCTGTCGCAGCTCGACCTTTGGCGACTTATGCGTTAGCACAGAAGTAAATTAATCACGTCCTTACCTGAAAAGGGTTTTAGAGAAAAGGTGCTCGAGCGTACAAAATGATTTGAATTGGTTTATATTTCTGTTACCTTGAAAAAGGGTTTAAGTGAGATTAGCATGTTTTTTATTTGCTAAGAAAAGAAGTTTTAGTTTTAGACGCGAGGATGCAAAAAGGGGAAGAAAAGAGTCTACGGGAGACTAGCCTATTTCTAAACCTAATGTTATCATACAATGGTATCCCTATGTCAAGGATGAAAGGGGAAGTTTCTACCTAATGTTAGCATGTATGGTTTACAAACTAAGGTATAACTTGCGTCCAAACGGAGCAAGCGTATCCTAAGGGAATATGGTATGTACGAGGATAAAGTAAGAAATCCAACAAATAGAGCACACCTAAAGAGATCCTGCCTAGGTTATCATGTCGAAGAAAAGTCTAAAAACTATCCTATAGGGAGCATGCGATGAGAGCGAAGTCATGATCTTAATTTCTAAATTGAGTGACTCATCGATCAACAAGAAATAAAGGAAAGCGGTAAAGTCCTATAGGGAGCATGCACTGAGAGCAAAGTCGTGATCTAAATTGCTAAATTGAGTGACTCATCGATCAACAAGAAAGTAAACAAACACAAGCACAACCCATATGGAAAATGAAGTGCGGAATGCCTGCTACATGTCTTTAAACAGTGACTTCGAGCGCACGCTCTTTATTTCCTACTTCACATGATATCTAGAAAGTGATAACGAAATGCAATAAAGTGCGAAGAATAACAAGGGTAGCAGCGGAGACTACTAAAGCGAGCAAGTCATCAAGAGCAGACGAAAGCGCTAGAGAAGGAGTGAATACGCATCGAGCAAGCTTCACCAAGAAACAAACAGAGTCAGAAACAATATCCAACTAAGATAAAGGCAAACGCGTGTCGTAAATGCGGCACATAATCTGAAGTTCCTGCACAAAGCGTCATAAAATATCAAAAGCATTTTGACAGCATATAATATGATATGAATTTCTCTGGACGATGAGAAATAAGGCATGTCTCTACCATTTTTATTGTTTTTTACAATTTCATCTTAACAAGAGTATAAAAAAATTTAAGTAAAGTCCTAAATTCTACAAAGAGATAGTAAGAAACAGGGGGTGTGAAACTGAAACTAGGTGTGATTAACAATCAGATTTGAGCGTAAGGCCCGTCCAGCTTGAGTCCAGGAGGATCTTTTTTGGTTTAGATAGAATTTAGTTCAAAAAAAACAGCGAATGGGCCTGAGGAGAGCATGGAGCGGCCCAATCCCATAGCATAATTATCACCATATTTTGTTTAGAATTTCAATAGAATATAAATAAAAATAAATGAATAAAAATTATCCAAACGGACAAGAAACACTGCGTTTTGCTTGGATAGGGTTTAACTCTGATGGCTCAGCTTCCTCGTTCAAACCTGATACCTTCTTCTTTCCAAACCGCGAGCGGCGCCGCGCGACTTCTTCTTTTTGTCTCCATTGGTTTTGAACCACTCCCGATGTGATACACACGTCCCTTCGCCTATCTTGGACCTCTGATTCGCTCTTTCAACAGCTCCGTCATAAATCTTCATCTCAATCTCTCAATTTCTCCCCAAATCCACAACAAAAATATAAAAACATGGATGCAGAGGTAAATTGATGCTATGACACGAAGAAACACAACCAGGCCACACGAAGTGGTAATAGAACAAATGCAAAATCGCGAAGGAGAAATTCTTACTGACTGGAGTTCGTTCGGTGCGCCTTTAACCAATGAAGATAGTGGGATAACCAGAGATTCTTACATGTTCAGGTAAGAAAGTCCCTCAACTCCTTTGTGTGACTTCTCCTTCTACCTCTCGATCTTCTTCTTCTTCTGTGTTATTGTGTTTTCTTTCTTCTGTATCATTGATGTTACTGATTCCGTTACGAAATGTTGTTTTTTAGAGAAATTGATGATAGAGTTATGCAAAACCTGATGCGGTAATGATGATGGTGATGCGGAATATTGTGATGCAGTTACAATGCATTTACGATGCAATTACGGTATGAAGTTGCGATGCGAAGCTGTGACGCGTTTGCAAACTGATGCGGTCATTGAAGATGCGAAGGAAAGGAAAACACAGTGTAGAGAAGGTTGTTGCAGAGATTATTTTCTGGTTTTCTTTTTTGGTGATGGAGGATGAAGGTTTAGAGAGGAAGCATAGAGAATTTGAGAAATAAACTCAGAATTGAGATGAAGATTCAAGGTTTTGCAGAGAGAACGAAGATTTTTCTGGAGTTTTCTTTTTTGGTGATGGAGGATGAAGGTTTAGAGAGGAAGCATAGAGAATTTGAGAAATAAAATCAGAATTGAGATGAAGATTCAAGGTTTTGCAGAGAGAGCGAAGATTTTTCTGGAGTTTTCTGGGTATGATCTTCAGTGTGTGAAGAAAAATGATCGATTCTGGTGAGTTTTCTGTTTTATGTTGTTATTGTTGTTAGGAAAAGTTAGTTACATGAAAATGAATCTGAGCTGTTGGATCATGATTTTATGTTATATGATTGAATGGCCAAATTTTGTTTGAAACTTATTAAGAGCTTGTAAAAATTCTGTTATGCCCCTTCTACTTGTGTTTCTGATTTATTTTTTTCTCCTTCTGATTTCTCACTTCCTGATATAGCTGAGCTGGAAACTATTTTTTTCCTGATATTTCCATGGTCTATAAATAGTGTAGCCAACTTCTTATGACCAGCCAAAATACGCCTTATCTTCATGACATCAGGCCATGGGAAAGCAATCTTGGATGGATCCTGATGTTGAACTTTGCTGCAAAAGTCCCATACAAATATTAACCCCCTTCTCATGCAATACAGGTCCAAGAACGTCTACATATTCTCCAAGTAACGCGTGACACTGAATGTAGTATTTTTCCCTCAATTGTGTAAGTAATTTGAATG
This sequence comes from Vicia faba, assembly GCA_948472305.1. Taxonomy (NCBI): domain Eukaryota; kingdom Viridiplantae; phylum Streptophyta; class Magnoliopsida; order Fabales; family Fabaceae; genus Vicia; species Vicia faba. Next base: position 1,601,364,716 of record OX451736.1, read on the forward strand.
TTTGTGATGAAATAATCTTTGACATTCTCACTAGATTTTGTTTCTCTGCCGCTAACATTCTCTGTCTCAATATCAATGCAGACGGATTCCCTTGCAACTTCAACAGCAGATGCATCATTGATAACCATTGGTGCCATTTCTAAAAGCAACCAAATGGCTACCTCTTCATTGTTGGTGGATTGGTATATTTATGGATGAACATGCTTTGAGAGGTACAACTATTTTGACACGGTGAATTAGTGCATCTGAACTAGATTTTAAAAATGTGTTTGGATGCAACTCTAGGGTGTATGTATGTGTATTATGGGCTGTTTTATTTTGGCTTAGCTTTTGAAGAACGTTTAGCGGGTAATTCTGATCACCTCTAGTACTGTGTAGTGGATTTTGTGTACTGTTAGGTAAAAGCAAGAAGTTATGTTCTACTAAAGCTGCTATTTTACTTCTGATTCATGCAACATGTTTCTTATGATGGCCATGAAGTCGTAGCTTGCTTAGGAGTTAATTTTTTTTTTGTTTTCTTTGATGTATTGCAACAGGGTCTAAGCGGCTGCGAGTTGTAGTTTTGAAGCAGTATTATTATGGCATTGTTGCACCGTATCTTGATTTTCCTGGATTATGGAACATGAAGTATGAATGCAAGTTGGTTTGGTGAATGTTGGTTCCGGTTTTTGGTCTTTGCTAGACATGATTAATCTTGTAATGATTTGGAATATAGTAACTTGAACTTGAATAATGTACTTCTTACCACTTTGTAATCCCTTGATTTTAATGATAGTTTTTCATTTTGATGTAAAGTAACACTTCTCTTTCAAAAGAATTTATACTTACAATCTTCCCTGACTTTCTGTTTTATGTACCTCACACGTCATACAAAGCTGCATATCACAAGACATAAGCGCTTCCTCTATTTGAGTGAATCTTGGCTTCCTTAAATCAATCGATCTATAAACTCCAATGCTCCATAAAACTTTAAGTTTTAGTCTTGAGACACTTGAATGAGAAAAAAAAGACTTGCATCCCATGTAAATCATCTAACCAAGTAGAGTGTTTTTGCATCATAAAGTACACAAATCCTAAGCTGTGAAGATAAGCCAATTAGAACTATCTTCCTCTCTTTCATATAGCCCATGACCACATGGCTCGAGACTCAAGTAATAGATACCCTATTGTATGATGAAGAAAGAACAATAGAAACTCTAGCTTATAATGCATTAATACATACACCAAAATTTCCTTAATGACTTACATCTCGAGCAATGATAGAATCCTTTGAATGATGACTTCCACTGATGAACCTGAGGCTTCACAAAGAACTGCTCTGGAATAGAGATAAGAGAAATAAACCCTTATAAATTGACGATGGTGAACATAAGAAGATGATGTTTTTAAAGTCTTCATGCCCTCACGGTCTCCTGAATGCCACATTATAGGATGCCTCACATTATAAGCAACCATGAAGCCACTTTACATATTGAAGAAGACCAAGAAAAGTCGAGAATAAGGAACTCTGAGGATGATGTATAACCAAGTCTTTGTATTCATCAAATGATCCTGAGGATAAGGGATAACCTTTTGATACAAACCTGCAAAAGAGATGAATCCATGATGAACTATGTGAAACCCTAATCCCATGAGCATTGATCCCAGTACCAAACCTTATTGTTAGTGAATCCGTGCAATGGTAAATGACCTAACAAAGTATGTACATGAAGAATGAGAGATGTGTAAGCCAGATTATCCTTATAAAGGGGTAGGACAAATTTGGGGTATTACAGCTGCCCCTATTTAATTGTCTTAAACTTGAAAGTAGGATTGGCGCGTGCCTTTAGGAAGTTCAAGGATGGAGATGATTAAATACCAATGCCAAAAATTTGTTTTAGGAGATAGTGTGAGTATTTTTTATTTTCGTGATATCTGTTGGGGAAAGAATCTTTGTTTTTTCAATAAAGAGATGGAGATTGGACTTGTAACATGGAGTGATGCCAATACAAGGAAGGTATAACACGGACGAGTGTTTGAGTCAATAAGGACGAGTATTGAAAGAAGATACGGACGAGTATCAAAGGTTAAACATGGACGAGTGTTTGAATCAATACGGACGAGTATTTAAAGGAGATACGGACGAGTATCAAAAAGTTAAACATGGACGAGTGTTTGAATCAATACTGACTAGTATTGAAAGAAGATACGAGCGAGTATCAAAAGGTTAAACACGGACGAGTGTTTGAATCAATACGGACGAGTATTGAAAGAAGATACAGGCGAGTATCAAAAGGTTAAACACAGACGAGTGTTTGAATCAATACGGACGAGTATTGAAAGAAGATACGGACGAGTATCAAAATGTTAAACACGGACGAGTGTTTGAATCAATACGGACGAGTATTGAAAGAAGATACAGGCGAGTATCAAAAGGTTAAACACGGACGAGTGTTTGAATCAATATGGACGAGTATTGAAAGAAGATACGGACGAGTATCAAAAGGTTAAACACAGACGAGTGTTTGAATCAATACGAACGAGTATTGAAAGAAGATACAGGTGAGTATCAAAAGGTTAAACACGGACGAGTGTTTGAATCAATACAGACGAGTATTGAAAGAAGATACGGAAGAGTATCAAAAGGTTAAACACGGACGAGTGTTTGAATCAATACGAACGAGTATTGAAAGAATATACGGACGAGTATCAAAGGTTAAACACAGACGAGTGTTTGCATCAATACGGACGGGTATTGAGAAAAGATACAGACTAGTACCATGGAAAGTTTAAAGATGGACGAGTGTTTGAGAGACTGACACATATGAGTGTTTAGGAATTGACACAGACGAGTGTTGGTAATATGAATTATTTGTCAAGCAGGCATTGGCTACCAGAAGAAAACTGGGTCTAGAATGACAAAGTGTATTGATTTTGTTGGGCATTAAAAAGGTGAAGGTCATCGACTGGGGATTTTGGGAATGATACCCTCCTGTAGGGATGTATTGTTGTCCTTGAATAATTCAGGTATTTTGTGTAAGGTACCTGATCTAGCTTATGCTTCGTATGCATGTTTGAATTTCTTTTTTTTTCTCCGCAAAGAACCACTCTGATGGATCAGCTACGCACTTTTGAGGATGCAATGTTATGCAGTGATAACTATATGCAATGCGAAGAAATAAACTTCATGGGGATAAGAGAAGGATGCTAAACAAGGTGGATAGCAAGACTTTGGGACACAATAATTCCATCCCTCTTGAGCCTTACCTCAAGTGGGTATGAACCCGCGCGCAAAGTCTTATGATGCCTTATCCTTCCATTCTCCTAGTGATTATTGAGCCTGTTAAGGAAGGAAAAGTTCCATACAATATCCTACATCCTGACATGCCCACATCACTCGAAGATCTACAAAGGGGTTGGATACAACTCAAAGGAGAGCGAGATACTTTCGAAGCCCAATTCTACGCAAGAGAGAAGAAGGTTTTAGAACTCACTAAGCTACTTCATGAGGAGCAGACTCTAAATGCCTACATAGCACCAAAGAGGATGCACACTAATTTTTTATCTTAGAGTGTTGTATTATTTTTCCCTAAGGGGCATTGATGTACTCAAACTTTGTTTCATTGATATAACGTTTGTTTCCTTTTGTTTAAAACAAATTTGAATTTCTTTAAATCCTTGAAAACATTGCATATGCACATATCATTCATCATAACATAAAAAGGTCTTTTGCAACCAGTTTCCTCATCTCTCTACTGTTTATTTCAGTAAGATGGATCTCGAACAGACGGTCAAAGATCTTCAAGCTCAAAACACGCAGTTTCAACAGTTACTCATGACCCTAGACAAGGGGCAAGATGAGTTGAAGACTCTGTTAGCTAAAGAAATAAAGAAGAAAGCAAAGAAAGTCACTGGGGTTTTGAACATAGGGAGAAGATTTCAGGGACAGACTAGAAGAACATTGAATTTTGCAACCACTTCCGGGGAAGGAGAAGGAAAAGGAAAAGAAACAGCGGTTCCGTCAAAATCTGAAGAGGAGGAAGAAGAAGAAGACTACTCTGAGGAACAGTACCCTCCGACTGATGATAAGTACAGACATCTTGAAGAGTGTTTGAGCGCTATGGAAATACAAAGGGTACTGGGTCTAGACTTTGATGAATTGGGACTAGTATCGGGAATTGTAATCCCACCAAAGTTCAAAGTGCCGTTGTTTGCAAAATATGATGGGATGTTATGTCCTAAAATGCACCTCCGATCATACGTGAGAAAGATTCAGCCACACTCTACCGATAAGGACCTGTGGGTACATTTTTTTCAAGATAGTTTATCCAGAACACAACTCGGTTGGTTTTACCAATTAGAAAGGGCCAATGTCCACAACTAGGAAGACCTTGCCGCAGCTTTCTATAAACAATACCAGTATAATGCAAATTTGGCGCCTACCCGTACTCAACTTCAGAGTATGGCTATGGCTTCAAATGAGGGTTTCAAAGATTACGCGCAAAAATGGAGAGATCTAGCTGGGAGAGTGAAACCCCCTCTGTCTGAAACGGAGTTGGTGGATATGTTCTTAGGCACTCTATCAGGCCCTTTCTTCAACCATTTGATTGGGAGTTCATCTGCTGGATTTACTGAGTTAATATTAACCGGAGAGAGGGTGGAAGCTGGCATAAAAAATAGAAAGAATCAGAAGGATTCATCTGCCTCTATAGCTGTGAGAAAACCTTTCACTGGAAAGAAGGAGATATCTGTTGTTTATCCATAAAGGAATCAAGGGAGAGCTGAACGCCGACCAATGGTAGGGGCCGTAATGATCCCAAAGTTTACATCTGATCAAACAAGGAGTAATCAACCGAGGGTGGAAAGGTCAGTCCGACAATTCACCAGAATTGATATGACTCTAGCCCAGGTCTTACCACATCTTCTGAAATCTAATTTGGCAACTTTGAAGGAAGCTCCAAAGAATCCCAACACGGCGTCCCCTCATTATCACCTGAATGCCAGATGCGCATACCATTCCGAAAGTCCGGGCCACGACACCAATAACTGTTAGGCTTTGAAAAACAAAATCCAAGACCTTATAGATGCAAAAGAGATTGAGTTTGAGGCTCCCGAGAAACCAAATGTCATTTCCTCTCCTATGCCTAGACATGGTCACAACGCTAATGCTATTGAGGAAAATTTATTTGTTGCTACAGTGGATGAACTCTTGACTCCTCTCCTGATCATTAAGATGAACTTATTGAAAGCTAGTATATTCCCAGGTTGTAATAAAGACTGCCATCTTTGTTTATCCTCACCGAATGATTTCCCTCTGTTGAAGACAGGTATCCAACGCCTGATTGACAACCAAGAAATTTTGTTTGAAAATGCTCTTATTTCACCCGTTCCTATTGAAGACGTTTCAATCATAACCATCTCCGCCAATCCTTCCAGGGGCCCCAAAAGACCCGTTAGGATTACATCAGTTCCAAAGACTACTCCTCTCATAATTACAATGCCCGGACCGGTCCCATATGAATCAGATAAAACAGTACCATGGAATTATGGTGGAGAAATCTACTACCATGGCATTAAACAAGATGGGCTGACCATCGAAGAAGTGAACTCCGAAGAAGAAGATTCCTACATTAGCAATATTGCCGGAACTAGTAAGATTACCCGTAGTGGTAAAATCTTCTCTCCAGAGATTTCCCCTCCAAAGGCAGTTTTTGGACCCGTGGCTATTCCGAAGATTACCTCTGTACCAATAATCATACCTGCAAGTGCACCTACCGACAAAGACGACACAATCCCTGTTGTTGTCCCTACCAACACTTTTACTGCTGAAAATCAAGGAAAAAGCATTCAAGAAGAGCCTGTCCGGATGAAGGCTCAATCACTAGCTACCCCGAAACATCCAAGAAGGAAATGGAAGAGATCCTGAGGATAATAAAGAAGAGCGACTATGACGTGGTTGAACAGTTGGAGCAAACTCCCTCCAAGATCTCCATGCTAACGTTGTTGTTGTATTCTGAGGCACATAAGAAAACCATGGTAAAATTTCTGAAGACAACCCATGTTCTACAAGAGACGACGGCTGACCAATTCCAAGATTGCGTGGCCAGTTTGACAGCTGATAACGGCCTAGGCTTCTCTGATGTTGATTTGACACCCAGAGGGAGAAAGCACAATGAAGCATTACATGTCTCTATGGAGTGTAGAGGAACGACTCTGGCCCATGTCTTGGTAGACACAGGTTCATCTTTGAACGTCTTACCAAAGAAAGCTCTTGACATATTGGATTGCAAAGGGTTGACTCTAAAACCTAGTCACATAGTTGTGAGAGCTTTTGATGGCTCAAAGAGGATGGTCCACGGGGAGGTGGACATCCCGATAAAGGTGGGAACTCAGACTTTCAACTCGACTTTCTATGTGATGGACATCCGCCCCTCTTACTCCTGTCTGTTGGGACGGCCCTGGATCTATAATGCCGGTGCTGTCACCTCCACGCTACACCAAATGCTAAAGTACCCGGTCCAAGGAAAGATCATAACTGTCCATGGAGAGGAAGAGTACATGATTAGTCATCTAAATTCCTTCCAATATGTGGAGTTGGATGGCGAGTTCATTGAAACTCCTTTTCAACATTTCGAGGAGGTCTCCGAAGAAGTAGTGGTAACCAAGGTGGTATCCCCAATTCCCAAGATCACAAGACTTCCGCTTCGGATGTCATCTCTAAAGGACGCCAAGGCGGTAGTAGAAGAGGGCGGATGCACCATCTGGGGGCAGCTTCCGGACATCCCGTATAAATCAGACAAGTTTGGCTTGGAGTTTACTTCAACGGCTCAGAAGGTTGTGCGTCGTGCCCGTGATGGAGGGCCACCTTTGAAGATTAGTAACCGAGACATCAACACAGTGGAAGATGGTGAAGAGGATTGCAACTTGGAAGATTGGATATTTCCTACTGTCAACGGAGGACTTCGCAATTGGGAAGCCAGAGACTTTGTCCCAATAACTTTCATCCCTCAGTAATTTATCTTTTACATTTCTGTTGGACTTGTAACATTCACAAATAATTCGCACTTTAAAAACCTTGTGTCTTACCCGAGGCACAATGGTCCATTTGTAAGGGTTTTTATTTCATCTTCATATGATATTCAATGAATCATGGACGTTTTCCACATACAAACCTTTTATGCTCATTGTCTTTCTTTTACATTTTATTGTTTAAAGATGGCTATACCCTTACACACACCCATACTCACAAATGCAGGTACCCCTCCATTCCGGATCCCATGGGTAACGATACTGCTATAGCCTTTAGTGACTCTGAAGATCTAATCTACCAAGCCGAATACGAAGGTGAGGAAGATTGTGAAGTACCAGGAGAATTGGCCAGACTACTACAACAAGAGGAAAGAGCTAGTCAGCCTCATGAGGAACCGTTGGATACAATCAACTTGGGTACCGAGGAAGATAAAAAGGATATCAAAGTGGGTGCCAATTTAGAGCCGAGTGTCAAGGAGCACTTAATTCAGCTATTGCATGATTATGTCGAGATCTTTGCCTGGTCATACGAAGACATGCCAGGACTTGATACAGATATCGTGGTACATCGTCTACCTACAAGAGAGGACTGTCCACTAGTAAAACAAAAGGTCCGCTGCATGAGACCTACCATGTCAGAGAAGATCAAAGTGGAAGTCATGAAACAATTCAATGCTGGATTCTTAGTTGTCACTTCCTATCCTCAATGGGTTGCCAACATTGTTCCCGTTCCTAAAAAGGAAGGCAAAGTACAATGTGTGTGGGTTATAGAGATTTAAACAGGGTCATCCCTAAAGATTATTTTCCACTTCCCCACATCGATATCCTGGTTGATAATACAACCCAACACAGAGTATTTTCCTTCATGGACGGATTCTCAGGTTATAACCAGATCAAAATGGCACCTGAGGACTTGGATAAAACTACATTTGTCACACAGTGGGGCACGTTCTGCTATAGAGTGATGCCATTCGGACTAAAGAATGTTGGGGCAACCTACCAACGCGCCATGGTAGCCTTATTTCATGATATGATACACCATGAAATAGAGGTCTACATAGACGATATGATAGCCCGATCACAAACTAAAGAAGAGCACCTCGATCATTTTCAAAAGTTGTTTGAGAGATTGAAGGAGTACAAGTTAAGGTTGAATCTGAACAAGTGCACATTCGGAGTCCGGTCCAGTAAACTCTTAGGTTTTGTTGTCAGCAACAAAGGCATCGAGGTTGATCATGCCAAGGTTAAAGCGATACAAGAAATGCCTTCTCCTCGTACTGAGAAGGAAGTCAGAAGATTCTTAGGATGCCTAAACTATATTGCTAGATTCATTTCTCACCTAACAGCTACTTGTGAACCAATCTTCAAACTATTGAAGAAAGATCAAGTAGTCAGTTGGAATGACGAATGTCAGATTGCTTTCGACAAGATCAAAGAGTACTTACAAGAGCCTCCTATTTTGATGCCACCAGTCGAGGGAAGACCATTGATCATGTATCTGACCGTTTTAGAGAACTCAATGGGGTGTGTATTGGGGAAGCATGACAAGTCTGGCCGAAAAAAGCACGCTATTTACTACCTGAGCAAAAAGTTTACCGACTGTGAAACCAGATATTCACTGCTCGATAAAACTTGTTGCGCTCTGGCATGTACTGCTCGCCGGCTAAGACAGTATATATTGACCCATACCACTTTGTTGATATCTAAGATGGATCCGATAAAGTACATCTTCGAAAAAGCTGCTCTGTTTGGGAGAATAGCTAGATGGCAGATGATCCTAACAGAATATGAAATACAATACACTACCCAAAAAGTTATAAAGGGCAGTGTGCTAGCTGATCATCTTGCTCATCAAGCTGTAGAAGATTATCAGTCTATAAAGTTCGAATTCCCGGATGAAGACATCATGACATTAGACAACTGTGAAGAAATCAGACCATATGACGGACCTGAACAAGGATCCCGATGGACCTTGTTCTTTGATGGGGCATCCAATGCACTTGGTAATGGTATCGGCGCTGTACTCATATCTCCGAAAGGATGCCATACTCCCTTTACTGCCAGACTTTGCTTCAACTGTACGAACAACATGGTGGAATACGAAGCATGCATCTTTGGTCTCAAGGCTGCCATAGAGTTGGGAATCAAATCTTTAGATGTGTTTGGAGACTCAGCTTTGGTCACCAGTCAGATCAAAGGAGAGTGGGACACTAAGCACCCAAACCTTATCCCTTACAAAGAACATGTCTTGACTTTGCTACCATATTTTGAGCAGATTACCTTCGAGCATTTCCCGCGAGAAGAAAATCAGCTAGCAGATGTTCTAGCCACAATGTCATCCATGTTTAAACTTAATTGGGATAATGAGGCTCCCCAGATTACCATCGAACAAATGGATGAACCAGCACACTGTCACGCGATTAATACTGAAGAGGTAGTGGACCAGCCTTGGTTTCATGAGGTCAAGAGGTATCTCGAGGCTCAAGAATATCCGGAAGGAGCTTCAATCAATGATAAGATGTTCTTAAGGAGATTCTCTGCTAAGTACTTCCTGAGTAATGGCATTCTGTACAAATGCAATCATGACTCTATTCTGCTCCGATGTGTGGATAAGATGGAGGCTGAAAAGATCATGGCTGAAATACATGAAGGTACCTTTGGTACTCATTCCAGTGGCCACACGATGGCGAAGAAAATCCTACGGGCAGGCTATTACTGGTCTACCATGGAAGCAGACTGCTATCAACACTCTCGGACCTGTCATAAGTGTAAAATTTATGCGGACAAGGTGCACGTACCTCTGGTTCCTCTAAATGTCTTGACAGATCCTTGGCCCTTTGCTATGTGGGGAATCGATATGATTGGGGAAATCAAGCCTACAACATCCAATGGACACCGCTTCATTCTAGTGGCCATTGACTATTTTACAAAATGGGTCGAAGCAACTTCCTTCGCATCCGTTACTAAGAATGTTGTTGCCCGCTTCATCAAGCAGAATCTCATCTGCCGGTACGGTATCCCAGAAAGGATCATCACTAATAATGGTACAAACCTTAACAATACTATGATCACCGCCTTGGGCGAGCAGTTCAAAATTCAGCATCACAATTCGTCCCCTTATCGGCCAAAGATGAATGGTGCCGTTGAAGCCGCAAATAAAAACATTAAAAAGATCATACAAAAAATGACAGTCACCTACAAGGACTGGCATGAGATGTTGCCATTTGCTCTCCACGGGTACCGTACCACAGCTCGAACATCAACTGGGGCAACACCCTATTCTTTGGTTCATGGCATGGAGGTTGTCTTGCCTATTGAGGTTCAAATCCCCTCTTTGAGAATTATGAAGGATGCAGGTTTGAATGAGGATGATTGGATCCAGACTCGGCTTGATCAACTAAACTTAATTAAGGAAAAGAGACTCACTGCTGTTTGCCATGGTCAGATGTATCAAAAACGGATGATCAAGGCTTTCAACAAGAAAGTCAGACGCCAAGTATATCAAGTTAGAGATCTAGTGATCAAACGCATTATCTTACCATGAAGTGATCCCAGGGGCAAATGGACTCCTACCTATGAAGGACCATTTGTAATCAATAACATCTTCTCCGGTGGGGCAATGATCTTAACCACCATGGACGGTGATGACTTGCCACATCCTGCGAACACGGACATAGTCAAAAGATACTACGCATAAGAGACCCACTAGGTTGACACACCTAGACAAAAAAAAGGCATCCCGGCGAACCAAAAGGTTCGGACAAAAATTAGGGATAAAATCTAAAAAATATGTACACCCGGCAAGTTGAAAACCCGAAAGGGCGGCTTAGGCAAAAAAAAGGGCATCCCGGCAAACCAAAAGGTTCGGGCAAAAATTAGGGATAAAATATAAAAAAATTGTACACCCGACAAGTTGAAAACCCGAAAGGGTGCCTTGGGCAAAAAAGGGTTTCCCGGTGGACTGAAAACCCGAAAGGGCGGTCTAGGCAAAAGTTAGGGAATTTAATCATATGACTATGTCCCGTCGGATCACATTGTGGACAACCTCTTGACTTCCACTGACAACCTCGAAGTTTCTGATCAATTCAATCATCTTCGGTCGAAGTAACAAATAGATAAGATATTCGGAGATACGAAGGCTATAGCAGAATGGGAACCCCATAAGATTACCACACATAGCTATCTTCCTTTGCATAAATTTTTCTTACTTTTTATGGCACCATTCTCTTACTAGGATGATTGTCTCCTTTTTACAAAATACTTATTCAAAATTAAATACAAAGATATCTCGTTGAAAGTGCAGAAAACTATTTGTCTTTTTCTTTACACTTGTGTTTTATTTGCAAAAAACGTCCAATGATTCATTTATGAACATATGTATTTGAACATAATTACTGCTTATAAGTAAACAAAATGGGAAAGATAATTACTGATAGGTTGAAAGGATAGGAAAACGTCTTTAGGCTATTCCGTAAGTAATCCCCACATCATGTCATCTGGTTCCCAGCGGAACTAAAACTTCAAATTACTAACCTCCAGTAGAAATCGTCAAATTTCTCAGATTTCCTCAAACAGATCTTACAAACAGTATATGGCATTACCCTCACAATAGAATTTACTTCTCTCAATGAGAGTTCTCGCCATACTTCAACTTCAAGACATGAAAATTCGCATATCCCCGATAAACGGCAGGATTCCCCAGCTTGAGTTTGCCTCTCCGACTACTACAAATCAAAAGACCACAATTCTTCCTCCCCGGTAAACTACTCTACAATCCACAACAAGTTACTGAGAAACCTGTATCCAACTGAATAACAGCTGACTTCTGATTTTCCCCAATCAAGGATAACTCCCCAGTAGAGCGACAGACGACCGAAACTCCTGAACTTTTTTCCCAAACAGGAACGAAACTCTTTCTCCATAAAGTTTTCAATACTCCCCAACAGAACAAAGACTCCCATTTATTAATCCCCAGTAGAAGTCATCAAAATTCTCTGGATTCTCCAAGTAGGTCTTGCGATCAGTACATAACATTGCCCTCACAATGGAATTTGCTCCTTTCAGAAAAGAGTTCATCAGTACTTCAGTCTCGAGATGTTGAAAATTCAACATATCCTCAGCAGCAGTCAAGGAATTATTTTCCTCAATCATTCAGCAATACAGCAAATCAGCTTACACGCACATACATTACATCCATATACCATAAACATTGATAAAATACATATATTGCATCATACATTCTATTGTACCCCGAAATTTTCCCTCCCATATTCTTCAAAGTTTTGACAAGCATCATCTCAATTTGCTCAAGTATACTCAAGGGTTGCACAATTCAAACACCCTCCTAAGCCAGTCAAATTAGAGTTTTGGTTCTTGCAAGGAAGTTGAGGTTTTCAAGGGCTCAATCAAGTCACATATGCCTATACACATTGTCAAGCATCCATATGTCAAGTTTCAAGGCTCACAAGGTCAAGTTGCACAATCAAAAACCCCTAATTGCTTCACAATCAACTGTAGGGGTAAAATGGTCATTTGGCAGTCAAAAGTCAAAATTTTTGGTAAACATCTTATTTTGAAGCCACCATCATCATTTGATCATGTCTTGATCATAATTCCACAAGAATGGCTCAAAAATCATCAAGATGCAGAAGTTTCCATTTTTGGACAGTTGAAAAGTCAACTGTAAATTGACCAGGGCATAACGTTTTCATGGTTCATCAGAAAAATCCCAGCCAATGCCCATTTTGAAGGGGATGACATTTCCTACAACTCATCTTCACATTCCAAGTCCAAGAAATGCTCTCACAAAAAGTTATCAATTTCAACATTATAGGTCATTTTCAAAAGTCAACAAAAAGGCATTTTAAGTCAAAGACCATAACTTGATATTGGTAACTCAAAATTCCATGGGACCAAAGGCATTGGTTAGAGGACTTCAAGAGCTTTCCAAAATGTCCAAGAACATGTTCATATGATCAAAATTGAGCAAGATATGCATTGGAGAAGTTGGGAAATTTTTGTGAAATAGCAAAAGTCAACTATCCTTGAAACTTCAATTTTTGACAAAAGGGCCCACTTTTTTTCACTTGATTCAGCCTTGTCATGCCACCCACGTGTCCCATGATCAATTTCAAGACCAAATAATTATTTTTCTATTTTTATTTAATTTTTATGGATTTAATTCATTTTAATCCATAATAATTCAAGTAAATCTAAAAAAATTAATTAAATGGTATCTTATGGTTTGAATAGCCTTCATGAAGCATTTGCAACCTCCCAATTTTGTGCTAAGCTCATTTAGGCATGAAAATTCAAATTTTGAACAAGCTTTGAAAGGCCTTTAATGGTGGTTAAGACAAAATCCAAAGCTTAATTGCAATGGTTAAAGGCTCCTAAATGTGACTTATTCTCACTCATTACTACATATGCAAGCCTTGCAAGCCTCATTCACAACCTAGAACATTACACAAACGGCCAGAGCAAAATCCAAAAAGTGTCAAAAAAAGTGTGAGATCAAAAGGAGTATTGCAAGCATTTTCAGGCCAAAAGGAGAACGTGACTCTCTTCTTTGCCATCCCCTGAAGCTAAAGCAACCCTTGCCACGTCCTAAGATCCATCATACCGCGCTGTAAGTTCTTCCCAGGTCCCCTCAAAAACTCTATGTTATTTTTCATGTTGTGTTCCTATGCAGATTCATAACAACGTTCCACCATGGACTCCCACATTCCCAGTGTGCCAAGTGTCTTCAACAGCCATCCAAAGGCCATGAGAGGAGGATTACCATGTTCTTCAGTCAAAGCACATGCAGGAAATTACAAAAGTCAAACGTGGCTGAGCTTAGTGGGCCAAAAAGCTGCAATCAACACCTCCAAAAAAGACCCAAACTCCCCTTGGTTTTGTTATTCCTTTTTTATCTTTTTTTCTTTTCTTTTATAATTCCTTTTTTATTAATTATTAGTATTATTAACATAATTAATATTTTTCATAAAAAAATAAAAAAAAAACATTTTATTATTTATTAACTTATTTTATAAATAAATGTAAATTAAATTAAAATAGTTTAATTAGTTAACTTTAATACCTTTTTACAATAAATAAAATAATCTAGACCTAGGCTTTTCTTTTGACATTTTTAATTCCTTTTTTATTTTATTTCAAAAATACAAAAAAAAAACATTTTCTTAATTAATTAATTAATTAGTTATTAGTTTTAATTTTAATTAATTGCAAAAAGGACAAAAATTCCATTCTTTCTTAAAAAAAAGGGTCAACACCCTAAGACGTCCCGATTCGATTCTCTCGCGCTTTAATTTATTTGCATTATATTTATGTAACTGCTTCTGGAAATGTAATAGTTAATTAGGACCTCTTTTATTGCTTTATTTATTTTCTCGCAGTTTATTTTTTCAAACGGGTTATTGTTTTTGGCGATGTATAGACCCGCGCCTTGTAATAGCTAGAATTTACCTTTCCGCAATTTACTTTCCGCACCCCTAACTGTTAAAAAATGCATGAAAGACTGTATGACAATTAAAACCAATCCGTAGCTCACAAATAACATGCAAAGATAAACATAAACTGAATTCAATACACATGCACATACCACCCCTAGGGTACGCCTCATTGGTTGCCTCGAACGTGGTCGTCAAGTATAGGGTGTTTTAGAGGTCGCCCTTTTTCTAAAGATCCAGTTGCCTCGAAACGGTTGCCTCGGATAAAAGGATCTAGGACATTAGGGTTACTTCTAAGGTGTCCTACTATTGCTTTGGTGACCACACTGTCCCTAATCATCGAATTGACCCGAATACCTCCAACAACGGTGCTACCTACCTCTCAATGGTGGGCTGGCACTATCTAAAGGACTCTTACACAGCTTAATTCCTTAGAGTAGGTAGATTCTCATGGGTACTTGCTCTTTTCAAAAAAAATAAAACAACTTTTCGCACCTACACTTTCAAAAGTTTTCAAACAAATTTTCCTACACTCTTGAGGACAGATACAAGAGTTACTTAGAAATTTTTCAAACGAAACTTTTTCAAAACCCACACACACTTGAAAAGCAAACAATTTTTGAAAACATAAGAGCAAGTACCTAAGAGCCCGTGGATAACCACGGATAGAAAGGGTGCTAACACCTTCCCTTTCTATAAATCTACCTCCCGAACCGAGAGACATCTCGAATAAGGAATTTTGCTGTGCTTTTGTCCTTTCCATGTTGGAGAACATAAAAGACGGTGGCGACTCTTGCTTACCGCGACATTTCGCGAAACCAGCTTAAAAACAGTCAGTTCTATTTCCACCGATCACAGAACTGGCGACTCTGTTGGGGATATAAAAGTGAGGTGTACCTTAGGATTAGACCATACTTATGTTTTCAATTTCCTTGCTTTGATTGCTTTATATTTGTGGGCTTTCCATCGGAGTTTCATAGATCCTAACCTGGATCTGGGGATACCCTTTCAGGTAGCATAAGCTGTGAGGGACCTATCCGGCGTAGACCGACACGGGTGAAGCAGTGGCTACGTTGGTGTGGCACCTTGGTCTGTACCGATATCCCTTGTGTTGCAACGAGGAGAATATAGGTCTTCTGAGGAGTCATTAAGCACCAACCGACCTTAGAACCCTAATGTGACCCAACTTGGCCATAGAACAGTAGCAGTATGCTACACCCATTGAGGATAAACTCTCGCGATGGTTCTGGCTGCAAGAAAAGATTGCGACGCTGGAGTTATGACCGATTGAGGGTAGTCAGTGATATTGGGATCCTCTAGAACCCGGTTACTTTTGATAGGACAGGTCTTAACCAACGAAACTGAAAGAGGGTAGTACCTGAACTTCATGTTGGCCTAAACTCTAAAGGTTGTCTGGTGTGACTTGTGTGCCTTATCATGTTTGCCTTTGTGAATACTTGTGGTGTGCTTTACCATAACATCATACCATCATACCATTGCATACATCCTACATAAGGACTAATCCATTTCAAGGATCTCAAGGGTTTGTGATGCAGGTCATGATGAATCAAATGTCTAGCAAGGGGCAAAGGGGATTTATTTTCCTCTAGCCAAGGTTGATAACTTGAGTCAGGGGCTATGAACCACTCGATATGGTGAGCCTTGACTCTTGAAGAAGGACTCTCAGCAACATGAAGTTCCTTCAATCAAGCTACCCAAATTCAAATTCTAACAAGTTTCTCTGTTTACCCCGTGAGATCCTTGAAAACATCGCATGCATACATACATATCATTGCATTACAGGTACTCTTTTCCCCAGGTTGCTTAATCTTCTTCGCTGTTTATTTCAGCCATCATCATGAATCCTGAATCATCCAATGAACAAGCTATCAAGGCCCTCCAGGCCCAGAACGCCCAGTTCCAGAAGCTGGTCATGAGCTTAGCCCAGGGACAACAGGAATTGAAGACTTTGATTTTGAAGAAGAAGAAGAAAAGGACTGTTTTGTTCAACCCTAGACACAGATCTGGAAATGGATCACAAAATGAGGCTGAGCTGACCACCCCATCTGCTGGGAAGGACAGTCCCCAAGGGAGAGAGGTTCCTAGTCCTGTGGTCTCCGACAGCGGGACAGATTTCAATGATGAACAGTACCCTCCTGTTGAGGACAGGTACAAGCAACTAAAGGACCGTCTAAATGCCATGGAGATTCAACAGGTGCCCAGGTTGGACTTTGGAGACCTAGGCTTATCTTCTGGGATGGTGATCCCTCACAAGTTCAAGGCACCTGCCTTTGCAAAATACGATGGGGCTTCCTGTCCTAAGTTGCACCTCCGATCATACGCAAGGAAGATCCAGCCCTACATGGCAGACAAGAACCTATGGATCCATTTCTTCCAGGAAAGTCTTTCAGGGACTCAGCTCGAATGGTTCTATCAGCTGGATGGAACCAGTATTCGTAACTGGGAGGACTTGGCAACTGCTTTTTATAAGCAGTATCAGTATAATGCCGACCTCGCTCCTACGCGTACCCAACTCCAGGGTATGTCACTGGGGACGGGTGAAGGTTTTAAGGAGTACGCGCAGAAGTGGAGAGACCTGGCTGGCAGGGTGCAGCCACCGTTGACTGACCGTGAACTCGTCGACATGTTCTTGGGGACCCTGTCTGGTCCTTTCTTCAATCATCTGATTGGGAATTCTTCTGCTGGGTTCACAGATCTGATCTTAACTGGTGAGAGGATAGAAGCTGGTATCAAGTCAGGGAAGATACAAAAGGGTGACTCCTTGAACGCTGAGAAGAAACCATTCAAGAAAGAGTCTAATGCTGCGTACAGTCAGAAGGATCGTCGTGACCAACACGTAGGGGCAGTCATGATCTCAGGTTCTACGTCACGCCGACAACCGCCAAAGGGAAATCAGCGAAGGCCAGACGAGCCTAAAAGACAATTCACCAACATCAACATGCCATTGTCACAAGCATTGCAGCACATGTTGAAAATGAATCTGATTGCGGTGATCAACCCTCCTGCAAATCCCAAAACCTCTTCTCCAAACTACAACCCAGATGCGAGGTGTGCTTATCATTCCGGAAGCCCGGGGCACGATATTGAGGATTGTTGGGCGCTGAAATACAAGATCCAGAATATGATTGACGCCAAAGAGATCGAATTCGAGCCTGCCGAGACTCCCAACGTGATCGTTGCTCCCTTGCCAAAACATGGCTAGGATTGAGAGACTTTTGTTTCATTTAAATTCTGATATTGTATTTTTTATGCTTATTCAAACAATTATCATGTCAAACTCTATTATTTCATTAATGCATTACACGTGTCTGTTTTGAAGTAATTGTGTTCACTATATTCAAAATTGCTGTTATTTTTTCTTGATGTTCAAACGCTCGATTAATAATTCTAAGCCTCTTGAGGGAGGATGACGAAAACGATACCACAATCTACAGTATGCTTTTGAACAGACCCCGCTGATGAGGTACATGCATTGTTTCAATTCCTAAACACTGGAGATATAAGGAAGATAATCCCTCGTCAACCCCTTCGAGCCAAAGAAGTAGGAGTTTTGCTTTTCACAAAAAAATTAAAACCCTTAATCATAACCTGGGGCAGGGTAGCTCTCTCAGTTGATCCAAGTGCACAATGAATGGCACCAAAGGAATCCTTACAAAACAAAAGACAATGATGGTTCCGAATAATCATAAAGACAGGCAGTCATTATCCCTTAAAATAAACGCCCATTAAGTCAAAACCTATGAAGGAGACTTACAAAACTGGGGCATCCCGCTGACTGTAATCACAAAAGGAACAGTTCATGCAAAAAACAGGGATAACAAAATAAAAAAGAAAGAGGTCCTACAAACCCTCAACAAAAAAAGAAATGACTGCCTATTCAAAATAAACTATCAGTATCCGAACCATCATTGGAATATCAGGACAAAGACTCAAACAAGGTCTAACGCACGATTAGCTGAGTTTAGGTTTGAAGAACATCACGAAGAACGGGTGGGTACAAATAAAATTTGAGCCTTTATTCTTTGTTCCTTAAACCGTGAACCAGACCACGTTATAACCCTCAAAAGTCCTAGCTGAAGCATAGGTTAGTTCGAAAGCATACTGTTACCAAAGGTATCCTGACTCCTTAAGGCTTGCGGTAAAATAACGAGTTGACATCACAGTTTACAAAAAATTCACTTGTTTTTATGAAAAAAATGCATTTTCAAAAACTTCAAGACAGACATAAGCTTTGCATTTTTAATATAACATTGTTTGCATATGACTTTTTGTTCGAACAGTAGAGAAATTCGCACGACGAATATCTAAGTGAACAAAAGTACTTCCAACCAAGGGGCAGACATGATCATGGTCCATCATCTGGGGCAGTTAAGTCAAGATTCGGAGAATCTCTCAAAAGGCCAACCAACTTGGGGCAAATCTCCATTTGGATCACTTGGGGCATTGAACGGTCAAACGAAGATCTTCTGGTGGTATGGTGACACAACACTACTGACAGTGACAACTCCTTACATCTTGAGAGCACGGACATAGTCGGAAAAACACTACGCATAAGCAAAGACCCGCTAGGTTGACACACCTAGGCAAAAATAAGGGCTTCCCGGAGAACCAAAAGGGTTCGGGCAAAAATAAGGGATGAAATGAAAAAAATCTGTACACCCGGCAAGTCGAAAACCTGAAAAGGCGGCTTAGGCAAAAATGGGTATCCCGGTGGAATGAAAACCCGAAAGGGCGGTCCAGGCAAAAGTTAGGGATCAAAAGCGTACGACTATGTTCCGTCATCTCGTCACTTGCCTACCAAAAGAAGATTTACAGTCATCAAGTACCTCCACATGTATCTTCTCCCATAGAAACAGGGGCAATAAGAATTGTCTGAACGATCTAGTTGCTCTGTTCACCAAGGTACCAAGGTAAGTTCAGCTGAAGAACGTGACCAAGTTACCTCCACTCCCTGTAGAGTAAGACAGGTTTCAGCAATACTCTCCCCCGAGCAGAGTTGGTCTCCCATCAGCCCTAACAAGGCACAGTATCTCCAGCAAGTCAACAACGCTCTCTCCAAGCAGAGTTAGTCTACTGTTCATCCTCAAGATAGTTGGGTATCCCCAGAAAACCTCAATATTCCCCAGCGGAGTACACAGATGTTCCTAAACAAACATCCCCGGCAGTCTTAATATAAGATTGTTCCCCGGTGGAATACCAGACATCCAGTGGAGCCACTTCCTAGTGCAGTCCAAAGTTCCCCAGGAAAGTTGAATCAATCTCCCCCAGTAGATTCTGGAAGCTTATCCCCAGTAGATTCTGGAAGCTTATCCCCTGCAGAGTACACGTCTCTCCCCGGCTTTTATCCAGAGGTTATTCCCCACCAGAGCTTATAACTGGGTTATCCTCAGCTAATTACCACGGAAAGATCGTCCTCGGCGAAGTTCTTCCTATCCCCAGCGGAATTCATCAAATTCCCCAACAAAATTTATCAACAGGAATCCCCAGCGGAGTTATCATCAAAACCTCAGCGAAGTATCTCTTCCCACAGAGTAATTCCCCGCAGAGTAATATCTTCATCAAGTTTATTCCCCAACGGAGTCATCCTCTCCTACCGGTTTATTCTTGCAACCATCATCCCCAGCGGAAATGAAGAACTCTACTCTTCAACCTCAGCCCAGGATTCAACTTCCCGGCGTTCGTCAAGGATTTATTTTCCTAGACGAAGATACATTCATAGACATTCATCACATTATCATACACCATGACGCATGCATATACACATCATAACACACAAATCTCATTTATTCTTGAGAACATCTTAATATCATGCAGTTCATGCATCATGACACTGCATACAGCTAACGTTTTGCCTTTTCAGGAAAAGGTCAATCAAAAGATGATTACCATCTACCTCTACAGTTCCAGATCAACATTG
The DNA here is from genome assembly GCA_948472305.1 of Vicia faba. Taxonomy (NCBI): domain Eukaryota; kingdom Viridiplantae; phylum Streptophyta; class Magnoliopsida; order Fabales; family Fabaceae; genus Vicia; species Vicia faba. Next base: position 1,601,385,113 of record OX451736.1, read on the forward strand.
GTAACAAGCCAGGAAAATTCTGTGGACGACTGATCATGGGTTAATATCTGAAACCAGACAGGACAATCATCCACTTGATCATCATGAAGCAACCCCACACTGGTTCCTTCTCAACTTCAGATGTAGTTTTACACGAACTCATCATCAGGCAACCCCACACCGGTTCCTTTTCTTTCAGAAGAAGTCTTACACGGACTTATCATCAAAGTAACCCTACACCGGTTCCTTTTCTTCCAGAAGAAGTCTTACACGGACTTATCATCAAAGTAACCCTACACCGGTTCCTTTTCTTCCAGAATAAGTCTTACACGAACTTATCATCAAAGTAACCCTACACCGGTTCCTTTTCTTTCAGAAGAAGTCTTACACGGACTTATCATCAAAGTAACCCTACACTGGTTCCTTTTATTCCAGAAGAAGTCTTACACGGACTTACCATCCTCAGGCAACCCTACACCGGTTCCTTTTCTTTCAAAAGAAGTCTTACACGGGATCATCAACAGGCAACCCTACACCGCTTCCTTCTCAACCTCAGATGTAGTTTTACACGAACTCATCATCAGGCAACCCTACACCGGTTCCTTCTCAATTTTCAGACGAAGTCTTACACGGACTTATCATCAAAGTAACCCTACGCCGGTTCCTTTTCTTTCAGAAGAAGTCTTACACGGACTTATCTCAAGATGACCTTACCCCGGTTCATCCAGAAGTTTTACACGAACTTATCCTGCATTAACCTTACCCCAGTTCATCAAGAAGTTTTACACGAACTTATCCTGCAGTAACCTTACCCCAGTTCCTCCAGAAGTCTTACACGGACTTATCTCAAGATGACATTACCCCGGTTCATCCAGAAGTTTTACACGAACGTATCCTGCAGTAACCTTACCCCGGTTCCTCCAGAAGTCTTACACGGACTTATCTCAAGATGACCTTACCCCGGTTCATCAAGAAGTTTTACACAAACTTATCCTGCAGTAACCTTACCCCGGTTCCTCCAGAAGTCTTACACGGACTTATCTCAAGATGACCTTACCCCGGTTCATCAAGAAGTTTTACACGAACTTATCCTGCAGTAACCTTACCCCGGTTCCTCCAGAAGTCTTAAACGGACTTATCTCAAGATAACCTTACCCCGGTTCCTCCAGAAGTCTTACACGGACTTATCTCGAGATGACCTTACCCCGGTTCCTCCAGAAGTCTTACACGGACTTATCTCAAGATGACCTTACCCCGGTTCCTCCAGAAGTCTTACACGGACTTATCTCGAGATGACCTTACCCCGGTTCCTCCAGAAGTCTTACACGAACTTATCCCGAAGTAACCTTACCCCGGTTCCTCCAGAAGTCTTACATGGACTTATCCTGAAGTAACCTTACCCCGGTTCCTCCAGAAGTTTCACACGAACTTATCCCGAAGAAACCCTACACAGGTTCTCTCTTCCCAAAGATGCAGTTTTACACGGACTCGTCATCAGAAACCCTACCCAGGTTTTACTTCTTCCAGGATGCAGTTTTACACGGACTCATCATCAAAGTAACGCCACACAGGTTCCCTTCTCAAACTCCAGACGTAGTTTTACACGGACTCGTCATCAGTAAACCCTACACAGGTTTCCTTCTCAGCTCTAGATGCGGTTTTACACGGACTCGTCATCAAAGTAACCCTACACAGGTTCCTTCTCCACTTCAGATGCAGTCTCATACGGACTCATTATCAGTAAACCCTACACAGGTTTCCTTCCTCCAAAGATGCAGTTTTACACGAGCTCATCATCAGTCAACCCTACACAGGTGTCCTTCTTTCCAAGATGCAGTTTTACACGAGCTCATCATCAGGCAACCCTATACAGGTTCCCTCTTTCAACTTACAAAAATTACAATTCAACAGACCACCTCCAGATGGCATATATAATCCCATCCACCTATCAATAGTCTCCAAATGGCATTTACAAGCCCATTCCCAACAAGGTTCTGTCACATCTCCAGATGGCATCTATAAGCCCATCCTCCTATCCATTACACTTCCAAATGGCATATATAAGCCCACTCCCGACAAGTTTATGTCACATCTCCAGATGGAATCTATAAGCCCATCCTCCCATCCATCATCTCTCCAAATGGCATCTGTAAGCCCATTCCCTACATCACATTGCTGATATTCTACTATATGAGTGCAAATTTTTGGGCACTCTAGTGTTCAATCATCTTCCACCTTCGGATCACGAAAGGCACGCAAGCCAATCTACATCCTCAGGTCTAAGAAGATTGAACAGGGGAAACTGTTGTACCCCGAAATTTTCCTTCCCATATTCTTCAAAGTTTTGACAAGCATCATCTCAATTTGCTCAAGTTTACTCAAGGGTTGCACAATTCAAACACCCTCCTAAGCCAGTCAAATTAGAGTTTTGGTTCTTGCAAGGAAGTTGAGGTTTTCAAGGGCTCAATCAAGTCACATATGCCTATACACATTGTCCAGCATCCATATGTCAAGTTTCAAGGCTCACAAGGTCAAGTTGCACAGTCAAAAACCCTAATTGCTTCACAATCAACTGTAGGGGTAAAATGGTCATTTGGCAGTCAAAAGTCAATTTTTTTGGTAAACATCTTATTTTGAAGCCACAATCATCATTTGATCAAGTCTTGATCATAATTCCACAAGAATAGCTCTAAAAACATCAAGATGCAGAAGTTTCCATTTTTGGACAGCTGAAAAGTCAACTGTAAATTGATCAGGGCATAACTTTTTCATGGTTCATCAGAAAAATCCCATCCAATGCTCATTTTTAAGGGGGTGACATTTCCTACAACGCATCTTCACATTCCAAGTCCAATAAATGCTCTCACAAAAAGTTATCAATTTCAACATTATAGGTCATTTTCAAAAGTCAACAAAAAGGCATTTTAAGTCAAAGACCATAACTTGAGATTGGTAACTCAAAATGACATGGGACCAAAGGCATTGGTTAGAGGACTTCAAGAGCTTTCCAAAATATCCAAGAACATGTTCATATGATCAAAATTGAGCAAGATATGCATTGGATAAGTTGGGAAATTTTTGTGAAATGGCAAAAGTCAACTATCCTTGAAACTTCAATTTTTGACAAAAGGGCCCACTTTTTTCCACTTGATTCAGCCTTTTCATGCCACCCACGTGTCCCATGATCAATTTCAAGACCAAATAATTATTTTTCTATTTTTATTTAATTTTTATGGATTTAATTCATTTTAATCCATAATAATTCAAGTAAATCTAAAAAAATTAATTAAATGGTATCTTATGGTTTGAATAGCCTTCATGAAGCATTTGCAACCTACCAATTTCGTGCTAAGCTCATTTAGGCATGAAAATTCAAATTTGAACAAGCTTTGAAAGGCCTTTAATGGTGGTTAAGACAAAATCCAAAGCTTAATTGCAATGGTTAAAGGCTCCTAAATGTGACTTATTCTCCCTCATTACTACATATGCAAGCCTTGCAAGCCTCATTCACAACCTAGAATATTACACAAACGGCCAGAGCAAAATCCAAAAAGTGTAAAAAAAAAGTGTGAGATCAAAAGGAGTATTGCAAGCATTTTCAGGCCAAAAGGAGAACGTGACTCTCTTCTTTGCCATCCCCTGAAGCTAAAGCAACCCTTGCCACGTCCTAAGATCCATCATACCGCGCTGTAAGTTCTTCCCAGGTCCCCCCAAAAACTCTATGTTATTTTTCATGTTGTGTTCCTATGCAGATTCATAACAACGTTCCACCATGGACTCCCACATTCCCAGTGTGCCAAGTGTCTTCAACAGCCATCCAAAGGCCATGAGAGGAGGAGTACCATATTCTTCAGTCAAAGCACATGCAGGAAATTGCAAAAGTCAAACGTGGCTGAGCTTAGTGGGCCAAAAAGCTGCAATCAACACCTCCAAAAAAGACCCAAACCCCCCTTGGTTTTGTTATTCCTTTTTTATCTTTTTTTCTTTTCTTTTATAATTCCTTTTTTTATTAATTATTAGTATTATTAACATAATTAATATTTTTCATAAAAAAATAAAAAAAAACATTTTATTATTTATTAACTTATTTTATAAATAAATGTAAATTAAATTAAAATAGTTTAATTAGTTAACTTTAATACCTTTTTACAATAAATAAAATAATCTAGACCTAGGCTTTTCTTTTGACATTTTTAATTCCTTTTTTATTTTATTTCAAAAATACAAAAAAAAACATTTTCTTAATTAATTAATTAGTTATTAGTTTTAATTTTAATTAATTGCAAAAAGGACAAAAATTCCATTCTTTCTTAAAAAAAAAGGGTCAACACCCTAAGACGTCCCGATTCGATTCTCTCGCGCTTTAATTTATTTGCATTATATTTATGTAACTGCTTCTGGAAATGTAATAGTTAATTAGGACCTCTTTTATTGCTTTATTTATTTTCTCGCAGTTTATTTTTTCAAACGCGTTATTATTTTTGGCGATGTATAGACCCGCGCCTTGTAATAGCTAGAATTTACCTTTCCGCAATTTACTTTCCGCACCCCTAACTGTTAAAAAATGCATGAAAGACTGTATGACAATTAAAACCAATCCGTAGCTCACAAATAACATGCAAAGATAAACATAAACTGAATTCAATACACATGCACATACCACCCCTAGGGTACGCCTCACTGGTTGCCTCGAACGTGGTCGTCAAGTATAGGGTGTTTTAGAGGTCGCCCTTTGTCTAAAGATCCAGTTGCCTCGAAACGGTTGCCTCGGATAAAAGGATCTAGGACATTAGGGTTACTTCTAAGGTGTCCTACTATTACTTTGGTGACCACACTGTCCCTAATCATCGAATTGACCCGAATACCTCCAACGACGGTGCTACCTACCTCTCAATGGTGGGCTGGTACTATCTAAAGGACTCTTACACAGCTTAATTCCTTAGAGTAGGTAGATTCTCATGGGTACTTGCTCTTTTCAAAACAAATAAAACAACTTTTCGCACCTACACTTTCAAAAGTTTTCAAACAAATTTTCCTACACTCTTGAGGACAGATACAAGAGTTACTTAGAAATTTTTCAAACGAAACTTTTTCAAAACCCACACACACTTGAAAAGCAAACAATTTTTGAAAACATAAGAGCAAGTACCTAAGAGCCCGTGGATAACCACGGATAGAAAGGGTGCTAACACCTTCCCTTTCTATAAATCTACCTCCCGAACCGAGAGACATCTCGAATAAGGAATTTTGCTGTGCTTTTGTCCTTTCCATGTTGGAGAACATAAAAGACGGTGGCGACTCTTGCTTACCGCGACATTTCGCGAAACCAGCTTAAAAACAGTCAGTTCTATTTCCACCGGTCACACATTCCATACAACATAATTTTGTGTTCCAGCTAACATTTTACCCTTTTCAAGATAAGATTAACAGCTACCATTAACAATGTGCAATCATGATACAGTTCAAATACGTTGCAGACTAGACCCGGAAGCCATTCTGATACTTATTCAGATTCAACCTCATGATACAGTTCAGATACGCTCCAGACCAGACCCGGAAGCCATTCTGATACTTATTTAGATTCAACCTCATGATACAGTTCAGGTACGCTCTAGACCAGACCCGGAAGCCATTCTGATACTAATTCAGATTCAACCTCATGATATAGTTTAGATATGCTCCAGACCAGACCCGGAAGCCATTCTGATACTTATTCAGATTCAACCTCGTGATACAGTTCAGATACGCTCCAGACCAGACCCGAAAGCCATTCTGATACTTATTCAGATTCAGCCTCATGATACAATTCAGATAAGCTCCATACCAGACCCAGAAGCCATTCTGATACTTATTCAGATTCAACCTCATGATACAGTTCAGATACGCTCCAGACCAGACCCAGAAGCCATTCTGATACTTATTCAGATTCAACCTCATGATACAGTTCAGATACACTCCAGACCAGACTCGGAAGCCATTCTGATACTTATTCAGATTCAACCTCATGATTCAGTTCAGATACGCTCCAAACCCGGAAGCCATTCTGATATTCATTCAGATTTCAACCTCCTAATACAGTTCAGATACGCTCCAGACCGGACACGAAATCCATTCTGATACTCATTCAGATTCAACTCCTAATACAGTTCAGATACGCTCCAGACCCGGAAGCCATTCTGATACTCATTCAAAGACGCCTTCAGGTACGCTCCAGACACGAACGCCATTCTGAGGTTCGACTTACAGATTACATCTCAACAAGCATTCTTGGATGGCATCTACAAGCCCATCCCCAATAAGATTTTATCACCTCTCCAAATGGCATCTTTAAGCCCATTCCTCCTATCACTGCCGAGTGCAAATTTCTGGGCACTCTAAGTGTCCAATCATCTTCCACCTTCGAGTCGCGAATGGAAAATCTCGCCAATCTAACTCCTCAGGTCTAAGAAGATTGAACAGGGGCAACTGTTGTACCCCAAAATTTGCCCTCTCATTCTTCAGGAAATCATCCTGGATTCTCAAAGTTCTCTCTTAAACAAATCCAAGCCTTGAATTATCATTTCTTTCCAAGCAAGCCATTTACAAGGGTAAAGTGGTCATTTGCGAGCTCAAAAGTCAAATTTTACCTTGGAAAAGTTAAATTCTAAATACTTAGATTTTTTTCTAAAGTATTTAAGAAAAAATGACACTTCAGAACTTCTGAACCAACCTCCAGGCAGAAGCGGTCAGAAGTTGCAAACTTGGCTCATCACATAACATTCAGTCAGAATGTGGCTCTTCAGCAGCTACGCCAACACAGTTAGAAGATATAAGCGTGGTTCAGCACGTAATCTTCAATCAGAAAATGTCTTTTTCAGCAATTATGCAAGTTCAGTCAGAGTTTGCTGAAGGAATGCAAAGAAAGCAACGAAAGCCTGAAAACTCCTTCAGAACATGTTGGAATCAGAAGGAAAGGGGGTCAGAAGATTGGGTGTTACACTGAAGCAGAATCTCTAAATCCAGAATTTTCAGAAGCAAATCCAAAGAACATGCTAGAAAGTCTGGAGAACCCTCAGAATTTGCTGGGGCAATGGGATACTAAGATCAGAATTTGAGTGCATTGTATGCTGAAGTGGGTACTGTTGGCTCAGATTTAAGTAATGATGCAAATCTCACATTACAAGATTTCTTAGTCTTGACCAATCTCATCACCATTTAATGCTTATTAATGCTCACAACTACTTTTGAGCATTTGTCCAAAGGGTCTCTCCACGTGCAGCATAACAACGCTCCTGTGCAGATTTAGGTATGGGTTCGTGTGCTACTTTTCGCTCATGGGTGTCACTTTTCCTTAATCCTCGCTTACTAACCCAGCCTAGGCTAAAAGCTGTCAATCATCACAACTTTTTATGAACTTTCTCCAAGAGTAAGTTAGCATCTATTGCATGGTATTGGCGCCACTTAACGTTTGAAAAAAAACCCACAAAGCTTTGCCTATAAATAGAGCACCATTGCCCATTGAAAAAAGAGGTCCAACATCAGAAAAATTTCTAGAAGAGAAACTGAAATTTTAGCAAGAAAACACCTTGAAACTCTGCCAAAATTCCTAGTGTTTCAAGAGCCTTAAACATAACTTTGAATCTCCTTCCTCCAAAATTCATTTGTACCCAAATTGTTTCTTGACTAAAGAACGCCCATATAGTTTCTGACCACATATATATTCTCCATCCACCCATACAAAGAACCTGTCCAGAATACTATCTGAGTTAAAGCTAACTTTAGTTCACAGAATTTCTTCCTACAGCAAAGTAAGCACCTGCTGACTCTCACCACACTGCTTAAGCATCATCAGATTTGCATGCTCAAAACACAATGTAGATATCATGTTTCTGATGTTGTGTATGTTCTGAGATTTTCACGCATCTGTATGCCTAAGTAAGAGACTGAATCAGTACAGAACTTGCCTCTGACTTTTGGTTCTGACTTCTGAAACATTATGACACTTGCTGAAGTTGTCCTAGGCATGCCTTCTGTTTTATGGAAAAATAACCAAATTGCAGATGTTCTGACTAGCACAGGGGGAGACCATGTTTTGACTTTGGCGCCAGAACTTCTGAGGCCTGTTTTGTCATCAGTAATATCAGAACTTCTGAAAATTATTGTGTGCCCAGCAGGGTCAGAACTTTTGACCCTATACATTTTCACTAACAGGTTTCTGTTTTGCAGCGCACCAGGGTCAGAAGTTATGACCTATACATTTTCACTAACAGGTTGATACCCTGCAGCAGGCCAGGGTCAGAACTTCTGACTTCCTCTCAGCAGCACGCTGACCCCCTCCTTCTTTTTTTTTTCTTCCCTTATTATTTTTCTTTATTTTTCTCGTTGGATTCCCCATTCATAAGTGTGTACCCCCACCCCCTAAATATTGTAATAGCGTAGGACTTTACATTTCCGCATTTTTATCGCTTTCAAATGTAAATGCTAGCAATTAGGATATGTATGGAAAGATAAAATCAATGAAATAGAAAATCCTAATTCAAGATAAAATAATGCATGCAATAAAACACACTTGCACACAAACACCCTTAGGCCTCCTCCACTCGGTTGCCTTATACAAAAATAGCCATGTTACGCATTCAAAGTATCTTGGTAAAACAAACAAAATCAAAAGATCATAGTCCCTCGATGACGCTATTCAAAAGTTGCCTTATAAAATGATCTTAGTCCCTCAAAAATACTAAGATACTTTGCAACATTGCTAATCATGGTTATACGGTGACCCACACCCATCCCGTTTACATCCAAAGATAGGGTTGCTTACCAAATTAATGGTAAGACAACAATGTCAAAGGAATATAGAATGCACAAGAAAGATATTTGAGTAGGTGGATGGCTTCTAGCTACTTGCTCCATTTCAAACAAATATCCTTGCTATTTTCAAAACAAATACACACATTTCAAAACATTTTACAATCATTGAAAACATTTTCAAAAAGACAAACATCTTTTTATACATTTTTACGAACGAGAATCATTATAAAGGTTGCCTAAACGAATGGCCTCTTTTATAAAACATTTTCAAAACCACACCAAACACAATTTCAAATAAACAAAAGCAAGTGATATAAGCAAGTAACTAAGAGCCCATGGAAAACCATGGATGGAAAGGGTGCTAATACCTTCCCTTTTCATAATCTACCCCCCGAACTCAAGAAAACAATCTCAAAGGTCTTTCCTGTGCTTTTTCACCTTTCCTTTTGGATAAAAGAAAAGTCGGTGGTGACTCTTGCTAACCGCAACATTTGCGATAAAACGTAAAACCCTCAAGTCAGTTCTCCCACCGTATCACAGATAAGTATTCCTTACGTTTCTTATTTTACTTTTTATGATTATGTACAAAATTATGTCATCAAAATACATAGTTTTGTCATCATCAAAAAGGGGGAGATTGTTAGAACAAGCTTTGGTTCTGCAATATTATCTCTTAATTTTGATGAGAAAAAAATGATTATATTCGTATGAACAATTTTGAAATTCTAATGTTTGTTATTTTTGAGTATTTAACAAACAGGTTCTGCTTCTGATGGATGGCATGGCCAATACATTAGAAGAGAATTAGTTCCTCTTCTGCGCTACACAAGTTCGGATGAAGAGTAGCAAGACACTCCAGAAGACTCTGAAGTGTAGGCTCTGATATGAAGTCTAGAGAAACCAATCAGAAGATCTGAAGCTAGAAGTTCTACTGAAGTCCAGATGCTAAAGACTCATGTTTCTGAAGACAACGTGTTCTAAAGAAATCAGTCAGAAGATCTGAAGATAGAAGTTTCTACTATAGTCAAGTTCTAAAGACCCACGGTTCTAAGAAAGGGGTTCTAAAGACCAAGTGCTGAAGACTCTGAAGATAGAAGTTCTAAAGACTCTGAAGACTTGAAGTTCTGAAGACCCAAGGTTCTAGAAAAGGTTCTCACGACCAAGTGCTAAAGACTCTGAAGACGCAGTTCTGAAGACTCTAAAGACTTGAAGTTAAGATGACCTTAATGCTATGTTCTCTCTTCTAAGCTCATGCCCGCAGAAGGCTCTGAAGTGCAGAAGGAAAAAAGATAATGTTAACATGGTACAAATAGTACATGGTACAATAAACATTTCATTCCACTACCATGAAAGGGCAAACGCGTCGCATGATCTTGTCCCCCACATGATTGCTCAACCCTCCAATCTTTCTAGATTTTCCAGAAATTCCCTTCAATGGATATATTATTTTATTGGCTATATAAAGGGCTTGAAGACTAAGAGAGAAAGCTGCCAATTCACTTAAACATATACACGCAAGGTTTTTCATACGCTTTCATATTCTTTTAGTCTGTACATGTTAGAAAAACAATTTACATATTAGATTGTTAAAGAAGCACATCTCTTGTAAACACAACTTGATTCAAACAGTTGTTTGATTTTCCTTAAGGGACCGGTTAGGTCTGTATCCTTAAGAAGGTTAAGATTAGTGTGTCTTAGGAGTTGTTCTTAGTCACTTGCGGGTAGCTTGTGCATTGTAATAATAAATTGGATTATTGGATTAAGTCCTTGTTGGTAAGGCGAAATCACCTTGGTGGGTGAAATAGACTAGCTTAATAGTTTTTAAGTGAAAGTATAAACATATCTTGTTCTTTACTTCCTGTTCTTAATTATTGTTATTATCAAGAGTGGAGAAAAGTATTTTAATTAAAGGGGGGGGGGGGGGGGGGGGGGAAATTAAAGAAAAGTTTTTTGATTTAAAACCCAATTCAACCCCCCCCCCCCCCCCCCCTCATTTCTTGTGTTTTCACACCTTTAAATTGTATGTGTCCATTGTGTAGGTGCCATGAGTCTGTTTAAGGTAGTATTTTACACAAAGGATTGTTTTATAAAAGACCATATATTAAGGTGTGAGGGGGAAGCGTACGCATTTAGTGGTCAAGATTATGATTTTTGGTCTTTTTTGAGATGTGTAATTTAATAAAGGGGGTGGATCCTGGGCGGGTGAAATAGACTAGCTTAATAGATTTTAAGTGAAAGTATAAACATATCTCGTTCTTTACTTCTTGTTCTTAATTATTGTTATTATCAAGAGTGAAGAAAAGTAATTTAATTAAAGGGGAATATTTTTTTAAAGAAATTTTTTTTTTATTTAAAACCCAATCTAAACCCCCATTTCTTGTGTTTTTCACACCTTCGGATTGTATGTGTCCATTGTGTAGGCACCATGAGTCTGTTTAAGGTAGTATTTTACACAAAGGGTTGTTTTTATAAAAGACCATATATTAAGGTGTGAGGGGGAAGTGTATGCATTTAGTGGTCAAGATTATGATTTTTGGTCTTTTTTGAGATGTGTAATTTAATAAAGGGGGGTGGATCCTGGGTTTGACTATAATGCAGTGAAAATATGGTAGAAACATGGTAGTGGTAGTTTAGAAGTTGATATAAAACCATTTAGGGAAGATGGCAATGCTTTTGAGTTAGTTGTATTTGTTGATAACTATAAAGGTGAGGTTGAAATCTACATTGAGCCCAAACCAAATACAGGAGATGCAACATTTATGGAGAACGCAAGACAAAGGAACAAGGGGGGAAATGTGAAGATGATGTTGATACATCTAATGATGCTAGTGAGAATTCTATTGATGAAGACTTTGTCAAGGGTATCAAATTTGAATATAGTGAAGAAGAAATCATGAATGGATTTGATGAGGATTTTGATAAGGGTTTAAATGATGGTCAACCCACAAACATACATGCAGTAGATGGTGCATGCTCTAGTGAAGCAATGAATCATAATTTTATCACACCAAAGATGGGTAAGGAACGTGTAATAGAAGAAGAGTATATGACTGGTGAACTTGATAGTGGCGTTGAAGATGATAGTAGCCATGATAGGCCAAATGTGGTTAGGTTCAATGAAGAAGATGGAATTACAAAGGATTTTAAGTTCAAGGTTGGAATGAAATTTTCATCATTGAAGCAGTTCAAGAGTGCTATATTGGAGCATAATGTTTTGAATGGTAGGGAGGTGAGATTTGAGAAAAATGATGCAGTGAGGTGTAGGGTGGTTTGTAAGAAAAAAACAATGTGACTACACTATGTTGTATATTAAAGTCTTAACATCAACAAAATTTAGAATTAAGACATTATTTAAGAAACATAAATGTGGGAGGAAGTTCTTTAATAAAAGTATCAAAGCAGATTGGATTGCAAAAGTCATTGTTCATAGGATGAAGAACAATAACATGATGAAGTTGAATGATTTAGTTGGAAATTTTAGGGTGAGGTATACTATTGAAATACCTAACTGTAGGGAATTTAAGGTAAGACGAGTTGATAGAAAGATAGTTGAGGGGGACTCTAGAAAACAATACATTTTATTATGGTCTAATGGTGCTGAATTGACGAGAGCTTCACCAAGAAATAATTTCAAGTTGAACATTCAATCTCTAGGTCCAGGATTACAACCAAGGTTTGAAAGGTATTATATGTGTTTTAATGGAACAAGGAAAGCTCTAAGATTATCTTGTAGACCATTTATTGGATTAGATGGATGTCATCTAAAGCACAAGTATGGTGGGATATTATTGATTATTGTGGGAAGAGATCCTAATGATAAATATTTGCCTATTGCATTTGGAGTAATAGAAATTGAATCTAAGGACACTTGGAGTTGGTTTATGAAGCTCCTTCTTGAAGATATTAGGGAAATGAGGTGGTGTTTTATATCTGATCAACAAAAGGTATGTCATTTTCTTATTGTATTTGGTTGATTACTTGATAGTTGAATTGCATATGAAATGAAATGTTTTGTTGTTTTTGCATAGTCTAGTACAAGTATTTGAGGAGCAATACCTAGCACTTAAACATAGCTTTTATGTGATACATTTGTAAGTTAACTTTAAGAAGAGGTTTGGAGGTGGAACTTTATTTAGGGATCTCTTGATAGTTGTAGCAAAGGCAACATACCTTGAGGCTAATGAACAATATATGCAGAAAATCAAGGAGGTCAGCATAGATGCTTATACATGGTTCCAGGAAATTCCGAAAATAAAGTGGTGTAAGCATGCATTTCCTTTATATTGTAAGTGTGATGTGTTGATGAATGGTCTAAGTGAATCTTTTAATGCAACTATTTTGCTGCAAAAGGACAAACCAATTATTACTATGTTGGAATGAATTGGAACTTATCTTATAGGTAGGTTTGCAACCCTAAGGGAAAAATTTAATGAGTATAATGGAAATATCATGTCAAAACCATTTAGGAGATTAAATAGAGAGCGATAGAAAATAGTAAAAGTTAGATTGCAACTTATGCAGGAATATTGACATTTCAAGTTACCCATATCATGTTTAGTGATAACTTTGTGGTTAACTTGGCTAATCAAATATATTCATGTAACTTTTGGTATTTGATTGGAATACCATGTAGACATGAAGTGTCTGCAATCCATAGGAAAGTAGATGATTCCATTAATCATGTCCATAATTTTTAGTAGAACACAACTTATGTAAAATGTTATGAAGAAGGTATTACCCCTTTAAATAGCCCAAGACCAATGATCTTGTGATTTTCCTTCCAATGTTCAAAAGAGGGTCATGGAGGCCAAAAAAGCTTAGAAGAAGGGAACATGATAAATCAAACCAAACCAAGTGGCAAAGAACAAATAATAGCCATAGGTGCAAAACATGTTTGGAGTACGAGCACAACACTAGGACATGCAAGATGGACAAACAAATTATTCTACACAAGAACCAAATTAACACAACATGTGAAATACTTACACAAGCAAGTCAGACTGACAATGTCCAAAAGGCAACTGCAGAAAGGAGAATGGTAAGAGCCTATTGCATATATTAGTAGTTGTATAATGCCAATTATGATGCTCATATTATTTGATTTTTTTCATGGGGAGACCTAAGGGGTCAGTGAATAAAAAATAAAAAGAGAATGGTAAGAGAAAGAAGTCAGCATGCCTAAGTCTAAGCAATGTAGGTTCGTGCCAAAAAATAGCAGGCATAAGTCAAAACAAATTAGGACCAAGTCAGACCTCATTACAAACTGCTCAGGCTGCATCAACTACTCAAACAACATGCCTAAGTATTACCATTGCAGGCCTAATGCATACTACACCAAATTCTCAGGCTACATCAGAAACTTGAACTAGTGTGGATAGGTACAATGACTTAGAGCCTGGTATACTGTATTAATTGTTAAATGAAGTCATCAATGAAGAGGATTTTGTTATTGACATTCATCCTCTTAGCATTGACATAAGCCCCTCCAAACCAAAACCTAGTGTACACCACAACTCTTTAAAATCACCTGGTGCTAGAACCTTCATTGGAAAGGTACCAAAAGTCACTAATTCCAGAGCTTTCAAACCTTTAGGAATTATGAAGAAAAATATCAGTGATCCTATAAGTTTTATTATGTCAAGTTTGTAGCTTTGTTATAGTTGTATTATCCTAACTATTACTACCCATCATAGGTAAAAAGTATGGTTTCAAAGAAGAAGAAAGTCAAGCATGTTGTAATTATACCACAAAGAGTGAAAGAATCATGAATCTCAAAAAAAAGGACATCATTGGGTATGGAAAACATCCAAAAGATCCAGTTATAATAATTTAAGAGGATACCTCAATAGAACCAAGTAAGAGTGTTAGAAGAATGAAAAGTTTGGATGAAATTCAAAAGGGCTTCACTACAATAAATAACGCTTCTAACCTCGGACGTGAAATGTGTTTTACCTCAAAAAAAGAAGCGAGGTAACCAAGGTCATCATGAAAAGTCTCCACTTAACACCTTGGTGTTTCAAAACACGAGAGATATAGTTATATGCACATGAGTTTGAACTCCAGGAGCCACACTTTTATTATTTTCAAAACTAGCATATATTTTATCTCAGATTCTACAAAACACCAAGGGGTATATATATATATATATATATATATATATATATATATATATATATATATATATATATATATATATATATATATATATATATATATATATATATATATATATATATATATATATATATATATATATATATATATATATATATATATATATATATATATATATATATATATATATATATATATATATATATATTAAAGTTGTTACATTGTTTATCCAGAATATTACACTGCTTACACAAAATATTAAAATTAAAAAATATTCAAATTCCCTAGGGTGGTTCAAGATAAAAATTAAATTTCCTCAAGACTTAGATTTAGATCTTCATTTTATTGAATCTTGGGGAAGATCTTCTGTTGGATCTTACATTAAATTGTTTCTAGTGAAATAAAAGGTAATTAATATCAAATTAAATAATTATCGGCTCAAATAAATATTTAAGAAAACAAACCTTGAATCCAAGAAATTTTTTACACTTGAAATCCATCATAAAATATGTTGCAGCAACTCTATCAATTCATCCTAGAACTTTGAACCCGGAAAATTTTCAAGTGCTCCATATATTTCATTTAAGTTAGATTTTCAATATTCAGCATTCTTTTATAATGGATGTCCCTTAGGTTTCACGCGGATCACAAGTGGTAGTGTCTTGATTGTTGATAACAATTAAATGAACGACAAAGATTTGTGAAGGCCGGTGAATATATTACAGAAAAAACACTTAACTACCACCTTGGTCATGACAAATCCCTGAGGTGAATAAGTTTTTTTTTAAATTACATTGTTTTTGTTTTTATAGAAAATTAAAAATACATTGTATGCAATAAATCTTCGTTGATATAAATATTTAGTTGCTAGAGATCCCATGCAAGATGCTAGAGAACTGTTTCCAGGGCCAATGAGAATTTTTATTTTCTGCACTTGTAATTCATCCAAGAAATGTGTTGTAGCAAGTCATAAAATGGACTACTGTGGAGGCTTCATATTATTAAGGATTATGGTACAATCTGTGTAACGAGTGTTTTTGTAGTAAAATATGATTATTATACCCCCTCGATTTAATAATAAAACTGAGGTATTTTATCATTTCTTTTTAACTATCGCCTCCGTTTAGGTAATAAAACAGAGGTGAATTTTTTTATTAGCGATTACATTTACACAGAATATTAAAATAAATTATTTACAACAAATCTTTTCTGCACTTACAATCGATCATGAAAAATGATGTTTGAATGTCAAAAGTTTGCCTTCAAATTTACCATTTTTTAACTATCTGTTTGTTTGAAGAGAGACGAGTACACAAAAAATTTCTTACTATTTCTTTGATTGGAAACTCAGATTTAGAAGCTACATTTTCATTCAAAGCTAACAATCCATCTTTCATAATACATGTTTTGTTGCATATCCATCTTTCATCATACATGTTTTGTTGCATACCCTTAAAATCAAGGGTTTGAATGCATCCAACTTCTAATAATTTATTTGTTTCAAACATTAAAAAATGTTTTTTCTACACTTGCAATCTATCATAGAAAGTGTATTCCAAAAATACAACAACAACATCAACACCATTATGTGAGATAGATTGCAAGGACAGAAAAAAGTTTTGTTCAAGATTGAAGAACATTTTTTTCTGTCTTGCAATCCATCCCATAGAATGATGTTGATGAGTTTTGGGAGGTTTCATATTACTAAAGATTAGGGTAAAATCTGTTTAACGAGTACTTTTATAGAAAATCTTATTATTTTTTACCTCGGTTAAATATATAACCGAAGGGTTAGAATATTTTATTTACTTATAAACAAATAAAAACATAAATTGCGTTAGCTGGGAATTAAAACATGTACTAAGTTGTTTTTCCCCTCGATTATATTAAAACCAGAGAGAATTTATAGTTTTTAATTTTAATAAATAATGAAAGATGGAACCTTGACTATATACCGCAATTTTTCTTTTATCAAGGTGAAAACTTCATCATGAAAAACATTATCTGTAGTAATGCTTAACTCAATGAAGATGATGAGAGAATTTGAAGTGCTTAAATTTAAGTTTTACTATGTATTTTGGTAATGCTACAAGCATTAACCTACTATGTATTTTGGTTATGCTACAATCTATTAGCAGTACTTTCTATTTTGATAATGTTATAAGTGTTAAATTGTAATCCAATGTTTCGAAAATATGTGTCAAAAAGATTTGATTTGTTTTAGATTTAAATAGATTTGATTTAAGTCTAGAATAAATTAGATTTGATTTAGTAACAAAAAGATATTTTGGCCATTGGGCTTAGGGTGTAAGCTCAGTTATAAATAGAGGGAGTAACCCCTATTTTTTTAAGCAAGTCAAGCAAGTCATTCACGGTATTTTGCAGTTGCAAAGTGAATAACAAAGTTTTCACAGTTTGTGAGCAGAGAGAAACTCTGCAGAAATTATTTGTCTTGTCTTCTTTTCTTTGTTTGTCTCATAATTAAATTGTCATTGTGGTAGAAATTCATCATAGAATTTGGTGAGTTTCCAACATCTGGTATCAAGAGCTTTGTTTCGATTCAAGGGAAGTGTCAATCAAGAACGATTGAAGAATTCACGATGACAAGTTATGGGAATGCAAATTATCCAGCAACCCTACCAATTCTGAAAGTTGACAACTATGAGAATTGGTGCAAACAGATGAAAGTCTTATTCAGGTGTCAAGGTCTTTGGGACCTTGTAAAAGATGGAGTCGAAGCGCTTGGAGAAGACGCTTCAGAAGAAGAAAAGAAGAAATACATAGAATCTGAGAAGCTGAGTTATAAAGCATTATTTATAATTCATCAATGTGTCAGCCCATACAATTTCGAAAAGGTTAGTGATTCAGAATCTGCAAAAGAAGCTTGGGAAATCCCTGAGAAGTCTTTTGGAGGCGCTGAGAAAGTGAAAGAAGTGAGGTTACAAACTCACAAAAGGACCTATGAACTGCTTCAGATGGAAGACAGTGAAAGCATATCTGATTTCTTCACTAGAGTTACAAAACTAGTAAATCAAATCAAGATATGTGGCGAAGCGTTAACAACAAGAGTTGTTGTGTCGAAGATATTGAGATCTTTAGCTCCTAAGTTCAACCACATAGTGGTGGCGATAGAAGAGGGGAAAGACTTGTCGAAATTGAAAAAGGAAGAGCTACAAGGGATGCTTGAATTTCATGAACAAAGAATGAACGAAAGAGCTACAGGAAAATCGAAGAGTGATGTGGCCTTGCAAGCACATTCAACAAAAGAGACCAAAGGCAAAGGAAAGTGTTTCGACAGAGGTAGAGGTGGCTACAACAAATCGAATGGCAGAGGAAACCAGATTGAAGGAAACGTGTCGAATCAAAGAAGACCATACCAAGGCAACCAAAGAGGTGGTGTTGCAAATAGAGGAAGAGGTGGTGGTTGAAAACCTAATAAGAGTCACATTCAATGTTACAATTGTCAGAAGTATGGACACTATGTGAGTGATTGTCCAGAAAAACGAAAGAATCAAGAAAGTGATGCAAAGCTTGCAAAACATGAAGAAGAAGAAGAGATGATGCTGATGTTCACAACAAGAGATGAAGATAGATTCAAGGACCAATGGTACTTGGATTCAGGATGTTCATCACATATGTCTGGAAGGAAAGACTGGTTCGTCAATATAAAACCCTCAATGAAAAATATGGTAAAATTTGCAAATGACAATACCCTAGCAGCTGAAGGTATTGGTGATGTTATGATCATAAGGAAAGATGGCAAGAGGTAAGTAATTTCCAATGTATTGTACATACCAGGCATGAAGAGAAATTTGCTCAGTATAGGGAAGTTGGTCGAAAAGAATTATAAAGTGTCAATCGAAGATAACATGATGAGAGTCGTTGATGCAAATGGGAGATTAATCTTGAAGGCTCCTATGTCTCAGAATCGAACCTTCAAGATTGAACTAAATGTGATGGAGCACAAGTTCCTTTCGACTGCAGCTAGCAGAGATGAATGGATATGGCATTATAGACTAGGCCATCTCAACTTCAGAGACATCAGAGATTTGAAGAGAAGAAATATGGTTTCAGGATTGCCAGAAATTGACATTCCAAACGAGGTATGTGAGGAATGTGTGCAGGCGAAGCAACACAAGAATAACTTCAGTAAGGATGCAGGAAGCAGATCGAAGGCTAGTCTTGAAGTCATATACTCTGATGTATGTGGACCAATCCAGGTGGATTCGATGGGAGGTAACAAATACTTTCTTACATTCATAGATGATTTCAGTCGAAAGCTATGGACTTACCTGATCAAGAAGAAAAGTGAAGTGATTGAAGTATTTACCAAGTTTAAGTCTATGGTCGAAAGACAAAGTGGTCGAAAGCTCAAAGTTTTGAGAACTGATGGTGGTGGAGAATATGTGTCGAAAGACTTCGACAGATTATGTGAAAAAGGAAGGGATTGTGCATGAGGTGGTGCCACCCTATACTCCACAACAAAATGGAATTGCAGAAAGGAAAAATCGAACCATCATGAATATGGTGAGAAGTATGTTGAAAGGCAAGAATTTACCTAAAGAGTTTTAGGGTGAAGCTGTTTCGACTGCAACATACATTTTGAACAGATGTCCTACAAAGAAGCTAGAAGGAATTACTCCAAAAGAATGTTGGTCTGGTGTGAAGCCTAGCTTGAGTCATATGAAGGTATTTGGATCTATTGCACATAGACATGTGCCAGATCAATTGAGAAGAAAACTTGATGATAAGTCAAGTCAAATGATTCTAGTTGGATATCATTCGACAGGAGGCTACAAGTTGTTTGATCCAGTGAAAAAGAAGATTGTGATCAGCAGGGACGTGATCATAGATGAGTTTAAAGAATGGGATTGGACTGAAAATATCAAGAAAGATTCAGTGGGAATCCTTCTTGAAGAGCCAGAAACTCAAGTCGAAAGAGAAGTTCGACAAGAGGAACCAGCAGATATACCAAGTACAAGCAGGCCTCAAAGAACAAGATGCATGCCTGCAAGATTGCAAGATTGTGTGATTACATCAGATGATGTAATAGATAATGAAGGTGAGCTGGTACATTATGCTTTCTATACAGATGTCGAACCCATTAATGCAGCTAAAGTATTAAAGGATTCGAAGTGGGTGAAAGCAATGAACGAAGAACTAAAGTCTATCGAAGACAACAACACTTGGTCACTTGTCGAATTGCCTCAAGGAAAGAAGGCAATTGATGTCAAGTGGGTATACAAAGTGAAAACGAATTCGAAAGGTGAAGTAACTCGACACAAAGCAAGACTTGTTGCGAAAGGATTTCTACAGAAAGAAGGAATAGACTTCGATGAAGTTTTTGCACCTGTTGCTAGGATCGAAACAATCAGGTTGGTTGTTGGTCTAGCAGAAATAAACAGTTGGCTCATATGTCAGATGGACGTGAAGTGTGCATTCCTAAATGGACTCTTAGATGAAGAAGTATATGTTAAACAACCAGTTGGGTTTGTGAAACATGACGAAGAAAGAAAGGTGTACAGGCTACATAAAGCCCTGTATGGATTGAAACAAGCTCCAAGGGCTTGGAATAAGAAAATTGATAGTTTTCTAAGGGAGAAGGAATTTGTGAAGTGCACAACTGAACATGGAGTATATGTAACAAGAAGCAAGAGTAAATTGCTTATACTATATCTCTATGTAGATGATTTGTTGATAACAAGTAGCTGTAAAAGTGAGATCGAAGACTTCAAAGGTGATCTCAGCAAGGAATTCGAAATGTCTGATTTGGGTGAGATTTTATATTTCCTTGGTATCGAATTCTACAAGAGCAGTAGAGGTTTGATGATGCATCAAATAAGATATGCAGGAGAAATTCTCAAGAGATTTGAGATGGAAGAATGCAACTCAACTTCGACACCTGCAGAACCAAGACTGCAACTGTCGAAAGATGCAGATGAAGATGATATTGATCCAACCCAATACAGAAGACTTATTGGGTCATTAAGATATCTTTGTCATACAAGGCCTGACTTAGCATACAATGTAGGTATGGTAAATAGATTCATGCAGAAGCCAAAGGTATCACATCTAGCAGCAGTGAAGAGGATACTAAGGTATCTCAAAGGAACTTTCGATTATGGCATTTTGTTTCCTGCAGTTGATAAAGGAAAAGAATGCAAGTTAGTGGGATACACTGATTCGAGTTGGTGTAGTGATGCTGAAGATCGATAGTCAACAACAGGATATGTGTTTATGCTAGGTGGTGCACCAGTTGCTTAGAATTCAAGAAAGGAACCAGTAGTGGCATTATCATCATGCGAAGCAGAATACATAACTGCTTCTCTTTGTGCATGTCAAGCAACTTGGATGGTAAACTTGGTCGAAGAGATAACAGAGAAAAATCATGGAGCAATTACCATGAAGATAGACAGCATGTCAGCTATTAATCTGGCGAAGAACCCAATAGCACATGGTCGAAGTAAGCACATTGAAATGAGGTTCCATTATCTTCGAGAGCAGGTAGCAGATGGGAGGATGAATTTGGAACACTGCAAAACTGAGAATCAGATTGCAGACATCACGACGAAGGGAGTGCAAGTCGAAGTATTCAGAAAGCTAAGAGTCATGATGAACATAGATAGTTTAGACACAATGAATTAGGTGGTGTGTTAAATTGTAATCCAATGTGTCGAAACTATGTGTCGAAAAGATTTGATTTGTTTTAGATTTAAATAGATTAGATTTAAGTCTAGAATAAATTAGATTTGATTTAGTAACAAAAAGATATTTTGGGCTTTGGGCTTAAGGTGTAAGCTCAGTTATAAATAGAGGGAGTAACCCCTATTTTTGTAAGCAAGTCAAGCAAGTCATTCACGGTATTTTGTAGTTGCAAAGTGAATAACAAAGTTTTCACAGTTTGTGAGCAGAGAGAAACTCTGCAGAAATTATTTGTCTTGTCTTCTTTTCTTTGTTTGTCTCATAATTAAATTGTCATTGTGGTAGAAATTCATCATAGAATTTAGTGAGTTTCCAACAATAAGCATTAAGCTACTAAGCATTAAGCTACTTTGTATTTTGAGAATGCTACTATGTATTTTGTATTAAGCTTTACTAAATTGTATTTTGTCATTCATGAATCATTGGTGTTTTTAGTTTTACAATTGCTATCAAATTTGGGGCAACCTGTATATTTATGCCATAATTTCATGCTTAATCTATCAATTTAAGAAAATCTCTTTTAAATATTAGGCTTAATCTGTCCATTTAAGCAAAACCCTGTCAAATTTTAGGCATGATATGTCATAATGTATGCCAAAATGTATACCACACTCATGGCCTAATTTGTCAAAATTATAGAATCATTATGTAAAATTCAACACAATTCCATTAAAAACATAGTGATTACATTCATAAACCTTACATAATATTAACATAGATCTACTTCTACAATTGCACTGAGCTATAAGGTACATATTAATTATAAGAAATTAAAAAACACAAAAACTTGATGTTTCCAGCATATGCCTCTTATTATAATTACGACTGCAACTTCATGTTCTTCTTCTTTGAACCTTCATACAATTCCCTCAAAAGTTCAACAGTCTCCAAATCCTTCAACTTGTTGACATATACCTTTTCAACATCATTAATATCTTCTTCAACCAAATCTTTATCTCATATGAATAGATCGCAAGTATCTTCACTCTACTAAAATGAACATCTCCAGAAGAGTATGTCTAAAATGACACCATTCGAGCTTCACAACCACAATTTCTTCCACAACGACATCTCACTGAGGACGAAGACATTAAGATGGGTTTCATAGAACTTGTTTTGGAATACGATATGACAGGACTTTGAAGGAGAAGATGATGAATTAATTATACGAAGAAGAAGAGTTTGGTTACGTCTGCAACTGAGACTATGCTACAAGAAGAACGTGAGAAATTAGATTACGAAGACGAAGAATAAAATGTTTCAATTCCCAAACAATTCTTAATAATACATAATAAATAATGACCTCTCGAGTAATTGTATAATATGTATACACATGTAAATGATTTATTTACAATTTTTTTAAAAATTGTCCGATAATTATCCATGTAACCTTTTGTTAAGTCAAATAGGTGGCAAATACGAAAAATAGAGACGCAAAATTTTACGAAAATTATTCTTTAAATGAAAATGTTATAAAGACTAAAATTAAAATTTTAATTATTTACGGAACCACTAATATATTTAATCTTATAATATACTATTTAAAAAAAAAAATAGTAGCAAAAGAAATGAACAAAACTGATGAAGATGAAAATGTGAATAATTATAATTTTCGTAATAAAAAAATTACACATAAAGGATAGATAAAGTGAAAATATAAACATTATTGTAGGTGAATTGACAATTTGTACACACATGTGCATTTAAGCTGATGTTAATTAATTTAAATAATATAAATTATTAAAATGTCACAATATAATTTAGGTAAATTCTTTTGTATCCATAAATTTAAGTTGTATATTTATATTTATTATTTTAAAATTTTAATTTATTTTAAAATAAAAAAATAAAAAGTGATGTAGCATATTGAATTATACTTCTTGATTGATCGAGAGTTTCAGTGCTAAATTTAAAAATATCGAAATATTCATCTATAATTTAATGTATTATATTTAACACTTACTCTATTTTAAAATTAGTGTTGTTTTAAAGGAAAAAAATTATTTTAAAATGAATGTCATTTTCATTTTTCAACGTAGCAATGATTACTATTTTTTCAATTGTGTTATTTAATTATTGATTTGTATATTATTTTCAACACATTAATAAGATTAATTTAATAAAAATATAATATCTTAAAACAAATTTATTATATTATTTAATTCATATATAAAAACCTTATACAATATTCATTTTAAAACGGAGGCCGAATACATTATAATAAATAAATTCAAGTTAAAAGGTTTAAGTGATCCATATTAATGAACACAAAAGAAAACATTAAAATATTCCTATAAAAGACATTGGTGTGAGTCAGAAATGAACTACAATTTCCCTCTAACTTTAGAGGAATGACTTGTCGATGTGACCCGTAATTCGATAAAGAATAAAAAGATATTGCCAATCTCACAACTTACAGGCTCAATTGCACTAAAGTGACACTACAACAAACATAATCTAGTATATACATTGCATCTTCTTTGTGTTTTGATATGGGTGCATATCATACATGTGGGTCTGTCTAGTTTCCACAAGACAACATGTTTTAAGCTTTAACTCTAGCATGTGTCCCCCCTACGTTAATATATCAAACTATTCCACGTAACATCTCTCACCTTTCAAATTTAGTAGGTTTTATTTCGTTTTCCACACTATTATAAGTGCTTAACTAGTTCATGTTTACGTAAATAATTATCCAAACTGTCTTGTATAATAAAGTCATTACTCCTATCATTATGTTAACTAATATTTTATCATGAATTATAGTAAAATCAATGGAGCTGGTGCAACCTAAAAGAGAGAAAAACCTCAATCAACGTTTTGCATGAGTTAAATAAAACACACGAGAGTGGTACTGTTTGTGGTACCAACGAAAATAGACAATATATGAATGAGTTGTTTGTTTCATTGGAATGTGTATCAAAGTATGTGCTGTCGAAATTTGTGCTCAAGATACACATATTCTGAAGATTTGGTTTGTTTTTGTCTTGGATTTTGGGTTGAATTGAGACAAAAGATGATATCATAAAATCGGCAACAAGATATTCGAGACACTGCATGTGATGTCATGGGTAAATTTTACATGACAATGAAGAGAAAGCATAGCTAAATTTTACTATATTTTCGTTACACTCCTTTTAAGCCACTTGGGTATTTGAGTTACGTAACTCTATAAATAAATAAAGAACTACTCGTTGGGACCATTTCTCATTACAATGCGTCACATGGTGTCTTGTACGTTACAAAGAGTTGGGCAACTTGGACTAATTCGTTGAGTGGCCATCAAATGAAATCTAATCTCAATCAATATCAATATACTCCTATATAGTACAGTACTATGTATATACTATATAAATATACAAATCTTGGTTTGTTTCCATAACTGTATTCTACAATACTATTCAGTCCGTTCATTTTTAATCGTCATATTTTGAGTTTTGACACATAACAACAAAGTTTATAATTATTGTTATTTTTATGTTATAATTTTTCTTTTGTCTATAATACTCATAATTTTTAATTATTTTAATATATTTGTTCTCTTCCTATAATAAATAATTAGAAGTAATTTTGACAAAAGTATAATTATTCATACCTTAAACTTTCAAATCGACAATTAAAAAATAATAATTTTTTTCTATAAAAATAATATTTAAAAAGAAACAGAAAGAGTACTATTTTTGAATTAAAAAATGTTAATTTGACATCTTTTTAGATGTTCCACGCCGTATATACGGTTTTAGTTTTTATAATATTTTTTCTCTTCTATAACGAAGAATTATTACATAGAAACAATTTTATATTAATATTTTTTAGAAACAATCAATAATAATTTTTTTTTAATATTTTAATTTTAATTGGATTTATAGAGCGGTTGTGATTCTGAAACAGAGAAAAAATATTATATTTATTTTTAATTAATTAAATATTTATGATTGATTGTATGTAAATTTATTTCCTATAGTCTACCTGAGAATTTCCCCTCCTATAATTACATCAAAGTATGCATATGTGAGGAAATTTTTTTTAATCAAAAGAAAAATATATAAAACTAAAAAAATAATAATACGAGGTGAATTTCTTAATCTTATAACTGATATTTATTAGAAAATCTACACAAAAATTAACTTCTCTAAATATATATTATCATAATATTTATTTTTAAAGTACATGTCAAACACACAAGTCGATGAGATTTGATTTTCCACAGTACTAAATTGTGATTCGAGAAAGAATTCACCACAAAAATATAATCAGTTTTTAGCCAAAGTTTCGACCAACCCATCTCAATGCCTTTTTCAATGGCTATGATGGCAGCCATGAATTCTGCAAACATAAGAGTAGCAGCTCCCAAAAATGCACTGAAACTTACCAGGTGAACAGTAGCAGTATCTCTGAATAGACCACTGAAGGCAGAAATCAAGGAAGACCCTGTACGGTGTTTATATTTTGATATTCAAATATCACTTCTGTTTTGAATTTTAAATGTTTGAGTTGTTTCCTTTTTATTTGTCTTTTCTAAATTTATAATTAGTTATTTACTTTATACTTTTTTGGGGGTTATTTTTTTATATACACGTTGAAAGTTAAATGTAAAATATTCATTAAAAAGTATGATAATTTAATTAAATATGAATTATTTAATATTAGAATTGACTTTTGAATCGAATTAATCGGTTTGATAGTATAATATTGATGGTGGAAAAAAACAAATATTTAAGTATTTGTTTTATATTATTATTATTATTATTATTATTATTATTATTATTATTATTATTATTATTATTATTATTACTATTATTATTATTATTATTATTACTATTATTACTATTATTACTATCACTGTTATTATCATTATTATTACTATTGTTATTATTACTATTATTACTATTATTACTTAGAAAAAGAGCAAGTGTGATGGAATAAGTGATAAATTAAATATGATATATAAAATTAAAAGAATAAAAAAGATCTCATAGCTTTTTGGATAAACAAGTCAAAACTCTTAACTATAAAAAAAATCAAACAAACAGTCCTCATTTCATCATCTTAGAAAACCTTTTTGATAAGGTATTTTAAATATTATTTTTTTGGTTGGGAGTGTTTGAATTTTTTTTTTAATTGTATGAGAAAGTTTGATAAATTTGTTCTTGTAAAGAAATTACATGTTAGAGTAATAAAATATTTTTGTTGAGATAATGTGGATGTAAGTATGAAATGTCAAACCACCATAAATTTGTTAGTTGTGTTTTTTTATTTAGTTTCTTTTGTATATTTTGAGAGTGTGTTTCCACATACGTAAAATTTTATTTTTTTATTTTTTTCTGACAATTGATATCAAAGCAAAATTTTGATAAGAGAGTAAAGAAGTGGAAAAAATACCAATTAAGGGAGGAATGAAGATACACACAAGTTATGATCAAGTAAGAGAAAGAAAATGTATCCATTTATTTGAAGTGTTCCATCATTCATTTGAAGAGAGATTATAAATCATCTTATTTGTGCTTTTCTTTAATAGATTGTGCCTACATAAAGATAGATGTTCCTTGTTTGATGGGAGAAAGGATTTCTTTTTTTTTGGCAATGTACAAGTCCATAGTTAATGGAGAATGTGCATATTTTAAAAGGGAAGACAAATTATTCGTTTTACAAATATAATTAGTTGTGAGAATGATATTTTATTTTTCAGATAAAATGAAGAGATGTGAGACTTTAAAGAAAAAATGGAGGATATGTTGTGGCAAAGAGTGTATTCATTCAAGTTTCACATTGATTAGGAGAGAAAACAAAAAAATGAAATATTAGTATAAATAGAAAGAGTTAGTTTGAGTTTTCTTCACCACAACAACTGTAGTCTTGAGATGTAACGGGACTTGAGGAGTTATGTGTTTGAGAGAGTTTGTAATTTTTCTGCACAAAAATATAGTTGAGAGCGTTTGTACTTTTTTTCTGAATTGTACCTGCTAAGAATTCCAATTTTTTCGTCTAAAAACTATAGTTAATAGAGTTTATAATTTTTCTCTATAAAAATTACAGTTAAGAGGGTTTGTAATTTTCTCGTCTAAGATTTGTTGGGGAGAGATTATTAGGAGCATTGATGCATAGTGTAAGAACAATCACTTTTGAGAGAGACACACCACTTCTCCACCTATAACCTTAAGGTTTTAGGTGGAGAAGTGGTGTGTCTCTCTCAAAGGTGTTTGTTCCTACACTATACATCAATGCTCCTAATAATCTCCCTCCAACATGGTATCATGAGCTTTTGGTTCGAGAAAGAGACTGACGGTACAAGTGGGGGAGCATTGTGGACTCACACTTGAGGGGAAGTGTTGGAATAATATAGCAAGTGTGAGTAAATGGGAAAATAGTCTCACATTGAATAAGAATGTGGAGACTTAAGCATAAATAAGTGGGAGAACCCACTCACGTATCACCTTAAAGTTTTAGGTGAAAAAGTGATGTGTCTCTCTCAAAAGTGTTTGTTCCTATACTATGCATCAATGTTCCTAATAATCTCCCTCCAACAAGATTTATAGATAGGGTTTTTAATTTTCTTCTAATAAAAATTTCAATTGCATGAGACAATTTGTAATTATATCCTTGTGAAAGTTTATAAGTTGAGCAATGCAATATTTTTGTTGAGATATTATGATTGTAGGTATTAAGTTTCAGACCACAATAAATTTACTAGTTATATTTTTTATTGTTGTTTTTTTTGTGAATGTATTTCTAAAGATGTGTATAATATTTTTTTGTCGATTTCCTAACAGTTCGTTCCCTCCATCAAACACATAAAAAAATTTATGAACTAAAAATTATTTGAATCATTCCTTCTATTACTCTAAATGGATCCCTCTCTCATGGTTGTTCTCAAAATTGCTCCACCATATCTCAAAATGTTTCTCACAATTGCTCTCAAAATATTCTCTTCCTTGTCATAATATTTTTAGTTTGCGTCAGTTTCCCTCATAATCATTCTCATTCGCATCGTCTCCTTCATAATTGCTCTTGTCACTCACTCTCACAAAACTTATCTATATAGTGTTGATTGGATCTCTCCTACAAGAAATTTAATTTATAGGGACAATACAACTTCTTAAGTAAAGACTTCAAAATCGTGGGTATAGACCATAAAAGCTATATCAACATAAGTTTTGTTATGGTACTTTGATTATCCTATTCCCGCAATAACCTATATTTATGACAATTGAGGTTGGATAAAATCTCAAACCTATATCCACGAAGTAAATTGGTTTATCCATGCATTTGTTTGTTGGTATAGCTTTAACGACATTTTTTTGTACATTTTTATTAATAATAGTAATAATTATACTTTTTAAATAGTAAAATTTTTTCAATATTTTTTGTATGCACCATGCCGACTATAATTTTAAAAGAAAATTTCAATTATATTTAAAAATTAATAATTCTTACAAGCATCTCCAATTAACAAAGTACATAAAAATATCAAAACAATGTCACATGAGCAAATCTCTCAAAATTGAAATTGGTACATGAGTAGATCGAAGTTGGTACAAACTTGAAAGCAATATGTATAGTTTACTTCTATTTTAATCCATTCTAAAATTACTTATCTAAAAACTAACAACCAAACCAAAATATTCATGTGCATGACATTCCTATCAAACTAGATAATAGAATCCATATCAAAGTTAATCAAATAGGACATCAAAGAACTCACAACACAGTACATGTTCAAGATAAATTCAGATTTCAATTTTTCTTTTATCAATCATTGTTAGTGTATGGACTTGAAGAATTTGTTTGGTCGGAGAAACAAGAAGCATTAGTAACCTATATAAAATAAAAGAAAACAAATTACAAATTCAACTTAGTTGATGTTTTCATAATATTAGTGATCTTACCGGATCAGAAATGGACCGTCACAGTTGGCTCGGGCAGAAGTTGAATGAGATGGGGGAGGGTACCTGCAACACACTCCGATGGCAAAGTAAGTTGCGAAATAAGCAAACAAGTATGAGTTCAGAGATGAGTTGAATTGAATACCTGACCCTCTTAGGAGAGAGAGTATTTATAGCCTCAGCGTTGGGTCAAGGTTTCGACTATTGGGCCACGTTGAGGCCCAATAACAGGAACTGCCAGGGCTTACGTGTGTATGGAGTCCAACAAGTGGATTTCCCCCTGGTCAACTGCTCCGCGAGAACAGGGTTGGACCCGTGATTTCCAGAGGGCAGTTTAAGATGGCTATCATGGGATCATGGGCCACGTCCTCCAACGGTCGGGTGGAGAGTTGCCCAACGGTCCCTAACTTGGGCTGTCTTTGGGCTTCCCGTTCGAAGGGCAAGTGTAGGCCCAATCCAGATCAGGAGCCCCCCAAGTTATTTCCCTTGAGCACAAGGGCGGTGACTTGAGTTCAACTCTTGATACCGGAGACTTGATCGAGGTAGGCGGCCAAAGTCCCCCGAAAGGAACGAGTTGTTGCCCGAATGGGGGACAAGCTCGAGTGTGTCGGGGGATATCATGGATGAGCGGGCAGCGAGACTGAAGGGGTCAATCGCTTTCTCGAGAGGACAGTTGTTGTACCCTAAAATTTTCCCTCTCATTTTACTCAAAGCATGCTCCTAGAGGTCCTCAACTTGCCCAAGGATACCTAAGGATTGACCAGACAAGTCCTCCTCCTAAGACAATGAGCCTCAAACTAGGGTTTTCATTTTTATCAATATGTTTGATTTCCAAGGGTCCCAATGGGTATCCATTGCCCTAATATATCCTCAAGATCATCCATGTCAAGTTTCATGCCTTGCACAAGAAGTTGGCTCAGTCAACTGCTCAAATGCCTAAAAATTAACTGTGCTAGGTCAAAAGTCAACTGTGGCCCCACATACAGTCAAACTTTAAGATTTTTGGTCAACATCAACATTTTGAATTAATATCCATCATTTGATTAGGGGTTTATCATGATTCCTCAAGAAATGCTCATAACTTATCAAAAGTCAAAAATGACAATTTATGGTTTCTATAGGAAAAGTCAACCAAACTTTGACCAGGCATAACTTTCTCATATCTTATCAAACAATTTCCAACCAAGGCTAATTTTGAAGAGAATCTAATTCCCTACAACTTATCTACAACCCCCAAGGTCAAGAAATGCCTCAATCAAAAGATACAAGTTCAGACATTATAAGTCATTTCAAAAAGTCAACAAAAACACCTTTTGGGTCAAAGCTCCTTACGTGAACATGGAAGACCCAATTGAGATTAGACCAAAAGGGTTGTTTAGAGGACATCCTAAGCTTTCTAAAAAGTCAAATAGAACCCTCATAGGATTAAAAATGAGAGAGATATGCATTGCTAAAGTTGACCAATTTTTGGAAATGTGCATGAAGTCAATATTGATCAAAAATGATTTTTTTTTCTAAATGGGCCCATGTTTTCTTGTTTGAGATTTTTTCCTAAGATGGACCATGACCCTTGAGCTTATCCACCTATTATTTTATTATTTTTATTATTTATTTTGATTTTTTATCCATTTAAATCAAAATAAATCAATTTAAATAGTAGAATAATCAAATAAAATCAAAGATTTGATTTTGTGAGCACATTATGAGTCCATGAACAGCTAGCAAATCAAACAAATTGTGCAAGGTCTGATTGGAATGAAAATAACATGTTTTGGCCAAATTTAGAAAGAAAAGAATCAAGTTGAAAATCAAATCTCTTTCTCATCAATCTCCAAGATTTGTTCCAGTTTTGTTGACCTAATGTATTCTCATACATATAGACAATAATGCTAGCCCTAATGGACACGAAAAGGCTGCCTCCACAAGTCCAGAAAAACTCTAACTTTTGACAAAAAAAGTGGTGATCAAATTCTGATATAGAGGGCGATTCAAGGTGTTTCAAGGCCAGCAATCCACTCCTGGGAACCTCCTGAAGCTAACAACATCATTTGCACGCATCAAAGCTCCAGTAATCATCGCATAACATCATCACGGTTTGTCACTTTTTTTTCAAATTCGTATCCGTGCATTCTTGTGTTGTTAATCTATTTTGATTGCATATTTGTGTTTATATGGATGCCTAGAAGCTTTCTGTGTAGTTGAATTCGTGTTTAGGTGCATGATATGCCATTTCTAGGGTTTGAGGACCCAAATTGGGAACTCTGCATACAGGAAAAATTGGACCTAACCATGTGTACCATCATGCTCAGGGGATCAAACCCAGTAGATCCATGGATTTTAATTGCATTTATATTGCTTGTTATGAATTTTAGAGATTTGCAGGTCTTTAGTGACGACTCTTGTCTGTGGGTAAAGGCCCCTTATCTAAAACGACAGTCTGAGGAAGAAGACAATGATGTGGCAATGTCCCACTGGCCAGTTTGAATGTTGGCGCATTTTATGGGCATGCCATCTTGTTTACTTTATGTTGTTATTTGTTTATTATATTAACAAACAAGTCATGTAGCACATATGGTAAAAGGTAACGCTGGGGAGAGAAGGGACCTGGGTTCGATCCCAAGTCCAAGCATTTTCTTATTTTCTTAATTGTTGCTTGTAGATCCCATGTGTCTCGTACCCAGGCCCATGCTATGCACTCACAGATCCTGTCCAGTAGGTCCACCATTAAGTAGATCCAGCGTCCCAGAACTGAAGGTCCACCATGCACCATCTAAGGGAACCCCCATGGGATCTCGCGCAGGCTCTGGGCCAACAAAAATGGGCCTATCACAAGTTTCAGTGATGCACCCCCCAAATACTTCACAACATCAGGCTCATTTATTCTTATTGTTTTTTTTTTCATTTTATTTATTGTGTTCTATTTATTTCTAAAATCATTCTTTCTGTTAAATCAAAAAATCACAAAAACATTAAAATCAGCTTTTTTCATAAAATATTTTATTTCATTAATTAATTAGATTAATTTAATTAGGGCAATTTAAATTCTTTTTTTTCATAATTAAAATCAATTAGAAAATTAGGGTTAATTTGCAAATAGTTAATTTTCTCAATAAAAAAATCACAAAAATAGAATTATGGTTTTTTATAATTAAAATTAATTTTTGAAAATTAGTTATTTTAATTATTTCAACATTGATTATTTTGTTAAATAAAATTAATTAGAAAATTAGGTTTAACTTGCAAATTTCAACTATTTTTCTCAACAAAAAAATACAATTTTTTTTAATTAATTAGATTTTTTAGGCTTCTAAGTTGTTCCCGTCTTAACTTTCGCGCGTTTATTTATTTTCACTTTATTTTCTTAATTATTGTAATTGCTTTGAGGTTGTAATAGTTTTAACTAGGAATTTATTTACTGCCTTTATTTACTGTTTACCCCCATTTTTGGTTATGTAACCCCTCCCCGAAGCCTTGTAATAGCTAGGTTTTTATTCTCGCACTTTACTTTCCTCTATTATTAACTGCTTAGATTAATAGGCTTGTATGGAAAGAATAACGATTAAAACTGTAGATAACCCTAAATGCGCAAGATAAATGAACTGAAATCAAACACTTGCACATGCTCACTCTTAGGGTTACCCCCACTTCGGTTGCCTTCGGTAAACGGTCATGAAGTATAGGGAATTTTAGTGGTCGTCCTCTAGTCCCAAAAGATAAAAAATGACCCATTCGAATGTTGCCTCGGAAAGATCATTAAGACTCTAGGGTAACTACTAAGGTTTCCTAACCATTGTTTTTGTGACCGTAATTGTCCCTTCGAATGTCCCTTAAACTCCAACGATGGGGCTACCTACTCCTTAATAGTAGGATAGCGTTGTCTAAAGGAAACGAGAAAATGAACAGTCTTTTTCGAGTAGGTAGAAACTCTTAAGTACTTGCTCAAAACAACAAAAAATCTTTCACACAAACACTTTCAAAATAGTTTTCAAAAGCAACTTCGTCACACTCTTAAGGACAGATACAAGGGTTACCACAAAGTTAAACAAAAAAATTTCAAAACACACACTAGCAATTTCAAAATGAGCAAGTACCTAAGAGCCCATGGAAAACCATGGATAGAAAGGGTGCTAACACCTTCCCTTTGTATAATCTACCCCCGTACTCAGAAACATCTCGAAAAAGGTTTTTTCCTGTTCTTTTCCCTTTTCCTTTGTTGGATGAAATAAAAGTCGGTGACGACTCTTGCTTACCGCAACATTTCCAAACAAAAAACGCAAACCAGTATAAAATAGTCAATTCTGCCACCGTATTACAGAACCGGCGACTCAGCTGGGGAATAAAATAAAGTGGGGTATACCTTAGGATTTAGGTCATTTTTAAAATTGCTTTCTTGTTTGTTTTGTCTGCTTTATCCTTAAGGGTTTTGTTTGGGTATTGTTGAAGATCCTACACCCGAACCTGGGGACACTTATTAGGTAAACAGCAATAGATCGTGGAGACTGTACGATGTAGACCGATATGGTTTAAGCGATGGCTGTGTTGGTGTGACACTTTGGTTGGTACCGGTATCCTTCGTGTGGAAACGAGGAGAATATGGGGCTGTCGCATGGTGTCGTGAAGCACTAACGGACTTTAGAACCTTAGTTGAACAAACTTGGCCATTAGAAAGTAGTGAGATAGCCGGCCTCAGTATAAAGCTGAGGATTGGTTGATACTCGATGCTACACTCATTGAGATCAGACTTTCGGGATATTTCAGCCACAAGAAAAGATTGCCTGAGCTGAAATAATGCCCGATAAAGGATGATCAGTGATATTGAAAATCCTTAGAACCCGGTTACTTTTCTAAGACAGGTTTGAAACCAACTAAACTTCAAGAGGGTACTGACCTTTAACCTCATACAAGCCTTTGAACCTAAGGTCTATTGTGTGCTTTGCTTGTGTGTGATTTACTCCGTTTGAACATGACATCATGCATCATAACATGGCATCCATTCTCATTACACTAACCATTTCAAAGACCGAGGGAATTTATCTTTGTTCTGTTTTGCAGATCATGGCTTCCGCTCGTAGAAACATTATCTGAATCAGCTTTGTGAGAATACCTCTCCAACTCAAGGAGCTAGTATCAAGGGTTCCTGAAACTTCTTTGTTCACTAAGAGAGATGGTCAACTTCTCAACCTGGTTACATCGAGCTTTGATGAAAAGATGATGGATGTAATTTTTACGTTCTTTGATCCCAAGCACCACTACTTCACCTTTTCAGACTATCAGTTGGTGCCTACCATGGAAGAGTTCTCTCAGTTATTGGATCTACCTATTCTTGACCAAATGCCTTTCACAGGTTTAAAAGAGGTTCCTAAGCTAGAAGTCATTGCCTCAGCTTTGCATCTGAAACGGGCCGACGTGGTATCCAACTGGGAAACAAGAAGCGGAGTCAAGGGTCTTCAAGCCAAGTTCCTAATAGAGAAGGCCCAACTGTTTTGGAATGATTTGGACTTTCAGGCTTTTGAGGAGGTTTTGGACCTTCTAATTTATGGGTTAGTATTGTTCCCTAATCCAGACTTTCTCATAGACATGAATGCTATTAAGATATTCCTCTCTCACAACCATGTGTCTACTTTGCTTTGAGATATCTTGCATGCTCTCCACACTCGTACTATGAAGAGAAGAGGGGTTCTTATGTGCTGCATGCCATTACTGTCGAGGTGGTTTATTTCTCACCTCCCTAAGTCAGTGCTGAAGAATGAAGATGGTTTAGGTTGGTCGCAAATGATAATGTAACTTTCTCACACAGATATTCTCTAGTATTCCCGATCTATGGGAGGCATTTCTATTATTGATCGCTGCGGGGAGTTCCCTAATGTCCCACTACTTGGCATTAGGGGAGGCATAACTTACAATCCTTGTTTGGATCTGCGACAGTTTGGTTACACTCGAAGGGATGGCCCTCATGAGATGCTTATCCAGGGCATTGTGTTTAACTGTGAGGGTGATGTTAAATGGTATCGCCAGAGGTTCATACGAGCCTGGGGCATGGTAAACAAGTCTGACGCCAAGACTTTGAGGCCGAAGAATTCCATTCCTATGGAACCTTATCTCCAATGGGTACGAGCTCGTGCTCAGAAACTGATGATGCCATACATAGCTGTCTTGCCAGTGATTGTGGAGCCCATTACTGAAGGGGATATTCCCTACACGGTTCTTCATCCTGATATGCCCACTGATCTTGAAGAATTATAGAGGTCCTGGATTCAGTTGAAGAAGGAGCGGGATACTTATAGGGACCAATTCTATGACCAAGAGAAGAAAGTCTTAGAGCTCACAAAGCAGCTTCATGAGGAAAGAAGCCTTAATGTCTATCTCGGCACGAAGAGGAAGCATCCATGGGAAATTTGATTTTCTTTTAGTTTTTAGAATTTTCAACTGTAACGCCTAAAAGACAGTTGTATTTTGAATTCTACTAATAAAATCTTTATTTCGTTTTGGTTCGCAAATTTAAATTTCACAAAGTCCTTGAAATCATTGCATACACATATCATCCATGTCATTGCATAAACAGGTACCATAACAGGTTTCTCATCTTCTTCGCTATTTATTTCAGCAATAATGTCTTCTAAACAAATCATCAAGGATCTCCAGGCACAAAATTCCCAATTTCAACAAATGTTCGTAGTCTTGGCTAAGGGGCAGGAAGATCTGAAGGCCCTTATTCTGAAAGAGAGGAAGAAGAAGAGGAAGAAGACCGCTGGTGTCCTGAATCTCGGTAGAAGATTCAAAGGATCATTGAAGCAACCGGTTGATCTGACTTCCTCATCCAAAGAAGGGGAGAATCAAGAGAGAGAGAGAGACAAGGTAGAAGGACCCTAGACCTGAAGTTTTTGATAATGACACAAATTACAATGACGAACAGTATCCTCCCGCTGAGGATAGGTACAAACAGATAGAGGATCGTCTGAGTGCAATGGAGATCCAAAGAATACCAGGGATGAATTTTGAAGAATTAGGGCTGGTTTCTGGGGTTGTCATCCCACCAAAGTTCAAGGTCCCTGTTGTACCCCAAAATTTGCCCTTCCATATTTCTCAAAACATTTCAAGAAAAATTCACAAGTCCAACCCGGCGCGTCATATTCAGGTGTTCTTTCCCCAAGATATCTCTGATAACGTATTCTCAAATTCAGGTTCGGCTCAAGAGATAATTCTTTAAAGAAGGTATCCGAATGTGTGAGTTTTCTTGAAGAAATATGGTGAAAAAGTGTGCTGAAAGTGCAGTTTTTATGCGCTAAAAAGTTCATAACTTAAAGATCGTGACTCGTTTTGAACCCATTCTAGTGGCCAAAATTCCGTCTTGATATTATCTATGTTTTCATCTCTCACGGCTGGAAGCCAATTTCGATCATAAGGTCTTCAAAAATGTGGATTTATCAAGTATTTTCGTACAGAAAATTTGTGACAGAAGTTTATTTGCGTCATGTTCAGAAAAACATAACTTGGTCGATTTTCATCGTATCGAGCTGGTTCCGGCGCCAAAATTTCACAAATTGAGTTGGATACATTTTCACAGAAGGTATTGAGTTCAAACGGTATTCAAAAGGCCTTCGTTTTTTGCTCAGAGTGCGTGACGCGCCGAAAATCCTGAATGCTGAATATTATTTCATCTAGGCTGAAACTTCGAAAATTCATAACTCGGTCAATTTTTATCAGATTGGGCTCATATTTTTACACAAAGTCATTGACTCAGATATCTACAACTTTGCTTCAAAATTCGAGACCGGATTATGCTCTGATCAATACCAGTTTTTTATTGAAGAACGTGTCAGAGTCGACACTGGAGCCCAAAATAAGTTTGTCTGAGCTGAAACTTCAAAAATTCATAACTAATTCACCGTTTATCCGATTGAGCCGATTTTCGGACAGGAGTTAGTTCTCGATATAGGCTACATTTTGTTTTCACATTTCAACTTCAAAAATTGCACTTAAGTCTCTGCGATTTAGCCTGGAAAGTGACGAACTCAAGTGAATATTGGAGGCCCAATTGCACATTCAAAGCCCATTTTCTTTACCCTAATTTCTATTATATAATCACATTCTTTTCACACAAACCAGGAGAAAAAGGAGAGAAAAAAACCTTACCACAACACTGTCAGAATATCAAATTCTTTCAAGAACCCTAAAACCTTGAAATCCTTATTACAAATCCCTCTCTCGCTACAAACAAGTCATCTCAGTTACAAACCAACATCTCACTACTTCTTCAGTAAGGGTAAGGCTAGCTTGATCTTCATGATCAAAAGGGAATAAAAGCATTCATGTCACTATTTTTCCAGTAAGGGTAAGGTTGATTTGATCTCCATGATCAAAAGGGTATAATCATTCATACATGCCATATCGACCTAAACATTAAATTTCTTCATATATTGGCTTTATTTGTATTTTATGATATATAGTAATTTATTTAATGTGTTCATGAGATTCAACACTGCAGATTTAGACAGGATCCCATGCAGGTTTATTAAGGAACGTTGATGCCAAAACACAAATGGTCAAAAGCCAAAAGCCAAATGGCCAAAACAGAACAGTTTACACATGACACCAATACATAGCGAGACAGACATCCTGAGAAGGTTAAGGAACGTTGAAGCCAAAACACAAATGGCCAAAAGCCAAAACACAAATGGCCAAAACGAAACAGTTTACACATGACGCCAACAGTTGTTTCACCCCTCCAATCAGGCCCGTATACTCCTAAACTCTCTCTCTATTTTTATTATGTTCCTTTAATTAATTAATCGTTATTCTTTTTATTAATCACTAACCAATTAACATTTTTCCTAATAAAATCAAAAACACAAAAAAATATTTTATTTATTAAAATTAGCTTCATCACTTTTATTTTTGTAAATAAATTAATTTAATCAATTTAGCTTTAATTAGATTTAACTTTTAATATTTTTTGCAATATTTAAAATCAATTTAGAATATTAGGTTTTTATTAGCATTAATTCAATTTATTTTATTTCTTTAAAAAACTCAAAAATCCAAAAATATTTTCATTATTTAATTTAATTTAATTTTTCATTTAATTTAATTCCATTTAATTCAAAAATAACCAAAAAAATCACTTTCTCTCAAAAAAGGGGTCAAAACCCTAAAAACATTCCGATTCAACTCTTCTCGCGCGTGATTATTTTATTCGTATTTTTGATTATATAATTGTAATTGCTCCGAGGATGTAATAGCTTTAATTAGGACTTTTTATTGCTTTTATTTAATTTCCCGCAATTTACTTTTTTTAAGGGTTTGTTTTTGGCGATGTAAATATCCGACGCCTTGTAATAGCTTAGTTTATTTTCCGCAACTATTAACTGCTAGATGTATGCTAACTAGGCTATGCATGACAAGACTTCTCTTAAATTAAAATCAACCCGTAGCTCACCATAACATGTACAAAGATAACATAACTGAAAATTGACACATTTGCACATGCCACTCCTAGGGTATGCCTCACTTGGTTGCCTCGAACGTGGTCATTGAGTATAGGAAGTTTTAGAGGTCGCCCTCTTGTCCAAAGATCATAAGTTGCCTCGAAACGGTTGCCTCGGATAAAATGATCTAAGACATTAGGGTTACCGCTAAGGCGTCCTAACGTTGCTTTAGTGACCACATGTCCCTATAATCGAATTGACCCGAAAAACTCCAACGATGGTGCTACCTACTTCTCAATAGTGGGATGGTACTGTCTAAAGGACATTTACACAGCTTAATTTCTTTTGAGTAGGTAGAGGTTCTCAGGTACTTGCTCTTTCAAAACAAAAACAACTTTTCGCACTTACACTTTTCAAACAAAAGTTTTCAAACAAACACTTCATACACTCTTGAGGACTGATACAAGAGTTAAAACGAAGTTTTCAAAACAAACTTTTTCAAAACCCACAAACACAAGAAAAGCAAAACTTTTGAAAACATAGTGAGCAAGTACCTAAGAGCCCGTGAATAACCACGGATAGAAAGGGTGCTAATACCTTCCCTTTCTATAATCTATCTCCCGAACCCGAGAAACATCTCGAAAAGGAATTTTGCTGTGCTTTTGTCCTTTCCTTGTTGGAGAAAATAAAAGACAGTGGCGACTCTTGCTTACCGCGACATTTCGCGAACCAGCATTCCAAAACAGTCAGTTCTATTTCCACCGATCATAGAACTGGCGACTCTGTTGGGGATTTATAAAAGTGAGGTGTACCTTAGGATTAGACCACTCTTATGTTTTCAATTGCTTGTTTTGTTTGCTTTAAAATTGTGGGCCTGTTCCGGAGTTCTATAGATCCTAACCCGGATCTGGGGGATACCTCTTAGAAAGTAGCAACAAAACTGTGAGGGAACTGTGTGGGGTATACCGACACGGTTGAAGCAGTTTGCTATGTTGATGTGGCACTTTGGTGAGTACCGGTAACCCTTGAGTCAAGTGAAGGAGAGTACGGGGCCGCCGCATGGTGTCGTGAAGCATCAACTGACCTTAGGAACCTTACTTGACCATCCTGGCCTCTTTAGGGGTAGTGAGATGACCGACTTTGGTGCAGTCCTAAGTTGGTAGATACTCGATACTACACTCATTGAGGGTTGTTTTCTTAGAATATTTTGATCGCCAGTTCAGTGGCTAAATCAAAACAATGAACATAGAAAACAACCCAATGATATTGAGCTCCTTAGAACCCGGTTACTTTTGATAGGACAGGTTTTGAGCCCACCAACTTCAAGAGGGTAGTACCTAAACCTCGTGCTGGCCTAAACTCTAAGGGCTCTCTGTGTGACTTGTGTGCCTTCAAACTTGAATTACTTGCATGCTTGTTATCTGACATATGAGTTCCTTACAGGTTTTGTTTACAATCCTTAATCTGGACTCATAACAGGGTTTACTTACACCACTCCACGCATAGCATAACATCATACCATTGCATACATCCTACCTAAGGACTAACCCATTTCAAGGATCTCAAGGGTTTATGATGCAGGTCATGATGTACCAACTGTCTAGCAAGGGGCAAAAGGGATTTATGTTCCTCTAGCCAAGGTTGATGACTTGAGGCAGGGGCTATGACCCACTCGATATGGTGAGCCTTGACTCTTGAAGAAGGACTCTCAACAACATGAAGTTCCTTCAATCAAGCCACCAGATTCAAATTCTAACAATTTTTCTTGTTTACCCCGCGAGATCCTTGAAAACATTGCATGCATGCATACACATCATTGCATTACAGGTACCCTTTGTACAGGTCACTTACCTTCCTCGCTGTTTATTTCAGCAATGGATTCCCAACAAGACAACCAGGAGTTCCGTACTCAAGAGACCCAGTTCAGGGAAATCTTCCTAAGCCTATCCAAGGGGCAGGAAGAGTTGAGAACACTCCTCATGGGGACTTTGGTCAGGAACAGTCCTGAGGACGATAAGGATGAACGGTTGAAGCATCTGCAAGCTGAGGTGGATACAATGAGAACCCAGGTGCTGGGGCAGATAACTCTCGTTCAAAACTTAGCCCAAAGACAAGAAGAGCTCAGGGTTCTCGTCAACCAACTGCTTCGGGATAACCAACTGGGGAAAATATCTAAGATTGAAGAGCCAGTCATCATTAAATTCCCTTTGAGACAAGAAGACAAGGGAAAAGCTCCTCAACTTGCTTCAGGGTCACAAATTCAGCATCGACCTCACCAGCTTCAGCAAGACAGTATGAAGCAAGTAGTCAGGGTTGGAGACCAAACCGGTAATCAGCCCCCAAGAAGTCAAAGGTTTGGTTTGATGAATAGACCTCTCCGAGCTGCTACTACTTCACAGGTCCAATAACGACCTCGCCAAGAACAACGGGTTGATCAGAGCAAGCCAGACAAGCCTAGGAGGCAATTCACCCAGCTTAACATGTCGTTGTTTCAAGCCTTACAACGCCTGTTGAGATTGAATCTGATCACATTAAGGGACCCTCCTAAGAATCCCAACACTTCCTCTTCCAGGTATAACCCGAGTGTGAGATGTGCCTACCATTCTGACAGTCCTGGACACG
Source organism: Vicia faba (assembly GCA_948472305.1). Classification (NCBI taxonomy): domain Eukaryota; kingdom Viridiplantae; phylum Streptophyta; class Magnoliopsida; order Fabales; family Fabaceae; genus Vicia; species Vicia faba. The sequence goes on from OX451736.1 coordinate 1,601,426,628, forward strand.
ACACCGACGACTGTTGGACTCTGCAGAACAAGATCCAGGACCTAATTGATGAAGGAGCAGTGGAATTCACCCCAGATGGTCAGGTCGAGTTCTTCTACTATCCCTAGACGAGAAGACCTTTTTTTAATTGGAAGTTGCAAGTTGTATTTTTCTTTGCTTGTTCAAACATTTGTTCATGTCAAACTCTTTTACTTTATCAATGCATCACATATGTCTGTTTTGAATCAATATATTCGCATTCGCTATATTCAAACTGCTTTCATTTTTTGATGTCAACTCTCGGTTAATAATTCTAAGCCTCTTGAGGGAGGATGACGAAAACGATACCACGATCTACAGTATGCTTTTGAACAGACCCCGCTGATGAAGTACAGACATTGTTTCAAATCCTAAACAATGGAGTGATAAGGAAGATAATCCCTCGTCAACCCCTTTGAGCCAAAGAAGTATGAGTTTTTCTTTTCACAATAATTAAAACCCTTAATCACAACCTGGGGCAGGGTAGTTCTCTCAGTTGATCCCGGTGCACAACGAATGACATAAAAGGAGTCCTTACAAAACAAAAGACAGTGATGGTTCCGAATAATCATAAAGACAGGCAGTCATTATCTTTCAAAATAAAAGCCCAACAAGTCAAAACCTATGAAGGAGACTTACAAAACTGGGGCATCCCGCTGACTGTAATCACAAAAGAAACAGTTCAGGCAAAAAACAGGGATAACAAAATCAAAATCAAAAAGAGGTTCTACAAACCCTCAACCAAAAAAGAAATGACTGCCTATTCAAAATAAACTGTCAATATCCGAACCATCATTGGAATATCAGGACAAAGACTCAAACAAGGTCTAACGCACGATCAGCTGAGTTTAGGTTTGAAGAACATCACGAAGAGCGGGTGGGTACAAATAAAATTTGAGCCTTTATCCTTTGTTTCTTAAACCGTGAACCAGGCCACGTTATAACCCTTAAAAGTCCTAGCTGAAGCATGGGTTAGTTCGAAAGCATACTGTTACAAAGGTATCTTGACTCCTATAGGGCTCGCTGTGAAATCTTGAGTTGACATCATATGTTACAAAATTTGCTTGTTTCACTGAAAAATGCATTTTCAAAAACTTCAAGACAGACATAAGCTTTGCATTTTTAATATAACATTGCTTGCATATGACTATTTGTTTGAACAGCATAGAAGTTCGCACGAAGAATATCTAATGAACAGAGACACTTCCAACCAAGGGGTAGACATGATCATGGTCTATCATCGGGGGCAGTCCAGTCAAGATTCAGAGAATCTCTCAAAATGCCAGATAACCAGGGGCAGACCTCCATCTGAATCACTTGGGGCATTGGACATGAATTCCAGCTACGAATCTTGCACGATCAAGCATCTTCTGGTAACATGGCAACACAATGCTACTGATAGGGGCACCTCCCTACATTCTGAGAGCGTGGACATAGTTGAAAAAATACTACGCATAATCAAAGACCCGCTAGGTTGACACACCTAGGCAAAAATAAGGGCTTCCCGGTGAACCAAAAGGGTTCGGGCAAAAATAAGGGATGAAATAAAGAAAAAATCTGTACACCCGGCAAGTCGAAAACCTGAAAAGGCGGCTTGGGCAAAAATGGGTATCCCGATGGACTGCAAACCCGAAAGGGCGATCCAGGAAAAAATTAGGGATCAAAGCGTACGGCTATGTCCCGTCATCTCGTCACTTGCCTACCAGAAGAAGACTTGTCAATCGGCAGTCATCAAGCACCTCTACAGGTACCTTCTCCCACAGAAGCTAGGGCAATCAGAATTGTCTAAGCAGTCTAGTTGCTCTGTCCACCAAGGTACCAAGGTAGGTTCGGCTGAAGAACGTGACCAAGATTCCTTCACTCCTCGCAGAGTAAGACAAGAATCAGCAATACTCTCCCCCGAGCAGAGTTGGTCTCCCATTAGTCCTGAAAACGCACAGTATTCCCCAGCAAGTCAGCGATACTCTCCCCAAGCAGAGTTAGTCTACTGACAGCCTTAAGGAAGTTGGGTACCCCCAGAAGATCTCAATATTCCCCAGCGGAGTATACAGATATCCCTCAGCAAGCATCCCCGGCAGTCTTAATATAAGATTGTTCCCTGGCGGAATACAGGCACCCCAGTGGAGCCACTCCCCCAGTACAGTCCAAAAAGTTTCCCCAGGAGGGTTGAATCAGTCCTCCCCAGTAGATTCTGGAAGCTTATCCCTAGTAGATTCTGGAAGCTTATCACCTGCAGAGTACATACGTCTCTCCCTGACCATATTCAAAGGTTATTCCCCACCAGAGCTTATAACTGGGTTATCCTCAGCTAATTACAACGGAAAGATCGTCCTCGGCGAAGTTCTTCCTACCCCCCAGTGGAGTTCATCGAATTCCCCAACAAAGCTCATCAACGGAATCCCCAGCGGAGTTATCATCAAAACCTCAGCGAAGCATCTCTTCCCACAGAGTAATTCCCTGCAGAGTAACCTCTCCAACAAGTTTATTCCCCAACGGAGTCATCTTCTCCTACCGGTTTATTCTTGCAACCATCATCCCCAGCGGAAATGAAGAACTCTACTCTTCAACATCAGCCCAGGATTCGACAATTTCCCGGCATTTGTCAAGGATTTATTTTCCTAGACGAAAATACATTCATAAAACATATCACATCTCATATCTCCTATACATGCATACGCATCATACGACACGGTCTCATTTATTTTTGAGAACATCACGACATCATGCATTTCATACATCATGACATTGTATACAAATGATGTTTTGCCTTTTCAGGAAAAAGGTCAATCCAAAGATGATTACTATCAACTGTCGCAATTCCATATTCGATACCTGTATCTAGCCAGGGCATATCTGTGAGTGATTGATTGTAGATTCGATACCTGTATCCAGCCAGGGCATATCTGCATGAAGAGTTTAGAGATTCGATACCTGTATCCATCCAGGGCATATCTGTAGACGACTAATTCCAGATTCGATACCTGTATCTAGCCAGGGCATATCTGTGAGTGATTGATTGTAGATTTGATACCTGTATCCAGCCAGGGCATATCTGCATGAAGAGTTTAGAGATTCGATACCTGTATCCAGCCAGGGCATATCTGTAGACGACCAATTCCAGATTCGATACCTGTATCCAGCCAGGACATATCTGTAGACGACTAATTCCAGATTCGATACCTGTATCTAGCCAGGGCATATCTGTGAGTATTTGATTGTAGATTCGACACCTGTATCCAGCCAGGGCATGTCTGCATGAAGAGTTTAGAGATTCGATACCTGTATCCAGCCAGGGCATATCTGTAGACGACTAATTCCAGATTCGATTCCTGTATCTAGCCAGGGCATATCTGTGAGTAACTGATTGTAGATTCGATACCTGTATCCATCCAAGGCATGTCTGCATGAAGAGTTTAGAGATTCGATTCCTGTATCCAGCCAGGGCATATCTGTAGACGACCAATTCCAGATTTGATTCTTGTATCTAGCCAGGGCATATCTGTGAGTAACTGATTGTAGATTCGATACCTGTATCCAGCCAGGGCATGTCTTCATGAAGAGTTTAGAGATTCGATTCCTGTATCCAGCCAGGGCATATCTGTAGACGACCAATTCCAGATTCGATTCCTGTATCTAGCCAGGGCATATCTGTGAGTGACTGATTGTAGATTCGACACCTGTATCCATCCAGGGCATGTCTGCATGAAGAGTTTAGAGATTCGATTCCTGTATCCAGCCAGGGCATATCTGTAGACGACCAATTCCAGATTCGATTCTTGTATCTAGCCAGGGCATATCTGTGAGTAACTGATTGTAGATTCGATACTTGTATCCAGCCAGGGCATGTCTGCATGAAGAGTTTAGAGATTTGATTCCTGTATCTAGCCAGGGCATATCTGTGAGTAACTGATTGTAGATTCGATACCTGTATCCAGCCAGGGCATGTCTGCATGAAGAGTTTAGAGATTCGATTCCTGTATCCAGCCAGGGCATATCTGTAGACGACCAATTCCAGATTCGATTCTTGTATCTAGCCAGGGCATATCTGTGAGTAACTGATTGTAGATTCGATACTTGTATCCAGCCAGGGCATGTCTGCATGAAGAGTTTAGAGATTTGATACCTGTATCCAGCTAATGCATATCTGTAGACGACTAATTCCAGATTCGATACCTGTATCTAGCCAGGGCATATCTGTGAGTAATTGATTGTGGATTCGACACCTGTATCTAGCCAGGGCATATCTGCATGAAGAGTTTGAAGATCAACACCTGTAACAGGCCAGGAAATTATCTTTCTTTCTCAAAGTACGCAAGTTCTCGCTAAGGAATCTCTTACGCGATCGACACCCCGATGGCATCTTTAAGCCCATCTCCACAACTATCCATCACATTTCCAAATGGTATCTATAAGCCCATTCCCGACAAGGTTCTGTCACATTCAAATGGCATCTATAAGCCCATTCCCGACAAGATTCTGTCACACTTCCAGATGGCATCTATAAGCCCATCCTCCTATCCACCATCTCTCCAAATGACATCTGTAAGCCCATTCCCGACATCACAATGCTGATACTACACCATGCGAGTGCAAATTTTTGGGCACTTTAGTGTTCAATTATCTTCCACCTTCGGATCACGAAAGGCTCGAAAGCCAATCTATATCCTCAGGTTTAAGAAAATTGAACAGGGGCAACTGTTGTACCCCAAAATTTGCCCTTCCATATTTCTCAAAACATTTCAAGAAAAATTCACAAGTCCAACCCGGCGCGTCATATTCAGGTGTTCTTTCCCCAAGATATCTCTGATAACGTATTCTCAAATTCAGGTTCGGTTCAAGAGATAATTCTTTAAAAAAGGTATCCTAATGTGTGAGTTTTCTTGAATAAATATGGTGAAAAAGTGTGCTGAAAGTGCAGTTTTTACGCGCTAAAAAATTCATAACTTGAAGATCGTGACTCGTTTTGAACCCGTTCTGGTGGCCAAAATTCCTTCTTGATATTATCTATGTTTTCATCTCTCACAGCTGGAAGCCAATTTCGATCATAAGGTCTTCAAAAATGTGGATTTATCAAGTATTTTCGTACAGAAAATTTGTGACAGAAGTTTATTTGCGTCATGTTCAGAAAATCATAACTTGGTCGATTTTCATCGTATCGAGCTGGTTCCGGCGCCAAAATTTCAAAAATTGAGTTGTCTACATTTTCACAGAAGGTATTGAGTTCAAACGGTATTCAAAAGGCCATCGTTTTTTGCTCAGAGTGCGTGACGCGCCGAAAATCCTGAATGCTGAATATTATTTCATCTGGGCTGAAACTTCGAAAATTCATAACTCGGTCAATTTTTATTGGATGGGGCTCATATTTTTACACAAGGTCATTGACTCAGATATCTACAACTTTGCTTCAAAAGTCGAGACCGGATTATGCTCCGATCAATACCAGTTTTTTATTGAAGAACGTGTCAGAGTCGACACTGGAGCCCAAAATAAGTTTGTCTGAGCTGAAACTTTAAAAATTCATAACTAATTCACCGTTTATCTGATTGAGCTGATTTTCGGACAGGAGTTAGTTCTCGATATAGGCTACATTTTGTTTTCACATTTGAACTTCAAAAATTGCACTTAAGTCCCTTCAATTTAGCCTAGAAAGTGACGAACTCAAGTGAACATTGGAGGCCCAATTGCACATTCAAAGCCCATTTTCTTTACCCTAATTTCCATTATATAATCACATTCTTTTCACACAAACCAGGAGAAAAAGGAGAGAAAAAAACCTTGCCACAACACTGTCAGAATATCAAATTCTTTCAAGAACCCTAAAACCTTGAAATCCTTATTACAAATCCCTCTCTCGCTACAAACAAGTCATCTTAGTTACAAACCAACATCTCACTACTTCTTCAGTAAGGGTAAGACTGACTTGATCTCCATGATCAAAAGGGAATAAAAGCATTCATGTCACTATTTTTCCAGTAAAGGTAAGATTGATTTGATCTTCATGATCAAAATGGTATAATCATTCATACATGCCATATTGACCTAAACATTAAATTTCTTCATATATTGGCTTTATTTGTATTTTATGATATATAGTAATTTATTTAATGTGTTCATGAGATTCAACACTGCAGATTTAGACAGGATCCCATGCAGGTTTATTAAGGAACGTTGAGGCCAAAACACAAATGGTCAAAAGCCAAAAGCCAAATGGCCAAAACAGAACAGTTTACACATGACACCAATACATGGCGAGACAGACATCCTGAGAAGGTTAAGGAACGTTGAAGCCAAAACACAAATGGTCAAAAGCCAAAACACAAATGACGAAAACGAAACAGTTTACACATGATGCCAACAGTTGTTTCACCCCTCCAATCAGGCCCGTATACTCCTAAACTCTCTCTCTATTTTTATTATGTTCCTTTAATTAATTAATCGTTATTCTTTTTATTAATCACTAACCAATTAACATTTTTCCTAATAAAATCAAAAACACAAAAAAATATTTTATTTATTAAAATTAGCTTCATCACTTTTATTTTTATAAATAAATTAATTTAATCAATTTAGCTTTAATTAGATTTAACTTTTAATATTTTTTGCAATATTTAAAATCAATTTAGAATATTAGGTTTTTATTAGCATTAATTCAATTTATTTTATTTCTTTAAAAAACTCAAAAATCCAAAAATATTTTCATTATTTAATTTAATTTAATTGTTCATTTAATTTAATTCCATTTAATTCAAAAATAACCAAAAAAATCACTTTCTCTCAAAAAAGGGGTCAAAACCCTAAAAACATTCCGATTCAATTCTTCTCGCGCGTGATTGTTTTATTCGTATTTTTGATCATATAATTGTAATTGCTCCGAGGATGTAATAGCTTTAATTAGGACTTTTTATCGCTTTTATTTAATTTCCCGCAATTTACTTTTTTTAAGGGTTTGTTTTTGGCGATGTAAATATCCGACGCCTTGTAATAGCTTAGTTTATTTTCCGCAACTATTAACTGCTAGATGTATGCTAACTAGGCTATGCATGACAAGACTTCTCTTAAATTAAAATCAACCCGTAGCTCACCATAACATGTACAAAGATAACATAACTGAAAATTGACACGTTTGCACATGCCACTCCTAGGGTATGCCTCACTTGGTTGCCTCGAACGTGGTCATTGAGTATAGGAAGTTTTAGAGGTCGCCCTCTTGTCCAAAGATCATAAGTTGCCTCGAAACGGTTGCCTCGGATAAAATGATCTAAGACATTAGGGTTACCGCTAAGGCGTCCTAACGTTGCTTTAGTGACCACATGTCCCTATAATCGAATTGACCCGAAAAACTCCAACGATGGTGCTACCTACTTCTCAATAGTGGGATGGTACTGTCTAAAGGACATTTACACAACTTAATTTATTTTGAGTAGGTAGAGGTTCTCAGGTACTTGCTCTTTCAAAACAAAAACAACTTTTCGCACTTACACTTTTCAAACAAAAGTTTTCAAACAAACACTTCATACACTCTTGAGGACTGATACAAGAGTTAAAACGAAGTTTTCAAAACAAACTTTTTCAAAACCCACAAACACAAGAAAAGCAAAACTTTTGAAAACATAGTGAGCAAGTACCTAAGAGCCCGTGGATAACCACAGATAGAAAGGGTGCTAATACCTTCCCTTTCTATAATCTACCTCCCGAACCCGAGAAACATCTCGAAAAGGAATTTTGATGTGCTTTTGTCCTTTCCTTGTTGGAGAAAATAAAAGACGGTGGCGACTCTTGCTTACCGCGACATTTCGCGAACCAGCATTCCAAAACAGTCAGTTCTATTTCCACCGATCACAGTCCCCACATTCGCTAAGTACGACGGTGTCTCCTTCCCTAAGTTGCATTTAAGATCCTATGTCAGGAAGATCCAGCCTCACACTGCTGATCGGAAGTTATGGGTCCATTTCTTCCAAGAAAGTTTGGCTAGCACACAACTGGATTGGTTCTATCAATTGGAAGGAACCAACATCCATACCTGGGAAGACATGGCTAATGATTTCTACAAGCAGTACCAATACAACGCTGACCTGGCACCAACTCGAATGCAATTGCAGAATATGTCCATAGGCTCGAAAGAAGGGTTCAAGGAATATGCACAAAAATGGAGGGATCTAACTGGCAGAGTACAATCTCCTCTGACTGATCGTGGAATGGTAGACATGTTCATGGGAACTCAGACAGGACCATTCTTCAATTTTCTAATTGGGAGTTCCTCACCCGGGTTCACAGAGATAGTTCTGACAGGAGAAATGATCAAAATGGTATTAGGAGCGGGAAAATCCCGATGGCTGCATCTTCCAGTGCTGAGAATAAGTCATTTGGTGGCAAGAGGGAAGCCAATGTTGTGCACGGCCAGAAGGGGCGTAGTAAGGCAGACTACCACCAATCTGTGGGGGAAGTGCTGGTCTCTAATTCGGCACACACACAACGACCACAACAACGGAACAATCAGCCAAGGGTAGAAAGACCTCAAAGGCAGTTCACCCAAATCAACATGCCATTGTCACAAGCATTGCAACACATGTTGAAGATGAATCTGATTATGGTGATAGACCATCATCTAAACCATAAGACTTCCTCTCCTAACTACAATTTGGATGCAAGGTGTGCTTATCATTCTGGAAGCTCGGGGCACGATACTAATGATTGTCGGGCGCTGAATACAAGATTCATAATATGATTGATGCCAAGGAGATCAAATTCGACCCTCCTGAGACTCCCAACGTGATCACTGCTCCCTTGCCGAAATATGGCTAGGATTGAAAGCATTTTTGTTAATTTGAATTCTCAAGTTGTATTTGCTTTGTTTATTCGAACAATTATTGTCATGTCAAAACTTTGTTATTTCATTAATGCATTACATATGTTTGTCTTGAATTAATTTGTTTTCATTATGCTTAAACTACTTTATACTTCCTTTTCGTGATATTCAAATCTCGATTAAAAGCTCTAAGCCTTAGAGGGAGGATGACGAAAATGATACCACAATCTCTACAGTATGCTTTTGAACAGACCCTGCTGACGATGTACAGGTGTTGTTTCAAATCCCAAACAGTGGAGTTATAAGGAAGATAATCCCTAGTCAACCCCTTTGAGCCAAAGAAGTAGGAGTTTTTCTTTCACACAAATTAAAACCCTTAATCATAACCTAGGGCAGGGTAGTTTTCTCAGTTAATTCAGAGGCGCACTCAGTCGCAATCTTCTGCTTCGCACACAATGAATGGCCTCGAAGACGTCCTTCCGAATCAGAAGATGGTGATGGTTCCGCATAATCATCAAAGCAGGCAGTCATTAATTTGCAAAAGAAAAGCCCGTTAAGTCAAAACCCATGAAAGGGACTTAAGAAAAAGTCGGGGCATCCCGCTGACTGTAATCATAAAAAGAAACAGTTCAGGCAAAATAAGGGATAACAAAATCAAAAAAGAAAGAGGTCCTACAAATCCTCAACAAAAAGAAGATTACAAAAATGACTGCCTATTCAAAATAAACTTCCAGTATCTGAACCATCACCAGAACATCAAGGACAGTACTCTAGGACTCAACTGGGATTCTAAACGCGTAATTAACTGAGTATAGGACTGAAGGACATCACAACAAACGGGTGGGTACAAATAAATTTTGAGCCTTTATCCTTTGTTTCTTAAACCGTGAACCAGGCCAAGTTATAACCCTTAAAAGTCTTAGCTGAAGCATGGGTTAGTTTGAGAGCATATTGTTACAAAGGTATCCTGACTCCTATAGGACTTGTTACGAATCCTGAGTTGATATCACATTCTTGCAGATTTTGTTTTACTACACAAAAAACAAATTTAAAAAAAAAAATTCAAGACAGACATGAGTTTTGCATTCTTTAAATGACATTGTTTGCATATGACTAATTGTTTGACAGCAGAGAAGTCTGCACAATGGATATTAAATGAACAAACATCCTCTCAATGGACAGAATCACCTAAGCGGGGAAGACACTTCCAATAACAGGCCTTTCATAAGCAAGGGGCATGACATGACGTCTAACACACCTGGGGCAGTCTCTCCAAAAGTGCCAAATAACCAGGGGCAGATCTCCATCTGAATCACTTGGGGCATTACGCACGCATTCCAGAAACGAATCATGTGCCATCAAGAAAACATTTTTGACAGTACTACAACACAACACTATAGGCAGTGACAACTCCCTACATCCTAAGAGCCGGGACATAGTCGGAAAATACTACGCATGACAAAGACCCGCTAGGTTGATTGGCCTAGGAAAAAAAATTAGGGATAAAAACATAAAAATCTGTACACCCGGCAAGTCGAAAACCTGAAAAGGCGGCTTGGGAAAAAAAGGGTATCCCAGTGGACTAAAAATCTGAAAAGACAGTCCAGGAAAAAGTTAGGGATTAAAGCGTACGACTATGTCCCGTTATCTTGTCACTTGTCTATAAGTAGAAGACTTATCATTATGATCGAAAGTTACCAAGCACCCCATGAGTTGGGATAACACTCAAGCTATCCATAAAGCCTTCGCAGGTACTTTCTCCAGCAGGTATAGGGGCAGAAAAGTCCTGATGCAAAGTCATTGCCGTATCCTCAGCATACGACCCTGTAACATCTACACTCCCCACATAGTAGAGGCAACTAAAGCTTTGATATCGGCTTCCCCAAACAGGAGTTACTATCCCCAACCAAGTTCCTTCAGAAAACTGACATCTATATTCCCCAGTCGAATTTCATAATTGCAAGCGGGTCATAAAGTTTTCTCCCGAACAAAGTTTATTTCTATGAATACAGAAGCTCAATCCCCGATAGAGTTTATCCCCTCAGCTATAGAAGTTCATCCTCCAATAGAGTTATTCCCCCGCAGGGTTATTCTCAAGCAGAGTCTCTCCCCGACATAATATTCACAAACAGGAGAGAGTCCACGACATGGTCATCTACGTTCTCCATCTCCAGCGGAAGTAGAAGAACCAATTTTTCTACGATGGTCAGGAACTCAATTTCCAGTACTCTCCAATAGCAGTCATGGATTTATTTTCCCAGACTCGGACGTGTCACAATAGCATTTCATGTTCATACATCATGACGTGCGCACACATATTGCATACAACATAACCTCATTCATTTTGAGAACATCATCATACAATGCATTTCATGCATCACATATTATTAATCATGTACCTTTTCAGGAAAGATGGTTATCATCAATAATTTCCAGCAGGTCCAAGATTAGCTCCTGAAATTAAACATAGTAATTATCGGTGCGACCAAATGCAGCTCTACATGGGTTCGTCAGAAAGCAATCTTACACGGGTTTCTCCTAAATACAGCTTCACACGGGTTTGTCCTGAAAAATCTTACACGGGTCCCTTCTCATACATTTCCAAATAAAGTTTCACACGAACTCATCACGAAGCCACCTTACCCAGTTTCCTTCTCGGTTCAAGCTGCAGTTTTATCCAAACTCCTCACGAAGCCACCTTACCCAGGTTCCTTCTCGGTTCAGATGCAGTTTTACCAAACTCAACATGAAGCAACCTTACCCAGGTTCCTTCTCGGTTCCGATGTAGTTTTACCCAAACTCTTCATGAAGCAACCTTACCCAGGTTCCTTCTCGATTCAGATGCAGTTTTACCCAAACTCCTCACGAAGCAACCTTACCCAGGTTCCTTTCCATAAGCCCTACTATCCAGGCTTTCATCTCGAAGCAACCTTACCCAAGTTCCTTCTCATAAGCCCTACTATCCGGACTTTCATCTCGAAGTAACCCTACTATCCAGGTTCCTTCCCATAAGCCCTACTATCCAGGATTTCATCTCGAAGTAACCCTACTATCCAGGTTCCTTCCCATAAGCCCTACTGTGATCGATGGGAATGAGAACTGACTATTTTGGAATGTTGGTTCGCGTTTGCGTTTGTTTTTGCAAAATGTCGCGGTAAGCAAGAGTCGCCACCGTCTTTTATTTTATCCAACAAGGAAAGGACAAAAGCACATAAAAATTCCTTTTTGAGATGTTTCTCGGGTTCGGGAGGTATATTATAGAAAGGGAAGATATTAGCACCCTTTCTATCCGCGGTTATCCACGGGCTCTTAGGTACTTGCTCACTATGTTTTCAAAAGGTTTGCTTTTCTTTGTGATTGTGGGTTTTGAAAAAGAGTTTTTGTTTGAAACTTCGATTTAACTCTTGCTTCTGTCCTCAAGAGTGTAATGAAGTGTTTTGAAAACTTTGTTCGAAAAGTGTAAGTGTGAAAAGTTTTGTTTTGTTTTTAAAATGAGCAACTACTTAAGAACCTCTACCTACTCGAAAAGGAATTAAATTATGCAAACGTCCTTTAGACAGTGCTATCCCACTATTAAGGAGTAGGTAGCACCGTCGTTGGAGTTTTCGGGTCAATTCGATTTATGGGACGTGTGGTCACTAAAGCAATGTTAGGACGCTTTAGCGGTAACCCTAATGTCTTAGATCATTTTTATCGAGGCAACCGTTTCGAGGCAACTTTGATCTTTAGACAGGAGGGCGACCTCTAAGACTTCCTATACTAAACGACCAGTTCGAGGCAACCAAGTGAGGTGTACCCTAAGAGTGGCATGTGCAAGTGTGTCAATTTTCGGTTTATGTTATCTTTGTACATGTCATGGTGAGCTACTGTTGATTTTAAGTTAAGAGTTAATCTTGTCATACAATCCTAGTTAGCATACATCTAGGCAGTTAATATATGTACATGAATTTAAAGTGCGGGAAGTGTAAATACTACGCTATTACAAGGCTTCGGGGATGGGGATTATTTACATGTCCAAAATTGGGGAATAAAGCAGTAAAGTGTAAAAGTCTTAGTTAAGCTATTACAATCAGTAGAAAGTTACAATAAAATAAACGCGCGTGAATCTTAAAAATATCCTAAGCATATAATCTTTTTGTTGTTTTATTTTATTTTTGGGAAAATGCTAAATGTTCAATTAAGTCAAATTTAATTAATTAAAAAAACTGATTAAAATTAACTCTAAAACATACCTAATATTTTTTGCATTTTCTTTTTGTTTATGAAAAGGATTGAATTCAAATAAATCCTAAGTCTACTGATTTTAAAATTGAAGAAAATAAGTTAAAATAATTAACTAAATTAAATCCTAATTCTAAGTTATTTATTTTTATGATTTTTATGTTGATTAAAAACAAACTAAAAGAAATAAACAAAAACAAAGTAAACAAAGTACAAATGGGCCAGACAGCAAAACAAGAAAAAATATAATTCTGGAGGTCTGGGTCGAAAGGGGTGCAGGCTGTCTTTCGACCCAGTGAAGAGTCTTGATCGAAAGTGCATGAGGGGCTGCACTCTGAGGGTGTTCGATCTGGACATGTCATCCTTCGATCTGGAAATCCTGGGTCCAGTTTGAAGCTAAACTGCTGAGCTTCGAAACTCTGAACAGGAATCTGAGAATGTATTTCCTGCAAGAAACGAAACACAGGTTAAAGGTCCAGGGGGATTTTACCCACTGATTCGAATCTCCCCCTTATTCGCACCTGCTGAATCTGGGCATGGGTTTGTTTTATCCTAGGATTCGAAAGAGAAACTCAGATTGTGCCCAAGCAATGGCACAATCTCATCTTTGCGCTGTAGCTTATATGTAGCACATTAAATCATTCACAAACAGCAGTAATGACATGAATATGCAATCAGAGATCGAAATGAGTTTGAGATTAGATTTCTTTACCAAACAAAGGTGCTTTGATCTGTAATTCTGAGGGTGGAGGTGTTCGCTGGGTGGCAGCTTTGGCTTGTGCAACGATTGGGTATGGCTTCCTGGAAGTGCTGATGACTTTTGGAAGCGTATCTCCAAGTTCTCCCTGCTTCTTTTCTCTATTTTTCTGTATATTTTCTGTATATTTTCGTGTCCCTTTTTGCAACACTTGTGATTTCTTTATATAGAGGGGGTGGAGGGGACAGGAAGACAAAGGTTTAAATGACCTTGATTATGTGTTTGACAGCCATGAATGAGAATTTGTAACATTAATTATGTGTTTGAAAGCCATGAATGAGAGTTTGTAACGTTGGCTAAACACATGGGATCTTGTCCCTTTTTGAATTTTGAATGACATGTAACTGGCCTTCGAATGCTCCCTTTCGAATGGGCTGATGGCCTTCTTCGAATGCTCTTTCGAAATCTTCTTTGAATGGACCCTTTGAGTGCTTCTTCGAATGGACCTTTTTGGAATTCCAATCGAAGGACACTGTTATAATGCCAATCGAAGTACTTGTCCATAATGCCAATCGAAAAGCTCCTTCAGAATACCAATCGAAGGGTCTTTCAGAATGCCGATCGAAAGCCTTGGCATAATGCCAATCGAAATGCTTGTCCATAATGCCAATCGAAGAGCTTGACAGAATGCCAATCGAAAGGCTCCTTCAGAACACCAATCGAAGGGTCTTTCAGAATGCCAATCAAAATGTACTTAAAGCACCACTCAAAAATTTTCCTTTTCCTCAGGCAAGAGTTTGTGATCAACCATGCAGGGGGAAGCCTTTGGGAAACATGAGAGGGAAAATTTTGGGGTACAACAGTTGCCCCTGTTCAATCTTCTTAAACCTGAGGATGTAGATTGGCTTGCGTGCCTTTCGTGATCCGAAGGTGGAAGATGATTGAACACTAGAGTGCCCAGAAATTTGCACTCGCATGGTGTAGTATCAGCATTGTGATGTCAGGAATAGGCTTACAGATGCCATTTGGAGATTGTTGGTAGGAGGATGGGCTTATAGATGCCATCTGCAGGAGTGTCGATCGCATAAGAGATTCCTTAGCGAGAACTTACATACCTGTTGTTGTAGAAGATTCCACTGGAGAAGTCTAACTTTGTTTGAGATTTAGGAACTGACTTGTGCTCACCATGAGTATACCGTTGAGGTTATAGAACTTGTCCTGTCTGGTTCCAAGTATTAATCGATGACCTGAGAAATAAAGATAGTTTTCCCGGCTTGTTACAGATATTAACCTTCATGTAGATAATTTTCCTGGCTGGTTTCAGGTATTAACCTACAATCAGTCGTCCACAGATATTTTTCCTGGCTTGTTACAGGTATTAAACTGGGACTTGAGAAGGTTTTGAAATAACTTCAACTGGATCGGCATAAGAAAAATCTTTAGGAATCGATTTAACTGAACCAGAGGAGGTCTTGGAATAACTTCAACTGGATCGGCATCAGAAAAATCTTTAGGAATCGATTTAACTGAACCAGAGGAGGTCTTGAAATAACTTCAACTGGATCGGCATCAGAAAAATCTTTAGGAATCGATTTAACTGAACCAAAGGAGGTCTTGAAATAACTTCAACTGGATCGACATCAGAAAAATCTTTAGGAATCGATTTAACTGAACCAGAGGAGGTCTTGGAATAACTTCAACTGGACCGGCATCAGAAAAATCTTTAGGAATCGATTTAACTGAACTAGAGGAGGTCTTGGAATAACTTCAACTGGATCGGCATCAGAAAAATCTTTAGGAATCGATTTAACTGAACCAGAGGAGGTCTTGAAATAACTTCAACTGGACCGGCATCAGAAAAATATTTAGGAATCGATTTAACTGAACCAGAGGAGGTCTTGGAATAACTTCAACTGGATCGACATCGGAAAAATCTTTAGGAATCGATTTAACTGAACCAGAGGAGGTCTTGGAATAACTTCAACTAGATCGGCATTAGAAAAATCTCTAGGAATCGATTTAACTGAACCAGAGGAGGTCTTGAAATAACTTCAACTGGATTGGCATCAGAAAAATCTTTAGGAATCGATTTAACTGAACCAGAGGAGGTCTTGAAATAACTTCAACTGGATCGGCATCAGAAAAATCTTTAGGAATCGATTTAACTGAACCAGAGGAGGTCTTGGAATAACTTCAACTGGATCGGCATCAGAAAAATCTTTAGGAATCGATTTAACTGAACCAGAGGAGGTCCTGAAATAACTTCAACTGGATCGACATCAGAAAAATCTTTAGGAATCGATTTAACTGAACCAGAGGAGGTCTTGAAATAACTTCAACTGGACCGTCATCAGAAAAATCTTTAGGAATCGATTTAACTGAACCAGAGGAGGTCTTGGAATAACTTCAACTGGATTGGCATCAGAAAAATCTTTAGGAATCGATTTAACTGAACCAGAGGAGGTCTTGGAATAACTTCAACTGGATCGGCACCAGAAAAATCTTTAGGAATCGATTTAACTGAACCAGAGGAGGTCTTGGAATAACTTCAACTGGATCGGCATCAGAAAAAATCTTTAGGAATCGATTTAACTGAACCAGAGGAGGTCTTGGACATAGCTGAGAACTTAACTGGATCTTTCCTGAAAGGTAAAGGTCAGTCATATGCAATGCATGATATGGATCAAGCAATGATGTTCTCAACATAAATGAGATTGTATGGTATGATGCGTATATGCATGTATCATGATGTATGGAAATGTGATGTTTTAGCTGGGGAAAATAAATCCCGGAGCTGCTGGAGAATAGAGTTGAGTTCTTAGCTTCACTGGGGATGACAAATGAAGAGGATTGCAAGGATAAACCTGTTAGGAGAAAAGAACTCCGTTGGGGGATAAACATGATGAAGAGATTACTCCGAGGGGAAATACTCTGTGGGGAAGAGATACTTTGATGAGATTTTAACGATAAACTTCGCTGGGGATTCCGTTGATAAGCTCTGTTGGGGATTTTGATGATGAACTCCGCTGGGGATTGATTACCGTTGCTGGTGATATTGAATCTGTTGAGGATAGAAGTCCTGCTTGGGGAAAGAAAGAACTTCGCTGGGGATGATCTTTCAGTTGCAACTTGCTGAGGATAACCCAGTTAGACTCTCGTGAGGATAACCTTATGAGTTTGGCTGGGGAGATACATTTGTATTCTGCAGGGGACAAGCTTCCAGAATCTACTGGGTAAGATGATTCAAATCTGGTGGGGAAGCCTTTTTAGACTGCGCTGGGGAAATGGCTCTACTGGGGGTATCTTGTATTCCTCCGGGAAACATTCTTATACTCTGTTGAGGAATATTAAGACTGTCGGGGATGCTCTTACGCTTGCTGGAGAATGTCTTTATACTCCGTTGGGGAATATTAAGACCTTCTGGGGATACCCGACCTTTTCAGGGTTGATGGTAGACCAAACTCTGCTTGGGGAGAGTATTGCCGACTCGTCCGTAGTTGCAAGTTTTAGCTGAGAGAGCTATCATTACTGTCTTATCCTGCGGGGAGTGAAGGTATCTTAGCCATATTCTTCAGATGAATATATTCCTTGGTACCTGGTGGACAGAGCAACTAGACCGCTCAGACAATTTTTATTGCCCCTACTTCTGATATTACCCGTAATTTGTCTTTTGTTTCGCATGTAAATACTTATGAGCAGCAATTAATGTCAAATGCATATATCAAAAATGAACATTGGACGTTCTTTGCAAAACAAAACAGATAAAGGAAAAACAATTTGAAATTTGTTTGAAAATGAATTTGTATCGACTTTGAAGTTTGGCCTGTAAATAGGCGTTTTGTACAAGAGGCTGACGTCCTAGTAAGAGAACGCCGCCGAACAAATAGAATTTATACAATTTATGAAAACAAAACAGCTATGTGAATAGTCCCACTGGATTCCAGCTCTGCTATTGCCTTTATATCTTCAAGCATCTCATCACTTTGCTGCTTAGTTGAAGATGAATCTGATTGACTGGCGTCGTCCGAGCCTGATAGTTGATACCGAAGTCCGGATGCGAGGTGATCCAATGAGACATAGTGTTACGCTTTAATCCCTAACTTTTGCCTGGACCGCCCTTTCGGGTTTTCAGTCCACCGGGATACCCATTTTTGCCCAAGCCGCCTTTTCAGGTTTTCGACTTGCCGGGTGTACAATTTTTTTTTATATTTTCATCCCTTATTTTTGCCCGAACCCTTTTGGTTCGCCGGGAAGCCCTTATTTTTGCCTAGACCAGTCAACCTAGCGGGTCTTTGATTATGCGTAGTATCTTTTTACTATGTCTGCATTGACGGGGTGAGGAAGGTCGTCACCATCCATGGTGGTTAGAATCATCGCTCCTCTTGAGAAGATGTTCTTAACCATAAATGGCCCTTCGTAAGTAGGGGTCCATTTGCCCCTGGGATCACCTTGAGGTAGAATGATGCACTTGATTACCAGGTCCCCAACTTGATACTCTTGTCGTCTGACTTTCTTGTTAAATGCCTTGATCATTCGTTTTTGGTACGTCTGACCATGACAAATAGCAGTAAGTCTCTTTTCATCGATTAGATTCAATTGATCAAGTCGAGTCTGGATCCAGTCGTCTTTGCTCAAACCAGCATCCTTCATGATCCAAAGAGAGGGTATCTGAACTTAAACGGGCAAGACTGCCTCCATACCGTAAACCAAGGAATAGGGTGTTGCCCCTGTTGACGTCCGTGCTGAGGTACGATACCCATGAAGAGCAAATGGTAACATCTCGTGCCAGTCTTTGTATGTCACTGTCATCTTCTGCACAATCTTCTTAATGTTCTTATTAGCTGCTTCTACAGCCCCATTTATCTTCGGCCGGTAGGGAGAAGAGTTGTGGTGCTGTATCTTGAATTGCTCGCAGAGCTCAGTGATCATTTTGTTATTAAGATTGGTACCATTGTCCGTAATGATCCTCTCTGGTACACCGTATCGACAGATTAGGTTGTGCCGAATGAACCGTGCCACGACGTTCTTGGTTACCGTAGCAAAGGAAGCTGCTTCAACCCACTTCCTAAAGTAATCAATCACTACCAGGATAAAACGATGCCCGTTGGATGTCGTAGGTCTGATCTCGCCGATCATATCAATGCCCCACATTGCAAAAGGCCAAGGCGCTGTCAAAACATTCAGAGGAACTGGAGGAACATGCACCTTATCAGCATAGACCTGACACTTGTGACATGTCTGAGAATGTTGATAACCGTCGGCTTCCATTGTGGACCATTAGTATCCTGCCCGAAGGATCTTCTTTGTCATGGTATGTCCACTGGAATGAGTTCCGAAAGTACCTTCATGCAGCTCTGCCATGATCCTTTCTGCTTCAATTTTATCCATGCAACGCAGTAAGGTTGAATCATGGTTACTGTGATCGGTGGATTTAGAACTGACTGTTTAAAGCTGGATCGCGTATGTCGCGGTAAGCAAGAGTCGCCACCGTCTTTTATTTTCTCCAATATGGACAGGACAAAAGCACAACAAAATTCCTTATGAGAACGTTTCTCGGTTCGGGAGGTAGATTTATAGAAAGGGAAGGTATTAGCACCCTTTTTATCCATGGTTATCCATGGGCTCTTAGATACTTGCTCTTTATGTTTTCAAAATGTTTGCTTTTCAAAATGTGAGTGGGTTTGAAAAAGTTTCATTGAAAGATTTCAGAATGACTCTTGTATCTGTCCTCAAGAGTGTTTGAAAAATTTGTTTTGAAAGTGTCGGTGTGAAAAGATTTTGTTTTGTTTTTTTGAAGAGAGCAAGTATCCATGAGTCATCTACCTACCCTAAGGAATTAGGCTGTGTAAAAGTCCTTAAGGTAGTGCCATCCCACCATTGAGAGGTAGGTAGAACCACCGTTGGAGGTGTTCGGGTCAATTCGAGTGTAGGGACAGTGTGGTCACTGAAGCAACAGTAGGACACCTTAGAAGCTACCCTTATGTCCTTGATCCTTTTTTAATCCGAGGCAACCATTTCGAGGCAACTGTTTCGAGGCAACTGGATCATGGACATAAGGACCGCTAAAACATCCTATACTTGACGACCACGTTTCGAAGGCAACAGGTGAGGCGTACCCTAGAAGTGGTGTGTGTATTTGTGTGTTGTTTTCAGTTTAACAGTTATCTTTGATCATGGCATTGTGAGCTACGCTTGTTTTTAATTAGCATACATTCTTTCATACAAAGTTAGAATTTAAGAGTGCGGAAAATTAAAAGACGGAAAGATAAAAGCTACGCTATTACAAGGCGCGGGTCTATACATCGCCAAAATACAAAGACCCGTTTTTTATAAAGAATGCGGAAAGTAAAAAATGCAGTAAACCTAATTACTATTACATCCTTGAGCAGTTACATAATATTCAAAAGAAAATAATGCGCGAAAAGAAATTAAAATTGAACGTCCGAGGGTTTTGACCCTTTGCTTGAAATTAAATGAAATTAAAGTCTATTTAATTATTTAATTAAAGAAAAGTGTTTTTATGTTTTTGGTATTTATGAAATAAAGAAAATTAAAATTAAAAGGAAACCCTAATTCTAAGTCTATTTTAATCATTAAGAAAATACTAAAGTTAACCTAATTTACTAGTTAATTAATTTACATGTTTATTTACAAGAATAAATAGTAATTAATAATAATAATAAATAATGAGGAAAATAATTTAATTAAGAAAAAGATGAAAATGTCAAAAAAACCTAATTCTAGATATTTTTTATTTATTAAGAAAAAGATTAAAGTTTAAAACCTAAATTAACTAAGTTAATTGTTAATTATTTATTTACAAAAAAAATAGGTTAGTGGTGAAATTAATAATAATTAAATATAAAACATTTTTTGGTTTCTGATTTTTTATTATGAAAATTAATTAATGGTGAATTAATGAAAACAATTAAAACAATTAATAAGAATTAGAAAGAAAAGAAAATTAAGTTAAAAAAATGCAAACAAGGGGGGTGTCTGGCCCAAAGTGGAGGTTTTTTGGAAGTGATTCAGGCCCATTGACACAAAGCTCGTTTGACTTTCCAGGATTGTGTGCATGCTGTTGACTGGGGTATACCCTGGAATTCACCTTCTGGCCTTCAGATTGCTCATCCAGGCCACTTGGCAAGCACAGGCGTGGGGCTCATGGTAGGCCATTGAATAAGGCGCTGCACTAGAAGACATTAAAACAAAAGTCATGAATTATGTGGGGGGACCTGGGAATCGAACCCAGGTCCATATGCTTGCCAAGCGTGTCATCCACCAACTGAGCTGCCAAACGCTTTTGTAGTATAAGTGGAAAACAATAATTATATAAAAAAACAAACGTTAATGATATAAAACAAAAAAATACGCGCGCAGTTTGAATGCTCCAGTTACAGGACGCCACGCATGCTTCTTCTTCGTTCTTCTTGCAAAATATAAAACAAGTAGCGGGGATTTTAAACCCCCACAAACTAAAAGTCCTGAAAATAGCGATTAGAAGAGGAGGAAATATAAAAAGGGTGCGAGGGTATCATTTGATTCGTCTTGCTGCAACGATTTTGTCCATATAGGTTTGGAAGTCCAATTTTTCCATACAAGGAAAGCCCTAATTTGGATGTTCTGAAAACCTAATATTCTTCAATGGTGGATTTTGATTTAGGCAACATTAGCACAATTCAGTTATACCAAAAGCTTCAGGGAGATGTCAGTAGTGTAAATCAATGAATAAAACATATGAATGATGCATAGAAATCATGTTTCGATTATCAAAATATTCGTTCAAACCATAACCATATTTTACCGTTTCTTTGGGTATGAGGACCTGTTCTTGATGCCAATAGCTTCCTAGCAATGTCAGTAATGTAATGGAAGAGATTTTAAGCCTTGAATCGTACTGCAAGTGTGATTTCAGTTTTCAAGTTTCTCTCCAAAATTTGCAAATTGGTTATGGCTTCTTAGCAGCTTTTTTCGTGTATGCCTCAGTAGGGTTTTCTTGTGCATATGTATGTGAAGGATTCTAGGTCAAAAACAAGCCCATAAGTCCATGAATTAATGATTTGAATATTTGATTTTCAATCATGAAATTTAAATCTTTTTTTCAATGAAACTTTGACAATTATGGAAGATCTTGTCTTGTTGATTGATGCACGAAATCTTTAGCATATTTGGAGTATATTTGCTGCATAAAAAGATTTGACAACCATTATTTGATATTTTTCTACAATTAAAACTAATTAAATGAATTAATAAGAATAAAAATTCAATTAATTAATTAAAAATAAGAAAATAAATCCTTTTAAGCTCAGTGGGTCGTTAATAGGCTTTGGGTAATGATTCAAGGAAGAATTTGAGGCCCATTAGCAAATTTGAAGTGTTTTAGGCAAAGTTGACTTTTGAAACTTCCCAAACATTTCCCAACTTCTCCAATGCATATATTGCTCAATTTTGAAGCTATGAACATGTTCTTGGACATTTTGGAAAGGTCTTGAAGTCCTCTAACCAATGCATTTGGTCCCATGTCATTTTGATTTACCAATATCAAGTTATGGTCTTTGACTTAAAGTGCCTTTTTGTTGACTTTTGAAAACGACCTATAATGTTGAAATTGATAACTTTTTGTGAGAGCATTTCTTGGACTTGGAGTGTGAAGATGAGTTGTAGGAAATGTCATCCTCTTCAAAATGAGCTTTCGATGGGATTTTTATGATAATCCATGAGGAAGTTATGCCTTGGTCAATTTGCAGTTGACTTTTCAACTGTCCAAAAATAGAAACTTTTGCATCTTGAGACTTTTTGAGCCATGCTTTGAGGAATCATGATCAAGAATTGATCAAATGATGATTGTGGCTTCAAAATAAGATGTTGACCAAAAATTTTAACTTTTGACTGTCAAATGACCATTTTGCCCCTATAGTTGACTGTGGAGCAATTAGGGTTTTTTGACTGTGCCATTTGATGCTGTGAGTCTTGAAACTTGACATATGGATGCTTGACAAGGTATATAGGCATGTGGGACTTGATTGGACCCTTGGAAACCTCATTTTCTTTGCAGGAACCAAAACCCTAATTTTGACTGTGTTAGGAGGCAATTGGACTGTGCAACCCTTGAGAGATTTTGAAGCTTGATCTTGGCAAATCTTGAAGAATATGGGAGGGCAAATTTTAGGGTACAACAGTTGCCCCTGTTCAATCTTCTGAGACCTGAGGATGTAGATTGGCTGGCGTGCCTTTCGTGATCCGAAGGTGGAAGATGATTGAACACTAGAGTGCCCAGAAATTTGCACTCACATAGTGGAGTATCAGCAGTGTGATAGCGGGAATGGGCTTACAGATGCCATCTGGAGATGTGACAGAACTTTGTCGGGAATGGGCTTATAGATGCCATTTGGAGACTGTCGGGAATGTGGATGGGCTCACAGATGCCATCTAGGTGTCGATCGCGTAAGAGATTCCTTAGCGAGAACTTGCGTACCTGAGAAAGAAAGATAATTACCTGGCCTGTTACAGGAGTTGATCTTCAAACTCTTCATGTGGATGCCCCCTGGCTGGATACAGGTATCGGATCTTCAAACTATTCAGAAGTGCCCTGGCCGGATACAGGAATCGAGTCTGGAATTAGTCGTCAACAGATACACCCTGGCAAGATACAGGAATCGGATCTTCAAACTCTTCAGACGTGCCCTGGCAAGATACAGGAATCGAGTCTGGAATTAGTCGTCAACAGATACACCCTGGCAAGATACAAGAATCGAATCTTCAAACTCTTTAGACATGCCCTGGGAAGATACAGGAATCGAGTCTGGAATTAGTCGTCAACAAATACACCCTGGCAAGATACAGGAATCGGATCTTCAAACTCTTCAGACGTGCCCTGGCAAGATACAGGAATCGAGTCTGGAATTAGTCGTCAACAGATACACCCTGGCAAGATACAGGAATCGGATCTTCAAACTCTTCAGACGTGCCCTGGCAGGATACAGGAATCGAGTCTGGAATTAGTCGTCAACAGATACACCCTGGCAAGATAAAAGAATCGGATCTTCGAACTCTTCAGACGTGCCCTGGCAGGATACAGGAATCGAGTCTGGCATTAGTCGTCAACAGATACACCCTGGAAAGATACAAGAATAAGATCTTCAAACTCTTCAGACGTGCCCTGGCAGGATACAGGAATCGAGTCTAGAATATAGTCATCAACAGATACACCCTGGCAAGATACAGGAATCAGATCTTCAAACTCTTCAGACGTGCCCTGGCAAGATACAGGAATCGAGTCTGGAATTAGTCGTCAACAGATACACCCTGGCAAGATACAGGAATCGGATCTTCAAACTCTTCAGACGTGCCCTGGCAAGATACAGGAATCGAGTCTGGAATTAGTCGTCAACAGATACACCCTGGCAAGATACAGGAATTGGATCTTCAAACTCTTCAGACGTGCCCTGGAAAGATACAGGAATCGAGTCTGGATTTAGTCGTCAACAGATACACCCTGGCAAGATACAGGAATCGGATCTTCAAACTCTTCAGACGTGCCCTGGCAGGATACATGAATCGAGTCTGGAATTAGTCGTCAACAGATACACCCTGGCAAGATACAGGAATCAGATCTTCAAACTCTTCAGACGTGCCCTGGCAAGATACAGGAATCGAGTCTAGAATTAGTCGTCAACAGATACACCCTAGCAAGATACAGGAATCGGATCTTCAAACTCTTCAGACGTGCCCTGGCAAGATACATGAATCGAGTCTGGAATTAGTCGTCAACAGATACACCCTGGCGAGATACAGGAAT
This sequence comes from Vicia faba, assembly GCA_948472305.1. Taxonomy (NCBI): domain Eukaryota; kingdom Viridiplantae; phylum Streptophyta; class Magnoliopsida; order Fabales; family Fabaceae; genus Vicia; species Vicia faba. The sequence continues at coordinate 1,601,451,168 of OX451736.1, forward strand.
CAGATCTTCAAACTCTTCAGATGTGCCCTGGCAAGATACAGGAATCGAGTCTGGAATTAGTCGTCAACAGATACACCCTGGCGAGATACAGGAATCGGATCTTCAAACTCTTCAGACGTGCCCTGGCAAGATACAGGAATCGAGTCTGGAATTAGTCGTCAACAGATACACCCTGGCAAGATACATGAATCGGATCTTCAAACTCTTCAAACGTGCCCTGGCAGGATACAGGAATTGAGTCTGGAATTTGTCGTCAACAGATACACCCTGGCGAGATACAGGAATCGGATCTTCAAACTCTTTAGACGTGCCCTGGCAAGATACAGAAATCGAGTCTGGAATTAGTCGTCAACAGATACACCCTGGCGAGATACAGGAATCGGATCTTCAAACTCTTCAGACGTGCCCTGGCAGGATACAGGAATCGAGTCTGGAATTAGTCGTCAACAGATACACCCTGGCAAGATACAGGAATCGGATCTTCAAACTCTTCAGACGTGCCCTGGAAAGATACAGGAATCGAGTCTGGAATTAGTCGTCAACAGATACACCCTGGCAAGATACAGGAATCGGATCTTCAAACTCTTCAGACGTGCCCTGGAAAGATACAGGAATCGAGTCTGGAATTAATCGTCAACAGATACACCCTGGCAAGATACATGAATCAGATCTTCAAACTCTTCAGACATGCCCTGGCAAGATACAGGAATCGAGTCTGGAATTAGTCGTCAACAGATACACCCTGGCGAGATACAGGAATCGGATCTTCAAACTCTTCAGACGTGCCCTGGCAAGATACAGGAATCGAGTCTGCAATTAGTCGTCAACAGATACACCCTGGCGAGATACAGGAATCAGATCTTCAAACTCTTCAGACGTGCCCTGGAAAGATACAGGAATCGAGTCTGGAATTAGTCGTCAACAGATACACGCTGGCGAGATACAGGAATCGGATCTTCAAACTCTTCAGACGTGCCCTGGCAAGATACAGGAATCGAGTCTGGAATTAGTCGTCAACAGATACACCCTGGCAAGATACAGGAATCGGATCTTCAAACTCTTCAGACGTGCCCTGGCAGGATACAGGAATCGAGTTTGGAATTAGTCGTCAACAGATACACCTTGGCAAGATACATGAATCGGATCTTCAAACTCTTCAGACGTGCCCTGGCAGGATACAGGAATCGAGTCTGGAATAGTCGTCAACAGATACACCCTGGCAAGATACAGGAATCGGATCTTCAAACTCTTCAGACGTGCCCTGGCAAGATACAGGAATCGAGTCTGGAATTAGTCGTCAACAGATACACCCTGGCAAGATACAGGAATCGGATCTTTAAACTCTTCAGACGTGCCCTGGAAAGATACAGGAATCGAGTCTGGAATTAGTCGTCAACAGATACACCCTAGCAAGATACAGGAATCGGATCTTCAAACTCTTTAGACGTGCCCTGGCAGGATACAGGAATCGAGTCTTGAATTAGTCGCTCACAGATACACCCTGGCAGGATACAGGAATCGGATCTGGAATCGCGACAGTTGATAGTGATTATCTTTGTATTGACTTTGGTCCTGAAAAGACAAAACGTTAGTTGTATGCAATGTCATGATGTATGACATGCGTGATGTTCTAAAAATGCATGAGATTGTATGTCCATGATGCGTATGTGCATGCTATAATGTATGAAGATGTGATGTTTATGAAATGTATTTTCGTCTAGGAAAATAGATCCTTGACGAATGTCGGGAAGTCAAATCCTGGGCTGATGTTGAAGAGTAGAGCTTTTGTTTCCGCTGGGGGTGATGGTTGCAAGAATACTGGTAGGAGAAGATGACTCCGTTAGGGAATAAACTTGGCGGATAGATTACTCTGCGGGGAGTGAACTCTGTGGGGAAGAGATGCTTCGCTGAGGTTTGATGATAACTCCGCTGGGGATACCGTTGATATGTTTTGTTGGAAGATGAACTCCGCTGGGGATAGGAGGACTTCACCGAGGACGATCTTTTCGTGGTAATTGGCTGAGGATAACCCAGTTATATCCTGGTGGGGAAATAACCTTTGAATAAAGCCGGGGGAGCGTTCGTACTCTATAAGTGATAAGCTTCCAGAATCTACTGGGGATAAGCTTGCTACTGGGGAGATTGATTGAGTTCTCCTGGGGAAACTTTTGGGATTGCATTGGGGAAGTGGCTCCACTGGATGTTCGGTATTCCGCCGGGGAACAATCTTAGATCAAGACTGTCGGGGATGCTTGTTAGGAATGTCCGCATACTCCGCTGGGGAATATTGAGATCTGCTGGGGACACCCAACTTCTATAAGGTTAACTGAGTATAACTCTGCTCGGGGAGAGTATTGCTGACTTGCTGGAGGTATTGTTCCTTTGTTAGGGTTGATTGGAGACCAACTGCTTGGGGAGAATTGTTGAATCTTGTCTTACTCGGCGGGGAGTGAAGGTATCTGGGTTACATTCTTCAGCCAAACTTACCTTGGTACCTCGGTGGACAAAGCAACCAGATCGCTTAGACAATTTGTATTGCCCCAGTTTCTGCGGGAGAAGGTACCTACGGAGGTGTTTGACAACTGCCGATTGACAAATCTTCTTCTGGTAGGCAAGTGACTAGATAACGGGACATAGTCGTACGCTGTGATCGCTAATTTTTGCCTGGACCGCCCTTTCGGGTTTTCAGTCCACCGGGATACCCATTTTTGCCCAAGCCGCCTTTTCAGGTTTTCGACTTGCCGGGTGTACAGATTTTTTCATTTTCATCCCTTATTTTTTCCCGAACCCTTTTGGTTCGCCGGGAAGCCCTTATTTTTACTTAGGTGTGTCAACCTAGCGGGTCTTTGATTATGCGTAGTATTTTTTTTCGACTATGTCCATGCTCTCAGAATGTAGGGAGTTGTCCCTGTTGTTTCACTGTTACCATACCACCAGGAGCTCTTCGTTTGATCATGCAAGATTCGTTGCTGAAATCCATGCCCAATGCCCCAAGTGTCTCAGACGGAGAGTTGCCCCTGGCTGCTTAGCATTTGAGAGATTCTCCGAATCTTGACTGGACTGCCCCAGATGACGGACAATGATCATGCCATGCCCCTTGATTGGAAGTGCTTTTGTTCATTAGACATTCGTCGTGCGAACTTCTATGCTGTTCAAACAAATAGTCATATGCAAACAATGTTATATTAAAAATGCAAAGCTTATGTCTGTCCTGAATTTTTTTTTTTGAAAATGCATTTTTTCAGTAAAACAAGCAAATTTTGTAAAATGTGATGTCAACCCAGTATTTTATAGCAAACCTTAAGGAGTCAGGATACCTTTCGTAACAGTATGCTTTCGAACTAACCCATGCTTCAGCTAGGACTTTTGAGGGTTATAACGTGGCCTGGTTCACGGTTTAAGAAACAAAGGATAAAGGCTCAAATTTTATTTGTACCCACCCGCTCTTCGTGATGTTCTTCAAACCTAAACTCAGCTGATTATGCATTAGACCTTGTTTGAGTCTTTGTCTTGATATTATGGTGATGGTTCGGATATTGACAATTTATTTTGAATAGGCAGTCATTTCCTTTTTTGTCGAGGGTTTGTAGGACCTCTTTCTTTTTTGATTTCATTATTCCTGTTTTTTTTTTGCCTGAACTGTTTCTTTTTGTAATTACAGTCAGCGGGATGCCCCAGTTTTGTAAGTCTCCTTCATAGGTTTTGACTTAGTGGGCTTTTATTTTTTTGAGAGATAATGACTACCTGTCTTTATGATCATTTGGAACCATCACTGTCTTTTGTTTTGGAAGGCCTCCTTTGATGCTGTTCATTGTGCACCTGGATCAACTGAGAGAACTACCCTGCCCCAGGTTATGATTAAGGGTTTTAATTTTTGTGAAAAGCAAAACTCCTACTTCTTTGGCTCAAAGGGGTTGACGAGGGATTATCTTCCTTATAACTCCAGTGTTTAGGAATTGAAACAATGCCTGTACCTCATCAGCGGGGTCTGTTCAAAAGCATACTGTAAAGATCGTGGTATCGTTTTCGTCATCCTCCCTCAAGAGGCCTAGAATTATTAACCGAGCGTTGATCATCACACAAAAATATGAAAGCAATTTGCAATATAGTGAATACGAAATAATTACTTCAAAACAGACATGTGCAATTCATTAATGAAATAACAACGTTTGATATGAATAAAATGTTTGAACAATCAAAAGAAAATTACAACTTGAAAGATCCTAATGAACAAAAAGTCTTCTCGTCTTAAGACTTGTTACTTCAAATGGTGAATCCTGTAGGGATGGTAGAAGCACTCAGCCTGACCCACTTGGGTTAAATCCACTACTCCTTCATTAATCAGGTCCTGGATCTTGTTCTTCAGAGCCCAGCAGTCGACAGTGTCATGTCCAGGACTATCAGAGTGGTATGCACATCTTTTATTGGGATGATAGTTAGGAGCAGAGATGTTGGGATTCCGGGGAGGAGCCCTTAGTGTAATCAGATTCAACCTCAACAGGTGTTGTAAAGCTTGAAACAGCGACACATTAAGCTGGGTGAATTGCCTCTTGGACCTGCTTGGCTTACTCTGATCAACCTGTTGCTCTGGGCGAGGTTGATGCTGGGCTTGTGAAGTGGTAGCAATTTGGAGAGGTCTATTCTTCACCATGCCAGACTCTTGTCCTCTTGGAAGTTGATCAATGACCTGGTCCCTGACTTGGACTGGTTGCTTCACGTTGTATCTCTCTTGGTGGAGCTGACTGATCATGATCCTTAACTCTTCTTGCTCCCGGGCTAAGCCTTGGATGAGAGCCATTTGCCCCAGCATCTGGGTTCTCATTGTATCTACCTCAGCTTGCAGACGTTTCAGCCGTTCGTCCTTGTCATCTTCGGGACTTTTCTTGGCCAAATTCCCCATGAGGAGTGTCCTCAACTCTTCTTGCCCCTTGGATAGGCTTAGGAAGATCTCCCTGAACTGAGTCTCTTGAGCATGAAGGTCCTGGTTGTCTTGTTGGGAAGCCATTGCTGAAATAAACAGCGAAGAAGGGTAAGTGACCTGCAATAAGGGTACCTGTAATGCAATGATATGTATGATATGCATGCAATGTTTTCAAGGATCTCGCGGGGTAAACAGGAAAATTGTTAGCATTTGAATTTTGGTATCTTGATTGAAGGAACTTCGTGTTGTTGAGAGTCCTTCTTCAAGGGTCAAGGCTCACCATATCGAGTGGGTCATAGCCCCTGACTCAAGCTATTAACCTTGGCTAGAGGAAAATAAATCCCCTTTGCCCCTTTCTAGACATTTGTTTCATCATGACCTGCATCACAAACCCTTGAGATCCTTGAAATGGATTAGTCCTTAGGCAGGATGTATGCAATGGCATGATGGTATGATGTTATGCTATGCATGGAGTGATGTAAGTAAACCCTGTTATGAGTCCGGATTAAGGACTATAAACCAAAACCTGCAAGAAACTCAAGTGTCAGATAACAAGCGTGCAAGTAGTCAAGTTTGAAGGCACACAAGTCACACAAGACAGCCCTTAGAGTTTAGGCCAGCATGAAGTTTAGGTACTACCCTCTTGAAGTTGGTGGGCACAAACCTGTCCTATCAAAAGTAACCGGGTTCTAGAGGATCCCAATATCACTGACTACCCTCAATCGGTCATAACTCCAGCATCGCAATCTTTTCTTGCGGCCAGAACCATCGCGAGAGTTTAGCCTCAATGGGTGTAGCATACTGCTACTGTTCTATTGGCCAAGTTGGGTCATTTAAGGTTCTAAGGTCGGTTGGTGCTTAATGACTCCTCAGAAGACCCATATTCTCCTCGTTACGACACAAGGGATATCGGTACAGACCAAGGCGCCACACCAACGTAGCCACTGCTTCACCCATGTCGGTCTACGCCGGACAGGTCCCTCACAGCTTATGCTACCTAACAGGGTATCCCCATGTCCGGGTTAGGATCTATAGAATCTCCAAGACAATGCCCATAATAATAAAGCAAACAAAACACAACAATTGAAAACACAAGTATGAGCTATCCTAAGGTACACCTCACTTTATAAATTCCCCAGCAGAGTCGCCAGTTCTGTGATCGGTGGATTTAGAACTGACTGTTTAAAGCTGGATCGCGTATGTCGCGGTAAGCAAGAGTCACCACCGTCTTTTATTTTCTCCAATATGGACAGGACAAAAGCACAACAAAATTCCTTATGAGAACGTTTCTCGGTTCGGGAGGTAGATTTATAGAAATGGAAGGTATTAGCACCCTTTCTATCCATGGTTATCCATGGGCTCTTAGATACTTGCTCTTTATATTTTCAAAATGTTTGCTTTTCAAAATGTGAGTGGGTTTGAAAAAGTTTCATTGAAAGATTTCAGAATGACTCTTGTATCTGTCCTCAAGAGTGTTTGAAAAATTTGTTTTGAAAGCTTTTTGAAAGTGTCGGTGTGAAAAGATTTTGTTTTGTTTTTTTGAAGAGAGCAAGTATCCATGAGTCATCTACCTACCCTAAGGAATTAGGCTGTGTAAAAGTCCTTAAGGTAGTGCCATCCCACCATTGAGAGGTAGGTAGCACCACCGTTGGAGGTGTTCGGGTCAATTCGAGTGTAGGGACAGTGTGGTCACCGAAGCAACAGTAGGACACCTTAGAAGCTACCCTTATGTCCTTGATCCTTTTTTAATCCGAGGCAACCATTTCGAGGCAACTGTTTCGAGGCAACTGTTTCGAGGCAACTGGATCATGGACATAAGGACCGCTAAAACATCCTATACTTGACGACCACGTTTCGAAGGCAACAGGTGAGGCGTACCCTAGAAGTGGTGTGTGTATTTGTGTGTTGTTTTCAGTTTAACAGTTATCTTTGATCATGGCATTGTGAGCTACGCTTGTTTTTAATTAGCATACATTCTTTCATACAATGTTAGAATTTAAGAGTGCGGAAAATTAAAAGACGGAAAGATAAAAGCTACGCTATTGCAAGGCGCGGGTCTATACATCGCCAAAATACAAAGACCCGTTTTTTATAAAGAATGCGGAAAGTAAAAAATGCGGTAAACCTAATTACTATTACATCCTTGAGCAGTTACATAATATTCAAAAGAAAATAATACGCGAAAAGAAATTAAAATTGAACGTCCGAGGGTTTTGACCCTTTGCTTGAAATTAAATGAAATTAAAGTCTATTTAATTATTTAATTAAAGAAAAGTGTTTTTATGTTTTTGGTATTTATGAAATAAAGAAAATTAAAATTAAAAGGAAACCCTAATTCTAAGTCTATTTTAATTATTAAGAAAATACTAAAGTTAACCTAATTTACTAGTTAATTAATTTACATGTTTATTTACAAGAATAAATAGTAATTAATAATAATAATAAATAATGAGGAAAATAATTTAATTAAGAAAAAGATGAAAATGTCAAAAAAACCTAATTCTAGATATTTTTTATTTATTAAGAAAAAGATTAAAGTTTAAAACCTAAATTAACTAAGTTAATTGTTAATTATTTATTTACAAAAAAAATAGGTTAGTGGTGAAATTAATAATAATTAAATATAAAACATTTTTTGGTTTCTGATTTTTTATTATGAAAATTAATTAATGGTGAATTAATGAAAACAATTAAAACAATTAATAAGAATTAGAAAGAAAGGAAAATTAAGTTAAAAAAATGCAAACAAGGGGGGTGTCTGGCCCAAAGTGGAGGTTTTTTGGAAGTGATTCAGGCCCATTGACACAAAGCTCGTTTGACTTTCCAGGATTGTGTGCATGCTGTTGACTGGGGTATACTCTGGAATTCACCTTCTGGCCTTCAGATTGCTTATCCAGGCCACTTGGCAAGCACAGGCGTGGGGCTCATGGTAGGCCATTGAATGAGGCGCTGCACTAGAAGACATTAAAACAAAAGTCATGAATTATGTGGGGGGACCTGGGAATCGAACCCAGGTCCCTATGCTTGCCAAGTGTGTCATCCACCAACTGAGCTGCCAAACGCTTTTGTAGTATAAGTGGAAAACAATAATCATATAAAAAAACAAACGTTAATGATATAAAACAAAAAAATACGCGCGCAGTTTGAATGCTCCAGTTACAGGACGCCACACATGCTTCTTCTTCGTTCTTCCTGCAAAATATAAAACAAGTAACGGGGGTTTCAAACCCCCACAAACTAAAAGTCCTGAAAATAGCGATTAGAAGAGGAGGAAATATAAAAAGGGCGCGAGGGTATCATTTGATTCGTCTTGCTGCAACGATTTTGTCCATATAGGTTTGGAAGTCCAATTTTTCCATACAAGGAAAGCCCTAATTTGGATGTTCTGAAAACCTAATATTCTTCAATGGTGGATTTTGATTTAGGCAACATTAGCATAATTCAGTTATACCAAAAGCTTCAGGGAGATGTCAGTAGTGTAAATCAATGAATAAAACATATGAATGATGCATAGAAATCATTTTTCGATTATCAAAATATTCGTTCAAACCATAACCATATTTTACCGTTTCTTTGGGTATGAGGACCTGTTCTTGATGCCAATAGCTTCCTAGCAATGTCAGTAATGTAATGGAAGAGATTTTAAGCCTTGAATCGTACTGCAAGTGTGATTTCAGTTTTCAAGTTTCTCTCCAAAATTTGCAAATTGGTTATGGCTTCTTAGCAGCTTTTTTCGTGTATGCCTCAGTAGGGTTTTCTTGTGCATATGTATGTGAAGGATTCTAGGTCAAAAACAAGCCCATAAGTCCATGAATTAATGATTTGAATATTTGATTTTCAATCATGAAATTTCAATCTTTTTTTCAACGAAACTTTGCCAATTATGGAAGATCTTGTCTTGTTGATTGATGCACAAAATCTTTAGCATATTTGGAGTATATTTGCTGCATAAAAAGATTTGACAACCATTATTTGATATTTTTCTACAATTAAAACTAATTAAATGAATTAATAAGAATAAAAATTCAATTAATTAATTAAAAATAAGAAAATAAATCCTTTTAAGCTCAATGGGTCGTGCATAGGCTTTGGGTAATGATTCAAGGAAGAATTTGAGGCCCATTAGCAAATTTGAAGTGTTTTAGGCAAAGTTGACTTTTGAAACTTCCCAAAAATTTCCCAACTTCTCCAATGCATATCTTGCTCAATTTTGAAGCTATGAACATGTTCTTGGACATTTTGGAAAGGTCTTGAAGTACTCTAACCAATGACTTTGGTCCCATGTCATTTTGATTTAACAATCTCAAGTTATGGTCTTTGACTTAAAGTGCCTTTTTGTTGACTTTTGAAAATGACCTATAATGTTGAAATTGATAACTTTTTGTGAGAGCATTTCTTGGACTTGGAGTGTGAAGATGAGTTGTAGGAAATGTCATCCTCTTAAAAATGAGCTTTGGATGGGATTTTTATGATAAACCATGAGGAAGTTATGCCTTGGTCAATTTGCAGTTGACTTTTTAGCTGTCCAAAAATAGAAACTTTTGCATCTTGAGACTTTTTGAGCCATGCTTTGAGGAATCATGATCAAGAATTGATCAAATGATGATTGTGGCTTCAAAATAAGATGTTGACCAAATTTTTTGACTTTTGACTGTCAAATGACCATTTTGCCTCTGCAGTTGACTGTGGAGCAATTAGGGTTTTTTGACTGTGCCATTTGATGCTGTGAGTCTTGAAACTTGACATATGGATGCTTGACAAGTTATATAGGCATGTGGGACTTGATTGGACCCTTGGAAACCTCATTTTCTTTGCAGGAACCAAGACCCTAATTTTGACTGTGTTAGGAGGCAATTGGATTGTGCAACCCTTGAGAGATTTTGAAGCTTGATCTTGGCAAATCTTGAAGAATATGGGAGGGAAAATTTTGGGGTACAACAGTTACGTTTGTAAAGAATGCCATTGCTGATGAAGAACTTTTCCACGAACCTTCTCAGAAACTTCTTGTCATTAACAGATGCACCCTCGGGGTATTCTTGAGTTTCAAGGTACCTCTTCACTTCATGATACCAAGGCTTTTCTGTTACCTCTTAGGTCTCAAGATAACAGCAATGTGCAGGTTCATCCAATTTCCAAATGATGATCCGGGGAGCCTTGTTGTCCCACTTGACTTTGAACATAGAAGACATTGTAGCTAACGCGTCCGCCAACTGATTCTCCTCTCCTGGGAAGTGTTCGAAGGTTATCTCCTCGAAATGGGGAAGCAACGTCAATACATACTCCTTGTAAGGAATAAGATTTGGGTGTTTCGTATCCCACTCTCCTTTGATCTGACTGATCACGAGAGAGGAATCTCCAAAGACACTCAAAAACTTAATCCTTAGGTCAATTGCATCTCGAAGACCCATAATGCAGGCTTCATACTCCACCATGTTGTTGGTGCAGTTGAAATATAGTCGGGCGATAAACGGAGTATGAGAGCCTTTAGGAGATATGATCACAGCGCTAATGCCATTGCCCAAAGCGTTCGAAGCTCCATCAAAATTCATAGACCATCGGGATCCTTCCTCAGGTCCTTCATCCGGTCCAGGTGTCTCACAATCCGTCACTACCATGATATTCTCGTCTGGAAATTCAAAGTTCATAGACTGGTAATCATCCACTGCCTGGTGTGCCAAATGGTCTACCAATACACTTCCCTTGATTGCTTTTTTAGTCGTGTACTGGATGTCATATTCAGTCAAGATCATCTGCCATCTTGCTATTCTTCCAGACAAGGCAGGCTTTTCGAAGATATATTTGATTGGATCCATTTTTGAAATCAACAGAGTAGTGTGAGTCAACATATACTGTCTCATCCGGCGAGCAGCCCATGCCAAAGCGCAACAAGTTTTCTTGAGCAGTGAGTATCGGGTCTCACAGTCGGTAAACTTTTTGCTAAGGTAATAAATAACATGCTCTTTTCGGCCAGACTCGTCATGCTTCCCCAGCACACACCCCATGGAGTTGTCAAGTACTATCAAGTATAAGATCAAAGGTCTCTCTTCAACTGGTGGCATAAGAATAGGTGGCTCCTGGAGGTACTCTTTGATTCTTTTGAAAGTAGCCTGACATTCATTGTTCCAACATACCACTTGATCTTTCTTCAGCAGTTTGAAGATTGGCTCACAAGTAGCAGTTAGGTGCGAGATGAATCGGGCAATGTAGTTCAGTCGTCCTAGAAAGCCTCTGACCTCCTTCTCTGTCTTGGAAGCTGGCATATATTGTATGGCTTTCACTTTGGCAGGATCTACTTGAATACCTTTGTCGCTTACGACGAAACCCAACAGTTTACCGGACCGTACCCCGAAGGTGCATTTGTTTGGGTTCAATCTCAGCTTATATAACTTCAACCTGTCAAACAGCTTCTGTAGATGGTCAAGGTGTTCCTCCTCAGTTTGGGACCTCACAATCATATCGTCGACATATACTTCAATCTCATGATGGATCATGTCATGAAATAAAGCAACCATGGCACGCTGATATGTTGCCCCAGCATTCTTCAACCCAAAAGGCATGACCTTGTAACAAAAGGTACCCCACTGGGTAACGAAAGTGGTCTTTTCCATGTCTTCAGGAGCCATTTTGATTTGATTATAACCGGAGAAACCATCCATAAAGGAGAATACCTTTTGCTGAGCAGTATTGTCAACCAGAACGTAGATGTGAGGTAGAGGGAAGTCATCCTTAGGGCTTGCCCTGTTCAAATCCCTGTAGTCAACACACATTCGTACCTTACCATCCTTCTTCGGTACCGGAACCACATTGGCAACCCACTGAGGGTAAGAAGTTACTGCTAGAAAACCGGCGTCAAACTGTTTCATAACTTCGGCCTTGATTTTCTCAGACATCTCTGGACGCATACGGCGAACCTTCTGTTTTACCGGAGGGCAGTCTTCCTTGGTAGGCAGGCGATGAACCACAATGTCGGTATCCAACCCAGGCATATCTTCGTAAGACCAGTCAAAGATCTCCACGTAGTCATGTAGCATCTGAATCAACCGCTGTTTCCCACTAAGCTCCAGATTTGCACCGATCTTGACTTCTTTTTTGTCCGTCCCGGTACCCAGATTCACCGTTTCCACTGGCTCTTCATGTGGCTGAATGACCCTCTCTTCCTAGAGTAGTAGTCTTGCAAGCTCACCAGGCACTTCGCAATCATCTTCACCTTCGTCTTCGGCTAAGTTGATCGGATTTTCGAAGTCATAACTGGCAGTAGCAGAGTCGTTACCAGTGAGATCCAGAGTGGATTGGGACCTGTATATGTGAGTGTGTGTAAAATAGTTGTTTTGCAATATATAATAAAGAAATACAAGGAGCGCAAAATTTGAAATGCAAAACGTCCAATGCTTTTATTAATGATATATGAAAGTGGCACACAAAAGCCCTCACAAGTGAAGCCACGGTGCTCCGGGTAAGACACCGGGCCATAAAGTTTCAAAACATTGTTTGTTACAAATTCGAAACAAAGAGCTCATTACTGAGTAATAAAAGTAATGGGGATGAAATCCTTTGCTGTCCAGTTGTTTGGTCCATCGTTGGTCGTAGGATAGATCCAGCTGTCGAATTCAGACTCCTCCACGTCATCTTTGATGGCATTTACTCCCGAGTTGCTGATGAACACAGGAGGTCTTCCAATCCTTGTACTTCGAACAGCCCTCTGAGCTTCTGCAGTGAAACCCAAACCGAACTTGTTAGTCTTCTGAGTGAAATCAGGAATTCGGCCCCAGTTTGCATACTCACCCTTCTCAATAACAGCCCGGGCATCCTTTAAGGAAGCCATCTTCATGGGAGAATCTTCCATCACAGTCTTAGCTGACGCCAGTGTCTGAGGAACCTCTTCAAAGTGTTGAAATGGGGTCTCAATGAACTCCCCATCCATCTCTACGTACCGGAACGAGTTGAGGTGGCTGACCATGTACTCCTCCTCCCCTTGAACTGTCACAATCTTGCCTTTAACCGGGTACTTCAACTTCTGGTGGAGCGTTAAGGTTACGGCTCCCGCTTTGTGGATCCATGGACGACCCAGCAAACAAGAATAGGATGGCCGAATGTCCATCACTTAGAATGTAGAATTGAATACCTGACAACCAACTTTGATTGGAATATCAACCTCACCATGCACCATCCTCTTAGACCCATCAAAGGCCCGGACAACAATGTTACTCGGCTTTAGCTCCAAACCTTCGCAATCCAGCCTGTCTAGAGCTTTCTTGGGCAAGACGTTCAACGAGGAACCAGTGTCAACCAACACATGTGCAAGAGTAGTGCCCCTGCATTCAATGGAGACATGCAGGGCATCATTATGGTTCTTCCCTTTAGCAGTCAGATCAGCATCGGAGAAACCCAAACCATTATCAGCAGTTAAATTGGCCACACAATCGGTAAATTGATCAGCTGATGTCTCTTGTGGCACGCGGGCCGTCTTCAGGAAGGTAATTAGAGCCTTGGCATGGGCCTCTGAACACAACAGCAGTGATAACGTAGAAATCTTGGATGGGGTTTGCCCCAGTTGCTCAACTACATTATAATCACTCTTCTTAATAATCTTCATAATCTCTTCCATCTCCTGTTTGGAAGCTTCAACAATGATTGTCTTTGGCGCCTCCGTCTGGGCAGGCATATCAGTGGTGATCCCTTTGCCCCGAGCGTTAGATGACTCGGCGACAGGGGTGGGAACAGGGACTTGATCAGGAATGGCAACAAGTACACTTGCAGGCTTAATGACAACGGGTCTTCGGACAGCTGATGGAGCAATATCAGGTGATAAAAGTCTACCGCTGCAGGTGACTTTAGCAGGTCCAATAACGTTATTGATGCCGGTATCAGCGCCGAACTCTTGCTTAACTCCAAGAACATAAACATCTGCCCCATAGTGCCAAGGGACAACTTTGTCAGATGTATAGGGGATGGGCCCCAGAACAGTGATGATTATAGGTGCGGTCTTCGGAACAGATGTAATTCTAACAGGCATCCTCGAGGGAGCCTTGGAAGAATTGTCGAAAATGGTAATGATGGAAACTTCTTCAGAATGAACGGGTGGAACAACAGTCTTCTCAAAAAGAATCTCTTTACTATCCATCAGGTTTTGGATACCTGACTTCAGAGATGGGCAACCAGTAGGTAAAGCAGAACACATATGGCAGCCTTCACCACAACCCGGAAATAAACTGGCTAGCAACAGGTTCTTCTTGATAGTCATCAGAGCGGTAACAACATCATCCACAGAAACTACAAACAAGTCTTCCTCTACAACATTCACTCCATGCTTGGGCATGGGAGCAGTCACAACATTAGGCCTCTCGGGCGCCTCAAACTCAATCTCCTTTGCATCGATTAGGTCTTGAACCTTGTTTTTCAGACTCCAACAATCATCTGTATTATTCCCCGGGCTATCGGAGTGATAAGCACAACGGGCGTTAGGGTTATACTTCGGTGATGCAGTATTTTGATTCTTTGGAGCTTCTCTTAGAGTCACCAGATTAGTCTTTAGCAACTGTGGCAACATCTGAGACAAAGTCATGCTGAGACGAGTAAATTGCCTTCGAGGTCTCTCGTCCCTTTGTTGGTTGTGATGCTGAGGAGCACCAGTAGGTTTTGAAATAACAACCGCATTGACAGCTTGGCGGTGTTCAGGTCTACTCTGTCTTCTTGAACTGTAGACAGCACTTGACTCTTTTTTGAATGGTTTCTTCTCGGTGCTCGACGAGGCACCCTTCTGTATCTTTCCAGCTTTAATACCCGCTTCAATCCTCTCCACAGTCAAGATAAGGTCTATAAACCCGGCTGAAGAGCTTCCAATCAAATGGTTAAAGAATGGACCGGACAGGGTCCCCAAAAACATATCAACAAGTTCACGATCAGCTAAAGGTGGTTGCACCCTTCCGGCAAGGTCTCTCCATTTTTGAGCATACTCTTTAAATCCTTCACCCGTCCCTATTGACATACCCTGGAGTTGGGTACACGTAGGAGCGAGGTCGGAATTATACTGATAATGCCTAAAGAATGCAGCAACCAAATCCTCCCAGCTGCGGATACTGGCTCCGTCCAACTGATAGAACCACTCAAGCTGAGTCCCTGAGAGACTGTCTTAAAAGAAATGGATCCATAAGTTCTTATCAGTAGTGTAAGGTTGTATCTTCATCACATATGACCGGAGGTGCAACTTTGGACAAGAAGCTCCGTTATACTTGGCAAAGGCAGGTGCCTTGAACTTATGGGGAATCACCACCCCAGATGATAAACCCAAATCTCCGAAGTCCAGACCGGGCACCTTCTGTACTTCCACAGCGTTCAAACGGTCTTCCAGCTATTTGTATTTATCCTCAGCAGGAGGATACTATTCTTCATCATAGTCCGTCTCGTTGTAGGAGACCATAGGGCTAGGAGCCCTCCTTTCTTGTGGACTGTCTTTCTCTCTAGACGGGGTGGCCAGATCAATTTCATTCTGCAGCCCGTTTCCAAACCTGGGTCCAGTGTTAAACAGGATGGTCCTCTTCTTCTTCTTCTTCTTCCTCTCTTTCAGAATCAGGGTCTTCAGGTCCTGCTGACCCTTAGCTAGGCTCATGACCAACTCTTGAAATTGGGAATTCTGGGCCTGGAGGGCCTTGATAGCTTGCTCAGTGGAAGTTTCAGCAGACATGATGATTGCTGAAATAAACAGCGAAGAAGATAAGAGACCTGTAAAAGGATACCTGTTATGAATATGATGAATGGTATGCTATTTATGTAATGCATTCAAGGGTTCAAAAATTCAAATTTGTTGCAGACAAAAAGAACACACGTCATACTAAGAAGAAATTTGTTAGTACATAAGTGCCCCAGGGGCGAAATATTACAAAATTCTTAATGTAAAAAGACATTGCGCATCCTTTTTGGAGCGATGTAAGTGTTGAGGGTCTCCTCCTCGTGAAGTCGGTGGGTAAGCTCCAAAACCTTCTTTTCACTGGCATAGAAGTTGGCTTCAAAAGTATTCCGCTCTTCCTTGAGTTGGATCCAACTCTTTTGCATTTCTTCCCATGATGTTGGCATGTCAGGATGTAGGATGGCGTATGGAACCTCTCCTTCCATAACAGGCTCTTTGATCAAGGGGAGAATGTGAGGATATGGCATCATAAGATTCTGGGAGCGGGTTCGTACCCACTTGAGGTAAGGCTCAAGGGGGATAGAATTCTTGTGCCCCAGTGTTTTACTATCCACCTTATTAGGCATCCTTCAAGCTCTGATGAACCTTTGTCGAAGTCCTTGCGTATCGTTGTCGAAGTAAAAAACTAGGTCAGGAATCAGCATGTCATGAGGGCCATCCCTCCGAGCATATCCAAATTGTCTCAAGGCTAGACAGGGGTTGTAGGTAATGCCTACCCTAATTCCAAGTAATGGAACATTAGGAAATTCTCCACAACGATCAATGATGGTGACATTTTCTCTGGACCGAGAACACCAATGTATATCAGAATGTGTGAGGGTCATCAGTCGTTGTGACCACCTTAAACCCTGCTCATTCTTCAAAACCGATTGTGGAAGGTGAGAAATAAACCACCTTGCTAGGAGAGGAGTACATCACATGAGAACACCTCTTTTCCTCATTGTTCGTGTGTAAAATGAGTGGAGGATGTCCCCAAGCAATGTAGGTATGGGATTCCTGGATATGAAAATCTTGACAGCATTTACATCTATAAGTTGATTAGGATTTGGGAACAAAACCAACCCATAGATAAGGAGTGCCACAATCTCTTCAAAGGCTTGTAGATCAAGAGAATTCCAGCATTCTCGTGCCTTCTCCAACAGAAACTTTGCCAAGAATCCTTTGATACCACTTTTGGTTTCCCAATGCCCCTTGATGTCGGATGGTTGTAAGCGTAATGCTTGAGCAACATCTTCAAGTTTTGGTTCCTTTTCCGTACTGTTGTAGGGTAGTTGACTAAGAATAGGAATTCTCAGGAGTTGATAAAATTCCTCCAAAGTAGGCACCAATTGATAATCAGGGAATGTGAAACAGTGGTGTAGGGGGTCAAAGAACTGGAAGAGAACTTTCATCATGTCTTCTTCAATGTTGGTGTTGACCAAGCTGAGGAGTCTACCATGTCTTTCACTGAAGAGAGAATTCTCGGGAATCCTGGATGTAAGCTCCTTGAGTTGAGGAGGGATCCTTACAAGGTTGACTTGAATTGTTTTCCTGCGGAGAGACTCCATGTCCTGCAAAACAAGAACAAAGATGAAGATCTAAACCCTTGAAATGGTTAGCAGATGCATATGATGCTTTATGATGTATGCAAAAACATATGTACAAGCAAGTCACACAAAAATCCTAGTTTCAGGCTTGCAGGAGGTTTCATAGGTAAGTACCCTCTTGAGTTCAGTTGGCTCAAAACCTGTCCTATAAATAGTAACCGGGTTCTAAGGAGCTCAATATCATTGGATTGTTTTCTATGTTCATCGTTTCGGTTTAGCCACTTAACTGGCGACCAAAATATTCCAAGAAAACAATCCTCAATGAGTGTAGTATCGAGTATCTACCAACTTTGGACTGCACCAAAGTCGGTCATCTCACTACCCCTAAAAAAGCCAAGATGGTCAAGTAAGGTTCTAGGTCATTAGTACTTAGTGACATCACTCAGAATCCCCGTATTCTCTTTGATTGACTCAAAGGCTACCGGTACTCAGAAATATGTCGCACTAATATAGCTATTGCCTCAACCGTGTCGGTATACCCCGCACAGTTTCCACAATGTATTGCTATCTATGAATGTTTCCCAAATCCGGGTGGAGGATTTATAGAACTCTGATACAAGCTCACAAAATTAAAAGCATACAAAGCAATACAAATGAAAACACAAGTGATCTAGTCCTAAGGTACACCTCACTTCTTTGTATCCCCAGCAGAGTCGTCAGTTCTGTGATCGGTGGGAATGAGAACTGACTGTTTTGGAATGCTGGTTCGCATTTGCGTTTGTTTTCGAAAAATGTCGCGGTAAGCAAGAGTCGCCACCGTCTTTTATTTTATCCAAAAAGGAAAGGACAAAAGCATAGAAAAATTCCTTTTCGAGATATTTCTCGGGTTCGGGAGGTAGATTATAGAAAGGGAAGATATTAGCACCCTTTCTATCCGCAATTATCCACGGGCTCTTAGGTACTTGCTCACTATGTTTTCAAAAGGTTTGCTTTTCTTTATGATTGTGGGTTTTGAAAAAGAGTTTTTGTTTGAAACTTCGATTTAACTCTTGCTTCTATCCTCAAGAGTGTAATGAAGTGTTTTGAAAACTTTGTTCGAAAAGTGTAAGTGTGAAAAGTTTTGTTTTGTTTTTAAAATGAGCAAGTACTTAAGAACCTCTACCTACTCGAAAAGGAATTAAATTGTGCAAACGTCCTTTAGATAGTGCTATCCCACTATTGAGGAGTAGGTATCACCGTCGTTGGAGTTTTCGGGTCAATTCAATTTATGGGACGTGTGGTCACTAAAGCAATGTTAGGACGCTTTAGCGGTAACCCTAATATCTTAGATCATTTTTATCGAGGCAACCGTTTCGAGGAAACTTTGATCTTTAGACAGGATGGCAACCTCTAAGACTTCCTATACTCAACGACCACGTTCGAGGAAACCAAGTGAGGTGTACCCTAAGAGTGGCATGTGCAAGTGTGTCAATTTTTGGTTTATGTTATCTTTGTACATGTCATGGTGAGCTACTGTTGATTTTAAGTTAAGAGTTAATCTTGTCATACAATCTTAGTTAGCATACATCTAAGCAGTTAATATATGTACAGGAATTTAAAGTGCGGGAAGTGTAAATACTACGCTATTACAAGGCTTCGGGGAGGGGGATTATTTACATGTCCAAAATTGGGGAATAAAGCAGTAAAGTGTAAAAGTCTTAGTTAAGCTATTACAATCAGTAGACAGTTACAATAAAATAAACGCGCGTGAATCTTAAAAATATCCTAAGCATATAATCTTTTTGTGGTTTTATTTTATTTTTGGGAAAATGCTAAATGTTCAATTAAGTCAAATTTAATTAATTAAAAAAACTGATTAAAATTAACTCTAAAACATACCTAATATTTTTTGCATTTTCTTTTTGTTTATGAAAAGGATTGAATTCAAATAAATCCTAAGTCTACTGATTTTAAAATTGAAGAAAATAAGTTAAAATAATTAACTAAATTAAATCCTAATTCTAAGTTATTTATTTTTATGATTTTTATGTTGATTAAAAAACAAACTAAAAGAAATAAACAAAAACAAAGTAAACAAAGTACAAATGGGCCAGGCAGCAAAACAAGAAAAAATATAATTCTGGAGGTCTGGGTCGAAAGAGGTGCATGCTGTCTTTCGACCCAGTGAAGAGTCTTGATCGAAAGTGCATGAGGGGCTGCACTCTGAGGGTGTTCGATCTGGACATGTCATCCTTCGATCTGGAAATCCTGGGTCCAGTTCGAAGCTAAACTGCTGAGCTTCGAAACTCTGAACAGGAATCTGAGAATGTATTTCCTGCAAGAAACGAAACACATGTTAAAGGTCCAGGGGGATTTTACCCCCTGATTCGAATCTCCCCCTTATTCGCACCTGCTGAATCTAGGCCTGGGTTTGTTTTATCCTGGGATTCGAAAGAGAAACTCAGATTGTGCCCAAGCAATGGCACAATCTCATCTCTGCGTTGTAGCTTATATGTAGCACATTAAATCATTCACAAACAGCAGTAATGACATGAATATGTAATCAGAGATCGAAATGAGTTTGAGATTAGATTTCTTTACCAAACAGAGGTGCTTTGATCTGTAATTCTGAGGGTGGAGGTGTTCGCTGGGTGGCAGCTTTGGCTTGTGCAAGGATTGGGTATGGCTTCCTGGAAGTGCTGATGACTTTTGGCAGCGTATCTCCAAGTTCTCCCTGCTTCTTTTCTCTATTTTTCTGTATATTTTCGTGTCCCTTTTTGCAACACTTGTGATTTATTTATATAGAGGGGGTGGAGGGGACAGGAAGACAAAGGTTTAAATGACCTTGATTATGTGTTTGACAGCCATGAATGAGAATTTGTAACATTAATTATGTGTTTGAAAGCCATGAATGAGAGTTTGTAACGTTGGCTAAACACATGGGATCTTGTACCTTTTTGAATTTTGAATGACATGTAACTGGCCTTCGAATGCTCCCTTTCGAATGGGCTGATGGCCTTCTTCGAATGATCTTTCGAAAGCTTCTTCGAATGGACCCTTTGAGTGCTTCTTCGAATGGACCTTTTTGGAATTCCAATCGAAGGACACTGTTATAATGCCAATCGAAGTACTTGTCCATAATGCCAATCGAAAAGCTTCTTCAGAATATCAATCGAAGGGTCTTTCAGAATGCCGATCGAAATCCTTGGCATAATGCCAATCGAAATGCTTGTACATAATGCCAATCGAAGAGCTTGACAGAATGCCAATCGAAAGGCTCTTTCAGAACACCAATCGAAGGGTCTTTCAGAATTCCAATCGAAATGTACTTAAAGCACCACTCAAAAATTTTCCTTTTCCTCAGGCAAGAGTTTGTGATCAACCATGCAGGGGGAAGCCTTTGGGAAACATGAGAGGGAAAATTTTGGGGTACAACACCTACTATCCAGGCTTTCATCTCGAAGTAACCCTACTATCCAGGTTCCTTCCCATAAGCCCTACTATCCAGGCTCTCATTTCGAAGTAACCATACTATCCAGGTTCCTTCCCATAAGCCCTACTATCCAGGCTTTCATCTCGAAGTAACCCTACTATCCAGGTTCCTTCCCGTAAGACCTACTATCCAGGCTCTCATTTCGAAGTAACCCTACGACCCAGGTTCCTTCTCATAGCCCTACTATCCAGGATTTCATTTCGAAGCAACCCTACTATCCAGGTTCCTTCTCTCTTATCTCCAGACAATAGTTTACCATGCTGTAAGACCTGGACCCGACCAGATATGGTCAATTTCATATTTCCCCAGTAAGTCGCTGTGCAGCCTGGACCCTGACCAGATAAGCAATTTACTGCCACCTCCTCAATCAAGAGTTAATTCCCCAGTAAGAGTAGCGGACAACCGAAACTCCTAGCCCCTATTTCCCAAGGCATAAATCAATATTCCCCGGTGAAGTTCTCCTCAACGGCAGTTACAAGAATTCTCGCAAAGGAATCTCTTATGCGACCGATATCTTTTATGGATGGCATCTTTAAGCCCATCTACGACGACCCTCCATCGCCTTCTAAATGGAATCTATAAGCCCATTCCCGATATTATCGACTGACACTCACTTCATGCGAGTGCAAATTTTTAGGCACTCTAGTGTTCAATCATCTTCCACCCTCAGATCACGAAAGGTAGACAAGCCAATCTACATCCTCAAGTATAAGAAGATTGAACAAGGGCAGTTGTTGTACCCCAAAATTTTCCCTCTCATTTTACTCAAAACATGCTCTTAGAGGTCCTCAACTTTCCCAAGGACACCTAAGGATTGACCAGACAAATCCTCCTCCTAAGACAATGAGCCTCAAACTAGGGTTTCAATTTTTATAAAGATGTTTGAGTTACAAGGGTCCTAATTGGTATCCATTTCCCTAATATATCCTCAAGATCATGCATGTCAAGTTTCATGCCTTGCACAAGAAGTTGGCTCAGTCAACTGCTCAAATGCCTGAAAATCAACAGTGATAGGTCAAAAGTCAACTGTGGCCCACATACAGTCAAACTTCAAGATTTTTTGTCAACATCAACATTTTGAAGTAATATCCATCATTTGATCAGGGGTTGATCATGATTCCTCAAGAAATGCTCCTAACTCATCAAAAGTCAAAAATGGTAATTTAGGGTTTCTATAGGAAAAGTCAACCAAACTTTGACCAGGCATAACTTTCTCATACCTTATCATAAATTTTCCAGCCATGGATCATTTTGAAGAGAATCCAATTCCCTACAACTTCTCTTCAGCCCCCAAGGTCAAGAAATGCCTCAATCAAAAGATACAAGTTCAGACATTATAGGTCATTTCAAAAAGTCAACAAAAACACCTTTTGGGTCAAAGCTCCTTACATGAACATGGAAGACCCAATTGAGATGAGACAAAAAGGTTTATTTAGAGAACATCCTAAGCTTTCTAAAAAGTCAAAGATCACCCTCCTAGGGTTAAAAATGAGAGAGATATGCATTTCTAAAGTTGACCAATTTTTAGAAATGTGCATGAGGTCAATATTGATCAAAAATAATTTTTTTTTCTAAATGGGCCCATGTTTTCTTGTTTGAAATTTGTTCCTAAGATGGCCCACGACCCCTGAGCTTATCCACCTTTTATTTTATTATTTTTATTATTTTTTTTATTTTTTTATCCATTTAAATCAAAATAAATCAATTTAAATAGTAGAATAATCAAATAAAATCAAAGATTTGATTTCGTGAGCACATTATGAGTCCATGAACAACTAGCATATCAAATAAATCGTGCAAGGGCTGATTGGAATGAAAATAACATGTTTTGGCCAAATTTAGAAAGAAAAGAATCAATTTGAAAATCAAATCTCTTTCTCATCAATCTCCAAGATTTGTTCCAGTTTTGTTGACCTAATTTATTCTCATACATATAGACAATAATGCCAGCCCTAATGGACACGAAAAGGCTGCCCCCACAAGTCCATAAAAACTCCAACTTTTGACAAAAAAAGTGGTGATCGAATTCTGATATCGAGGGCGAATCAAGGTGTTTCAAGGCCGACAATGCACTCTTGGGAACCTCCTGAAGCTAACAACATCATTTGCACGCATCAAAGCTCCAGTAATCATCGCATAACATCATCACGGTTTGTCACTTTTTTTCAAATTCGTATCCGTGCATTCTTGTGTTGTTAATCTATTTTGATTGCATATTTGTGTTTATATGGATGCCTAGAAGCTTTCTGTGTAGTTGAATTCGTGTTTAGGTGCATGATATGTGATATGCCATTGCTAGGGTTTGAGGTCCTAAATTGGGAACTCTGCATACAGGAAAAATTGGACCTAACCATATGTACCATCATGCTCAGGGGATCAAACCCAGTGGATCCATGGTTTTTAATTGCATTTATATTGCTTGTTGTGAATTTTGGAGATTTTCAGGTCTTTAGTGACGACTCTTGTCCGTGGGTAAAGGTCCCTTATCTAAAACGACAGTCTGAGGAAGAAGACAATGATGTGGCAACGTCCCACTGGTCAGTTTGAATGTTGGCGTGTTTTTTGGGCATGCCATATTATTTACTTTATGTTGTTATTTATGTATTATATTAACAAACAAGTCATGTAGCACAGATGGTAAAAGGCAACGCTGGTGAGAGAAGGGACCTAGGTTCGATCCCAGGTCCAAGCATTTTCTTATTTTCTTAATTTGTTGCTTGTAGATCCCATGTGTCTCGTACCCAGGCCCATGTTATGCATTCACAGATCCTGCCCACTAGGTCCACCATCAAGTAGATTCAGCGTCCTAGAACTTAAGGTCCACCATGCACCATCTAAGGGAACCCCCATGGGATCTCGCGCAGGCTCTAGGCCAACAAAAATGGGCCTATCACAAGTTTCAGCAATGCACCCCCCAAATACTTCACAACATCAGGCTCATTTATTCTTATTGTTTTTTTTTTTATTTTCATTTTATTTATTGTGTTCTATTTATTTCTAAAATCATTCATTCTATTAAATCAAAAAATCACAAAAACATTAAAATCAGATTTTTTTCATAAAATATTTTATTTCATTAATTAATTAGATTAATTTAATTAAGGCAATTAAATTTTTTTTTTCATAATTAAAATCAATTAGAAAATTAGGGTTAATTTGCAAATAGTTAATTTTCTCAATAAAAAAAATCACAAAAATAGAATTAGGGTTTTTTATAATTAAAATTAATTTTTGAAAATTAATTATTTTAATTATTTCAACATTGATTATTTTGTTAAATAAAATTAATTAGAAAATTAGGTTTAACTTGCAAATTTCAACTATTTTTCTCAACAAAAAAATACAATTTTTTTTTAATTAATTAGATTTTTTAGGCTTCTAAGTTGTTCCCGTCTTAACTTTCGCGCGTTTATTTATTTTCACTTTATTTTCTTAATTATTGTAATTGCTTTGAGGTTGTAATAGTTTTAACTAGGATTTTATTTACCGCCTTTATTTACTGTTTACCCCCATTTTTGGTTATGTAACCCCTCCCCGAAGCCTTGTAATAGCTAGGTTTTTATTCTCGCACTTTACTTTCTACTATTATTAACTGCTTAGATTAATAGGCTTGTATGGAAAGAATAACGATTAAAATGGTAGATAACCCTAAATGCGCAAGATAAATGAACTGAAATCAAACACTTGCACGTGCTCACTCCTAGGGTTACCCCCACTTCGGTTGCCTTCGGTAAACGGTCATGAAGTATAGGGAATTTTAGTGGTCGCCCTCTAGTCCCAAAAGATCAAACATGACCCATTTGAATGTTGCCTCGGAAAGATCTTTAAGACTCTAGGGTAACTACTAAGGTTTCCTAACCATTGCTTTTGTGACCGTAATTGTCCCTTCGAATGTCCTTTAAACTCCAACGATGGGGCTACCTACTCCTTAATAGTAGGATAGCACTGTCAAAGGAAACGAGAAAACGAACAGTCTTTTTTGAGTAGGTAGAAACTCTTAAGTACTTGCTCAAAACAACAAAAACTCTTTCACACCAACACTTTCAAAATAGTTTTAAAAAGCAACTTGGTCACACTCTTGAGGACAAATACAGGGGTTACCACAAAGTTAAACAAAAACTTTTCAAAACACATACAAGCAATTTCAAAATGCGCAAGTACCTAAGAGCCCATGGAAAACCATGGATAGAAAGGGTGCTAACACCTTCCCTTTCTATAATCTACCCCCTGTACTCAGAAACATCTCGAAAAAGGTTTTTTCTATTCTTTTCCCTTTTCCTTTGTTGGATGAAATAAAATTCGGTGGTGACTCTTGCTTACCGCAGCATTTGCGAACAAAAAACCCAAACCAGTATAAAACAGTCAGTTCTGCCACCGTATTACAACTGTATTAGTGATGGGGAGCCTCCACGAGATTCCCTTTGACACACCCGTCTTGAGGGAGTTGTCGGTCTTCGAGCATTACTTCATCTTCGAGGTGGTCGAATGGATGTACCCCTATCTACACTCTAATGTCGAGCATTTCCTCGCGTGGGTATCTGTCTCATGCCCGCCTGGGGATGACGCGTAGGAGTCAGGCGTATGCTCATCAGTCCAGAAGGGACGCGTGGTTGAAATTTGATCCACGTGGCTAATGCTTTGGGGTGCCACCCCTTCAAGGGAAAAGCAAAAAGGCCCAATGAAATGATGACCTTTCATGAGGGACCCCTTGGGGCGTGGGTCACCTATAAAAAGGGGGCCCCTTGGTCTCATTTGTCATCTTCTCAAGTTTCCTTTCAACTTTTCTTGCTCGTGGTGTGAAGCGATCCTCTCAACTTCCTAGATTTCCTTGCTCGTTGTGCGAAGCAATCCTCTCAACTTCTCAGATTCTCTTTAAGTTCTTCATCCAAGTAAGTTACAACCTCTTAACACCATATTTCTCAAGCGTTTCTAGATTAAATGTCAAAATTATGCCTTAATTGGATGAACATTTATGAGTTTTATGATGAATACTCATGAATGTTCATTGGAGTTCATGGATTCCGTGTCGAGCACTCATGAATGTGTCGGACACTATGAACGTTCATTAGCTATAGTGTCGGGGTTGCCTCCCCGAACAATGTCTGTAACATAGGGGATGGTTTCCCTGGATATATGGATTATCTCGGGCTTCTTGCTCGATGAGTGATCATCCCCCCCAACAACATGACCTCCCAATGTAATAGTCTGCTTTAGCGTGTTGTCGAGAGTTGGGTCGAGTTCGTCGCCCTTTCACTTGATCTTCGGTGGAAGGGTGGATTTGATAATGTCGAATTCACTATTTCCCCCTGCTTTTCAGGTATAATGGCGCACTTAGTCGGGAACGACATTTCGGCCGCCAATTACGAAGACGAGCCCCACACTGACGAGGACCATTTGGCTTGGTTCGCTCCTGAGCCCCGGGATAAACGATCGTGCTTTTCCCAAGACGCGACGGATGCGTTCAATTGCCCAGAGGAATACACAGAAGGGCCCCCCGCCAATTGGATGCTCTAAATCCCCCATCGCGACCGAAGAATATGCTCGACGTACCTGGGCAAGAGATTCTCCATGTATGAATTTGCTTTTAAAGAGGCAAGGATGTTCTTTCCCTTCAATGATTTTCAAGTCGAGGCTTTCCAGTGGCTCCAATTGGCACCTCCTCAACTCCATCCGAACGCGTTAGCTTTTATGCGAGCGTTTGAGCTCGTCTTCCAGTATCTGAGGATAGGAGCCACACTGCCCCTTTTTTTTCTGCATCTTTCACCTCCAAAGACAATCCGTCAGAGGGGGCAAGCGTGGGTATCATTCAAGTATCTCGGGAAGCTCTTTCGGCCTTACCTGGAGTCTGTCCGAAATTTCAAAGAGAGGTACTTCGTTGTGAAGCCCCTGACGGAAGCAGCCATGTATTCCTTGTATACTCGTGTGGAAGAGGTGGAGGACGGGCGGCCAGTTACTCGACTTATGGCCAGATTTCCGCTCAAATGGTAGTGCAAGTATTATGAACAAAAGCCCAAATACTATGCTGTGAAACCCGAGGACCTGGACGCCCAAGGAACGCTTTCGTACGAGAAGCTGTCGGCTTATGTCAAGAGTTTCTCCCTCGCGAAGTGCATGGATGTGAACAACAACCTCTTGTTCAACGACGAGGGGGAGTAAATTTTAGTCAATAGGTTGATCAACACGAAAGCCTTGCTCGAGTGCTCCTCAAACGGGGATCCATGAGGCTTTTAGGTAGGGGGAGTAGCCTAGTTAATTTGCTCCTCTTTATGCAGGGACATTGTGATACGGTGGGAGAACTGACTTGGTGTTTTGCGTTTTATCGCAAATGTTGCATTTAGCAAGAGTCGCCATCGACTTTTCTTTTATCCAAAAGGAAAGGCTAAAAAGAACAGGAAAGACCTTTAAGATTATTTCTTGAGTTTGAGGGGTAGATTATGAAAAGGGAAGGTGTTAGCACCCTTTTCATCCATAGTTATCTATGGGCTCTTAGTTGCTTGCTAGATCACTTGCTTCTGTTTGAAAATGTGCTTGTGGTGTGAGTTTGAAAGTATTTTGAAAATGTGCCTTTGTAATGATTCTTGTCTCGTAAGAATGCATACAAAGTGTTGTTTGAAAATAGTTCAAAGAAGTGTTTGTGTAATGTGTTTTTGAAAGTGATTTTGAAAAGGGTGTCTTTGTAATGGTTCTTGTCTCTATAAGAACGCATACAAAGCGTTGTCTTTTGAAAATGTTTCAAATGAAAGTGTTGGTGTATAAAATGTTTTTCTTGTGAGCAAGCGAGAAACTAGGAGCAATCTACCTACTCAAAAGGTCTTAGATGTTCTTAGATGAAATATATTATTACAACCACATCGAACTAATGGGCAGTAATGAAAAATATATGCATAAAAAGTATAGAAAGTGGGAGAAAATGCTTTTTGAACCATTATGTGTCGACACATGTTGTTATGCATCAACACATAACCTTTCCTTGCTCCTGTGAAGAAAAATCAGCTCAGTATGAGTCGACACATAATGGGATGTGTCGACTCATACACCTTCTTTGTTTCGACGCATACGCATTTTGTATCGATTCATGGACTTTTCAACCTTCTGTTTTGGGACCTGGAATCAGTATGAGTCGATGCATGGGGTTTATGTGTCGATTCATACCCTGTTTTTTACTAGGATGAGTCGACACATGTGTGTATGTGTCGATACATACTGCATTTTTCAGCCTTAAACATTGTTTTATTGTCCATACATGGCAATTTACAACATATGATTGATAAATATAAACAGCAAGCAAACTGTTAGATAAAATGGGGCAATTATTACTACATCTTATCTTCAAGAATAAATCATTAATGATGTATGAAAAAATACCAAGTCAAGAAGACTTACCTGGAAACTACACTTGGTGTTTGAAATATGAATACTTTTCAAGATGTTGTGAGGGCTTCAATGAATCTCCAGGCAGCTTGTTCCAAACAGTTGAAACCCAGTCAAGGCTTGTTCCAAACTGTTGAAACCCAGTCGAGTTGTACATTATTGTTTTTATGTTTGGATGGTGTGGATAATGGCACTAACAGAAACTGTTTTAGTGTTGTTACACTCTCTATATGCTAAGGGGTTTGTGTGATCGGTGGAAATAGAACTGACTGTTTTTCAAGCTGGTTTCGCGAAATGTCGCGGTAAGTAAGAGTCGCCACTGTCTTTTATGTTCTCTAACATGGAAAGGACAAAAGCACAGCAAAATTCCTTATTCGAGAATATTTCTCGGTTCGGGAGGTAGATTTATAGAAAGGGAAGGTGTTAGCACCCTTTCTATCCGTGGTTATCCACGGGCTCTTAGGTACTTGCTCTTATGTTTTCAAAATTTGTTTGCTTTTCAAGTGTGTGTGGGTTTTGAAAAAGTTTCATTTGAAAAATTTCTAAGTAACTCTTGTATCAGTCCTCAAGAGTGTATGAAAAATTTATTTGAAAACTTTTGAAAGTGTAGGTGTGAAAAGATGTTTTTGTTTGTTTTGAAGAGAGCAAGTACTTAAGAGAAGTCTAGCTACCCTAAGGAATTAGGTTGTGTAAGAGTCCTTTAGATAGTGCTATCCCACCATTTAGGGGTAGGTAGCACCATTGTTGGAGTTATTCGGGTCAATTCGATTATCGGGACAGTGTGGTCACCGAAGCAATGGTAGGACATCTTAGAAGTAACTCTGATGTCCTAGATCCTTTTTTTATCCGAGGCAACCGTTTCGAGGCAACTGGATCTTTAGACAGAAGGGCGACCTCTAAGACACCCTATACTTGATGACCACGTTCGAGGCAACCAGTGAGGCGTACCCTAAGAGTGGCATGTGCTTGTGTGTTGTTTTTCAGTTAATTGTCTTTGTACATATTATTTGTGAGCTACGGATTAATTTTATTATTCATACATTCTTTCATGCATTATTAACAGTTAGGAGTGCGGAAAATAAATTGCAGAAATGTAAATCTAACTATTACAAGGCGCGGGTCTATACATCGCCAAAAATAAAGACCCGTTTTGGAAAATAAAGTACGAGAATTTAAATAAGGCGATAAAATCCTAATTAGCTATTACATACTCTGTACAGATACATAAATATAATCAAAAGAAAATAAAGCGCGAAAGAAGATTGAATCGGGAACGTCCTTAGGGTTTTGACCCTTTTTTTAAGAAAGAATTGAATTTTTGTCCCTTTTAAAATTAAAACTAAGAACTAATTAATTAATTATTTATTAAAAGAAAAAAATGTTTTTTTTTTGTGTTTTTTATATTTTTAATGAAATAAAATTAAAAAAAGAAATTAAAAGTTGAAAGTTAGTGAAACCTAATTCTAAATTCATTTAAGAAAAGGATTAAAGTTGCCTAATTAAACTAATTAATTAATTATAATTTATTTACAAAATAAAAGAGTGAAATTAATAAATACAAATATTAGTTTTTTTATTTATTTTTTTATGGAAAAATAATTATTTAGTTGATAGTTAATAAAAAAAGAATAAAAAATGAAAAATAAAATGACAAAATAAAAAATGCAAACCCAAGGGGGGTTTGGGCCAGATTTGGGAGTTTGTTTAGAAATTCCAGCCCACTATTCTCCAGCCATGTTGACTTTGGAGAATTGCCCATGCGCAACTTTGACTTGGAGTGTGATGTTCTTCATCTCCTGGCCACTGGATTGTTGTTGAAGACACTTGGCATGCTGGATGAGCAAGGCGCATGATGGACCTTCTTTTGGAACCTACACACAAGCATATAAAGAAAAAATGCATGGAAATTATGGGGGACCTGGGGTTCGAACCCAGGTCCCAACGTTCAAAGCCTGCACGCCTTAGCCACTAAGCCAGTTATTCTAATTGAAATAATAACAATCAGTTAATATTATATTAGAAAATCAAAACATAAGCCTGGAAAAAAATATAACGCGCTTTTTTTTTGAAATGACAAATCAGAGGGAGACGCGTCAGCGTCTTCTTCCTTGGACACTGGATTTTTACCTGCGGATTTTTATCCGCAGGTGGTTTCGCAGGCTTCATTCAAAATCATCCTTAGGCATCAAAAACTCCAACTAAGCCCATGGTTGTGATCGTCCATGTCTCCTGATCACGTCTATGCTTATGATTTGTCTCAATTTCACCTGTAGACAAAATACCCAAAAACAAAACCAACGAACCCTAGGCATGGGCATGGTCATACGAAGCCTAAAAATGCAATTGAATATAGAAGTTACATTGGAAATCAGGCATGGAGTATGAATATGCTATTATTTTCCAGAAAGAATGCAAGAATGGAGAAACACGACTCCATGTTCAGAGGTGAGTTCAGGACAACTTACAGTGCGTTGTAGGAGGTCTTAGGACGCGTCTGTGGTTGCTTTGGCTTCAGGGGGTAGCAAGGAAGAAGGCCACGTGCTTGCTTTGATCTGAAAATGCTTGCCACTATGTTTTTGGTCTCTCACTTTTTTGACAAATTTCAGTTTTTGTTCTGGCCGTTTCAATGAGCTCTAGGTCCTGAATGCTATATGGCTTGCTTGCATATGTATGTATCAATGAGAATTAAGTCACATTAGGAGCCTTAAACTTGTGCCATTATGTTTTGGATTTTGTTTGACCACCATTGAAGAACATTCCTTTCTTGGTCCAACAACCATGATTTTGTGTACAAAAATAGCTTGCACGAATTTGGCAGCTAGCAAATGCTTCATGAAGGCTATTCAAACCACAAGATACCATTTAATTAACTTTTTTTTTTGATTTTATTTAAATTATTATGGATTAAAATGAATTAAATCCACAAAAATTAAATAAAAATGAAAAAATAAAGATATGGTCTTGAAATTAATCATGGGACACGTGTATGGCATGGCAAGGCTGAATCAAGTGGAAGAAAGTGGGCCCTTTTGTCAAAATTTGAAGTTTCAAGGATAGTTGACTTTTGCCATTTCACAAAAATTTCCCAACTTCTCCAATGCATATCTTGCTCAATTTTGATCATATGAACATGTTCTTGGACATTTTGGAAAGGTCTTAAAGTCCTCTAACCAATGCTTTTGGTCCCATGTCATTTGAATTTACCAATCTCAAGTTATGGTCTTTGACTTAAAATGCCTTTTTGTTGACTTTTGAAAATGACCTATAATGTTGAAATTGATAACTTTTTTTGAGAACATTTCTTGGACTTGGAGTGTGAAGATGAGTTGTAGGAAATGCCATCCCCTTCAAAATAAGCATTGGATGGGATTTTTCTGATGAACCATGAAAAAGTTATGCCTTGGTCAAGTTACAATTGACTTTTCAGCTGTCTAAAAATGGAAACTTTTGCATCTTGATGATTTTTGAGACATTCTTGTGGAATCATGATCAAGACTTGATCAAATGATGATTGTGGCTTAAAAATAAGATGTTGACCAAAAATTTTGACTTTTGACTGCCAAATGACCATTTTGCCCCTGCAGTTGATTGTGAAGCAATTAGGGTTTTTGACTGTGCAACTTGATGCTGTGAGCCTTGAAATTTGGCATATGATGCTTGACAATGTTTATAGGCATGTGGGACTTGATTGAGCCCTTGAAAACCTCAACTTCCTTGCAAGAACCAAAACCCTAATTTGACTGGCTTAGGAGGGTGTTTGAACTGTGCAACCCTTGAGTAGACTTGAGCAAATTGACATGATGCTTGTCAAAACTTTGAAGAATATGGGAGGGAAAATTTTGGGGTACAACAGTTGCCCCTGTTCAATCTTCTTAGACCTTAGGATGTAGATTGGCTTGTGTGCCTTTCGTGATCCGAAGGTGGAAGATGATTGAACACTAGAGTGCCTAGAAATTTGCACTCGCATAGTAGAGTATCAACAGTGTGATGGTGGGAATGGGCTTATAGATGCCATTTAGAAAGATGGTGGATAGGGGGATGGGCTTATAGATGCGATCTGGAGATGTGACAGAACCTTGTCGGGAATGGGCTTATAGATGCCATTTGGAAAGGTGATGGATAGTTGTGGAGATGGGCTTATAGATGCCATCGGGAGGTTGTCGATCGCGTAAGAGATTCCTTAGCGAGAATTTGCGTACTTGAGAAATAAAGATGGTTTCTTGGCCTATTACAGGTGTTGATCTTCAAACTCTTCATGCAGATATGCCCTGGCTAGATACAGGTATCGAATCTATAATCAGTTGCTCACAGATGTGCCCTAGCTAGATACAGGAATCAAATCTCTAAACTCTTCATGAAGACATGCCCTGGCTGGATATAGGAATCGAATCTACAATCAGTTAGTCACAGATATGCCCTGGCTAGATACAGGAATTGAATCTGGAATTAGTCATCTACATATATGCCCTGGCTAGATATAGGTATCGAATCTTCAAACTCTTCAGATATGCCCTGGCTAGATACAGGAATCGAATCTGGAATTAGTCATCTATAGATATGCCCTGGCTGGATACAGGTATCGAATCTTCAAACTCTTCAGATATGCCCTGGCTGGATACAGGAATCTAATCTGGAATTAGTCATCTACAGATATGCCCTGGCTGGATACAGGTATCGAATCTTCAAACTCTTCAGATATGCCCTGGACAGATACAGGAATCGAATCTGGAATTAGTCATCTACAGATATGCCCTGGCTGGATACAGGTATCGAATCTTCAAACTCTTCAGATATGCCCTGGCTAGATACAGGAATCGAATCTGGAATTAGTCATCTACAGATATGCCCTGGCTGGATACAAGTATCGAATCTTCAAACTCTTCAGATATGCCCTGGCTAGATACAGGAATCGAATCTGGAATTAGTCATCTACAGATATGCCCTAGCTAAATACAGGTATCGAATCTTCAAACTCTTCAGATATGCCCTGGCTAGATACATGAATCGAATCTGGAATTAGTCATCTACAGATATGCCCTGGCTGGATACAGGTATCGAATCTTCAAACTCTTCAGATATGCCCTGGCTAGATATAGGAATCGAATCTAGAATTAGTCATCTACAGATATGCCCTGGCTGGATACAGGCATCGAATCTTCAAACTCTTCAGATATGCCCTGGCTAGATACAGGAATCGAATCTGGAATTAGTCATCTACAGATATGCCCTGGATGGATACAGGTATCGAATCTTCAAACTCTTCAGATATGCCCTGGCTAGATACAGGAATCGAATCTGGAATTAGTCATCTACAGATATGCCCTGGCTGGATATAGGTATCGAATGTTCAAACTCTTCAGATATGCCCTGGCTAGATACAGGAATCGAATCTGGAATTAGTCATCTACAGATATGCCCTGGCTGGATACAGGTATCGAATCTTCAAACTCTTCAGATATGCCCTGGCTAGATACAGGAATCGAATCTGGAATTGCGACAGTTGATAGTAATCATCTTTGGATTGACCTTTTTCTGAAAAGGCAAAACATCAGATGTATGCAATGTCATGATGTATGAAATGCATGATGTCATGATGCTCAAAATGAGATAGTGTTGTATGTACTTTATCATGTATGTAAGCAGGATGTATGAAATGTGAAATGTTTATGAATGTGTTTTCGTCTAGGAAAATAAATCCTTGACGAATGCCGGGAAGTTTGTTGAATCCTGGGCTGATGTCGAAGAGTAGAGCTCTTCGTTTCCGCTGGGGATGATGGTTGCAAGAATAAACCGGTAGGAGAAGATGACTCCAATGGGGAAATAAACTTGGTGAAGAGATTACTCTGCGGGGAATACTCTGTGGGAAGAGATACTTCGCTAAGGTTTTTGATGAGAACTCCGCTGGGGATACCGTTGATATGTTATGTTGGGGGATTTGATGAACTCCGCTGGGGGATAGGAAGAACTTCGCCGAGGACGATCTTTCCGTGGCAATTAGCTGAGGATAACCCAGTTATACCCTGGTGGGGAATAACCTTTGAATAAAGCCGGGGAGACGCGTTCATGCTCTGCAGGGGATAAGCTTCCAGAATCTACTGGGGATAAGCTTCCAGAATCTACTGGGGAGATTGATACAACTCTCCTGGGGAAACTTTTGAGACTGTACTGGGGAAGTGGCTCCACTGGGTGTCTGTATTCCACCGGGGAACAATCTTATATTAAGAATGCCGGGGATGCTTGTAGAGGAACATCTGTATACTCCGCTGGGGAATGTTGAGATTTTCTGGGGATACCCAACTTCCTTAAGGCTGACAGTAGACTTACTCTGCTTGGGGAGAGTGTTGCTGACTTGCTGGAGATACTGTGCCTTGTTAGGGTTGATGGTAGACCAACTCTGATCGGGGGAGAGTATTGCTAAGTCTTGTCTTACTCTGCGGGGAGTGAAGGTAACTTGGTTATGTTCTTCAGCTGAACTTACCTTGGTACCTTGGTGGACAGAGCAACTAGATTGCTTAGACAACTCTTATTGCCCCTGCTTCTGATGTCACCTGTAATTAGTCCTTTGTTTCGTATGTAAATATTTATGAGTAGCAATTAATGTCAAATGCATATATCAAAAATGAACATTGGACGTTCTTTGCAAGACAAAACAGAAAAAAGAAAAACAGTTGGCAATTTGTCTGGAAAAGTGGATTTGTATTGATTTTTGGAATTTGCCTGTAAATAGGCGTTTATGTACAAGAGGCTGACGTCCTAGTAAGAGAACGCCGCCGAACAACATAGAGTTTATACAATTTTGAAAAGGAAACAAAACAGCTATGTGAAAAATCCCACTGGGTTCCAACTCTGCTATCGCCTTTATGTCTTCAAGCGTCTCATCACTTGGCTGCTTAGTTGAAGGTGAAGCTGATTGATCGATGCCGTCTGAGCCTGATAGTTGATATCGAATTCTGGATGCAAGGTGATCTAATGAGACATAGTATTACGCTTATCCCTAACTTTTGCCTACACTGCCCTTTCGGGTTTTCAGTCCACCGGGATACCCATTTTTGCCCAAGCCTCCTTTTCAGGTTTTCGACTTGCCGGGCGTACAAATTTTTTTTTATTTCATCCCTTATTTTTGCCCGAACCCTTTTGGTTCGCCGGGAAGCCCTTATTTTTGCCTAGGTGTGTCAACCTAGCGGGTCTTTAATTCATGCGTAGTATCTTTTTACTATGTCTGCATTGGCGGGGTGAGGAAGGTCGTCACCATCCATGGTGGTTAGAATCATGGCTCCTCCCGAGAAGATATTCTTAACCACAAATGGCCCTTCGTACGTAGGGGTCCATTTTCCCCTGGGATCACTTTGAGGAAGAATGATGCACTTGATTACCAGGTCTCCGACTTGATACTCTTGTCGTCTGACTTTCTTGTTAAATGCCCTGATCATCCGCTTTTGGTACGTTTGACCATGACAAATAGCAGTGAGTCTCTTTTCGTTAATTAGGTTTAATTGATCAAGCCGGGTCTGGATCCAGTCATCTTCGCTCAGACCTGCATCCTTCATTATCCGGAGCGAGGGTATCTGGACTTCAATAGGCAAGACTGCCTCCATGCCATAGACCAAAGAAAAGGGAGTTGCCCCTGTTGACGTTCGTACTGAGGTACGGTACCCATGAAGAGAAAACGGTAACATCTCGTGCCAATCTTTGTAGGTCACTGTCATCTTCTGCATAATTTTCTTGATATTCTTATTTTCCGCTTCGACAGCCCCATTCATCTTTGGCCGGTAAGGAGAAGAGTTGTGGTGCTGTATTTTGAATTGCTCGCAGAGCTCAGTGATCATCTTATTGTTAAGATTGGTACCATTATTCGTAATGATCCTCTCAGGTACTCCGTATCGACAGATCAAGTTATGCCAAATGAACCGTGCCACGACGTTCTTGGTTACGGTAGCATAGGAAGCTGCTTCAACCCACTTCGTGAAGTAATCAATCGCTACTAGGATGAAGCGATGCCCGTTGGATGCCGTAGGTCTGATCTCACCGATCATATCAATTCCCCACATTGCAAAAGGCCAAGGTGCTGTCAAGACGTTCAGAGGAACTGGAGGAACGTGCACCTTATCAGCGTAGATCTGACATTTGTGGCATGTCCGAGAGTGTTGGTAACAGTCGGCTTCCATTGTGGACCAGAAATATCCTGCCCGAAGGATTTTCTTTGCCATGGTATGTCCACTAGAATGTGTTCCGAAGGTACCCTCATGTAGCTCTGCCATGATCTTTTCTGCTTCAGTTTTATCCACACATCGCAGTAAAGTTGAATCATGGTTTCGCTTGTAAAGAATGCCGTTGCTGAGGAAGAACTTTGCAGCGAACCTTCTCAGGAACTTCTTGTCGTTGACAGATGCACCCTCGGGGTATTCTTGAACTTCAAGGTACCTCTTCACTTCATGATACCAGGGTTTTTCTGTTACCTCTTCGGTCTCGAGATCGCAGCAATGTGCAGGTTCATCCAATTTCCAGATAATGATCCGGGGAGCCTCATTGTCCCATTTGACTTTGAACATAGAAGACATCGTAGCCAACGCGTCCGCTAACTGATTCTCCTCTCTTGGGAAGTGTTCAAAAGTTATCTCTTCGAAGTGGGGAATCAACGTCAACACATACTCGTTGTAAGGAATGAGATTTGGGTGTTTCGTATCCCACTCGCCTTTGATCTGATTGATCACGAGAGAGGAATCTCCGAAGACACTCAGAAACTTGATCCTTAAGTCAATTGCAGCTTGAAGACCCATGATACATGCTTCATACTCTGCCATGTTGTTAGTGCAGTTGAAACATAGTCGGGCAATGAGTGGAGTATGAGTGGCTTTAGGGGATATGATCATGGCGCCAATACCATTACCCAAAGCGTTTGAGGCTCCGTCAAAGTGCATAGACCATCGGGATCCTTCCTCGGGTCCTTCATCCGGTCCAGGTACTTCACAATCAGTCACTACCATGATATTCTCGTTTGGAAATTCAAAGTTCATAGACTGGTAGTCATCCAGTGCTTGGTGTGCCAAATGGTCTGCCAATACACTTCCCTTGATTGCCTTCTGAGTCGTGTACTGGATGTCGTATTCTGTCAAGATCATCTGCCATCTTGCTATTCTTCTAGACAGAGCAGGCTTTTCGAATATGTACTTGATCGGATCCATTTTTGAAATCAACAAAGTAGTGTGAGTCAACATATACTGTCTCAGCCGGCGAGCAGCCCATACCAAAGCGCAGCAAGTTTACTCGAGCAGTGAGTATCGGGTCTCACAGTCGGTAAACTTTTTGCTAAGGTAATAAATGGCGTGCTCTTTTCGGCCAAACTCGTCATGCTGCCCCAGCACACACCCTATTGAGTTGTCCAATACTGTCAATTATAAGATTAGAGGTCTCCCTTCAACCGGCGGCATAAGAATGGGAGGTTCTTGGAGATACTCTTTGATTATGTCGAAAGCGGCCTGGCATTCATCATTCCAACGTACTACTTGATCTTTCTTCAGTAGCTTGAAGATTGGTTCACAGGTAGCAGTTAGATGCGAGATGAATCGGGCAATGTAGTTCAGTCGTCCTAGAAATCCTCTGACTTCTTTTTCTGTCTTGGGAGCTGGCATCTCTTGTATGGCTTTCACCTTGGCAGGGTCCACTTGAATACCTTTGTCACTCACGATGAAGCCTAGCAGTTTTCCAGATCTCACCCCAAAGGTGCATTTGTTTGGGTTCAACCTCAGCTTGTACAACTTCAGACGGTCAAACAGCCTCTGTAGATGGCCAAGGTGTTCCTCCTCAGTTTGGGACCTTGCAATCATATCGTCGACATATACTTCAATCTCATGATGGATCATGTCATGAAACAAAGCAACCATGGCACGTTGGTAGGTTGCCCCAACATTTTTCAACCCAAAAGGCATGACCTTGTAGCAAAAGGTGCCCCACTGAGTAACAAAAGTGGTCTTCTCCGTGTCTTCAGGAGCCATCTTGATTTGATTATATCCGGAGAAACCGTCCATGAAGGAGAATACCTTATGCTGAGCAGTATTGTCAACTAGAACGTCGATGTGAGGTAGAGGGAAGTCATCCTTAGGGCTTGCCCTGTTCAAATCCCTGTAATCAACACACATTCTGACCTTACCATCTTTTTTCGGCACTGGAACCACATTAGCAACCCACTGAGGGTAAGAAGTTACTGCAAGAAAACCGGCGTCAAACTGTTTCATAACCTCAGCTTTGATTTTCTCGGACATCTCTGGGCGCATACGGTGGACCTTCTGTTTTAGCGGAGGGTAGTCTTCCTTGGTAGGCAGGTGATGAACCACAATGTCAGTATCCAACCCAGGCATGTCTTCGTAAGACCAGGCAAAGATTTCCACATAGTTATGCAGCATCTGAATAAACCGTTGTTTCATAATAGCCTCCAGATTGGCACCAATCTTGACTTCCTTTCTGTCTGTCTCAGTACCCAGATTTACCATTTCCACTGGCTCTTCATGTGGCTGAATGGCCCTCTCTTCCTGGAGTAACAGTCTTGCAAGCTCACCAGGCACTTCGCAATCATCTTCACCTTCGTCTTCGGATAAGTTGATCGGATTTTCGAAGTCATAACTGGCAGTAGCAGAGTCGTTACCATTGAGATCCAGAGTGGATTGGAACCTGTATAAGTGAGTGTGTGTAAATATAGCTGTATTGCAATATCTAAAGAAAGAAAGGGAGCGCAAGATTTGAAATGTAAAAAACGTCCAATGCTTTTATTCATGATATATGAAAGTGACAAATAACAAGCCCTCACAAATGAAGCCACGGTGCCCCGGGTAAGGCACCGGGCCATAGAGTTTCAAATTATTGTTCGTTACAAATTTAAAACAAAGGAGTTTATTACCGAGTGACAAAAGTAATAGGTGTAAAGTCGTTTGCAGTCCAGTTGCTTGGTCCACCGATGGTCGTTAGGTAGATCCAGCTGTCAAATTCAGATTCCTCCATGTCGTCATCATCCCCAATAGCATTTATTCCATGATTGGGTGTTGTACCCCAAAATTTGCCCTCCCATATTCTTCAAGATTTGCCAAGGTCAAGGTCCAAAATCTCTCAAGAGTTGCACAGTCCAATGGCTTCCTAACAGTCAAAAATTAGGGTTTTGGTTCTAGCAAAGAAGTTGAGGTTTCCAAGGGTCCAATCAAGTCCCACATGCCTATAAACATTTTCAAGCATCCACATGCCAAGTCTCAAGACTCACAGCACAAAATTGCACAGTCAAAAACCCTAATTGCCCTACAGTCAACTGCAGGGGCAAAATGGGCATTTGACAGTCAAAAGTCAAAATTTTTGGTCAACATCTTATTTTGAAGCCACAAACATCATTTTATCAATTCTTGATCATGATTCTCAAGGCATGGCTCAAAAAGTCTCAAGATGCAAAAGTTTCTATTTTTGGACAGCTGAAAAAGTCAACTGCAAATTGACCAGGGCATAACTTCCACATGGTTTATCAGAAAAATTCCATCCAAGGCTCATTTTTAATATAATGACATTTCCTACAACTCATCTTCACACTTCAAGTCCAAGAAATGCTCTCACAAAAAGTTATCAATCTCAACATTATAGGTCATTTTCAAAAGTCAACAAAAAGGGACTTTAAGTCAAAGACCATAACTTGATATTGGTAAATCAAAATGACATGGGACCAAAGGCATTGGTTAAAGGACTTCAAGACATTTCCAAAATGTCCAATAACATGATCAAAGCTTAAAAATTGAGCAAGATATGCCTTGTGGAAGTTGGGAAATTTTGGGAATTTTGAAAAGTCAACTTTGCTTCAAATGCCTCAAAATTGCTAATGGGCCTCAATTTCTTCCATGAATCATCACCCAAAGGCTATGCACGACCCATTGACATCCAAGGGAGTTATTTTATCATTTTTGATTAATTATTTGAATTATTATTATTATTAATTCATTTAATTAAAATTAAATATGAGAAAAATACTAAAACATGTTTTCCAAATCTTTTTGTGCAGCATATTCTCTCATTAAGACCTAAATATTTCGTGTACCACATCAAGGCACCAAATCTTCCAAAATAGGCAAGTTTCTATGACAAAAAAGGATTGAAAAAGATGCTTGAAAATCAAATATTGAATCATTGAATACATGGATTTTGGGCCAGTTTTTCTAACCTAATTCAGTCACACATATATGCACATTGCAAACCTAATGCTAAGAACACAGAAGCTGCGCTGCAAGATCAAGAACAAACTTGCAACTTTTGACAAAAAAGATCAAAACTGAAAACATAGTTGCAGTGTGATTCAAAGCTCAATAAGCATTCCAAACAATTGCTAGGACCTTCCTGAACGTGACTCAATACTTTTCCAGTCTCCATACATCCAGAAGTGGTAGAATGACATTGTCCTGTTCATGAATTTTTTCACATTCATATTTTGATTTACACGCATTTTCCATACATTTGAATGTTTGATTTACACTAACATGATGATTCTGAAGCTATTGATGTTTTCCAATTGGATTAATACCGCTTGTATGCAAAGTTGCCATTAAAACTTTCTAGGGTTCCTGAAGCTCCAAAAGAGGGGTTTACATATCTGAAAAAATTGGACCATGAAACTAGTACCACTAAGATCGTGACCTTCTGACGAATTGAATCCATACCTCGCGCTCAATTTATGGTCACGTATGCCCTATTCGCTATTATTCGCAGGTACCATTTAGTGGGGGTTTAAAACCCCCGCTATCTATTTTATAATTTCAGGCAAACGAAGAAGAAGATGGACGTGTCTCAGGATGACTGGCTCGTTTGAATTTTTGGCGCGTGATGTACCATAAGCGTATTTTTCTCTTATATTATTTCTATTCCATTAAACTAACAAAGAAACGCTTTGGTTGGATTGGTAGCTTAGCTGTCATGCAGGTACTGGGACCTGGGTTCGATTCCCAGGTCCCCCTCTTCCTCTATAATTTTGTCCATAACGTGCTTCTGTACAGCGCCACTTCCAAGGAGCACCATGCATCCCAATACCCAGGCTTGCCATGTGTCTCTAATGATCAATCTGAAGGCCATGATATGAATTCCAGGGTACACGTTCAGTCAACCACAAGCATAGGATCACCAA
The DNA here is from genome assembly GCA_948472305.1 of Vicia faba. Classification (NCBI taxonomy): domain Eukaryota; kingdom Viridiplantae; phylum Streptophyta; class Magnoliopsida; order Fabales; family Fabaceae; genus Vicia; species Vicia faba. Next base: position 1,601,492,280 of record OX451736.1, read on the forward strand.
AAGTCAAAAGGGCCTTGCATCTGTTGGGCCAGATTACTCACAATAAGCCTCCTCTAAGGGCCAGATACCCCTCCTATGGTTTGCATATTTCTTTTTTATTTTAATTCTCTTTTTTCTTTTATTTGATTAATTACTTTTATTTAATTCCATAAAATTAATTTTCATAATACAAAAATACAAAAAAGTCAGAAATCATTAAAAATAAAAACATGTTTATTTAATTTTTAATTCTTTAAATAGTTTTGTAAATAAATTCCAATAATCAATTTAGTTTAATTTTAGGTTTAACTTTAATGTTTTTTTCTTAAATAACTAAAATACATAAAAATTAGGTTTTTTAGCATTTTACTCTTTTTCTCAATAATTAAATTTTTCTTCTTATTATTATTAATTATTAATTATCTTGTAAATAAACTTGTAATTAATTAATTAGGGTTAAATTAGGGTAAACTTAAACAATTTTTTTAATAATTAAAAACAAATTTAGAATTAGGGTTTTATTTAACTTTTAATTTTAATTAATTTTCTTTATTTTCATTAAATACCAAAAAAACAAAAATAACTTCTTTTCTTATTAAATAATTAATTAATTTGTAATTTCAATTCAATTTCCTTAAAGGGTCCAACACCCTCGAATTTTTGCTTCTAGTTTCGTTTCGCGTGTTTGTTTATATTTTTCATTTTAAATATTATGTAATTGCCCCAAGGCCTTGTAATAGTAATTAGGACATTTACTTTCCGCACTTTTATTCAAAATCGGGTCTTTGTTAATTTGGCGATGTATAGACCCGCGCCTTGTAATAGCGTAGGACCTTTATTTTCTGCATTTTAATTTCCGCACCCTTTAAACTGCTAATCACATGAAAGAATGTATGCCCAAAATAAAATCAAAGCGTAGCTCACCCAATGCATGATCAAGACAAAACATAACTGAAAACAATACACAAATTCACACACCACTCTTAAGGTACGCCTCACTGTTGCCTTGCCCCTCGAAACGTGGTCGTCGAGTATAGGACGTCTTAGTAAGTCCTCATGTCCATGAACATGGCATGGGGGTAGCTTCTAAGGTATCCTACCATTGCTCCGGTGACCACACTGTCCCTACAAACAAATTGACCCGAACACCTCCAACGGTGGTGCTACCTACCTCTCAATGGTGGGATGGCACTACCTTAAGGACATTTACACAGCCTAATTCCTTAGGGTAGGTAGATGACTCATAGATACTTGCTCTATTCAAAAACGAACAAAACTCTTTTCACACCGACACTTTTCAAAAAGCTTTCAAAACAATTTTTCAAACACTCTTGAGGACTGATACAAGAGTCGATCTGAAATCTTTAAAACGAAACTTTTCAAACCCACTCACAATTGAAAAGCAAACACTTTTGAACACACATAAGAGCAAGTATCTAAGAGCCCATGGATAACCATGGATAGAAAGGGTGCTAACACCTTCCCTTTCTATAAATCTACCTCCCGAACCGAGAGATAATCTCATAAGGAATTTTTCTGTGCTTTTGTCCTTTCCATATTGGAGAAAATAAAAGACGGTGGCGAATCTTGCTTCCGCGACATTTCGCGAACCAGCGTTAAACAGTCAGTTCCAGATCCACCGATCACAGAACTGGCGACTCTGCTGGGGAGCAATACTCATAAAGTGAGGTGTACCTTAGGATAGTTTATAACTGTGTTTTCAATTGTTGTGCTTTGTTTGCTTTACTATTGTGGGTTGTATCGGAGTTACATAGATCCTAACCCGGATCTGGGGATACCCTGTTTAGGTAGCATAAGCTATGAGGGACCTGTCCGGCGTAGACCGACATGGGTGAAGCAGTGGCTACGTTGGTGTGGCACCTTGGTCTGTGCCGATATCCCTTGTGTTGCAACAAGGAGAATATGGGTCTTCTGAGGAGTCATTAAGCACCAACCGACCTTAGAACCTTAAATGACCCAACTTGGCCAATAGAACAGTGGCAGTATGCTACGCCCATTGAGGCTAAACTCTCGTGATGGTTCTGGCTGCAAGAAAAGATTACGATGCTGGAGTTATGACCGATTGAGGGTAGTCAATGATATTGGGATCCTCTAAGAACCCGGTTACTTTTGATAGGACAGGTCTGAACCAACAAACTGAAAGAGGGTAATACCTAGACCCCATGCTGGCCTAAACTCTAAGGGCTTGTCTTGTGTGACTTGTGTGCCTTATCATGTTTGCCTTTGTAAATATTTGTGGTGTGCTTTATCATAACATCATGCCATCATATACATTGCATGCATCCTGCATAAGGACTGACCATTTCAAAGACAAGAGGGTTTCACCTTTGCTCTGTTTTGTAGGACATCATGATGCTTATGCGAAGGAACACTATCCGGTTCAACTTTGTTCATCCACCTGAGTTACTTGAAGAGTTGGTTAGCAGAATTCCAAATACTACTTCTTTCATCCAGAGGCATGGTTCTCTTCTCAGTTTAGTCACGGCAAAGTGGGACCAACAGTTGATGAGTGTCCTGACCCAGTTCTATGACCCTCTGTACCAGTGCTTCACCTTTCAAGACTTCCAGCTGGTCCCTACCCTGGAAGAGTTCTCTGATTTGCTTGGTATCCCTATCTTGGATCAGACTCCCTTCACTGGTTGGGAAAAGACTCTTAGGCTTGAGGAGGTTGCTGCAGCCCTTCCTTTGACCCACCAAGAGGTAATGGACATCTGGGTGACTAGAAGCGGAGTTAAGGGTTTCTTGGCCAAGTTCTTGGTTGGTAAGGCTAACAGTTTCTGGAATGACTTGGACTTTAGGGCGTATGAAGACATTGTGGCTCTCTTAATCTATGGTCTGGTTTTGTTTCCTAATCCCGACAACTTCATCAACGTCACTGCCATAAGGATCCTCATGTCTCGGAACCCTGTGCCCACTCTCTTGGGTGACGTCCTGCAACAACTCTATGCTCGTACTGCCCGAAGACGAGGAACTCTGTGGTGTTGCATCCCTTTGTTGGTGAGGTGGTTTATTTCGCACCTCCCTAAGTTCGTGCTGAAGAACAAAGAAGGAAGAGGTTGGGCTCATAGGTTAATGTCTCTCACTGATAAGGACATCATTTGGACTCTCAGAGGCTTGGATGAGGTAGCTGTTATTGATCGTTGCGGAGAATACCCCAATGTTCCTTTGATTGGTAGCCAAGGAGGAATCTCTTACAATCCATGTCTAGCTCTCCGTCAGTTTGGAAGAGCCAGAAGAGCAGGACCTCATGAGATGTTGGTGCCTCATATCAGTTTTGAGTTTCAGGTAGATAGTGACGAGCTGCGTCGTAGGTTCACCAAAGCTTGGGACAGAATTCACAAAGCTGACCCACAAGAGATGGGGCCAAAGACTTCTCTACCTATGGAAGCCTACTCCAAATGGGTCCGCATCCGTGCTCAGAAGTTAGGTATGCCGTATGAAGCTGTCAGACCCATCATTTTGAGTATCCTGATAAAGATAGGGTTCCTCCAACTGTTCTCCCTCCTCAGATACCTACTGATTATGAGACATTAAAGAGGTCTTGGTCGCAACTGCGAGAAGAACGGGATTCTTACCGGGAAAAGTACAACGAGCAGGAATTGAAGATCCAGAAGCTGACAAAGCAGTTGGAGAATGAGCGAGCTCTGAATGACTACATCCGTACTGAGAAGAGGAGACCCTGGGATCAATGAGGAGATTTGGATTTTCTTTTACAGTTTTATTTCCCTTTTCAGTATTTCCATTTTCTATGTAACGCCTAAGGGCAACCTGTTGAACAATCTAAATTTCAAAGTTGAATCTAATGAAGTGTGTTCCTTTTTTGTTTACAAAGTTGATTCTCGATTGTCTTTGAAAACATAAATCATACGCATTCCATTCATCATGTGCATAGCAGGTACTCTTCTTTTTCAGGTTGCTTACTGTTCTTCGCTGTTTATTTCAGCATCATGAACCCTGAATCATCAACCGAGCAGTCTATCAAGGCCCTTCAGGCGCAGAACGCGCAATTTCAAGAGCTGATCATGGGTTTGGCCCAAGGACAGGCAGAACTGAAGGCCCTGCTGGTTCAGAATAAGAATAAAAAGAGAACTGTTCTATTCAACACGGGCCGGAGGTTTGGCAACACTCTGCAGAATGAGGAAGCTGGTTCTTCTGTAGGCAAAGACAGTCCCCAAGGGGGGAGAGCTCCAAGTCCGTTGGTCTCTGACAATGAGACTGATTTTAATGAGGAACAGTATCCTCCAGCTGAGGACAGATACAAGCAGTTGGAAGACCGGCTGAACGCCATGGAAATTCAGCAAGTGCCTGGGTTGGATTTCGGAGACTTGGGTCTATCTTCTGGTGTGGTCATCCCGCACAAGTTTAAAGCACCATCTTTCGTAAAGTATGACGGGGCGTCCTGCCCTAAGCTGCACCTCAGATCCTATGTGCGGAAGATTCAGCCGTACACAGTGGACAAGAACTTGTGGATCCACTTCTTCCAGGAGAGTCTTTCAGGGACTCATCTCGAATGGTTCTATCAGCTGGATGGGACCAAGGTTCATAACTGGGAGGAGTTGGCTACTGCTTTTTACAAGCAGTATCAATATAATGCCGACCTCGCTCCTACGCGTACCCAACTCCAGGGTATGTCGTTAGGATCGGGAGAAGGTTTCAAAGAGTATGCACAGAAGTGGAGGGACCTGGCTGGCAGGGTGCAACCTCCGTTAACAGACCGTGAGCTGGTAGATATGTTCTTGGGGACCCTATATGGGCCATTCTTCAATCATTTTATCGGTAATTCGTCTGCAGGATTCACTGACCTCATTCTGACTGGGGAAAGGATAGAGGCTGGTATGAAGTCTGGAAAGATTCAGAAAGGTGTGTCTTCAAGTTCTGAGAAGAAGCCCTTCAAAAAAGAGGCCAGTGCTGTGTATGGGCCTAGGAGGCAAGATAAACCAGAGCGCCGCCAAGCTGTCAACGCGGTGGTGATTGCTAAACCTGCTGCCGCTCCTCGGCAACTCAATCAACCTAGGGGTGAGAGACCCAGAAGAGAATTTACCCGGCTGAGTATGACTTTGTCACAAATCTTGCCACAGCTGCTATCAACCAACTTGGTGACTGTTAGAGAGGCCCCGAAGGTTGTGAACACTACCTCTCCTAAGTATAACCCAAATGCCCGCTGTGCTTATCACTCTGATAGCCCGGGGCATTCTACTGATGACTGCTGGGCCCTGAGAAATAAAGTTCAGGATCTTATCGACGCGAAGGAAGTACAGTTTGAGGCGCCTGAGAAGCCTAATGTGGTGACAGCTCCCCTGCCTGCCCATGGGGTGAATGCTATCAGGGATGGTGACGAAGTGGAAGAATCAGAGTTCGATAGCTGGATCTACCCGACGACTGACGGTGGATTGAACAATTGGACCGCAAAAGATCATACACCTGTTACTTTTGTTACGCAGTAATGAATTCCTTTGTTTTTGTTATTTGTAATAAACAATAAACTGAAATTTTATGGCCCGGTGTCTTACCCGGGGCACCGTTGGCTTCATTTGTGAGGGCATATTAATTGTCATTTCCATATATCATGAATAAAGATCTTGGACGTTTTTCACATTTCAAATCTTGTGCTCCTTTTCTTTCTTTCTTTGTTTATATATTGCAAAACAGCTGTATTTACACACACTCACTCATACAGGTTTCAATCCACTCTGGATCTCACTGGTAACGACTCTGCTACCGCCAGTTATGACTTCGAAAATCCGATCAACTTAGCCGAAGACGAAGGTGAAGATGATTGCGAAGTGCCTGGCGAGCTTGCAAGACTGTTACTCCAGGAAGAGAGGGCAATTCAACCACATGAAGAGCCAGTGGAAACGATAAATCTGGGTACTGAGGCAGACAGAAAGGAAGTCAAGATTGGTGCCAATCTGGAGCTCAGCGTGAAACAACGGTTGACTCAGATGTTACATGATCATGTGGAGATCTTTGCCTGGTCCTACGAAGACATGCCTGGGTTAGATACTGATATTGTGGTCCATCATTTGCCTACCAAGGAAGACTGCCCTCCCGTTAAGCAAAAGGTCCGCCGTATGCATCCAGAGATGTCTGAGAAGATCAAAGCTGAGGTTATGAAGCAATTCGATGTCGGGTTTCTTGCAGTGACTTCTTACCCTCAGTGGGTTGCCAACGTGGTGTCGGTACCGAAGAAAGATGGTAAGGTCAGAATGTGTGTCGATTACAGGGATCTGAACAGGGCTAGCCCCAAGGATGACTTCCCCCTACCTCACATTGACGTTCTGGTTGACAATACTGCTCAGCACAAGGTGTTCTCCTTCATGGATGGGTTTTCAGGTTATAATCAAATCAAGATGGCTCCTGAAGATATGGAAAATACTACCTTTGTTACTCAGTGGGGCACCTTCTGCTACAAGGTCATGCCTTTTGGGTTGAAAAATGCTGGGGCAACCTACCAACGTGCCATGGTTGCTTTATTTCATGACATGATCCACCATGAGATTGAAGTGTATGTCAACGACATGATTGCAAGATCCCAAACTGAGGAGGAACACCTTGATCATCTGCAAAAGCTGTTTGACCGTCTGAAATTATACAAGTTGAGATTGAACCCAAACAAGTGCACCTTCGGGGTAAGATCTGGAAAGTTGCTAGGCTTCGTCGTGAGCGACAAGGGTATTCAAGTGGACCCTGCCAAGGTTAAATCCATTCAAGAGATGCCAGTCCCTAAGACAGAAAAAGAGGTCAGAGGCTTTCTAGGACGCCTGAATTACATTGCTCAATTCATCTCCCATCTAACTGCCACCTGTGAATCGATCTTCAAGTTGCTGAAGAAAGATCAGGTAGTACGTTGGAACGATGGATGTCAGGCTGATTTTGACAGAATCAAAGAGTATCTCCAAGAACCACCCATCCTTATGCCACCGGTTGAAGGGAGACCTCTAATACTATACCTGACAGTACTTGACAACTCAATGGGGTGTGTGCTGGGGCAGCATGACGAGTCTGGCCGAAAAGAGCACGCCATTTATTACCTTAGCAAAAAGTTTACCGACTGTGAGTCCCGATACTCACTACTCGAGAAGACTTGCTGCACTTTGGTATGGGCTGCTCCCCGGCTGAGACAGTATATGCTGACTCACATTACCTTGTTGATCTCAAAGATGGATCCAATAAAGTACATATTTGAAAAGCCTGCTCTGTCTGGAAGAATAGCAAGATGGCATATGACCTTGACAGAATACGACATCCAGTACACGACTCAGAAAGCTATCAAGGGAAGTGTATTGGCAGACCACTTGGCACATCAGGAAGTAGACGACTATCAGTCAATGAACTTCGAGTTTCCGGACGAGAGCACCATGATTGTGACTGATTGTGAAGTACCTGGACCGGATGAAGGACCTGAGGAAGGATCCCGATGGTCTATGCACTTTGACGGAGCATCCAACGCTTTGGGTAACGGTATTGGCCCTGTGATCATATCCCCTCAAGGCACTCATACTCCACTTACTGCCCGGCTATGTTTCAACTGCACCAACAACATGGCGGAGTATGAGGCGTGCATCATGGGTCTTCAAGCTGCGATTGACTTAAGGATCAAGTTTCTGAGTGTCTTCGGAGATTCCGCTCTCGTGATCAATCACATCAAAGGCGAGTGGGATACGAAACATCCGAATCTCATTCCTTACAAAGAATGTGTGTTGACATTGATCCCCCATTTCACAGAGATAACTTTTGAACATTTCCCAAGAGAGGAGAATCAGTTGGCGGACGCGTTAGCTACGATGTCTTCCATGTTCAAGGTCAAGTGGGACAATGAGGCTCCCCGGGTCATTATCTGGAAACTGGACGAACCGGCATACTGTTGTGATCTTGAGGCTGAGGTAGTGACTGAGAAACCTTGGTACCATGAGGTGAAGAGATACTTGGAAGCTCAGGAATACCCTGAAGGTGCATCTGTCAATGACAAGAAGTTTCTGAGAAGGTTCGCAGCAAAGTTCTTCCTTAGCAACGACATTCTGTACAAGAGAAACCATGATTCGACCTTACTGCGTTGTGTGGATAAGACTGAAGCAGAAAGGATCATGGCGGAGCTACACGAAGGTACCTTCGGAACACATTCCAGTGGACACACTATGGCAAAGAAGATCCTTCGGGCGGGATATTACTGGTCCACCATGGAAGCCGACTGTTACCAACATTCTCGGACATGTCATAAATGCCAGATTTATGCAGATAAGGTGCATGTTCCTCCAGTCCCTCTGAATGTCCTGACTGCACCTTGGCCGTTTGCAATGTGGGGCATATATATGATCGGCGAGATTAAACCTACATCATCTAATGGGCATCGCTTCATCCTGGTAGCGATTGATTACTTTACAAAGTGGGTTGAAGCAGCTTCCTACGCTACGGTAACCAAGAACGTCGTAGCACGGTTCATTCGGAATAATCTGATCTGTCGATACGGCGTCCCTGAGAGGATCATTACGGACAACGGTACCAATCTCAATAATAAGATGATCACTGAGCTCTGCGAGCAATGCAAGATACAGCACCACAATTCTTCTCCTTACCGGCCGAAGATGAATGGGGCTGTCGAAGCGGCAAATAAGAATATCAAAAAGATTGTGCAGAAGATGACAGTGACTTATAAGGATTGGCACGAGATGTTACCATTCGCTCTTCATGGGTACCGTACCTCAGCAAGAACGTCAACCGGGGCAACTCCTTTCTCCTTGGTCTACGGTATGGAGGCAGTCTTACCGATTGAAGTGCAAATACCCTCTCTCCGGATAATGAAGGATGCAGATCTGAGCGAAGATGATTGGATCCAGACACGACTTGATCAGTTAAATCTAATTGACGAAAAGAGACTTACTGCTATTTGTCATGGTCAGACGTACCAAAAACGGATGATCAGGGCATTTAACAAAAAGGTCAGACCACAAGAGTATCAAGTTGGGGATCTGGTAATCAAACGTATCATCCTTCCTCAGAGTGATCCCAGGGGCAAATGGACCCCTACGTACGAAGGGCCATTTGTGGTTAAACATGTGTTCTCAGGAGGAGCCATGATTCTAACTACCATGGACGGTGACGACCTTCCTCACCCCGCCAATGCAGACATAGTAAAAAGATACTACGCATAAACAAAGACCCGCTAGATTGACATACCTAGGCAAAAATTAGGGCTTCCCGGCGAACCAAAAGGGCTCGGGCAAAATGAGGGATGAAATGAAAAAAATATGTAAACCCAGCAAGTCGAAAACCTGAAAAGGCGACTTGGGCAAAAATGGGTATCCCGGTGGACTGAAAACCCGAAAGGGCGGTCCAGGCAAAAGTTAGGTATAAAGCGTAATACTATGTCTCATTGGATCACTTCGCATCCAGAATCCGGTATCAATTATCAAGTTCAAAAGGCATCAATCAATCAGCTTCATCTTCAACTAGGTCATCAAGTGATGAGACGCTCGAAGATATAAAGGCGATAGCAGAGTTGGAACCCAGTGGGATTATTCTTTTCACATAGCTGTTTTGTTTTCCCTCTTGTACAAATTGTATAAACTCTTTTGCTCGGCGGCGTTCTCTTACTAGGACGTCAGCCTCTTGTACATAAACGCCTATTTACAGGCAAATTCAAAATAAATATAAATTCACTTTTCAGCTAAAATAGCCAATTGTTTTTCCTTTTCTGTTTTTGTTTTGCGAAGAACATCCAAGGTTCAATTTGTGATATATGCATTTGACACTAATTGCTAACTCATAAAAATTTGCATACGAAACAAAGGATTAATTACAGGTAACATTAGAAACAGGGGCAATAATGAGTTGTCTAAGCGATCTAATTGCTCTGTCCACCAAGGTACCAAGGTAGGTTCAGCTGAAGAACATAACCAAGATATATTAACTCCCCAGAGAGTGAGCCAGCAAGACAATGCACTCTCCCCAAGCAGAGTTATCCTGTCAGCTTTAAAGAAGTTGGGTATCCTCCAGCAGATCTCAACATTCCCCAGCGCAATATACGAACATTCTTAACAAGCATCCCCGACAGTCTTGATCTAAGATTGTTCCCCGGCGGTATACCAGACATTCATTGGATCCACTTCCCCAATACAGTTCAAAAATTTCCCCCAGGAGAGTCCAGTCCAATCTGAAAAGTTTCCCCAGGAGAGTGGAATCCATATCCCCAGCAGGAAGCTTATCCCCAGTAGATTCTGGAAGCTTGTCACCCTGTAGAGCACGAACGCGTCCCCCGGTTTTATTCAAAGGTTATTTCCCTACCAGGATATAATTGGGTTATCCTCAGCCAAAAGCCACGGAAAGATCGTCCTCGGCAAAGTCTTCTTATCCCCAGCGGAGTCTATTAACACTTCCAACATAACAACGGTATCCCCAGCGGAGTTATCATCAACATCTCAACAAAGTACCTCTCTTCCCACAGAGCATATCCCCAGCAAGATCGCTAGAGTAATTTCCCCCCGCAGAGTAACCCATTCGCCAAGTTTATTCCCCAACGGAGTCATACTCTCCTACCGGTATTCTTGCAACAATCGTCCCCAGTGGAAACAACAAAGCACTATTCTTCAACATTAGCCCAGGATGTGACTTCCCGGCACCCGTCAAGGATTTACTTTCCTAGACGAAAACATACATTCATAAACAAAACATCTTCATACATTACAGCATGCATATACGCATCACGAACATACAGTCTCATCTCGCATGTCATACATCATGACATTGCACATACAACTAACGTTTTGTCTTTTCAGGACAAAGGTTAATACAAAGATGGTTACCATCGACGGTCGCAACTAAAGATCCGATTCCTGTAACTTGCCAGGGTGTATCTGTTGACGATTGATACCAGATCAGATTCTTGTATCTTTCCAGGGTGTGTCTGAAGAGTTTGAGGGTCAGATTCCTGTATCTTGCCAGGGTGTATCCGTTGAAGACTAACATTACCAGATCAGATTCCTGTATCTTGCCAGGGTGTGTCTGAAGAGTTTGAGGATCAGATTCCTGTATCTTGCCAGGGTGTATCCGTTGAAGACTAACATTACCAGATCAGATTCCTGTATCTTGCCAGGGTGTGTCTGAAGAGTTCGAGGATCAGATTCCTGTATCTTGCCAGGGTGTATCCGTTGAAGACTAACATTACCAGATCAGATTCCTGTATCTTGCCAGGGTGTGTCTGAAGAGTTTAAGGATCAGATTCCTGTATCTTGCCAGGGTGTATCCGTTGAAGACTAACATTACCAGATCAGATTCTTGTATCTTGCCAGGGTGTGTCTGAAGAGTTCGAGGATCAGATTCCTGTATCTTGCTAGGGTGTATCCGTTGAAGACTAACATTACCAGATCAGATTCCTGTATCTTGCCAGGGTGTGTCTGAAGAGTTTGAGGATCAGATTCCTGTATCTTGCCAGGGTGTATCCGTTGAAGACTAACATTACCATATCAGATTCCTGTATCTTGCCAGGGTGTGTCTGAAGAGTTTGAGGATCAGATTCCTGTATCTTGCCAGGGTGTATCCGTTGAAGACTAACATTACCAGATCAGATTCCTGTATCTTGCTAGGGTGTGTCTGAAGAGTTCGAGGATCAGATTCCTGTATCTTGCCAGGGTGTATCCGTTGAAGACTAACATTACCAGATCAGATTCCTGTATCTTGCCAGGGTGTGTCTGAAGAGTTCGAGGATCAGATTCCTGTATCTTGCCAGGGTGTATCCGTTGAAGACTAACATTACCAGATCAGATTCCTGTATCTTGCTAGGGTGCGTCTGAAGAGTTCGAGGATCCGATGCCTGTATCTTGCCAGGGTGTATCCGTTGACGACTAACATTACCAGACTCGATTCCTGTATCTCGCCAGGGCACGTCTGAAGAGTTTTTAAAGATTCGATTCCTGTAACCAGTCAGGGCGCATCTACACGAAGAGTTTGAAAATCAACTCCTGTAACAGGCCAGGTAATTATGTTTCTTTCTCAGGTACGCAAGTTCTCGCTAAGGAATCTCTTACGCGATCGACAATCTTCCGATGGCATCTATAAGCCCATCTCTCTACAACATACTGCCGTCTCCAAATGGCAACTATAAGCCCATTCCCGACAAGGTACTGTCAAACTTCCAGATGGCATCTATAAGCCCATCCTCCTATTCATCAGTCTCCAAATGGCATCTGTAAGCCCATTTCCGCCATCAAACTGCTGACACTCTACTATGCGAGTGCAAATTTCTGGGCACTCTAGTGTTCAATCATCTTCCACCTTCGGATCACGAAAGGCACACAAGCCAATCTACATCCTCAGATCTACGAAGATTGAATAGGGGCAACTGTTGTACCCCAAAATTTTCCCTCCCATATTCTTCAAGATTTGCCAAGGTCAAGGTCCAAAATCTCTCAAGAGTTGCACAGTCCAATGGCTTCCTAACAGTCAAAAATTAGGGTTTTAGTTCTGGCAAAGAAGTTGAGGTTTCCAAGGGTCCAATCAAGTCCCACATGCCTATAAACATTGTCAAGCATCCACATGCCAAGTCTCAAGACTCACAGCACAAAATTGCATAGTCAAAAACCCTAATTGCCCTACAGTCAACTATAGGGGCAAAATGGTCATTTGACAGTCAAAAGTCAAAATTTTTGGTCAACATCTTATTTTGAAGCCACAAACATCATTTTATCAATTCTTGATCATGATTCTCAAGGCATGGCTCAAAAAGTCTCAAGATGCAAAAGTTTCTATTTTTGGACAGCTGAAAAAGTCAACTGCAAATTGACCAGAGCATAACTTCCACATGGTTTATCAGAAAAATTCCATCCAAGGCTCATTTTGAAGAGAATGACATTTCCTACAACTCATCTTCACACTTCAAGTCCAAGAAATGCTCTCACAAAAAGTTATCAATCTCAACATTATAGGTCATTTTCAAAAGTCAACAAAAAGGGACTTTAAGTCAAAGACCATAACTTGAGATTGGTAAATCAAAATGACATGGGACGAAAGGCATTGGTTAAAGGACTTCAAGACCTTTCCAAAATGTCCAAGAACATGATCAAAGCTTAAAAATTGAGCAAGATATGCCTTGTGGAAGTTGGGAAATTTTTGGGAATTTTGAAAAGTCAACTTTGCTTCAAATGCCTCAAAATTGCTAATGGGCCTCAATTTCTTCCATGAATCATCACCCAAAGGCTAAGCACGACCCATTGACATCCAAGGGAGTTATTTTATCATTTTTGATTAATTATTTGAATTATTATTATTATTAATTCATTTAATTAAAATTAAATATGAGAAAAATACTAAAACATGTTTTCCAAATCTTTTTGTGCAGCATATTCTCTCATTAAGACCTAAATATTTCGTGTACCACATCAAGGGACCAAATCTTCCAAAATAGGCAAGTTTCTATGACAAAAAAGGATTGAAAAAGATGCTTGAAAATCAAATATTGAATCATTGAATACATGGATTTTGGGCCAGTTTTTCTAACCTAATTCAGTCACACATATATGCACATTGCAAACCTAATGCTAAGAACACAGAAGCTGCGCTGCAAGATCAAGAACAAACTTGCAACTTTTGACAAAAAAGATCAAAACTGAAAACATAGTTGCAGTGTGATTCAAAGCTCAATAAGCATTCCAAACAATTGCTAGGACCTTCCTGAACGTGACTCAATACTTTTCCAGTCTCCATACATCCAGAAGTGGTAGAATGACATTGTTCTGTTCATGAATTTTTTCACATTCGTATTTTGATTTACATGCATTTTCCATACATTTGAATGTTTGATTTACACTAACATGATAATTCTGAACCTATTGATGTTTTCCAATTGGATTAATACCGCTTGTATGCAAGGTTGCCATTAAAACTTTCTAGGGTTCCTGAAGCTCCAAAAGAGGGGTTTACATATCTGAAAAAATTGGACCATGAAACTAGTACCACTAAGATCGTGACCTTCTGACGAATTGAATCCATACCTCGCGCTCAATTTATGGTCACGTATGCCCTATTCGCTATTATTCGCACGTACCATTTAGTGGGGGTTTAAAACCCCCGCTATCTATTTTATAATTTCAGGCAAACGAAGAAGAAGATGGACGTGTCTCAGGATGACTGGCTCGTTTGAATTTTTGGCGCGTGATGTACCATAAGCGTATTTTTCTCTTATATTATTTCTATTCCATTAAACTAACAAAGAAACGCTTTGGTTGGATTGGTAGCTTAGCTGTCATGCAGGTACTGGGACCTGGGTTCGATTCCCAGGTCCCCCTCTTCCTCTATAATTTTGTCCATAACGTGCTTCTGTACATCGCCACTTCCAAGGAGCACCATGCATCCCAATACCCAGGCTTGCCATGTGTCTCTAATGATCAATCTGAAGGCCATGATATGAATTCCAGGGTACACATTCAGTCAACCACAAGCATAGGATCACCAAAAGTCAAAAGGGCCTTGCATCTGTTGGGCCAGATTACTCACAATAAGCCTCCTCTAAGGGCCAAATACCCCTCCTATGGTTTGCATATTTCTTTTTTATTTTAATTCTCTTTTTTCTTTTATTTGATTAATTGCTTTTATTTAATTCCATAAAATTAATTTTCATAATACAAAAATACAAAAAAAATCAGAAATCATTAAAAATAAAAACATGTTTATTTAATTTTTAATTCTTTAAATAGTTTTGTAAATAAATTCCAATAATCAATTTAGTTTAATTTTAGGTTTAACTTTAATGTTTTTTTCTTAAATAACTAAAATACATAAAAATTAGGTTTTTTAGCATTTTACTCTTTTTCTCAATAATTAAATTTTTCTTCTTATTATTATTAATTATTAATTATCTTGTAAATAAACTTGTAATTAATTAATTAGGGTTAAATTAGGGTAAACTTAAACAATTTTTTTAATAATTAAAAACAAATTTAGAATTAGGGTTTTATTTAACTTTTAATTTTAATTAATTTTCTTTATTTTCATTAAATACCAAAAAAACAAAAATAACTTCTTTTCTTATTAAATAATTAATTAATTTGTAATTTCAATTCAATTTCCTTAAAGGGTCCAACGCCCTCGAATTTTCGCTTCTAGTTTCGTTTCGCGTGTTTGTTTATATTTTTCATTTTAAATATTATGTAATTGCCCCAAGGCCTTGTAATAGTAATTAGGACATTTACTTTCCGCACTTTTATTCAAAATCGGGTCTTTGTTAATTTGGCGATGTATAGACCCGCGCCTTGTAATAGCGTAGGACCTTTATTTTCCGCATTTTAATTTCCGCACCCTTTAAACTGCTAATCACATGAAAGAATGTATGCCCAAAATAAAATCAAAGCGTAGCTCACCCAATGCATGATCAAGACAAAACATAACTGAAAACAATACACAAATTCACACACCACTCTTAGGGTACGCCTCACTATTGCCTTGCCCCTCGAAACGTGGTCGTCGAGTATAGGACGTCTTAGTAAGTCCTCATGTCCATGAACATGGCATGGGGGTAGCTTCTAAGGTATCCTACCATTACTCCGGTGACCACACTGTCCCTACAAACGAATTGACCCGAACACCTCCAACGGTGGTGCTACCTACCTCTCAATGGTGGGATGGCACTACCTTAAGGACATTTACACAGCTTAATTCCTTAGGGTAGGTAGATGACTCATAGATACTTGCTCTATTCAAAAACGAACAAAACTCTTTTCACACCGACACTTTTCAAAAAGCTTTCAAAACAATTTTTCAAACACTCTTGAGGACTGATACAAGAGTCGATCTGAAATCTTTAAAACGAAACTTTTTCAAACCCACTCACAATTGAAAAGCAAACACTTTTGAACACACATAAGAGCAAGTATCTAAGAGCCCATGGATAACCATGGATAGAAAGGGTGCTAACACCTTCCCTTTCTATAAATCTACCTCCCGAACCGAGAGATAATCTCATAAGGAATTTTTCTATGCTTTTGTCCTTTCCATATTGTTGTGCTTTATTTGCTTTACTATTGTGGGTTGTATCGGAGTTACATAGATCCTAACCCGGATCTGGGGATACCCTGTTTAGGTAGCATAAGCTATGAGGGACCTGTCCGGCGTAGACCGACATGGGTGAAGCAGTGGCTACGTTGGTGTGGCACCTTGGTCTGTACCGATATCCCTTGTGTTGCAACGAGGAGAATATGGGTCTTCTGAGGAGTCATTAAGCACCAACCGACCTTAGAACCTTAAATGACCCAACTTGGCCAATAGAACAGTGGCATTATGCTACGCCCATTGAGGCTAAACTCTCGTGATGGTTCTGGCCGCAAGAAAAGATTACGATGCTGGAGTTATGACCGATTGAGGGTAGTCAATGATATTGGGATCCTCTAAGAACCCGGTTACTTTTGATAGGACAGGTCTGAACCAACAAACTGAAAGAGGGTAATACCTAGACCCCATGCTGGCCTAAACTCTAAGGGCTTGTCTTGTGTGACTTGTGTGCCTTATCATGTTTGCCTTTGTAAATATTTGTGGTGTGCTTTATCATAACATCATGCCATCATATACATTGCATGCATCCTGCATAAGGACTGACCATTTCAAAGACAAGAGGGTTTCACCTTTGCTCTGTTTTGTAGGACATCATGATGCCTATGCGAAGGAACACTATCCGGTTCAACTTTGTTCATCCACCTGAGTTACTTGAAGAGTTGGTTAGCAGAATTCCAAATACTACTTATTTCATCCAGAGGCATGGTTCTCTTCTCAGTTTAGTCACGGCAAAGTGGGACCAACAGTTGATGAGTGTCCTGACCCAGTTCTATGACCCTCTGTACCAGTGCTTCACCTTTCAAGACTTCCAGCTGGTCCCTACCCTGGAAGAGTTCTCTGATTTGCTTGGTATCCCTATCTTGGATCAGACTCCCTTCACTGGTTGGGAAAAGACTCATAGGCTTGAGGAGGTTGCTGCAGCCCTTCCTTTGACCCACCAAGAGGTAATGGACAACTGGGTGACTAGAAGCGGAGTTAAGGGTTTCTTGGCCAAGTTCTTAGTTGGTAAGGCTAACAGTTTCTGGAATGACTTGGACTTTAGGGCGTATGAAGACATTGTGGCTCTCTTAATCTATGGTCTGGTTTTGTTTCCTAATCCCGACAACTTCATCAACGTCACTGCCATAAGGATCCTCATGTCTCAGAACCCTGTGCCCACTCTCTTGGGTGACGTCCTACAACAACTCTATGCTCGTACTGCCCGAAGACAAGGAAATCTGTGGTGTTGCATCCCTTTGTTGGTGAAGTGGTTTATTTCGCACCTCCCTAAGTTCGTGCTGAAGAACAAAGAAGGAAGAGGTTGGGCTCATAGGTTAATGTCTCTCACTGATAAGGACATCATTTGGACTCTCAGAGGCTTGGATGAGGTAGCTGTTATTGATCGTTGTGGAGAATACCCCAATGTTCCTTTGATTGGTAGCCAAGGAGGAATCTCTTACAATCCATGTCTAGCTCTCCGTCAGTTTGGAAGAGCCAGAAGAGCAGGACCTCATGAGATGTTGGTGCCTCATATCAGTTTTGAGTTTCAGGTAGATAGTGACGAGCTGCGTCGTAGGTTCATCAAAGCTTGGGACAGAATTCACAAAGCTGACCCACAAGAGATGGGGCCAAAGACTTCTCTACCTATGGAAGCCTACTCCAAATGGGTCTGCATCCGTGCTCAGAAGTTAGGTATGCCGTATGAAGCTGTCAGACCCATCATTCTTGAGTATCCTGATAAAGATAGGGTTCCTCCAACTGTTCTCCCTCCTCAGATACCTACTGATTATGAGACATTAAAGAGGTCTTGGTCGCAACTGCGAGAAGAACGGGATTCTTACCGGGAAAAGTACAACGAGCAGGAATTGAAGATCCAGAAGCTGACAAAGCAGTTGGAGAATGAGCGAGCTCTGAATGACTACATCCGTACTGAGAAGAGGAGACCCTGGGATCAATGAGGAGATTTGGATTTTCTTTTACAGTTTTATTTCCCTTTTCAGTATTTCCATTTTCTATGTAACGCCTAAGGGTAACCTGTTGAACAATCTAAATTTCAAAGTTGAATCTAATGAAGTGTGTTCCTTTTTTGTTTACAAAGTTGATTCCCGATTGTCTTTGAAAACATAAATCATACGCATTCCATTCATCATGTGCATAGCAGGTACTCTTCTTTTTCAGGTTGCTTACTGTTCTTCGCTGTTTATTTCAGCATCATGAACCCTGAATCATCAACCGAGCAGTCTATCAAGGCCCTTCAGGCGCAGAACGCGCAATTTCAAGAGCTGATCATGGGTTTGGCCCAAGGACAGGCAGAACTGAAGGCCCTGCTGGTTCAGAATAAGAATAAAAAGAGAACTGTTCTATTCAACACGGGCCGGAGGTTTGGCAACACTCTGCAGAATGAGGAAGCTGGTTCTTCTGTAGGCAAAGACAGTCCCCAAGGGGGGAGAGCTCCAAGTCCGTTGGTCTCTGACAATGAGACTGATTTTAATGAGGAACAGTATCCTCCAGCTGAGGACAGATACAAGCAGTTGGAAGACCGGCTGAACGCCATGGAAATTCAGCAAGTGCCTGGGTTGGATTTCGGAGACTTGGGTCTATCTTCTGGTGTGGTCATCCCGCACAAGTTTAAAGCACCATCTTTCATAAAGTATGACGGGGCGTCCTGCCCTAAGCTGCACCTCAGATCCTATGTGCCGAAGATTCAGCCGTACACAGTGGACAAGAACTTGTGGATCCACTTCTTCCAGGAGAGTCTTTCAGGGACTCATCTCGAATGGTTCTATCAGCTGGATGGGACAAAGGTTCGTAACTGGGAGGAGTTGGCTACTGCTTTTTACAAGCAGTATCAATATAATGCCGACCTCGCTCCTACGCGTACCCAACTCCAGGGTATGTCGTTAGGATCGGGAGAAGGTTTCAAAGAGTATGCACAGAAGTGGAGGGACCTGGCTGGCAGGGTGCAGCCTCCGTTAACAGACCGTGAGCTGGTAGATATGTTCTTGGGGACCCTATCTGGGCCATTCTTCAATCATCTTATCGGTAATTCGTCTGCAGGATTCACTGACCTCATTCTGACTGGGGAAAGGATAGAGGCTGGTATGAAGTCCGGAAAGATTCAGAAAGGTGCGTCTTCAAGTTCTAAGAAGAAGCCCTTCAAAAAAGAGGCCAGTGCTGTGTATGGGCCTAGGAGGCAAGATAAACCAGAGCGCCGCCAAGCTGTCAACGCGGTGGTGATTGCTAAACCTGCTGCCGCTCCTCGGCAACTCAATCAACCTAGGGGTAAGAGACCCAGAAGAGAATTTACCCTGCTGAGTATGACCCATTAAACTAACAAAGAAACGCTTTGGTTGGATTGGTAGCTTAGCTGTCATGCAGGTACTGGGACCTGGGTTCGATTCCCAGGTCCCCCTCTTCCTCTATAATTTTGTCCATAACGTGCTTCTGTACAACGCCACTTCCAAGGAGCACCATGCATCCCAATACCCAGGCTTGCCATGTGTCTCTAATGATCAATCTGAAGGCCATGATATGAATTCCAGGGTACACGTTCAGTCAACCACAAGCATAGGATCACCAAAAGTCAAAAGGGCCTTGCATCTGTTGGGCCAGATTACTCACAATAAGCCTCCTCTAAGGGCCAGATACCCCTCTTATGGTTTGCATATTTCTTTTTTATTTTAATTCTCTTTTTTCTTTTATTTGATTAATTGCTTTTATTTAATTCCATAAAATTAATTTTCATAATACAAAAATACAAAAAAATCAGAAATCATTAAAAATAAAAACATGTTTATTTAATTTTTAATTCTTTAAATAGTTTTGTAAATAAATTCCAATAATCAATTTAGTTTAATTTTAGGTTTAACTTTAATGTTTTTTTCTTAAATAACTAAAATACATAAAAATTAGGTTTTTTTAGCATTTTACTCTTTTTCTCAATAATTAAATTTTTCTTCTTATTATTATTAATTATTAATTATCTTGTAAATAAACTTGTAATTAATTAATTAGGGTTAAATTAGGGTAAACTTAAACAATTTTTTTAATAATTAAAAACAAATTTAGAATTAGGGTTTTATTTAACTTTTAATTTTAATTAATTTTCTTTATTTTCATTAAATACCAAAAAAACAAAAATAACTTCTTTTCTTATTAAATAATTAATTAATTTGTAATTTCAATTCAATTTCCTTAAAGGGTCCAACGCCCTCGAATTTTCGCTTCTAGTTTCGTTTCGCGTGTTTGTTTATATTTTTCATTTTAAATATTATGTAATTGCCCCAAGGCCTTGTAATAGTAATTAGGACATTTACTTTCCGCACTTTTATTCAAAATCGGGTCTTTATTAATTTGGCGATGTATAGACCCGCGCCTTGTAATAGCGTAGGACCTTTATTTTCCGCATTTTAATTTCCGCACCCTTTAAACTGCTAATCACATGAAAGAATGTATGCCCAAAATAAAATCAAAGCGTAGCTCACCCAATGCATGATCAAGACAAAACATAACTGAAAACAATACACAAATTCACACACCACTCTTAGGGTACGCCTCACTGTTGCCTTGCCCCTCGAAACGTGGTCGTCGAGTATAGGACGTCTTAGTAAGTCCTCATGTCCATGAACATGGCATGGGGGTAGCTTCTAAGGTATCCTACCATTGCTCCGGTGACCATACTGTCCCTACAAACGAATTGACCCGAACACCTCCAACGGTGGTGCTACCTACCTCTCAATGGTGGGATGGCACTACCTTAAAGACATTTACACAGCCTAATTCCTTAGGGTAGGTAGATGACTCATAGATACTTGCTCTATTCAAAAACGAACAAAACTCTTTTCACACCGACACTTTTCAAAAAGCTTTCAAAACAATTTTTCAAACACTCTTGAGGACTGATACAAGAGTCGATCTGAAATCTTTAAAACGAAACTTTTTTAAACCCACTCACAATTGAAAAGCAAACACTTTTGAACACACATAAGAGCAAGTATCTAAGAGCCCATGGATAACCATGGATAGAAAGGGTGCTAACACCTTCCCTTTCTATAAATCTACCTCCCGAACCGAGAGATAATCTCATAAGGAATTTTTCTGTGCTTTTGTCCTTTCCATATTGGAGAAAATAAAAGACGGTGGCGACTCTTGCTTCCGCGACATTTCGCGAACCAGCGTTAAACAGTCAGTTCCAGATCCACCGATCACATTGGGCATGGGAGCTGTCACCATATTAGGCCTCTCGGGCGCCTCGAACTGAACCTCTTTAGCATCAATAAGGTCCTGAACCTTATTCCTCAAAGCCCAACAATCATCTGTGTTATGCCCCGGGCTATCAGAGTGATAAGCGCAGCGGGCGTTGGGGTTGTACTTCGGAGATGTTGTGTTTACCACCTTCGGAGCTTCCTTGACAGTTACCAGATTGGTTGACAGCAGTTGCGGCAGAATTTGAGACAGGGTCATGCTGAGCCGAGTATACTGTCTTTTGGGCCTCTCAACTCTTGGTTGGTTGTATTGCTGAGGAGCAGCAACAGGCTTTGAAATTACCACCGCGTTGACAACTTGGTGGCGTTCCGGTTTATTCTGTCTCCTAGGACCATACACAACACTAGCTTCCTTCTTGAAGGGCTTCTTTTCAGTACTCGAGGAGGCACCTTTCTGTATCTTCCCCGATTTGATACCGGCTTCGATCCTCTCACCAGTCAGGATCAGGTCTGTAAACCCAGCAGAGGAATTACCAATCAGGTGGTTGAAAAATGGACCAGACAGGGTCCCCAAGAACATGTCCACGAGTTCACGATCAGTCAACGGTGGCTGCACCCTGCCAGCCAGGTCTCTCCACTTCTGTGCGTACTCCTTAAAACCTTCACCCGTTCCTAGTAACATACCCTGGAGTTGGGTACGTGTAGGAGCGAGGTCGGAATTGTACTGATACTGCTTATAAAATGCAGTAGCCAAGTCCTCCCAGTTACGAATATTGGTTTCATCCAGCTGATAGAACCATTCGAGTTGAGTCCCTGAAAGACTCTCCTGGAAGAAATGGATCCATAAGTTCTTGTCGGCTGTGTAAGGTTGGATCTTCCTTACATAAGAACGGAGGTGCAGCTTAGGACAGGAAGCCCCGTCGTACTTCACAAAGGAAGGTGCCTTGAACTTGTGTGGGATCACCACCCCAGAAGATAACCCTAAGTCTCCAAAATCCAACCCAGGCACACGTTGAATCTCCATAGCATTTAACCGGTCCTCCAGCTGTTTGTACCTTTCCTCGGCAGGAGGGTACTGTTCATCATTGAAGTCTGTCTCGGTGTCAGAGACCATGGGACTAGGGACCCCTCCCTCCTGGTGACTGCCTTCCCCAACAGATGGAGTAGTCAGCTCAGCTTCATTCTGCAGTGTATTCCCGAGTCTGCGTCCAGTGTTGAACAACACAGTTCTCTTCTTCTTCTTCTTCTTCAGGAGCAAAGCCTTCAACTCCTGTTGTCCTTGGGCTAAGCTCATGACCAGCTCTTGAAACTGGGCGTTCTGGGCCTGGAGGGCCTTGATAGCTTGCTCGGTAGTAGGTTCGGGATTCATGATGACTGAGTGCGTGCTGAAATAAACAGCGAAGAAGATTAAGCAACCTGTAGAAAAAGGGTACCTGTTATGCACATGATGCATGATATGCTATTTATGCAATGCATTCAAGGGTTCGAAAGTTCAAATTCGTTGTAGACAAAAAGTAACACACATTGCATTAAGAAATAATCTGTTCAGTACATCAGGGCCTCATGGGCAAAACATTACAAAATAATTAATCTCAAAAGACACTGCGCATCCTCTTCGGAGTGATGTAGGTGTTGAGAGTCTTTTCCTCGTGCAGTAGGCGGGTGAGCTCCAAGACTTTCTTCTCATTGGCATGTAGGCTGGTTTCAAGAGAATTCCGTTCTTCCTTGAGTTGGATCCAGCCTTTTTGCATTTCTTCCCAAGACGTTGGCATGTCAGGATGTTGAATGGTGTAAGGCACCTCTCCTTCCACAACTGGCTCTTTGATCACGGGGAGAACATGAGGATATGGCATTAACAGCTTCTGGGAGCGGGCTCGTACCCACTTAAGATAAGGCTCCAGGGGGATGGAGTTCTTGTGCCACAGTGTCTTGCTGTCTACCCTGTTGGGCATCCTCCAAGCTCTGATGAATCTCTGGCGAAGTCCTTGTGCATCATTGTCGAAGTCAAAAACTATGTCAGGAATTAACATGTCATGAGGGCCATCCCTCCGAGCATATCCAAACTGTCTCAAAGCCAGACACGGGTTGTAAGTAATGCCCCCTCTGATTCCAAGTAAAGGAACATTAGGGAACTCCCCGTAACGATCAATGATAGTGACATTCTCTCTGGATCGAGAACACCAATGTATATCAGCATGTGTAAGAGTCATCAATCGTTATGACCATCTCAAACCCCGCTCGTCTTTCAAAACTGATTGTGGAAGGTGCGAAATAAACCACCTTGCCAGGAGAGGAGTGCAGCACATGAGAACACCTCTTTTTCTCATGGTTCGAGTGTAACATGAGTGAAGGATGTCCCCCAGCAACGTAGGTATAGGATTCCTGGACATGAAGATCTTGACAGCATTGATATCTATAAGCTGATCTGGATTCGGGAACAACACCAACCCATAGACAAGGAGTGCCACAACTTCTTCAAAGGCTTGTAGGTCAAGGGAATTCCAACATTCTTGGGCCTTCTCAAACAGGAACTTTGCCAAGAATCCTTTGATACTGCTTCTAACTTCCCAATGTCCCTTGATGTCAGATGGTTGTAGGAATAATGCTTTAGCAACCTCTTCAAGTTTTGGCTCCCTTTCCGTACCGTTGTAGGGTAGTTGACTGAGAATGGGAATCTTCAGAAGCTGGGAAAAATCTTCCAAAGTGGGCACCAATTGATAATCTGGGAAAGTAAAACAGTGGTGCAAAGGGTCAAAGAACTGGAACAACACTTTCACCATGTCCTCTTCAATGTTGGTATTGACCAAGCTGATGAGTCTACCATGCCTTTAACTGAATGAAGAGTTCTCGGGAATCCTGGATGTAAGCTCCTTAAGCTGAGGAGGGATCCTTACAAGGTTGACCTGAATTGTCTTTCTGCAGATAGTTTCCATGTCCTACAAAACAAGAACAAAGATGAAGATTCGAACCCTTGAAGTGGTTAGTAAATGCATATGATGTTGTATGATGTTATGATGTTATGATAAGAACACACCACAAGTATTCACAAAAAGCAAACATGATAAGGCACACAAGTCACACCACAGCCTTTAGAGTTTAGGCCAGCATGAAGTTTGGGGTACTACCCTCTTGAAGTTGGTGGGCTCAAAAACCTGTCCTATCAAAAGTAATTGGGTTCTAAGGAGCTCAATATCATTGGATTGTTTTCTGTGTTCATTGTTTTGATTTAGCCACTGAACTGGCGATCAAAATATTCCAAGAAAGCAACCCTCAATGAGTGTAGTATCGAGTATCAACCAACTTCGGACTGCACCAAAGTCGGTCATCTCACTACCCCTAAAGAGGCCAGGATGGTCAAGTAAGGTTCCTAAGGTCAGTTGATGCTTCACGACACCATGCGGCGGCCCCGTACTCTCCTTGACTTGACTCAAGGGTTACCGGTACTCACCAAAGTGCCACATCAACGTAGCAAACTGCTTCAACCGTGTCGGTATACCCCGCACAGTTCCCTCACAGTTTGTTGCTACTTTCTAAGAAGGTATCCCCCAGATCCGGGTTAGGATCTATGAAACTCCCAAAACAGGCCCACAATATTAAAGCAAACAGATCAAGCAATTAAAAACATGATGATGAACTATTCCTAAGGTACACCTCACTTTTAAAGCATCCCCAGCAGAGTCGCCAGTTCTGTGATCGGTGGAAATAGAACTGACTGTTTTTTAAGCTGGTTTAGCGAAATGTCGCGGTAAGCAAGAGTCGCCACCGTCTTTTATGTTCTCCAACATGGAAAGGACAAAAGCACAACAAAATTCCTTATTCGAGAATATTTCTCGGTTCGGGAGGTAGATTTATAGAAAGGGAAGGTGTTAGCACCCTTTCTATCCGTGGTTATCCACGGGCTCTTAGGTACTTTCTCTTATGTTTTCAAAATTTGTTTGCTTTTAAAGTGTGTGTGGGTTTTGAAAAAGTTTCGTTTGAAAAATTTCTAAGTAACTCTTGTATCAGTCCTCAAGAGTGTATGAAAAATTTGTTTGAAAACTTTTGAAAGTGTAGGTGTGAAAAGATGTTTTTGTTTGTTTTGAAGAGAGCAAGTACTTAAGAGAAGTCTACCTACCCTAAGGAATTAGGCTGTGTAAGAGTCCTTTAGATAGTGCTATCCCACCATTGAGGGGTAGGTAGCACCATCGTTGGAGTTATTCGGGTCAATTCGATTATCGGGACAGTGTGGTCACCGAAGCAATGGTAGGACATCTTAGAAGTAACCCTGATGTCCTAGATCCTTTTTTTATCCGAGGAAACCGTTTCGAGGCAACTGAATCTTTAGACAGAAGGGCGACCTCTAAGACACCCTGTACTTGATGACCACGTTCGAGGCAACCAGTGAGGCGTACCCTAAGAGTGGCATGTGCTTGTGTGTTGTTTTTCAGTTAATTGTCTTTGTACATGTTATTTGTGAGCTACGAATTAATTTTATTATTCATACATTCTTTCATGCATTATTAACAGTTAGGAGTGCGGAAAATAAATTGCAGAAATGTAAATCTAACTATTACAAGGCGCGAGTCTATACATCGCCAAAAACAAAGACCCGTTTTGGAAAATAAAGTACGAGAATTTAAATAAGGTGATAAAATCCTAATTAGCTATTACATACTCTGTACAGATACATAAATATAATCAAAAGAAAATAAAGCGCGAAAGAAGATTGAATCGGGAACGTCCTTAGGGTTTTGACCCTTTTTTTAAGAAAGAATTGAATTTTTGTCCCTTTTAAAATTAAAACTAAGAACTAATTAATTAATTATTTATTAAAAGAAAAAAATGTTTTTTTTTGTGTTTTTTATGTTTTTAATGAAATAAAATTAAAAAAAGAAATTAAAGTTGAAAGTTAGTGAAACCTAATTCTAAATTCATTTAAGAAAAGGATTAAAGTTTCCTAATTAAACTAATTAATTAATTATAATTTATTTACAAAATAAAAGAGTGAAATTAATAAATACAAATATTAGTTTTTTTTTTATTTTTTTATGGAAAAATAATTATTTAGTTGATAGTTAATAAAAAAAGAATAAAAAATGAAAAATAAAATGACAAAATAAAAAATGCAAACCCAAGGGGGGTTTGGGCCAGATATGGGAGTTTGTTTAGAAATTCCAGCCCACTATTCTCCAGCCATGTTGACTTTGGAGAATTGCCCATGCGCAGCTTTGACTTGGAGTATGATGTTCTTCATCTCCTGGCCACTGGATTGTTGTTGAAGACACTTGGCATGCTGGATGAGCAAGGCGCATGATGGACCTTCTTTTGGAACCTACACACAAGCATATAAAGAAAAAATGCATGGAAATTATGGGGGACCTGGGGTTCGAACCCAGGTCCCAACGTTCAAAGCCTGCACGCCTTAGCCACTGAGCCAATTATTCTAATTGAAATAATAACAATCAGTTAATATTATATTAGAAAATCAAAATATAAGCCTGGAAAAAATATAACGCGCTTTTTTTTTAAATGACAAATCAGAGGGAGACGCGTCAGCGTCTTCTTCCTTGGACACTGGCTTTTTACCTGCAGATTTTTATCCGCAGGTGGTTTCGCAGGCTTCATTCAAAATCATCCTCAGGCATCAAAAACTCCAACTAAGCCAATGGTTGTGATCGTCCATGTCTCCTGATCACGTCTATGCTTATGATTTGTCTCAATTTCATATGTAGACAAAATACCCAAAAACAAAACCAACGAACCCTAGGCATGGGCATGGTCATACGAAGCCTAAAAATGCAATTGAATATAGCAGTTACATTGGAAATCAGGCATGGAGTATGAATATGCTATTATTTTCCAAAAAGAATGCAAGAATGGAGAAACACGACTCCATGTTCAGAGGTGAGTTCAGGACAACTTACAGTGCATTGTAGGAGGTCTTAGGACGCGTTTGTGGTTGCTTTGGCTTCAGGGGGTGGCAAGGAAGAAGGCCACGTGCTTGCTTTGATCTGAAAATGCTTGCCACTATGTTTTTGGTCTCTCACTTTTTTGACAAATTTCAGTTTTTGTTCTGGCCGTTTCAATGAGCTCTAGGTCCTGAATGCTATATGGCTTGCTTGCATATGTATGTATCAATGAGAATTAAGTCACATTAGGAGCCTTAAACTTGTGCCATTATGTTTTGGATTTTGTTTGACCACCATTGAAGAACATTCCTTTCTTGGTCCAACAACCATGATTTTGTGTACAAAAATAGCTTGCACGAATTTGGCAGCTAGCAAATGCTTCATGAAGGCTATTCAAACCACAAGATACCATTTAATTAACTTTTTTTTGATTTTATTTAAATTATTATGGATTAAAATGAATTAAATCCACAAAAATTAAATAAAAATGAAAAAATAAAGATATGGTCTTGAAATTAATCATGGGACACGTGTATGGCATGGCAAGGCTGAATCAAGTGGAAGAAAGTGGGCCCTTTTGTCAAAAATTGAAGTTTCAAGGATAGTTGACTTTTGCCATTTCACAAACATTTCCCAACTTCTCCAATGCATATCTTGCTCAATTTTGATCATATGAACATGTTCTTGGACATTTTGGAAAGGTCTTGAAGTCCTCTAACCAATTCCTTTGGTCCCATGTCATTTTAATTTACCAATCTCAAGTTATGGTCTTTGACTTAAAATGCCTTTTTGTTGACTTTTGAAAATGACCTATAATGTTGAAATTGATAACTTTTTGTGAGAGCATTTCTTGGACTTGGAGTGTGAAGATGAGTTGTAGGAAATGTCATCCCCTTCAAAATGAGCATTGGATGGGATTTTTCTGATGAACCATGAAAAAGTTATGCCTTGGTCAAGTTACAGTTGACTTTTCAACTGTCCAAAAATGGAAACTTTTGCATCTTGATGATTTTTGAGACATTCTTGTGGAATCATGATCAATAATTGATAAAATGATGATTGTGACTTCAAAATAAGATTTTGACCAAAATTTTTGACTTTTGACTGCCAAATGACCATTTTGCCCCTGCAGTTGATTGTGAAGCAATTAGGGTTTTTGACTGTGCAACTTGATGCTGTGAGCCTTGAAACTTGGCATATGATGCTTGACAATGTTTATAGGCATGTGGGACTTGATTGAGCCCTTGAAAACCTCAACTTCCTTGCAAGAACCAAAACCCTAATTTGACTGGCTTAGGAGGGTGTTTGAACTGTGCAATCCTTGAGTAGACTTGAGCAAATTGAGATGATGCTTGTCAAAACTATGAAGAATATGGGAGGGAAAATTTTGGGGTACATTAGTTTGGTTTATGGGAGAGTTTGTAAAAATGGGTTGAAGTTCTGTTTTGAATGAGATTAGAGCTGGTTTCTTTCTGAATGAGTCAAAGTTACCGAGAACACTATTTTTCTGTTCAAAACTCTCTCTTCTCTCCAAAAATTCCAACCCCTATGTCTTATGAAACAGTCCCTTTTGTAGACCCTTGATTGAGGTTTAGGGGGGAAACAAAATAAGTCATTTTGAATTGTTTTTGCCTACTATTTTGATACTTTATTCACACAATTTTCCTTTGCCATTTTGGTGCAATTTTGGGGCTGTTGTGATGCAGGTTGGTGCAGACTGCATAGAGCAGTTTTGGACTGTATAGGACAACATATGCAGATATGTGGTGCAGCATAGCCCAAGGTTTTTTGTATGACAACATCGGAGCATGTTTTGGGGTGTTGTGGCAATGCAGCATATCATGCTTTGTTCAGCCTGGGCAGCAAAATTTGTAGTATGAAACAAATTTGGTCTTGTGGAGTATTTTATGCACATTGTATCAAGGAAAAAACATTGTGACAAGGTTTTGAGTCAAAGGGAAAAGTCCAAGCAATACCAAGTTTAGGGTTTGTAAACTTGCAAAAAATGTCACTTTGTAATAACTTGAATTATTTGCCCCATTTTAAATTATTTGGATTTGTAGTAAAAAAATGTCATGAAGCAAATGAAATTAACAAGTATAGAAAATACTTAGAAAAATTTCAAAGTCTTGCAAAAGTTGGATTTTTTTATTCTCTTGAGTTTTGATGATCAAATTTCACTTTTTGGATGTCTTGACGCAATGTGATTTTTGGGACTCAAATTTGGTCAAAAAGTCAAAGTTTGACTGTTCAGTGTGTTTTTGAGCATTTTGCCCTTATGAATGACTTTCTTTGAAAATTTGTAATTCAAGGCTTGTTATTGGATGGAAGCAAACCTAAGGGTCTAGAACGATCCTTTGAGAAAAGAGAGGGCAAATTTTGGGGTACAACAGCAAAAATAAGATAAAAAGATGGAAAATGAGTTCTTTCAATTGAGGGGAGGAGAATCCTTCTATTCTGCTTCTGTTGGCTTCCTTCGATTAGCAGTTGGCACCAGCAAGGCATGGACTTCGATTCGGCATTGGCCCTAGTCAGGTCATGGCCTTCGATTGGGCTTGGAAGTCATCAGGGCGTGCCTTCTGGTTCTGCCTTGTTGCCTTGTTGCCTTCTTCGATTGGGCTGGCATTAGCAAGTCATGGCCTTCGATTCTGCCTTCTCTGCCTTATTGCCTTCTTCAATTGGGGCTGGCATCAACATGAACATGCATTCTGGTTGGGCCTGAAAGTTAGCATGGAAGCCCAAGGTTTCGTTTCATGTTTCTTTCCCCCTGTCTCTTTCGTTTGGGATATTAATAACAACATGGCCTAAGGCCATATTAGCATTTGTCTTATGGCCAAACTAATTTTAAAGTATATTTAACAAAACTCAAGAAACAATAAAAAAAAAGATTATCCATAAAAACAGATTAAAAGGGTGCAAACGAAAAGGAGACAAAATATTGTACACATGTTATGTTTGAAATGAAGGATGCAAGGGTAAGAGTAACTTACCTTGCTGCAGCCTTGAAGGTGAACTGGGACTTGAGTGGTGGCCCTGGACTTTCATAGATTCGAAGGGAGGGGCCTGAAACTAGGCCTTGGATGTTAGATTCGAAGAAAGAAAGAAACAAATGTTATGTTTCTTTCTAAACTGGATTCGAAGGAGACTGAAGAGTGGGGAGTTCTTCAGAATCGAAGGAGGTGAGAATGGGATTCTAGGTTTTTTGATGTCACAAGTGTTGAAGGACTTGAGAGTTTTGTTGTTGTGTTTGAGAAGATTTTGGAGGTTTCGTTCCTCTAGTCAAAAAATCCTCTTTTAGCCTTTGCAAAAAGTTCCTCTATTTATAGAGAAAGAATGGACATGTTGTCCAAAGCCAGCCTTGCAAAGAAATAATAAAAATATGTAACGTGAAAGTACAAGTGGGGGGCTTTTTGGCAGTTGGAGTGCAGAAGATGTGACTTATGCTTCTAGCCCTCTTATTATACAAATATTTGGAAGCAACATAGCCTGTCAAGTAGGGTAAGGCCTTGAGATTTCCTCAGATTTACTTCAAACGATACCTGCTTCGAATGGCTCAGCTTGGATTCGAAGCAAGCTGATTCTAAGGGGATCCACATTCCAATCGAAGCTTTGCATGCAGGTACTTTTATCCAATCGAAGAGTTTGCCTTGCAAGGGGCACATGTGGCCAGCAGGTCATGGCCTTCGATTGCAAGCATGCAGGCAACATACTTGTCCATTCGAAAGGCTTGCCCTGCATGGGGGCACTGGTGGTAGCAAAATTTGGTATTCAAAGCAAACATGCAGGCAGAATGCTTGGTGAATCAAAAGGTTTTCCTTACAGAGGGCACTTGTAGCCAGAAAACTTGGGATTCAAAGAAAACATGTAGGCAGTGGAAGACACAAACGAAGCCTGCAACAAGAAGTCACATGCCCAGACGAAAGAGGCACGCTGGCAGCAAAATTTGAGCAATCAAAGGAGGTGCAAAGTCCAATCGAAGGGGGCTGAATCGAAGGAGGTGCAAAGTCCAATCAAAGGGGGCTGAATCGAAGGAGGCCTATTTTTCTCCAAATTTGTCAAAATGTTATTTTTTTCTTCTGTTTTCTCCCTTTTTGACGGTTTCCTTTTAATTTTGGTACTGGAAAATCCCAATGCACTTGTGCAAGCTTGAATCCTGAGAATCTTTGTGAGAAAAGCCTTGAGAATTGAGAGGGAAAATTTTGAGGTACAACAGCTGCCCCTGTTCAATCTTCTTACACCTGAAGAGTTAGATGGGCAAACCTGCCATTCGTGACTTGAAGGTGGAAGATGATTGAACACTAGAGTGCCCAGAAATTTGCACTTGATGACGTTGTGGTTGATTGTGTAGGGAGTGGGCTTAAAGATTCCATTTGGAGAAATAATGGATAGTTGTTGGTGATGGGCTTATAGATGCCATCCAAAGGTGATTGTTGACAGAAATTAGACTAAGTCTAAATTCTGACTTCAATTGGAGAAGAAATCAAAATAAATCTTTGGAGCGATTTATCTGAACCAGAGGAAATGTCTACCAGTAAAAATCAGGATAAACCATTGAGAGATTTAAATTGAACCGGAAGAGGTCTTGAAGGAAGTGTTTGTCATGTAGATAAGCAACCTGCCCTGTTTCGGGGATTGATCTACAATCAATTTGCTCACAGACGAATGTCTTGTTTTTAATAATGATATGTGATGAAGGAATCTTGGACGATTACTACCTCAGAAAGATGATGAAGGAATCTTGGACGATTTCTACCTCAGCAGGATGATGAAGGAATCTTAGACGATTACTACTCCAAAAAGATGATGAAGGAATCTTTGACGATTACTACCTCAGCAGGATGATGAAGGAATCTTGGACGACTACTACCTCAGCAGGATGATGAAGGAATCTTGGACGATTACTACCTCATCAGGATGACTAAGGAATCTGAGACGATTACTACCTCAACAGGATGATAAAGGAATCTGAGACGATTGCTACTCCAAAAAGATGATGAAGGAATCTTAGACGATTACTACCTCAGCAGGATGATGAAGGAATCTTGGACGATTACTACCTCAGTAGGATGATGAAGGAATCTTGGACGATTACTACCTCAGCAGGACGATGAAGGAATCTGAGACGATTGCTACTCCAAAAAGATGATGAAGAAATCTTAGACGATTACTACCTCAGCAGGATGATGAAGGAATCTTGGATGGTTACTACCTCAGCAGGACGATGAAGGAATCTTGGACGATTACTACCTCAACAGGATGATGAAGGGATCTTGGACGATTGCTACTCCAAAAAGACGATGAAGGAATCTTGGATGATTACTACCTCAGCAGGATGATAAAGGAATCTTGGATGATTGCTAATCCAAAAAGATGATGAAGGAATCTTGGACGATTACTACCTCAGCAGAATGATGAAGGAATCTTGGAGGATTACTACCTCAGCAAGACAATGAAGGAATCTGAGACGATTTCTACTCCCAAAAGATGATGAAGGAATCTTGGAAGATTACTTCCTCAGTAAGATGATGAAGGAATCTGAGACGATTGCTACTCCAAAAATTTGATGAAGGAATCTTGGACGATTACTACCTCAGCAGGATGATGAAGGAATCTGAGACGATTGCTACTCCAAAAAGATGATGAAGGAATCTGAGACGATTACTACCTCAGCAGGATGATGAAGGAATCTTGGATAATTACTACCTCGGCAGGATGATGAAGGAATCTTGAACGATTACTACCTCAACAGGATGATGAAGGAATCTGAGACGATTACTACCTCAACATGATGATGAAGGAATCTAAGACGATTGCTACTCCAAAAATATGATGAAGGAATCTTGAATGATTACTACCTTAGTAGGATGATGAAGGAATCTTGGACGATTACTACCTCAGCAGGATAATGAAGGAATCTGAGACGATTACTACCTTAACAGGATGATGAAGGAATCTGAGACGATTGCTACTCCAAAAAGATAACGACCTTTATCTGTTGACCTTTTCCTGAAAAGGTAAAGGAAAAGTTGTATGCAATGTCATGATGTATGAAATGCATGGTGCAATGATGTTCTCAAAATAAATGAGATTGTGTCGTATGCACTTGTCATGTATGTAAATAGGATGTATGAAATGTGAAATGATATTTAAGTGTATCTTTGTCCGGGAAAATAAATCCTTGAAAAATGTTGGGGAGTCATTAAATCCCGGACTGCTGTTGAAGAGTAGGTGTGTCTTCAAAATTTGCTTAAAATGTTTCCACCGGGGATTCCTGTTTTGTTATTTGAGAAGAGCTCTGCTGGGGAATGTTGAAAGCTCTGTAGAGAGTGTTGATTCCTACTTGGGGAAAATATTTCAGGAGGCTCGATTGTCTGTTTCTCTACTGGAGAGTTATCTCGGGGAAGATTTAAGTTAACTGTTATTTGGTCGTATTCCAGGCTTTGCAGTAACTTGCTAGAAAAGATGAAGTTGAACTGATATCTGGTCGGATCCAGGCTTCACAACAACTTACTGAAGTTATATGTTATCTGGTCGGCTTCCAGGCTTCACGGTAACTTGCTGGGGATTATAGAGTAGTCTACTGGGGAAGAGGAGTTATGGTACTCTGATCTGTAGTAGTCGGAGAGAATCGTCAAGCTGGGGAATTTGTAGTTTGTTGGGGAAATAAACCCTGTTTCCAGTCTATTGGAGAAGTGGCGACTTCACTGGGGAAAATCCTCGAGGATTCTTGAGGTCGATGCAGCTGGGGAAAAAGTTTTTTAGAGATTAAACTCTGGTTAGGAGTCATCCTATGAGAAGGATTTGGGGGAGATTTGTCACTACCCCCAGTAGCAAGTGTTTGTGGCACTTCCAGGAACTAATTGAATGTACGTAACCCTTTGTTGGGATTTGCGTTCAATGTCCCAAGTGGTTTAGATGGATACCTGCCCCTAGTTATTCTGCACTTCTTGAGAGATTTATTGGAATCTTGACTGGACTGCCCCAGGTGTGCTGGATAGTGACATGTCATGCCCCTTTGTTGATAGGAGATTTGTCATTGGAAGTGTCATCCCACTTGAAGTGATTTTGTGCACTGAGAGAGCTTTCATTCATCGGATATTCGTTGTGTGAATTTCTCTGTTGTCAAACAAATAGCCATATGCAAACAACGATATTCACATAATGCAAAGTTTATGCTTGTCTTGAAATTTTTAAAATGCGTTTTTAGCAAGAAATTTTGTAAGAAAATTCAACTTAGGATTTAGAGTAAAGCATTACAGAAGTCAGGATACCTTTTGTAACAGCATGCTTTCGAACTAACCCATGCTTCAGTTAGGACTTTTGAAGGGTTGTAACGTGGCTTGGTTCACGGTTTAAGAAACAAAGGATAAGACTCAAAGTGTATTTGTACCCACCCGTTTTTTGTGATGTTCTTCAGTCTTAAACTCAGTTAATTGTAAGTTCGAACTCCAATTATGTCTGGAATGACGTCTTGGTGATGGTTCAGACAAGTTAAGTTTATCAGAAGGCAGTTATTTTTTGCAACATTTTTCATGTTGTTAAGGATTTGTAGTGACCTCTTTTTTTGATTTATTATCTCTGGTTTTTGCCTGATTGTTCTTGTTTTGACATTACGGTCAGCCGGATGCCCCAGTTTTCTTACGTCTCCTTTGTAGGTTTTGACTTAGTGGGCTTTTCTTTTTCATATATAAGACTGCCTATGTGATAGGGAACTATCACCGTCTTTTGATTCCAGAGGAATGTTTTTGATGTCATTCATTGTATTACGAACTGAAAGTTTGTGACTGAACGCGCATTTGAATTAACTTAGAGACTACCCTGCCCCAGGTTTTGATTAAAGGTTTCAATTTGTGTAAAAAAAGAAAACTTCTACTTCTTTGGCTCAAAGGGGTTGACTAGGGATTATCTTCCTTATAACTCGAGTGTTTAGGATTTGAAAGAACGTTTGTACATCGTCAGCAAGGTCTATTCAAAAGCATACTGTATGAGATTATGGAATTGTTTTCGTCATCCTCCCTCTAAAGGCTTGTAACTTTTAGCAAGAGTTGAATGTCATAAGGAGATTAAAAAGCATAATTTAAATGTAATGAAAATGAATGGATCAATTCAAGACAAACATATGCAATGCATTAATGAAACATATTTTAACATTAATAAATAATTGTTTGAATAAATCAAAAGAGAAATTACAACTTGAAAATTCAAATGAACAAAAGCCTCTTTGTCTGAACTTGTCACTTCAGGTGGTGGGCCTTTGAGGGACGGCAGAAAAATTCAGTCTGGCCATCTTGTGTAAACTCCAGCATTCCTCTTCTTGACTGTCTTTAGAAGAAACATCTTCTTTTTGAACTAGCTGGGCATGCCCCTTGAACCTTCATTATGGCTATCTCGGATTGCATCCATTCCAACTCATCATCCTCGGTTCCCTCTAGATTCCCCATGACCATGCCCCTTGTGAGGAGAGCTTTCACTTCTTCTTGCCCCTTAGATAGGTTCAAGAACATTTTTTTAAAGTTGAGCGTTTTGAGCCTGGATGTCCTTGATAGTCTGCTCTAGAGCCATCTCTACTGAAATAAATAGTAGGAAGATAAGGAGACCCGTATGGGAGAAACCTGTCATGATATGATGCATGATATGTGGATGCATGTTTTCAAGGATCTCGCGGGGTAAATGTTAGTAGTCACTTACAACTTTTATTGGAGAACTTCGTAGCAGTGGATGTCCTTCCACGAGAATTAAGCTCACCATGTCGAGTGGGTCATAGTCCTTAACTCAAGTTATTGTACTTGATCTTTGACGGTGTTTGGTTAGAGGAAAAAATATCCTCTTTCCCCTTGATAGACGTCTAGTTCAACGTGACCCTGCACCATAGACCCTTGAGATCCTTGAAATGGTTATTGAAAATGCTATGGTATGATGTCATGATGTTATGTACAAGTATGCAAAGTAAGCAAGTACAAATAATCATATTCACACAAAGCAGACAAGTCTTTAGGTTTAGGCTTGCATGGAGTTTGTAGGTAAGTACCCTCTTGAAGTTTAGTTGGCTCAACCTGTCCTAGTTAATAGTAACAGGGTTCTAAGGGATCTCAATATCATTGACCTTTCTTTTAGGCATTGTCTCAGCTCAATCAATCTTTTCTTACGACCGAGATATCCCAAAAGTCTAGTCTTAATGAGTGTAGTATCGAGTATCAAACAATTTTCAACTTTCCACCGAAACCGGTTATCTCACTACGTCCTAATGGCCAAGTTTGTTCAATTAAGTTTCTAAAGTCAGTTAGTGCTTTATGACGCCACTCAACGGCCCCGTATTCTCCTCCATAATCTATTGCTACTTACCTAAAAAGGTGCCCCAGATCCGGGTAGAGGATCAAACAAGTCCAAACAAGGAACCAAAATGTAAAGAAATCAAATCAAACAAGAAAAGCAAGTAAAGGTGATCTAGCCCTAAGGTAACCCCACTTTTAAGTTTGTTCCCAACAGAGTCTCCAGTTCTGTGATACGGTGGGAGAACTGACTTGGTGTTTTGCGTTTTATTGCAAATTTTGCGGTTAGCAAGAGTCGCCATCGACTTTTCTTTTATCCAAAAGGAAAGGCTGAAAAGAACAGGAAAGACCTTTGAGATTATTTCTTGAGTTCGGGGGGTAGATTATGAAAAGGTAAGGTGTTAGCACCCTTTTCATCCATAGTTATCTATGGGCTCTTAGTTTCTTGATAGATCACTTGCTTTTGTTTGAAAATGTGCTTGTGGTGTGAGTTTAAAAGTATTTTGAAAACGTGCTTTTGTAATGATTCTTGTCTCGTAAGAATGCATACAAAGTGTTGTTTGAAAATAGTTCAAAGAAGTGTTTGTGTAATGTGTTTTTGAAAGTGATTTTGAAAAGGGTGTCTTTGTAATGGTTCTTGTCTCTATAAGAACGCATACAAAGCATTGTCTTTTGAAACTGTTTCAAATGAAAGTGTTGGTGTATAAAATGTTTTTGTTGTGAGAAAGCGAGCAACTAGGAGCAATCTACATACTCAAAAGGTCTTAGATGTTATTTTCCTCCTCCTTTAGATGTTGCTATCTTACCATTGTTTTGGTAAGAAGCCCCATCGTTGGATATGAAGGGACGGGCGTGGGATGTTTGTATAGTCATAGAAGGCAACCTATGGGACGTTTTAGCAATGTCGTTTTAGAGACTATATCATTTACCGAAGGCAACATCGAGGGTCATCGAGGGACTACGATCTTTTATGAAGGGTCTTTGCTAAAACGCCCATGTTCGAGAGACATGACTATTTTTCTGAGGAAACAAGTGAGATTACCCTAAGGGTGCATGTGTGCAAAGTGTGTTTGATTGCATGCATTTTGTCTTTGATTTTTGGTGGTCTACTTGTTGGTTTTTATCTTGCCATACACACCTAATTACTAGCATTTGTACAAAAGTAAAAAAAATGCAGAAAATAAATCCTACACTATTACAACCATATTGAAGTGCATAAAAATATAAAGGCAAAAATAAGATAAAAAGAAGGAAAATGAGTTCTTTCGACTGGGGGGAGGAGAATCCTTCGATTCTACTTATGTTGGCTTCCTTCGATTGGGGGTTGGCACCAACAAGGCATTGCCTTTGATTGGGCATTGGCTCTAGTCAGGTCATGGCCTTCGATTGGGCTTTGAAGTCAGCAGGGCGCGCCTTCTGGTTCTGCCTTATTGCCTTCTTCGATTGGGCTGGCATCAACAAGTCATGGCCTTCGATTCTGCCTTCTCTTCCTTGTTGCCTTCTTCGATTTGGGCTGGCATCAGCATGAACATGCATTCTGGCTGGGCCTGGAAGTTAGCATGGAAGCCCAAGGCTTCATTTCATGTTTCTTTCCCCTTGTCTCTTTCATTTGGGATATTAATAACAACATGGCATAAGGCCATGTTAGCATTTGTCTTGTGGCCGAACTAATTCTTAAAGTATATTTAAAAAAACTCAAGAAACAATAAACAAAAATATTAGCCATAAAAACAGATTAAAAGGGTGCAAACGAAAAGGAGACAAAATATTGTACACATGTTATGTTTGAAACGAAGGATGCAAGGGTAAGAGTAACTTACCTTGCTGCAGCCTTGAAGGTGAACTGGGCCTTGAGTGGTGGCCTTGGACTTTCCTAGGTTCGAAGGGAGGGGCCTGAAACTTGGCCTTGGATGTTAGACTCGAAGAAAGAAACAAATTATATGTTTCTTTCCAAACTGGATTCGAAGGAGACTGAAGAGTGGGGAGTTCTTCAGAACCGAAGGAGGTGAGAATGGGATTCTGGGTTTTTTGATTTCTTAAGTGTTGAAGGACTTGAGAGTTTTGTTGTTGTGTTTGAGAAGATTTTGGAGGTTTCATTCCTCTAGTAAAAAAAAATCCTCTTTTAGCCTTTGCAAAAAGTTCCTCTATTTATAGAGAAAGAATGGACATGTTGTCCAAAGCCAGCCTTGCAAAGAAATAATAAAAATATGTAACATGAAAGTATAAGTGGGGGGCCTTTTGGCAGTTGAGGTGCAGAAGATGTGACTTATGCTTCTGGCCGTATGATTATACAAAGATTTGGAAGCAACCTAGCCTGTCAAGTAGGGTAAGGCAATGAGATTTCCTCAGATTTTCTTCAAACAAAACCTGCTTCGAATGGCTCAACTTGGATTCAAAGTAAGCTGATTCAAAGGGGATCCACATTCCAATCGAAGCTTTGCATGCAGGTACTTTTGTCCAATCAAAGAGTTTGCCTTGCAGGGGGCACATGTGGCTTGCAGGTCATGGCCTTCGATTGCAAGCATGCATGCAACATACTTGTCCAATCTAAAGGCTTGCCCTGCATGAGGCACTTGTGGCAGCAAAATTTGGTATTCAAAGCAAACATGCAGGCGAGACGCTTGATGAATCGAAAGTTTTGCCTTGCAGGGGGAACTTGTAACCAGCAAACTTGGGATTCAAAGCATACATGCAGGTAGTGGAAGACACAAACGAAGCCTGCAACAAGAAGTCACATGCCCAGACGAAAGAGGCACGTTGGCAGCAAATTTTGAGCAATCGAAGGAGGTGCAAAGTCCAATCGGAGGGGGCTGAACCGAAGGAGGTGCAAAGTCCAATCGAAGGGGTCTGAATCGAAGGAGGCCTATTTTTATCCAAATTTGTCAAAATGTTATTTTTATCTATTTTCTCCCTTTTTGACAGTTTCCTTTTAATTTTGGTACTGGAAAATCCCAATGCACTTGTGCAAGCTTGAATCCTGAGAATCTTTGTGAGAAAAGCCTTGAGAATTGAGAGGGCAAATTTTGGGTTACAACAGATGTACTCGTGCTATTTTTGATTTTCCAACCTGACTAACGATTCTTTTTTTATTGCAGGTCTAATGGCATACCTTTCTGTGCATCTGTTGAAGTTGAGGCCCAAGAACGCATCCACATCTGGGCCAAAAAACATAGTTACCCAGTTTCAGGAACAGGCCAAATCTTCCGGTCAGGCCGGCGGTTCCCCTTCCTCATCAAAAAATCCGTCTTCCACTGCTGAACCCACCCAGATTCCCGTCAAGGAGCCCGGGGCTAAGATGAAGCGTGTGGATAGCGGTGCGGGCATAACTCCCGAGGGTGAGAAAGCGCCTGCGGGGTTCTTTGTTTTGCCTCCTTGCTATCTAAACTTTGATTTCTTCAGCGAGGAGAGCTCCTTCGGCGTGCGCGAGGAGGAGAGGGAGGTAATCTTGAGAAGACAAGGAGGTTCGTCGGAAGCACTTGGCCGAGGATGTGGACGGTGTGATGAGAGTGCTTGAGACAACTCTTTCACTCAACGATGATTCCTCGAGTGCTCAAGCCTCTCTCGACACGGCCTATGCCAAAATTCACAAGCTGGAGGCAAAAAATGAGAAGTTAAAGTGTGATATCCTCAACCACGAGTCAAAGTTCGAGGCCCAAGTTCGGCTTCTCAAGGATTTAAATGAGCTGATACCTCAACTGGAGGCGGCCACTAAAGAGAACGAGTGTCTGGTCGCTCGTACTTCAGAGTTAGAAGGGATCACTGCCCCAGCCGAGGACAAGACCGATGCGGAGAAGAACATGGCGACCAGTGCTGATTTGATCGCTCGCATCCGTATGCTCGAACAAGACGTGGTTGATACCCTTGGCTACGGCTTCAACACTGTCATCGAGCAGCTGAAGATCTTGAACCCGGGGGTCGAGATAGTGCTCGAGGGGGCGGGCCCATTTAACCAAGTCATTAAAAGGAAGATCCTTTATCCCCTTGATAGTAGCGACGGGGAGGATGAAGCTTGATTGTATTTTTTGTTCAGGGCCTGCGCGTCCGCTGTCATTTCAAGGCCTGCGTGCCTGCTATCATTCATTTAGTTTTGTGGCTGTCGTGCCTAAAGTGTAATTTTGAACAACGTCGGCCCTTGTGGTCGGAATATTATAATTGCGTTGTTTATAACTTTTTATTTGATGAATACTTGGTATAACCTTTGGATATATATGTCCGACCATTGTTGTGGCCGCCGTGAATTTTTCATGAAGTTCGTGTTTTTCGTATGGAGATATTCCTTCGAACCTAATATTGGTTCGACACACTTCAAAATGTGTCGAGGGTGCAGAGTAGGGATCCACGGGATGGGCGTATGATCGCGATCGGGATCCTACGCTCGTGGCGTGAACTACCCATCGCGAGCTGGGTGTTCTGCCATGTTGGGGCACTTCGACAGCAGAGCTCGATTGAGGTGTCCCTGTCGGGCACGTATGTTGCTCGTCAAAGTGAACAACATTATGCTTTTGTTGGTTGGTAGGTCATGTCCGTACCTCGACTCGCCTACGTGGTCGAGTTTTTCCATTCGTCGATTGAAGATGAATATTCTACGGCAAAAGTCCTCAGCAGGTGAGGGACTTTATCTATAATATTGTTTTAGCTTTGCAGCATTCCAGGGTCGAGGTAGTGGTTCTCCATTTAATTGCTCGAGGTAATATGCTTTATTGCCCGTAGCTCCCTGGACGCGATAAGGTCCCTCCCAGTTTTCCGCCAACTTTCCTTCGCATGAATCCTTCTGGTTTCTTTGCAAGACTAGGTTGCCGACCTGAAATTCGCGTTTTATGACTTTGCTGTCGTGGCATAGGTCTACCTGCTGCTTCATAGTGGCCTCGCACAGGGCTGCTTCTGATTGGATTTCTTCAACAAGATCGAGCTCGTCTCTCAGAGCCTCGTCGTTCATCTCCTCATCGAGGGGCATTTCAGTTTGCCTAGATGGCTCCATGATTTCTATTGAGATGACTGCCTTGGTATCGTAGGTCAGTCGGAATAGCGTCTCACCAATCATCGAATGGGGTGTCGTGCGGTAAGCCCATAGAATGCTGTGTAGTTCTTCGACCCATCCCCTTTTTGCTTCTCCTAACCTGCCCTTGAGTCCTTGCAAGATGACCCTGTTCGCGGCCTCGGCTTGCCCGTTAGTCTGGGGGTGTTCGACTGAGGTAAAATGTTGTTTGGTGCCGAGTTTGGAAATGAAGCTTTGAAAACCTTGGTCGGTGAATTGGGTGCCGTTGTCCGTGACGAGCGCTTGTGGGATTTCGAACCGAGCGAGCATGTTTCGTTTGTAAAAATGGAGAATGTTGTGCGAGGTGATTTTCGTGAGGGCTTCGGCCTCTATCCACTTTGTAAAATAATCTACGGCCACGAAGAGGAATTTGTTTTGGTATGTCCCTTGCACGAATGATCCGAGGATGTCCATTCCCCACCAGGCAAATGGCCACGGGGACGATAATATGTTCAACTCGTGTGGTGGGGCGAGGTGCATGTCGGCGTGTCTTTGGCACTTGTCACATTTACTGACGTGTTCTTTAGCGTCTTGTTGCATGGTCGGCCAGTAGTACCCCGCTCGCAATGCTTTTCGTGCTAGGGACTTTCTGCCCATGTGTTGGGCATTAATTCCTTTGTGAATTTCCTGTAGTATCTCAGGGACCACAGACTCTTCGACGCACTTCAAGAGTGGGATGGAAAATCCCCGACGATACAGTTTGTGTTCAACCACCACATAAGAGCATGCTCGTCGTTTGGTCGCGGCTTCTTCCCTTTGGTCCAGGAGAAGTTCTCCTTTCGTTAGGAAATTGAATACCGGTGTCATCCAGCATGAGTTGTCCCCGATGGTGTTTACTTCTTGTAAAGGCGTGGATTTTTCAATGCTCGGGCGAGATAGAGATTCTTGTATGACAGATTTGTTTCCGTCTTTCTTCTTCGCACTCGCGAGCTTCGGAAGTATGTCGACCCGCGTGTTTTGTTCGCGTGGTACATGTGAAATTTCTGCCCGGTCG
Source organism: Vicia faba (assembly GCA_948472305.1). NCBI lineage: Eukaryota > Viridiplantae > Streptophyta > Magnoliopsida > Fabales > Fabaceae > Vicia > Vicia faba. The sequence goes on from OX451736.1 coordinate 1,601,534,684, forward strand.
AACTTTTCATATGTTCCCTGACCAAGTTCAAATATTCGATGAGGTTGTTGTTATTAGCCTGATATCCCCCTTGAACTTGAGACGTGGCAAGTTGGGAGTCAGTGAAAATTTATATCTCGCGGGCGCCTAAATCCTCAGCCAGTCTTAAACCTGCGAGTAAAGCCTCGTATTCTGCCTGATTGTTTGAGGTTGGAAAGGAGAGGGTGAGCGAATGTTCAATCACTACGCCTTCCTCATTTTCGAGGAGGATTCCTTCTCCGCTCCCGGTCGAGCTGGAGGCTCCATCGACAAAGATGGTCCATTTGTGCTCCTTCCCTGCGGGAGGGGGGGTTATGAGTGGCCGAAGCCTATGCATTTCTTCTTTCATACTGGACATCAAATTCTGAAAGTTCCAACGACCATTTCAGCATTCGGCCCGCCATGTCTGGTCGACCTAAGAGTTTTTTCACGGGCTGGTCAGTTTGTACAACGATCATGTGCGTGAAGAAATAGTGTCTGAGCCTTCTCGCCGCATTGACGAGGGCTAAAGCCACCTTCTCGATCTGTTGGTATCTAACCTCAGGCCCCTGAAGCGCTTTGCTCGTGAAATAAATGGGTTTTTATCCGTCGTGAGTCTCGCGAATAAGGGCCGCACTGACAGCTTCGGCGGAGACGGCCAGGTATAAAAATAAGGTCTCCCTGTCGACTAGTCATGATAGCACGGGCGACTGCGAGAAGCTCTATTTGATATGGAGGAGGGTCTGTTCGTATTCGTCGGTCCACTCGAAGGCTGCCTCATTGTGAAGGAGTTTGAAGAAAGGCAGGGCGTGTTGAGGGAATTTTGTGACGAAACGGGAGAGTGAGGTGAGCATACTATTCAAGACTTGAATGGATTTTTTCGATGTGGGTGTAGGAAGGTCGGAGAAAGCTCTACACTTGTCGGGGTTGGCTTTGATTCCTTGTTCTGTTAGGTAGAAGCCGAGGAACTTGCCTGCCTTAATCCCGAACGTGCACTTCTCGGGGTTAAACCTCATTCTACATTGCCTTGCTTGGGCAAAGACTTCCCTGAGATGAGCGACATGGTCGGTGTCTACTCGGGACTTGACGATCATGTCGTCCATGTATACCTCGAGCATATCTCTGATCTGGTTGCGAAAGACTTTGTTCATCATCCGCTGATACGTTGCTCTTACGTTTTTCAGACCGAATGGAATTACGTTATAGTAATAGTTGCCCGAGCTGGTCATGAAAGCAGTGCAGTGTTTGTCGCTCATTGCCATTGGGATTTGGTTGTAGCCCGAATAGGCGTCCATAAAAGATAAAATTTTATAGCCATCCAAGTTGTCGACCATCATGTCAATATTAGGCAAGGGAAATGCATCTTTGGGGCATACCCGGTTAAGATCGGTATAGTAAACACACATACGCCTTTTTCCATTATTTTTATTAACAAGTACAACATTTGACAGCCAGGTTGAATACCGGGCTTCAGAAATAAAATTTGCCTCTAGGAGGTCTTTTACAGCTTTTTCAACAGCATCCGCTTTCTCGGGAAACTGCCTACGCCTATGTTGTACTACTGTCCTAGCGGCTGGATTAATGGCGAGTTGATGACAGGCGACCATAGGGTTGAGACCGGGCATCTCTGCAGTGCTCCTCGCTAAGTCGGGGAGTCCGGTGCCAATCTTCACCCCTCTGCTCGGGTCTTTACCGAGAGGGACGAGCTCAAAGTCCCCATCCACAATTTGTCGAAGGAGCACCTTCTCGCTGTTGGAGGGTTTGTCTTGGTCGAATCGAGTGTCCAATAAGATCGAATCGACCTTTGGAGGGGCCCTCTATACCTCCGCTCGGATGGGATGTGGCTCTGACTGCTGAGGCTCTGGTCACGTAGTTGCAGCTTTCTTGGTGGGTCGCGCCCCGGTGTCGACTGTGTTGTGTCCCTTGGCCGCCGCGTTAAAGCATCTTCGGGCGGCTGCTAGGTCGCCTTGAATGGTGGCGACCCATTCCCTATTGGTGTAGAACTTCATCTTCAGATGGACGATGGAGGGCACCGCGGTCAGCTCTGCCAGTGTCGGCCTCCAAAGGATGCAGTTGTAGAGGGATGGGCAGTTGATGACAAGGAAGTGCACCTTGACCTGCCTAGTAGAAGTATCTTTGCCGAAGGTGACCATAAACTCCACGTACCCCCATAACTTAGAGGTCGATCCATTAAAGCCCTGCAAGTCTGACCCCACATATGGTGAAAGGTGAGAGTCATCGAGCTGCAGGGTTCTAAACAGCTGGTTGTACATCACGTCGAAGGAACTTCCCTCATCGACCAGGACGCGATGGGCATCGAAGTTGGCCATTCTCGCCCTTATCAGAAGAGGGATGGCTGAATTGGGGCCCCCTCCGGGAAGCTCCTCGAGGTAAAAGGTGATCAACTTTGATCTGCCTTTCACCCTCTCGAAGGTCACCGTTTGCGGGGGAGCCGTGTCGACCAGTTCTTCCAGCTTCCTCTTTGTTGAATTTATTGTCAAATTATTAAACCCTCCACCATTGATGACCATGGCGGAGGGGAAGTTTTCCCACCTGTTGTGCGTAGACAGAGGCTCTTGCATATGTTCTCGTGACAGAGAATGCGGTTTAGATGGGGACCGACTAGTCAGATGATTGGACATCCTCCTCTACTTCCCTTGTTTCACAGGCATCTCGACGAGGGGTGTCGTTGCACTGATATTTATCGAGTCTCCCCCCTTTTATGAGGGTCTCTAGGGCATCCTTGAGATGGACACAATCTTCGGTGAAGTGTCCCTGGCTCCGGTGATACTGGAAGTACTTGCTTCCATCTACCCCGAGTTTAGAAGGAGCGGGGCGAGGATGCTTGACGCCACCGTCCTTGAAATCTGTATTCGCGCACTCCTCTAAGATGCGCTCGCGGGAAGCTGTTAGCGAAGTGTACTCAGTGAACCTCCCTGAGGGTACCCTTTGTTCCCGGGTGTCTCGGGGTTTATCGTCCCTTATCTTCTTGCCAGTTCGTCGAGGAGGAGCGGTGTCTTGTCGCGGATGACTGGTAGATCCGCGATTCCTGGCATCCTAGGCTCTGTTGGCCGCTTCTCTCTCCTCGTAGTCTATATAGGCTCTGGCCTTCTTGAGGAGGGCATCGAATGTCCAGGGTGGCTTTCTGAATTTCGTGCCCGAGAGGAGTCCTCTCTCGAGCATGTATCTCTTCATGTGGTCCGTACAGGGGACCTGGATGGCCTCCTGGTTGAACCGGTCAATAAATTCCCTCAGGGTCTCATCGTGTCTCTGGACGATGGCCTTGAGGGCTGCTTCGGTCTTCAGGTGTCGTCGCGAAGCAATAAATGAACTGATGAATTGGTTCTTCAGATTTTGCCAAGAGGTAATTGACTCCTGGGCAAGACCTTTGTACCAGTCCATCGCAACTTTTCTCAGAGTCGTAGGGAACAACCAGCATTTGATCGGTCCCCCGATGTTATGATAGTGTAGCATGGCTTCAAACCCATTTATATGGTCGACCGGGTCAACGACACCGTCGTATTCCTTTAGGTGGGGAGGCTTCTCCATGTCCGGGGGAATGGGTGCCTCCATGATAGCTTGTGACAAGGGACCGCGGGGGTCGTCCTCGTCACTTTGTTCGGGTGAGCGAGATAGAGATCTGATGTAGTGGCGGTCACAGTGGCCCTGGTCACGTGGAGCGGTCCTCGGGCGGTATGACCGTTCGTTGTTTCCCTCGTTTCTGTCTCCAGGGGTCTTCATTCTTGGTGCGAGGGGCCATGATCGCGCCTCCCCGTATCAACGGGCTGGTTCCTTTCTAATGCGGGCCGTCGCCATACTCTGGAGTTAAGTACAGGTGGGAGCAAGGTCTGCATTGTATTGATACTGTTTATAAAAAGCAGCGGCAAGGTCTTCCCAATTATGGATATTGGCCCTTTCTAGTTGATAGAACCAATCTAGCTGAGTTCCGGATAGACTATCCTGAAAGAAGTGGACCCATAAATCTCTGTCAGTAGTGTGAGGCTGTATCTTTCTCACATAAGATTGGAGGTGCATCTTGGGACACGAAACCCCGTCATACTTAGCAAACACTGGTGCCTTGAACTTTGGTGGAATAACAATCCCAGACACCAAACCCAACTCTTCAAAGTCCAGCCCATGCACTTTCTGAATTTCCATTGCACTTAGACATTCTTCTAGATGTTTGTATTTGTCGTCGGCCAGAGGATACTGCTCTTCAGAGTAATCATTTTCTTCTTCCTCTTCAGATTCTGGCTGGGCAATCACTTCCTTGCCTTTCCCTTCTTGATTGTCCTTTTCACCAGATGATGTTGCGAAGTCTATGGTCCGTCTGGCTGGCCCTGGGAACCTTCTTCCTAGATTCAAGACACCGGTTGATTTCTTTGCTTTCTTCTTATTTTCTTTGATTAACAAAGTTTTCAAATCCTCTTGTCCTTTGGCTAGAGTCAAGAACATTTGTTGAAACTGAGCATTCTGCCTGGAGATCTTTTACTGTCTGCTCAAGATCCATCTTACTGAAATAAACAGTAGAAAGATAAGGATACCTGTGGTAAGAAACCTGTTTATATGATGATGAATGAAGATGCATATGCAATGATTTCAAGGAAATTAGAGACTTAAATTTGCTTTAGACTAAAAAGGAACAAATGTTATATTAATAAATAAAAGTTTGAGTACATCATGCCTCTTTGGGCTTGCAAAGAAATACAAAAACTCTAAGATAAAAAAGTTGAACGCATCCTCTTTGGTGTGATGTAGGCGTTCAGACTCCACTCCTCATGAAGCTGCTTGGTGAGTTCCAGAACCTTCTACTCGCTGGCGTAGAATTGGGCCTCGAAAGTGTCTCGCTCCCTCATAAGTTATATCCAATCCCTTTACAAATCTTCGAGAGAGGTGGGAATGTCAGGATGCAGGATAGTGTAAGGGACATCTCCTTCCATAACAGGCTCTTTGATAACCAGGAGAATGGAGGGGTAAGGCATCATAAGACTTTGAGCACGGGCTCGTACCCATTTGAGACAAGGCTTGAGAAGGATGGAATTATTGTGCCCCAATGTCTTGCTATCTACCTTGTTCAACATCCTCCAAGCTCGGATAAAAACCTATGGCGGTAACATTAATCGTAATTCTCGTAGTCAAACACCAACCCTTGAATAAGCATCTCATGTGGACCATCCCTTCGGGCGTAACCAAACTGTATTAACGCTAAGAAGAGGTTGTAGGTGATACCTCCTCTAATGCCAAGTAAAGGGACATTAGGTAATTCTCCATAACGGTCGATGATAGTAACATTCTATACAGATCGAGAACACCAATGAATGTCTGAATGTTTGAGCGTCATCAACCTATGTGACCACCTTGAACCTTGCTCGTTCTTCAATACAGATTGGGGAAGATGCGAAATAAACCATCTTTCCAAGTAAGGAGTACAACACATGAGAATACCCCTTTTCCTCATAGTACGAGTGTGAAAAGAATGTAGGATGTCTCCTAACAAAGTAGGCATCGGTTTACGAGACATGAAGATTTTTACGGTGTTTACATCTATGAGTTGGTCAGGATTTGGAAACAAAACCATCCCATAGACGAGGAGAGCCACAATTTCCTCAAAAGCTTGCAAGTCCAAGGAGTTCCAACAGTTTTGAGCTTTCTCAAACAAGAACTTGGCTAAGAAACCTTTGACACCACTCCTTGTTTCCCAATTAGTTGTGACATCAGATGGTTGCAAGTGTAGGGATTGAGAAATCTCTTCTGGCTTTGGATCTCTTTCTGTACCATTAAAGGGTAGTTGATTGAGAATGGGAATCCTCAAGAGTTGGGAGAATTCTTCCAAAGTTGGCACAAGTTGATAATCGGGAAATGTGAAGCAATGGTGTAGAGGATCAAAGAAATGGAAGAGCACCTTCATCATGTCCTCATCAGTGTTGGAGGTAACCAAGTTTAGGAGGCGACCATGTCTTTCGGTACATGGAGAATTTTCGGGAACCCTTGATGCTAACTCTTTAAGTTGAGGAGGGAGCCTTACAAGATTGACTTGAATGGTTTTCCTGCGAATAGAATCCATGTCCTACAAAACAGAACAAAGATAAATCCCAAAAATCCTTGAAATGGTTAGTGAATATTAGTATGATGTTATGATGTTTATGATGTTATGTACAAGAAGAAATATACAAACAACACAAACAAGTCCTTAGGTTTAGGCTTGCATGGAGTCTCATAGGTAAGTACCCTATTGAAGTTTAGTTGGCTCAAACCTGTCATAGCAATAGTAACGGGGTTCTAAGGGAGCTAAATATAACTGGTGTGTTTTTCTCGGGCATTGTTTCAGCACAAGCCTCTTTAATGACGACTGAAATATCCCAAAAAACCAAACCTCAATGAGTGTAGTATCGAGTATCTACCAACTTTGGACTGCACCAAAGCCGGTCATCTCACTACGTCCTAATGGCCAAGTTGGTCAAGTAAAGGTTCTAGAAGTTAGTTAGTGCTTCATGACATCACTCAACGGCCCCGTATTCTCCTTGACTACTCAAGGGCTACCGGTACCCACAAATATGTCACACTAACGTAGCTATTTCTTAGACCATGTCGGTATACCCCACACAGTTTCCACAACGTATTGCTACTTACCTATAAGGTATCCCAAATCCGAGTAGAGGATTCAAACCCAAACAAAGAACCAAAATTTAAAGCATACAAGTCAAACAATGAAAGCAAGTAAATGTGATCTAGCCCTAAGGTAACCCCACTTTTAAGATTTTCCCCAGCAGAGTCTCCATTTCTGTAACGCAGTGGGAGAACTGGCTTGTTTGTTTTGCGTTTTATCGCAAATGTTGTGGTTAGCAAGAGTCGTCACCGACTTTTCTTTTATCCAAAAGGAAAGGCTGAAAAGAACAGGAAAGACCTTTGAGATGTTTTCTTGAGTTCGGGGGGTAGATTATGAAAAAGGGAGGTATTAGCAACCTTTTTATCCATAGTTATCTATGGGCTCTTAGTTACTTGCTAGATCACTTGCTTTTTTGTTTGAAAATGTGCTTTGTGTGGTTTTTGAAAGTATTTTGTAAAAATGCCATCGTTTAGGCAAACTTTGTAATGATTCTCGTTTGTAAGAATGTATACAAAGCGTTGATCTTTTGAAAATGTTTTCAAGTTTGAAAGATGTTTTTTAAAGTATTGGTGTTTGTTTTGAAATTAGCAACGATGTTTGGTTTTGAAATTGAGGAAGCGACTAGGAACAATCTACCTACTCAAAAGTCTTTCATATTTATTTCCTCTTTCCTTTGACATTATCATCTTACCATTTATTTGGTAAGTAACCCTATCTTTGAATGTGAATGAGACGGGCGTGGGTCATCGTATAACCATGATTAGCAATATTGTAAGATATCTTAGCATTTTCTTTAGGGACTAAGATCATTGTATTTTTTTGATTGCTTTTGCTAAGACACTTCACATGCATAATATGGTCATTTTTGTAAGGCAACAAAGTGGATTTACCCTAAGGGTATAAGTGTTCAAGTGTATTGATTTACATGTGTTGTTTTGTCTTTGAGTTAGGGTTTTCTAAGCATTGATTTTTATCTTCCCATACAAACCCTAATTACTAGCATTTGTATATAAAGCATTTAAATTGCGGAAAATAAAAATACTAAGCTATTAGATCATTAGGGGAGGGAGTGTTCAAATTACAAATGGGGAATTACAAGGAAATTAAATCTAAATAATTATTACAACCATATTGAATATTGTACAAAAATGAATAAATAAAAATGCAAGAATATAAATGTAAAAAAATGTGATTTTTGTTTGTTTTTTATGAAAAGGTTTTTTGATCTAGTTAACTAAAATAAAATAATTAACTAAAAAGAAAATTAAGATTAAGTTAATAAAAGAAATTAATTTATTAAAGAAAACAAGTTTTTAGGGTTTTTGTGAATTTAATTAAACTAGTAAATAAAATAAAAGTCCTAAGTTCTAAATTGATTTTAGTTTACAAGAAAATAATATGATAATAATTAAGACTAATTATCTAAGTGTTTTAAAAAAGAAAATTAATTTATTAAAAGAAATTTTTTTTGTTCTTTTAGTTTCATAAAACAAAATAAACTAAATAAATGTGAAAAATACTAAATAAAATATTTTCTGAGTTTTTTTATTAATGGAAATAATAATAATAGTAATAATAATATTAATAATAATAATAAAAGATGAAATAAAATTAAAAATTAAAAAATAAAAATAAAGCCAGGGAGGTTAAAGTTGAATGTGGGAGGTTTGTTGAAAAACAGTTTTGAAGTTGGCCCAAATGATATTTTTGTTTAGAAATCAGAAAATGATAAAAAAAATGAATGGGCCTACGCATGGATAAGTAATCAGAGGGGGGGGTATTAGTGAGTAAAATGAATCAGGCCCAAGGTTCTGCTGGCCCAAACGCTGCAAAGAAGGCAAACAAATGTGAAAAAAAAGTGTAAAAGGCAGCACTGAGGTTCGGACCCACGGCCTCTACCAATAACGTGCGTTGCCTTACCACTGGGGTGGTTGTACATACGTTAACTTAAATGAAAGAATAAATACATAATGTAAAAAGTCTCCATGACATGTACTACGTCTTCAACCTTCAGCCAGCCAGACCACCTGTATCTCATTCATTTCTCAACAAAAATGGAAAATGCAAACATGAAAGTTATGTTATTTTTCCTCACGAATCTAACCATGTAAACAACTAAAGCTATAGATCAAAGATGAATGAGAATTTCTCTGGCCCTAATTTGAACCCTAATTTTTTCAGAAACTTCAAACTTAAAATTCTCTAAGCTCAAGCCATGTAAATGAAAACTATGGATATGTACAGCTTCAGGGAAATGATATCTACATTTTATCTTCATAAATGAATCAATAATAATGCTTGTAGAAAGAGTTCGAAGTTAAGAAAACTTACCTCAAAACTGGAAATTGTATTCTGAGTTTGAGCACTCCTCAAGGTGTTGTGATGATCAGAATAGCTTCAGTGACCCTCTAGGATGCTAATGCAATGTTTAGTTTGTACTGGAGATGGCTGAATCGTGCTGGAGAAGTCCAAGTGCAAAGCTCTGTTTTTGAAAATGGAAGATGGTGCAAATGGTGTTATAATCATGTAACAGGTTATGGCATGAGTTCTAAATGGTGTATGGAAGCTTTGTGATTGAATTTGAGTGAGAACGCACGAGTGAAATGTGATTTTGGAATTTAAAGTCAGAAATGACACAAAAATGGAGTTTGTGTGCAAATTCTGATTTCAGGGAGTTTTAGGGAGTTTCTAGGCTTATCCATTCGTGTGTTAGCTTGCATATAGTGCCTTTATTTATAAGCAAGAGGTTTGGATACTTGAGGTGGTCAGAATCACGAGATCACAAGTTATGGGATTTTGACTTGTTTTTGAAGCAAGCTTGGCAAGTATGGTTTCAAGGCAAGGTACAAAGCTATCTAGAGTGGTTACCAACTTTAAACATGCTTATCTGACTTTATACAGGAAGCTTTGTGCCATTAATGGAAAAATATCTTGGATAAAGCTTGAATCAAATGGATAATAGCTCAAAAGAAAGTGTAATCTTCTGATTAGGGAGATATTTTGAGGTATAGAGGCATGCAAAGCAAGATTGTGCAGCATGGCTATGGATTTGGTTCATGTTGCATCACAAATTTTGCCTTTGTTGTACCCCAAAATTTGCCCTCCCTTTCTTTAGGAAACCATCTTAGATTGTTCAAAATCCCCTGGAACAAATCCAAGTCCTGAGTTATCCTTTTGCCCAAGCAAGTCACTTACAAGAGCAAGATGATCTCACAAACTCCAAAAACAATGCTTTCATCTTGAGGAAAATCAAATTCTAAGTGCTTAGAATGTTTCTTTAAAATAAGTGTTTTTTGGAAAAATCAGCGCTTCAGAACTTCTGGATCCATTCCAGATGAAGACGGTCAGAAGTTGCAAGTTTGGCTCAGGATGGTCAGAAGTTGTCTCTTCAGCAGCTACATCAGTTCAATCAGAAGTTGTAAACGTGGTTCAGAGTGTAAGCCTCAAACAGAACATACCCCTTCAGCAGTTACACAAGCTCAGTTAGAACTTGCTAAAGGAATGCAAGAGAAATATGAAAGTATAAAGGCTCCTTCAGAACAGGTTGAAGTCAGAAGATGAAAGGTCAGAGGGATAGGTGTCACATTGATACAGAATCTCTAAGTCCAGATTGTTCAGAAGTAGATCCAAGGAACGTACCAGAAAACCAGGAGAATCTCCAGAGCTTGCTAAGACAACAGGTAGCCAAGGCCAGAGCATGGTTTACGCTGCTGATTCAACAACCAGAATGTTGATATTGACAGGTCTTGTCACCATTTAATGCCCATTAATGCTTCCAACCACTCCTGAGCGTTCACGTGTGGCTTGGAAAATGCTTTTGCACAGATTCTGGCATGGGTCTTCACGCCACCGCCCATTTCAGAGGTCACTTCCCCCAATCTACGCCTGCTGCTGCTACCTAGGCTGAAAAATAGCTGTCATCACAACTTCCCAGGAATTTCTGTCAAAGAACAAATTCAAACTCTGTTGGCGCCTTAAATGTTCAAGGTATCCACTAGAACTTTGCCTATAAATAGAAAGCTTTCACCACTGCAAAAGACGTTCAAGAAGTTCAAGAAAAGAAACAGAAAAATTGCTAAGAGAGAAATGAAACTCCTAGCAACATAACATTCTGAAACTCTGCCAAAATTTCCAGCTTTGTTTCATAACTTTAAGTTTCTCACCTTCAACTTCATCAAACACCCAGCTCTTTTCTGTAAACCAAAAACGTTCTTTCCAAACTTCTGACCCTATACACGTATACACCTTCACTTCCCCTTTTCCAAATCTGTCCAGAACACCACCAGAACCAAAAGCTAACTTTCACCCACCATTTTCCAGAAAGTCAGGTAAGCACCTGCTGACCCTCACCACACTGTTAAACATCATCAGCTGTGCATATTCAAGTAACATAATGTAAATATTCATGTTATTGCTGTTTATGTTCTGAGGACTCTCATACCTCAGGACGTTCTGAGCCAGTTTAGGACTTGCCTGTGACCTTGGTGATTCTGACCTCTGAGACGTTTTGCTATTTTGCTGGATCTATTCCAAATATGTTTTCTGTTTTGTGGAGTAACAACAGGATTGCAGATGTTCTGATTAGTGCAGGAAAAAGCCAAGTGCTGACTTTGACGTTAGCACATCTGAAGCCTGTTTTACTGTCAATGACATCAGAACCTCTGAGAGTTATTGCCTTTTCAGCAGAATCTGAACTTTTGGGTTCTCCACTAACAAACTTCTGTCTTGCAGCGCAGGGAAATCAGAACTTCTGGTTTCCCCACTAACAAGGTTCTGTTTTGCAGGTTCTAGAGTCAGAAGTTCTGACTCATCTAGTTTCACCAACAGGTTGATCATCTGACAGCAGATCTGGGTCAGAACTTCTGATGGCCTCCCAACAGCGTGCGGGCTCCCTCTCTCTCTCTATATATCTTGTTTTCCGCAATTTTCTTTTTTGTCTATTTTTCTCGTTGAACCCCCCATGTACAAATGTGTATCCCCCTCCCCTAATTGTTGTAATAGCGTAGGATTTTACATTTCTGCTTCTTATTGCTAGTAATTAGGACGTGTATGGCAAGATAAAATCAATGAAATAGAAAAACCTAATTCAAAGAAAAAACTCTTGTATGCAATAAAACACACTTGCACACTAACACCCCTAGGGTTATATCCACTTGTTGCCTTTCAAAATTGGGCCATATTGCATGTTAGGTCTCTTTGGGCAAAACAAACACAATTCAAATGATCATAGTCCCTCGATGACGCTTTCGAAAGTTGCCTAAAAAATGATCAAGTCCCTTAAGGAAAATGCCCAAAGATACTTGGCACCATTGCAATTATGGTCTAAGCGATGACCCGCGCTTGTCCCTTTCACATCCTAACACAAGATTGTCCACCAAATACAATGGTGGAACAAAATTGTTAAAAGGGTTAAAAACATAACAAAACCTTTGAGAACTTTAGGGTAGATCGCTCTTAAGTACTTGCCAACTTGCAAAACACTTGCCTAATTTCAAAATCACACATCACTACACTTTCAAAACAACTTTCAAAAACAGATGAAAACTTTTCAAAAGACATACACCTTTGTATACGTCCCAACATGGATCATTACAATGGTTGCCACCACATTGGCCTCTTTTCAAAACATTTTCAAACCCACACACACACAAACACCATTTCAAACAATTGAAAACAAAAGGCAAGTGATCTAAGCAAGTAACTAAGAGCCCATGGATAACCATGGATAGAAAGGGTGCTAATACCTTCCCTTTCTATAATCTACTCCCCGAACCCAAGAAAACATCTCAAAGGTTTTTGCTGTGCTTTTTAAACCTTTCCTTAGGATAAAATAAAAAGTCGGTGGCGACTCTTGCTCAACCGAAACATTTGCGAAAACAAACGCAAAATTCATAAGTCAGTTCTCCCACCGTATCACAGAACTGGCGACTCTGCTGGGGACTGTCTTTAAAAGTGGAGTAACCTTAGGGCTTAGATCACCCTCTTGCATGACTAATTGTTTGATTTGTTTGCTTTATGCTTTGGCTCTATTGTTTGGGTTTACAATCCTCCACCCAGATTTTGGGAAACATTCATAGATAGCAATACGTTGTGGAAACTGTGCGGGGTATACCGACACGGTCTAAGCAATAGCTATATTAGTGCGACATATTTGTGAGTACTGGTAACCCTTGAGTTCAATCAAGGAGAGTACGGGGCCGCTGAGTGATGTCACTAAGCACTAATGACCTAGAACCTTACTTGACCATCTTGGCCTTTCATTAGGGGTAGTGAGATGACCGGCTTTGGTGCAGTCCGAAGTTGGTAGATACTCGATACTACACTCATTGAGGGTTGTTTTCTTGGAATATTTTGGTCGCTAGTTAAGTGGCTAAACCAAAACAATGAACATTGAAAACAATCCAATGATATTGAGCTCCTTAGAACCCGGTTACTATTTATAGGACAGGTTTTTAAGCCAACTACACTCAAGAGGGTACTTACCTATGAAACCCCATGCGAGCCTGAAACTAGGGTTTGGTGTGATTTGCTTGTACATATGTTTTGTGCATACATCATAAACATCATGAAGCATCATATGCATTTACTAACTGTGATCGGTGGATTTGGAACTGACTGTTTAACGCTGGTTCGCGAAATGTCGCGGAAGCGAGAGTCGCCACCGTCTTTTATTTTCTCCAAATGGAAAGGACAAAAGCACAGAAAAATTCCTTAAAAGAGATTGCTCTCGGTTCGGGAGGTAGGTTATAGAAAGGGAAGGTGTTAGCACCCTTTCTATCCATGGTTATCCATGGGCTCTTAGATACTTGCTCAATGTGTTTTCAAAATTGTTTGCTTGCTTTTCAATGTGGGTTTTAAAAGTTTCTTTGAAAAAATTTCAGTTCGACTCGTACGTCAGAGTGTTTGAAAAGTTTGTTTTGAAAGCTTTTGAAAATGTGTTGGTGAAAAGATGTTTTGATTTGTTTGAAATTAGAGCAAGTATCCTTGAGAACCTACCTACCCTAAGGAATTCGTCTGTGTAAATGTCCTTTAAGGTAGTGCCATCCCACCATTGAGAGGTAGGTAGCACCATCGTTGGAGGTGTTCGGGTCAATTCGAGTTTTAGGGACATGGTGATCACCGGAGCAATGGGAAGACACCTTAGAAGCTACCCTCATGCCAGGTTCCCGGATCATGAGGACTTACTAAGACGTCTTCTACTCGACGACCACCTTTCGAAAGGCAACAGTGAGGCGTACCCTAGGGGTGGTGTGTGCGAATTGTGTGTCATGTTTCAATTATTTGTCTTGTCATGTTTGTTGTGATCTACGCTTGATTTTAATTAAGACATTCATTCTTGCATGCTTTTTAACAGTTTAAATATTTGCGGAAAAAAAAAATCTAAGGCTATTACAAATGGCGCGGGTCCACATCGCCAAAATAAACCGAACCCGATTTGACTGAAAGTAAAGAAGCAATAAAATAAAAGTGCGAGAAATAAAGTTACAAGGCTTTGGGACATATACATAATGAATAATAAACGATAAAGTAAATGTGCGAAATGAAATAATTAAGACAATGGGCGTTGGACCCTTTTGCAAAAAATTAAATTTAATGAGGAATTAGAATTAAAAGAAAAAGAATGTTTTTGGTATTTTTGTATTTTTTAAGATTTAAAAGAAAAAAGAACTTTTTAGAATGAAATTTGAAATGCAAATCCTAATTCTAATGTTTTTTTAGTTATTGTGAAAATGTTATATTAATCTAAATTAAACCCTAATTTTTACTTATGTACATTTAATTATAAAAATAAAATAAATAAATAAATAATATTGTGATAAAAATAAAAAAAGGAAAATTTAAAAGGTATAAAAAGTCATTAAACCTAATGCTATATTTTTGGATTTTTAGTTATTAAGAAAGTATTAAAATCTAACCTAAATGCAACCCTAATTAGTTTACAAGTTTAATTATGAAAATTACTAATATTATGGCAAAAAAACAAGGAAAGTTAAAAGGAATAAAAAGTCATTAACCTAATGCTATGTTTTTGGATTTTTTTATGGAAGAAAGAATTAAAGTCAAAACCTATTTTACTAAATTTATTTACATGTTAATTATTTACAAGAAAATAAACAAAATAAATATTTTTTATGTTTTTATCCTTTTTCTGATTTTTTGTGATGTTTTTATATTTTGTAAAGAAAACAATTAATTAATTAAAACAATGAAAATAAATAGCCTAATAATTAAAAAAACAATAAAACATGAAAAGAAAAGCAAACCAGGGGGTAGCCCTAAAGTGGAGGTAAGGCCTTAGCATTTCAGGCCCATTTATGTTATGGCCTTGCTGACTTTTTGCTAGCCTGCTTCAGCGTTGACTGGAGTTTATTGTGCTCCTTTGCATCCAAGCCTTTGATTTGAACTGGTGGGACGCGTGGACGAGTGAGATGGTGAGCGTATGGTATACTGGGACGCTCATGCTGCATGGGATTTTACATTGAGGAAAAATATGAAGGAAAGTCAGGACCTGGGTCTCGAACCCAGGTCACGTGGATTGCCAATACACCTCATTGCCACTGGACCACTAACACGCATTTGTTAAATAAACGTACAATGAATAATATAATATAAAACAATGCATCAGTGGTTTAAAGCGCGAAAATTCAAATTTATCCAATCAGTACACGCCACTTCATCATCTTCCCCATGGCTTCGTTTTGCCTGAAAAGAACAAAAGTATTAGGCAACGGTTTTTACACCGTTGCAGAAAGTGGCATACGAGAAAATAACGATTAGGCCCTGAGGCCCTATAAATTAATCGCGATGACGGATTCTTGTTCGTTGGAGTGTGCCGGTTTGAATGGTCTAAGTCTGGAAAGCTAATTTTTCTTCAATTGAAAAGCCCTAATTCTGAGCTTTATGAACCCTAAAAAATTAACAATGGTAAACATCCATATACGGCATGAAAACAAAATTGGATCACATGGTTAGCTTCAGAATATGCTTATTAGTATGAATGCATCAATAAAAAACAATGAGAATGCCTTAAACATGGAACACGATCATGCATTTTTCTGGAAACTGTTTGAGTTCATGATACCGGTTCCAGGCGTTTTGGCTTGTTGTTTGTGATTGGTACACGTTCAGAATTAGTCAAGGAAGCTATTGGAATAAGACTTAGGGCTTCAATCCACCTAGAACCTTGATTTCAGAATTGAGTTATATGGCTAATTTTTCAAGTATTCAATAAGCTTTTCAGCGCAGCATATGATGTGTTATGGTTAGGGTTTGACTTAGTGCTTATGAGGGAAGAGAATTGGCTTGCTAGCTGACCTAGATTCATGCTCATGAGAGAACTAGTCCTAGGGTTTTTTCATTAACAAATTTTTCCTTCTTTTAAGCCAAGACCAAGACTTAGTGTGCAATTTAACCCTAGCCTGAGTTTTTTGAGTTGGCCCATGATATATGGAAGTTGTCCAAATTCAAATGACACTATTCCATTGGTTTTTGAATTTTATTTGAATTTTTAAAGATTTAAAATGAATTAAATTATCAAAAATTAAATAAAATAAAAAAAATCAATATTTGGTCTTGAAATTAATCATGGGACACGTGTGTGACATGACAAGGATGAATAAAATGGAAGAAAGTGGGCCCTTTTGTCAAAAATTGAAGTTTCAAGGATAGTTGACTTTTGCCATTTCACAAAAATTTCCCAACTTCTACAAGGCATAACTTGCTCAATTTTTAAGCTTTTCACATGTTCTTGGACATTTTGGAAAGGTCTTTGAGTCCTTTAACCAATGCCTTTGGTCCCATGTAATTTTGATTTTCCAATCTCAAGTTATGGCCTTTGACTTAAAGTCCCTTTTTGTTGACTTTTGAAAATGACCTATAATGTTGAAATTGATAACTTTTTGTGAGAGCATTTCTTGGACTTGAAGTATGAAGATGAGTTGTAGGAAATGTCTTTCTCTTCAAAATGAGCTTTGGATGGAATTTTTCTGATAATCCATGTGAAAGTTATGCCCTGGTCAATTTCAGTTGACTTTTTCAGCTGTCCAAATATAGCAACTTTTGCATCTTTGATGATTTCTGAGCCAAATTTTGAGAATCATGATCAAGCATTGATCAAATGATGTTTGTGGCTTCAAAATGATATATTGACCAAAAATTTGAACTTTTGACTGCCAAATGACCATTTTGCCCCTACAGTTGACTGTAGTGCAATTTAGGGTTTTGACTGTGCAATCTTGAGCTGAATGCCTTGAAACTTGATATGAGGATGCTTGACCATGTTTTTAAGCATATGAGACTTGATTGGGCCTTTGAACACTTCCTTTTCTTGATCAGACTCAAAACCCTAATTTTGACTGTATGGGAGACTGTTGCACTGCACAACCCTTGGGGGAGTTTTATGACTTGGCTTGGCAATCTCTTGAAGAATATGGGAGGGCAAATTTTGGGGTATAACAGTTGCCCCTGTTCAATCTTCTTAGACCTGAGGATGCAGATTGGCTGACGTGCCTTTCGTAATCCGAGGGTAGAAGATGATTGGACACTAGAGTGCCCAGAAATTTGCGCTCACATGTTAGCAGTGTGATGGAAATGGGCTTATAGATGCCATTTGGAGGTTGTTGGATAGGATGATGGGCTTATAGATGCCATCTGGATGTTGATCGCGTAGGAGATTCTTTAGCGAGAACCTGCATACCTGCAAAACAGAAAATGAGTACCTGACACGTTGCAGGAGCTGATGTTTAGATGCCTGGTATAGATGTGTCCTGACTGGTTACAGGAGCTGAGTCTGGAGCTTCAAACGGCGATGAAAGAACCAGGGATGATCACTACCTTAGCATGAATGGTAAGAGAACCTTGGGCGACTTTAACTTCAACAACGCTTGTTGAGAAAAACATCTTGGGTGACTTTAACTTCAACGACGCTTGTTGAGAAAAATCTTGGTGACTTTAACTTCAACGACGCTCGTTGAGAAAAGATCTGGGGGATTTTAACTTCAACAACGCTCGTTGAGAAAAATCTGGGGGATTTTAACTTCAACAACGCTCGTTGAGAGAAATCTGGGGGATTTTAACTGGGATAAGAATCAGGGAGATCTTAGGGTCGATCTGACTGAACCAGAGAGGCCTTTGACTGGGTAAGAATCAGGAAAATCTTAGGGTCGATTTAACTGAACCGGTCTAGGTCTTGAAATGTCTTCAATTGGATAAGCATCAGGGAGATCTTAGGGTCGATCTGACTGAACCAGAGAAGGCCTTTGACTGGATAAGCATCAGGAAAATCTTGGGGTCGATTTAACTGAACCGGTCTAGGTCTTGAAATGTCTTCAACTGGATAAGCATCAGGGAGATCTTAGGGTCGATCTGACTGAACCGGAGAAGGCCTTTGACTGGATAAGCATCAGGAAAATCTTGGGACGATTTAACTGAACCGGTCTAGGTCTTGAAATGTCTTCAACTGGATAAGCATCAGGGAGATCTTAGGGTCGATCTGACTGAACCAGAGAAGGCCTTTGACTGGATAAGCATCAAGAAAATCTTGGGACGATTTAACTGAACCGGTCTAGGTCTTGAAATGTCTTCAACTGGATAAGCATCAGGGAGATCTTAGGGTCGATCTGACTGAACCAGAGAAGGCCTTTGACTGGATAAGCATCAGGAAAATCTTGGGACGATTTAACTGAACCGGTCTAGGTCTTGAAATGTCTTCAACTGGATAAGCATCAGGGAGATCTTAGGGTCGATCTGACTGAACCAGAGAAGGCCTTTGACTGGATAAGCATCAGGAAAATCTTGGGACGATTTAACTGAACCGGTCTAGGTCTTGAAATGTCTTCAGCTGGATAAGCATCAGGGAGATCTTAGGGTCGATCTGACTGAACCAGAGAAGGCCTTTGACTGGATAAGCATCAGGAAAATCTTGGGACGATTTAACTGAACCGATCTAGGTCTTGAAATGTCTTCAGCTGGATAAGCATCAGGGAGATCTTAGGGTCGATCTGACTGAACCAGAGAAGGCCTTTGACTGGATAAGCATCAGGAAAATCTTGGGACGATTTAACTGAACCGGTCTAGGTCTTGAAATGTCTTCAACTGGATAAGCATCAGGGAGATCTTAGGGTCGATCTGACTGAACCAGAGAAGGCCTTTGACTGGATAAGCATCAGGAAAATCTTGGGACGATTTAACTGAACCGGTCTAGGTCTTGAAATGTCTTCAGCTGGATAAGCATCAGGGAGATCTTAGGGTCGATCTGACTGAACCAGAGAAGGCCTTTGACTGGATAAGCATCAGGAAAATCTTGGGGCGATTTAACTGAACCGGTCTAGGTCTTGAAATGTCTTCAGCTGGATAAGCATCAGGGAGATCTTAGGGTCGATCTGACTGAACCAGAGAAGGCCTTTGACTGGGTAAGCATCAGGAAAATCTTAGGGTCGATTTAACTGAACCGGTCTAGGTCTTGAAATGTCTTCAACTGGATAAGCATCAGGGAGATCTTAGGGTCGATCTGACTGAACCAGAGAAGGCCTTTGACTGGATAAGCATCAGGAAAATCTTGGGACGATTTAACTGAACCGGTCTAGGTCTTGAAATGTCTTCAACTGGATAAGCATCATGGAGATCTTAGGGTCGATCTGACTAAACCAGAGAAGGCCTTTGACTGGATAAGCATCAGGAAAATCTTGGGACGATTTAACTGAACCGGTCTAGGTCTTGAAATGTCTTCAACTGGATAAGCATCAGGGAGATCTTAGGGTCGATCTGACTGAACCAGAGAAGGCCTTTGACTGGATAAGCATCAGGAAAATCTTGGGATGATTTAACTGAACCGGTCTAGGTCTTGAAATGTAGCTTGAGAACTTAACTGGATCTTTCCTGACAGGTAAAAGTCAGTCATATGCAATGCATGATATGGATCAAGCAATGATGTTCTCAACATAAATGAGATTTGTAAGATATGATGTGTACATGCATGCTATAATGATGTATGTGATGTTTTATGTATGTTTTTGTCTAGGAAAGTGAATCCTTGACGGGTGCCGGGAAGTCGTATCCTGGCTGATGTCGAAGAATAGATTTTGCTTCCGCTGGGGATGATAATTGCAAGGATACCGGTAGGAGAAGATGACTCCGTTGCGGAATAAACTTGGCGAATGGAAGATTCTGCGGGGAGAAAAGATACTCTAGCGATCATGCTGGGAAGCAATACTCTGTGGGGATAGAGATGCTTTGCTGAGTGTTGGGAGTTTGCTGAGGATGTCTTGTTGTTGGAAGTGTGAATAGACTTCGCTGGGGTGAGGAGACTTCGTCGAGGACGCTCTTTCTGTGGCTTTTGGCTGAGGATAACCCAGTTATATCCTGTTGAGGAAATAACTCTTTAAATCAAGCCAGACGACGCGTTCGTGTTCTGCGAAGGATAAGCTTCCAGAATTTACTGGGGGTAAGCTTACTGCTTGGGAAGATGAATTCCATCTTTCCTGGGGAACTTGGATGGGACTCTCCTGGGGAAGTTTTGATATGCTGGGGAAGTGATTCCTTTGGATATTGAGATACCGCCGGGGAACAATCTTTAGACCAAGACTGCCGGGGATGCTTGTTAAGAATATATGCTGCTGGGAAACGTTGAGATCTGCTGGAGGATACCCAACTTCCTTAAGTTTGATAATAGCTTTGCTTGAGGAGAGTATACTGCTTGCTGGCTCACTCTCTGGGGAATTAAGATACCTGGTTGTGTTCTTCAACAGGACCTACCCTGATACCTTGGAGGATAGAACAATCAGACTGCTCAGACCAACCTTTATTGCCCCTGTTTCTTGTGGGGTGCTGATAGTTGTTGGCGGACAAACCTTCTTCTAGTAGACAGATGGCGGGACATAGTCGTACGCTTTAATCCCTAAATTTTGCCTGGACCGCCTTTTCGGGTTTTCAGTCCACCGGGATACCCATTTTTGCCCCAGCCGCCTTTTCAGGTTTTCGACTTGCCAGGTGTACAGATTTTTCATGTCATCCCTTCATTTTGCCCGAACCCTTTTTGGTTCGCCGGGAAGCCCTTATTTTTGCCTAGGTGTGTCAACCTAGCGGGTCTTTGATCATGCGTAGTATTTTTTCGACTATGTCCACTCTCTCAGAATATAGGGAGTTGCCCCTGTTAGAAGTGTTTGGTTGCCCTGCTACCAGAAGATATTTGATCAGGCAAGATTCGTTGCTGGAGTGCCCCAAGTGACTCAGGCAGAGATTTGCCCCAGGCTTTTTGGCCTTTTGAGAGATTCTCTGGATCTTGACTTAACTGCCCCAGATGGTAGACCATGATCATGCCGTGCCCCTTGATTGAAGATACTCTTGTTCATTAGACTTTCGTCATGCGAATTTCTATGCTGTTCAAACAAAAAGTCATATGTGAACAAAGTTATGTTAAAAATGCAAAGCTTATGTCTGTCTCAAAGATTTTGAAAATGTATTTTCTTTCATAAAACAAATGATTGTTTGTAAAAACATGATGTCAACTCCGTATTTACCGTAGGCCTTAAGGAGTCAGGATACTTTGTAACAGTATGCTTTCGAACTAACCCATGCTTCAGCTAGGACTTTTGAGGGTTATAACGTGGCCTGGTTCACGGTTTAAGAAACAAAGGATAAAGGCTCAAATTATTTGTACCCACCCGCTCTTCGTGATGTTCTCCAAACCTAAACTCAGTTAACCATACGTTAGACCTTGTTTGAGTCTTTGCTCTGACTTTCCAGTGATGATTCGGATATTGACAGTATATTTTGATTAGGCAGTCATTTCCTTTTTTGTTGAGGGTTTGTAGGACCTCTTTTTGATTTCGTTATCCCTTTCTTTTTTGCCTGAACTGTTTCCTTTTTTGGAATTACAGTCAGCGGGATGCCCCAGTTTCATAAGTCCCCTTTGTAGGTTTTGACTTAATGGGCTTTTATTTTGAGAAGTAATGACTGCCTGTCTTTATGATTGTTCGGAACCATCATTGTCTTTTGTATTGGAAGGACTCTTTTGATGCCATTCATTGTGCACCTAGATCAACTGAGAGAACTACCCTGCCCCAGGTTATGATTAAGGGTTTAATTTTCGAAAAGAAAAACTCCTACTTCTTTGGCTCAAAAGGGGTTGACGAGGGATTATCTGCCTTATAACTCCACTGTTTAGGATTTGAAACAATGCCTGTACCTCATCAGCGGGGTCTGTTCAAAAGCATACTGTAGATTGTGGTATCGTTTTCGTCATCCTCCCTCAAGAGGCTTAGAATTAATGAGAGTTGACATCAGAAAAAATATGAAAACAGTTTGCATATAGTGAATGCGAATATATTGATTCAAAATAGACATAAGCGATGCATTAATGTGATAACAATGTTTTAACATGAATAAATGTTTGAACAAAAGAAAATTGCAACTTGAACATTCGAATGAACAAAACTTTCCAGTCTCAGGATTTGTCACTTCAAATGGAAGATTCTCAGTAGAAGAATTTCATTTGGCCACCCGGCATGAACTCCAGCACCCTTCCGTCGACCAAGTCCTGGATCTTGTTCTTCAAGCTCCAACAGTCATCGGTGTCATGTCCAGGACTGTCAGAATGGTAGGCACATCTTTTATCAGGGTTATAAGTAGGAGCAGAGGTGCCAGGATTCTGGGGAGGACCTTTCAAAGTAATCAGATTGGCCTCCAATAAGTGTTTCAGCATTAGAGATGGTGGTATGCCAGTCTCAGTGAAATGTCTTCCAGGAGTGTATCGCTTGCGCCGATTACCCCGTTGATGTTGGGCTTGTGAAGTAGTAGCAATTTGGAGAGGTCTATTCATTGGGCCCGGCCTTTGCCCTCTTGGAATCTGTTCCATGACTTGGTCCCTGACTTGGGTTGGTTGCTTCATGTCTTGATGAAGCTGACTGATCATGGCCCTCAGCTCTCCTTGCTCCTGAGCTAAACCTTGAATGAGGGTCCTTTGCCCCAGCATCTGGGTCTTCAATGTGTCTACCTCAGCTTGTAGACGTTTTAGCTGTTCGTCCTTGTCATCCTCAGCATTGTTCCTGACAAAAGTCTCCATGAGAAGTGTCCTTAGCTCCTCCTGCCCCTTGGATAAATTCAGGAGGATGTCCCCGAGCCGAGCCTCTTGAGCAAGAAGGTCCTGGTTGTCTTGTTGTGAAGCCATTACTGAAATAAACAGCGGGAAAGGTAAGTGACCTGCAACAAAGATACCTGTTATGTAAGGATGAGTATGATATGCATGCAATGTTTTCAAGGATCTCGCGGGGTAAACAAGAAAATTTGTTAGCATTGGAATTTAGAGCTTGATTGAAGGACACCCATGTTATTGAGAACTCTTCTTCAAGAGTCAAAGGCTCACCATATCAAGTGGGTCATAGCCCCTGACTTTAGTCATCATGTCTGGTTTTGATTTCCAAACAACCTTGGTTAGGGAGCCTTCTTCAGGAGTCAGAGCTCACCATATCAAGTGGGTCATAGCCTCTGACAACATTGGCTAGAGGAAAATAAATCCTCTTTGCCCCTTGCTAGATGTTTGATTTATATGACCTGTATCACAAGCCCTTGAGATCCTTGAAATGGGTTAGGATGGATGCAATGGTATGATGTCATGATATGCATGGGGTAATGTGAGTAACCCTGCTATGAGTCCCAATTAAGGACTATAAACAGACCCTGCAAAAAATTCAGTATACTTTGTTATGAGTCCCAATTAAGGACTATAAACAAAACCTGCAAGAAATTTGGTAAACCTTGTCATGAGTCCTAACTAAGGACTATAAACAAAATCTGTAAGTAGTTCATGTGTCAGCTAACAAGCATGCAAGTAGGCGAGTACAAAGGCACACAAGTCACACAAAAGAGCCCTTAGAGTTTAGGCCAGCATGAAGTTTGGGGTACTACCCTCTTGAAGTGGGTGGGTTCAACCTGTCCTAATCAAAGTAACCGGGTTCTAAGGTTCCCAATATCACGGGACTGCTTTCATTGTTCATCGTTTCGATTTAGCCACTGAACTAGCGACCGAAATATTCCAGGAAAGCAACCCTCAATTGAGTGTAGTATCGAGTATCAACCAACCTCGGACTGCACCAAAGTCAGTTATCTCACTACCCTAAAGAGGCCAAGATAGTTCAATTAAGGTTCCTAAGGTCTGTTGATGCTTCATGACACCACGCGGAGGCCCCGTACTCTCCTTGACTGAACTCAAGGGTTACCGGTACACACCAAAGTGCCACATCAACGTAGCAGACTGTTTCAACCATGTCGGTATACCCCGCACAGTTCCCTCACAGCCTTGTTGCTACTTTCTAAGAAGGTATCCCCCAGATCCGGGTTAGGATCTATAGAACTCCCAAGCAACCCACAATTTAAAGCACACAAGGAAAACAATTGAAAACACAGTTATGAACTAGCCCTAAGGTATACCTCACTTTAAGTTTATTCCCCAGCAGAGTCGCCAGTTCTGTGATCGGTGGATCTGGAACTGACTGTTTAACGCTGGTTCGCGAAATGTCGCGGAAGCGAGAGTCGCCACCGTCTTTTATTTTCTCCAAATGGAAAGGACAAAAGCACAGAAAAATTCCTTAAAAGAGATTGCTCTCGGTTCGGGAGGTAGGTTATAGAAAGGGAAGGTGTTAGCACCCTTTCTATCCATGGTTATCCATGGGCTCTTAGATACTTGCTCAATGTGTTTTCAAAATTGTTTGCTTGCTTTTCAATGTGGGTTTTAAAAGTTTCTTTGAAAAAATTTCAGTTCGACTCGTACGTCAGAGTGTTTGAAAAGTTTGTTTTGAAAGCTTTTGAAAATGTGTTGGTGAAAAGATGTTTTGATTTGTTTGAAATTAGAGCAAGTATCCTTGAGAACCTACCTACCCTAAGGAATTCGTCTGTGTAAATGTCCTTTAAGGTAGTGCCATCCCACCATTGAGAGGTAGGTAGCACCACCGTTGGAGGTGTTCGGGTCAATTCGAGTTTTAGGGACATGGTGATCACCGGAGCAATGGGAAGACACCTTAGAAGCTACCCTCATGCCAGGTTCCCGGATCATGAGGACTTACTAAGACGTCTTCTACTCGACGACCACCTTTCGAAAGGCAACAGTGAGGCGTACCCTAGGGGTGGTGTGTGCGAATTGTGTGTCATGTTTCAATTATTTGTCTTGTCATGTTTGTTGTGATCTACGCTTGATTTTAATTAAGACATTCATTCTTGCATGCTTTTTAACAGTTTAAATATTTGCGGAAAAAAAAAATCTAAGGCTATTACAAATGGCGCGGGTCCACATCGCCAAAATAAACCGAACCCGATTTGACTGAAAGTAAAGAAGCAATAAAATAAAAATGCGAGAAATAAAGTTACAAGGCTTTGGGACATATACATAATGAATAATAAGCGATAAAGTAAATGTGCGAAATGAAATAATTAAGACAATGGGCGTTGGACCCTTTTGCAAAAAATTAAATTTAATGAGGAATTAGAATTAAAAGAAAAAGAATGTTTTTGGTATTTTTGTATTTTTTAAGATTTAAAAGAAAAAAGAACTTTTTAGAATGAAATTTGAAATGCAAATCCTAATTCTAATGTTTTTTTAGTTATTGTGAAAATGTTATATTAATCTAAATTAAACCCTTATTTTTACTTATGTACATTTAATTATAAAAATAAAATAAATAAATAAATAATATTGTGATAAAAATAAAAAAAGGAAAATTTAAAAGGTATAAAAAGTCATTAAACCTAATGCTATATTTTTGGATTTTTAGTTATTAAGAAAGTATTAAAATCTAACCTAAATGCAACCCTAATTAGTTTACAAGTTTAATTATGAAAATTACTAATATTATGGCAAAAAACAAGGAAAGTTAAAAGGAATAAAAAGTCATTAACCTAATGCTATGTTTTTGGATTTTTTTATGGAAGAAAGAATTAAAGTCAAAACCTATTTTACTAAATTTATTTACATGTTAATTATTTACAAGAAAATAAACAAAATAAATATTTTTTATGTTTTTATCCTTTTTCTGATTTTTTGTGATGTTTTTATATTTTGTAAAGAAAACAATTAATTAATTAAAACAATGAAAATAAATAGCCTAATAATTAAAAAAACAATAAAACATGAAAAGAAAAGCAAACCAGGGGGGGGGGGGGGGGGTAGCCCTAAAGTGGAGGTAAGGCCTTAGCATTTCAGGCCCATTTATGTTATGGCCTTGCTGACTTTTTGCTAGCCTGCTTCAGCGTTGACTGGAGTTTATTGTGCTCCTTTGCATCCAAGCCTTTGATTTGAACTGGTGGGACGCGTGGACGAGTGAGATGGTGAGCGTATGGTATATTGGGACGCTCATGCTGCATGGGATTTTACGTTGAGGAAAAATATGAAGGAAAGTCAGGACCTGGGTCTCGAACCCAGGTCACGTGGATTGCCAATACACCTCATTGCCACTGGACCACTAACACGCATTTGTTAAATAAACGTACAATGAATAATATAATATAAAACAATGCATCAGTGGTTTAAAGCGCGAAAATTCAAATTTATCCAATCAGTACACGCCACTTCATCATCTTCCCCATGGCTTCGTTTTGCCTGAAAAGAACAAAAGTATTAGGCAACGGTTTTTACACCGTTGCAGAAAGTGGCATACGAGAAAATAACGATTAGGCCCTGAGGCCCTATAAATTAATCGCGATGACGGATTCTTGTTCGTTGGAGTGTGCCGGTTTGAATGGTCTAAGTCTGGAAAGCTAATTTTTCTTCAATTGAAAAGCCCTAATTCTGAGCTTTATGAACCCTAAAAAATTAACAATGGTAAACATCCATATACGACATGAAAACAAAATTGGATCACATGGTTAGCTTCAGAATATGCTTATTAGTATGAATGCATCAATAAAAAACAATGAGAATGCCTTAAACATGGAACACGATCATGCATTTTTCTGGAAACTGTTTGAGTTCATGATACCGGTTCCAGGCGTTTTGGCTTGTTGTTTGTGATTGGTACACGTTCAGAATTAGTCAAGGAAGCTATTGGAATAAGACTTAGGGCTTCAATCCACCTAGAACCTTGATTTCAGAATTGAGTTATATGGCTAATTTTTCAAGTATTCAATAAGCTTTTCAGCGCAGCATATGATGTGTTATGGTTAGGGTTTGACTTAGTGCTTATGAGGGAAGAGAATTGGCTTGCTAGCTGACCTAGATTCATGCTCATGAGAGAACTAGTCCTAGGGTTTTTTCATTAACAAATTTTTCCTTCTTTTAAGCCAAGACCAAGACTTAGTGTGCAATTTAACCCTAGCCTGAGTTTTTTGAGTTGGCCCATGATATATGGAAGTTGTCCAAATTCAAATGACACTATTCCATTGGTTTTTGAATTTTATTTGAATTTTTAAAGATTTAAAATGAATTAAATTATCAAAAATTAAATAAAATAGAAAAATCAATATTTGGTCTTGAAATTAATCATGGGACACGTGTGTGACATGACAAGGATGAATCAAATGGAAGAAAGTGGGCCCTTTTGTCAAAAATTGAAGTTTCAAGGATAGTTGACTTTTGCCATTTCACAAAAATTTCCCAACTTCTACAAGGCATAACTTGCTCAATTTTTAAGCTTTTCACATGTTCTTTGACATTTTGGAAAGGTCTTTGAGTTCTTTAACCAATTCCTTTGGTCCCATGTCATTTTGATTTTCCAATCTCAAGTTATGGCCTTTGACTTAAAGTCCCTTTTTGTTGACTTTTGAAAATGACCTATAATGTTGAAATTGATAACTTTTTGTGAGAGCATTTCTTGGACTTGAAGTATGAAGATGAGTTGTAGGAAATGTCTTTCTCTTCAAAATGAGCTTTGGATGGAATTTTTCTGATAATCCATGTGAAAGTTATGCCCTGGTCAATTTCAGTTGACTTTTTCAGCTGTCCAAATATAGCAACTTTTGCATCTTTGATGATTTCTGAGCCAAATTTTGAGAATCATGATCAAGCATTGATCAAATGATGTTTGTGGCTTCAAAATGATATATTGACCAAAAATTTGAACTTTTGACTGCCAAATGACCATTTTGCCCCTACAGTTGACTGTAGTGCAATTTAGGGTTTTGACTGTGCAATCTTGAGCTGAATGCCTTGAAACTTGATATGAGGATGCTTGACCATGTTTGTAAGCATATGAGACTTGATTGGGCCTTTGAACACTTCCTTTTCTTGATCAGACTCAAAACCCTAATTTTGACTGTATGGGAGACTGTTGCACTGCACAACCCTTGGGGGAGTTTTATGACTTGGCTTGGCAATCTCTTGAAGAATATGGGAGGGCAAATTTTGGGGTATAACACTAACCATTTCAAGGGTTTTGGATCTTCATCTTTGTTCTTGTTTTGCAGGATATGGAGATTCCTCGCAGAAATACCATTCAAGTCAACCTTGTGAGAATCTCTCCTCAACTCAAGGAGCTCACCTCAAGAATTCCGGAAAATTCATCCTTCAGTGAAAGACATGGTAGACTGCTCAGCCTAGTCAACGCCAACATTGAAGAAGACATGATGAAAGTGCTATTCCAGTTCTTTGACCCTCTTCACCACTGTTTCACTTTCCCCGATTATCAGTTGGTACCCACTCTGGAGGAGTTTTCTCAACTCCTGAGAATTCCTATCCTTAATCAACTACCTTTCAACGGTACGGAAAAGGAACCAAAGCCGGAAGATGTTGCTCGAGCATTACATCTACAACCATCCGACATCAAGGGGCATTGGGAAACCAGAAGCGGCGTCAAAGGATTCTTAGCCAAGTTCTTGTTTGAGAAGGCACAAGAATGTTGGAACTCATTGGACCTACAAGCCTTTGAAGAGATTGTGGCACTCCTTATCTATGGGTTGGTCTTGTTCCCAAATCCTGACCAATTGGTAGATGTCAACGCTGTCAAAATCTTCTTGTCCAGAAACCCAATACCAACATTGCTTGGGGACATCCTTCACTCATTTTACACACGAACAATGAGAAAGAGGGGTGTTCTCATGTGCTGTACTCCCCTCCTCGCAAGGTGGTTTATTCGCACCTTCCCCAATCTGTCCTGAAGAATGATCAAGGTACAAGGTGGTCCCAACGATTGATGGCTCTTACTCATTCTGATGTGCATTGGTGTTCTCGGTCCAGAGAAAATATCATCATTATCGATCGTTGCGGAGAATTCCCTAATGTTCCTTTACTTGGAATTAGAGGGGGTATCACCTACAATCCTTGCCTAGCTTTGAGGCAATTTGGATATGCCCGGAGGGATGGTCCTCATGATATGTTGATTCCTAGCTTAGTTTTTGACTTCGACAACGATGCGCAAGGACTTCGCCAAAGATTCATCAGAGCTTGGGGAAAACTCAACAAGGTTGATAGCAAGACTTTGGGACACAAGAACTCCATCCCTCTTGAACCTTATCTCAAATGGGTACGAGCCCGAGCCCAAAGATTGGTGATGCCTTATCCTCATATTCTCCCTGTGATTAAAGAGCCCGTCAATGAAGGAGAGGTTCCCTACACCATCCTACATCCAGACATGCCTACATCGTGGGAGGAGATGCAGAAAAGCTGGATTCAGCTCAAGGAAGAACGTAATACTTTTGAGGCTAGCTTCTACACCAGTGAGAAGAAGGTTCTAGAGCTTACCCGCCGATTCCATGAGCAAGAGGTCCTCAACACCTACATCGCACCAAAAAGGATGCGCAATGTCTTTCTACCCTGAGAAATTATTTTGTAATTTTTGGCCCATGGGTCATTTATGTACTAACAAATCTCTTCTTATTCTTATGACGTGCGTTCTTTTTGTCTACAACAATTATGAATTTCCAAAAAAAACCTTGAATGCATTGCATAGATAGCATCTCATGCATCATGTGCATAACAGGTACCCATTTTTCTACAGGTTGCTTAATCTTCTTCGCTGTTTATTTGGAACAGTCAGTCATCATGATTCCAGACTCGTCCAGTGAGCAAGCAATCAAGGCCCTTCAGGCCCAAAGCGCACAGTTTCAAGAGATGGTCCTAAGCCTAGCCCAGGGTCAGCAAGAGTTGAAGACTCTACTCCTGAAGAAGAAAAAGAAAAAGAGGACTGCGTTGTTCAACACCGGACGCAGATTTGGAAACACACTCCATAATGAAGCTGATCCAACTACTTCGTCTGCTGAGAAAAACAGTCCCCAAGGGGGAGGAGCTCCTAGTCCCGCAGTCTCCGACAATGAGACGGACTATAACGACGAACAATACCCACCCGCTGCTGACAGATACAAACAATTGGAGGACCGCTTGAGCGCCATGGAAATTCAGAATGTGCCGGGACTAGATTTCGGAGATTTGGGGTTATCTTCTGGGGTAGTAATTCCACACAAGTTTAAGGCGCCTGCCTTCGCCAAGTATGATGGGGTCTCCTGCCCAAAGCTGCATCTGAGGTCGTACGTAAGAAAAATCCAACCTTACACGGCGGATAAGAACCTTTGGATTCACTTCTTCCAAGATAGCCTCTCGGGGTCGCAACTTGAATGGTTCTACCAGTTAGATGGAACTAGCATACGACACTGGGAAGATTTGGCAAGCGCATTCTACAGACAATACCAATACAATTCTGATCTCGCTCCTACGCGTACCCAACTTCAGGGTATGTCTATAGGAACGGGTGAAGGGTTCAAAGAGTACGCTCAAAAATGGAGAGATTTGGCTGGCAGGGTTCAGCCTCCATTGACTGATCGGGAGCTAGTTGATATGTTTCTAGGGACGTTGTCTGGTCCATTTTTCAATCATTTGGTTGGTAACTCCTCCGCTGGGTTTACAGATTTGATATTGACGGGAGAAAGAATTGAAGCTGGCATCAGGTCAGGCAAGATACAAAAGGCTGCCTCCACAAATGCTGAGAAGAGGCCGTTTAAGAAAGAAGCAAGCGCCGTCTATGGTCTTAGAAGACAAGTCAAGCCCGAAAGTCGCCAAGCCGTCAATGCTTTGGTCATCTCAAAACCTGTTGCTGCTCCTCAGCAGTACAATCAACAAAGAAGTGAAAGACCCAAGAGGCAGTATACTCGGCTGAGTATGACCTTATCTCAAATTTTACCCCAACTGTTATCCACCAACCTGGTGACCCTCAAAGAAGCTCCTAAGGTCGTCAACACGGCATCTCCTAAGTATAACCCAAATGCCCGGTGCGCTTATCATTCTGATAGTCCCGGGCACACTACTGATGATTGCTGGGCCTTGAGAAACAAAGTGCAAGATCTGATCGACGCAAAGGAAGTTCAGTTTGAAGCCCCGGAGAGACCAAATGTTGTAACTGCTCCTATGCCCCAGCATAGGGTAAATGCCATTGAGGAAGAAATATTTGCTGTTTCGGTAGATGAAGTTGTTACCCCTCTGAAGACCGTCAAGAAGAACCTACTGCTGGCCGGTTTATTTCCGGGTTGCAGTGAAGGTTGCCTGCCCTGTGCTATTTCCCTATCTGGTTGTCCCTTGCTGAAGATAGGCATCCAAAGCCTAATGGATAGTAAGGAGATTTTGTTTCAGAAGTCTGTTGTTCAAGTAGTTCCGATAAGAGAAATTTCTATGGTTACCATCTTCAAGCCTGTTCAAATCATGACTGTTGCACCTGTGATTATTACTGTTCCGGGGCCTCTCCCCTACGTGTCTGATAAAGCTGTCCCCTGGCATTATGGGGCAGAAGTGTATGTAAATGGAATCAAACAAGAATTTGACGCTGGCGCCAGTATCTGCGATATCACTGGTCCAGCCAAGGTCACCCGCAGTGGCAGGCTCTTCTCACCTGACATTGCACCGCCCGCCATTCGAAGACCCCTCCTTATAAAACCTACAAGTTCACCTGTTCCTGCTGCTGATCAAGTTGTTTCCCCTGTTGCCGAGTCATCAAATGCTCGGGGCAAAGGGATTGAAGATGAGCCTGCCCGGATGGAGGCACCAATACCCGTAAATGCTGAGGCCTCCCAACAAGAAATGGAGGAGATTCTGAAAATAATAAAGAAAAGTGATTTCAATGTTGTCGAACAGCTGGGGCATACGCCCTCCAAGATCTCCCTACTCTCCTTATTGCTATGCTCCGAGGCCCATGCTAAGGCCTTGATCTCATTTCTCAAGACGGCCCATGTGCCACAAGAGACATCTGCAGTCCAATTCGCTGATTGCGTAGCAAACCTGACAGCAGACAATGGCTTGGGGTTTTCAGATGCTGACCTGACCGCGAAGGGAAGAGACCACAACGATGCCCTGCATGTCTCTATCGAATGCAAGGGCACTACTCTGGCGCATGTATTGGTGGATACTGGTTCTTCCTTGAATGTTCTACCGAAAAAGGCTTTAGACCGTTTAGATTATGAAGGTCTGGAACTGAAGCCCAGCAATATCATCGTCAGGGCCTTTGACGGTTCAAAAAGGATGGTTCATGGAGAGGTTAACATCCCTATTCGTGTGGGCTCTCAAGTATTTGACTCTACTTTTTATGTGATGGATATACGTCCATCGTACTCTTGTCTACTGGGTCGACCTTGGATCCATAAAGCCGGGGCAGTAACCTCTACTTTGCACCAAAAGCTGAAGTACCCTGTCAGGGGAAAGATTGTCACTGTGCAAGGAGAAGAGGAGTATATGGTGAGCCATTTGAATTCCTTCAGGTACATTGTGATGGATGGGGAGTTTATTGAAACCCCCTTTCAGCATTTCGAGGAGGTGCATCCAATTTCAGCAGCGGCAGAAACGACAGTCGAAGAGATTGTTTCCTTGAAGATGGCTTCCCTAAGGGATGCCCGGGCTGTGGTTCAGAAAGGCAATTGTGCAAACTGGGGTCAGCTTCCTGACTTCACCCAGAAGAACGACAAGTTTGGGCTGGGCTTTACTGCAGAGGCTCAGAGGGCTGTGCGCAAAGAGAAGATCAGAAAGGCTCCGGTGTTTATCTCCAGCTCAAGAGTGAACGCTATCGAGGAGGATGTAGAGGAAGCAGAGTTTGACAATTGGATCTACCCGACTACCAGCGACGGACCAAGCAACTGGACAGCAAAGGATTTTACCCCTATCACATTTGTCACGCAGTAATTGATTTCTTTTAAATTCCAAATTTGTAACAGACAATATGTTAAAACTTTGTTAGCTCGGTGTCCTACCCGGGGCATCGTGGCTCCATTTGTGAGGGCTTTTTGTATGTCATTTCCATATATCATCAATCAAAACATTGGACGTTTGTTGCATTTCAAATCTTATGCTCTTTTTTCTTTCTGTGTTATATATATTGCAAAACAGCTATATTCACACACACTCACTTATACAGGTTTCAATCCACTCTGGATCTCACTGGTAACAGCTCTGCTACCGCCAGTTATGACTTCGAAAATCCGATCAACTTGGCCGAGGACGAAGGTGAAGATGATTGCGAAGTGCCTGGTGAACTCGCAAGACTGCTGATCCAGGAAGAGAGGGCTATTCAGCCACATGAAGAGCCTATGGAGACAATTAACTTGGGTACCGAGACAGATAGGAAAGAGGTCAAGATTGGTGCCAATCTAGAGCTCAGCGTGAAGCAACGATTGATCCAGATGCTACAAGACTACATGGAGATTTTTGCTTGGTCCTATGAAGATATGCCTGGTTTGGATGCCGACATTGTAGTTCACCACCTGCCAACCAAGGAAGATTGCCCTCCGGTAAAGCAAAAAGCCCGACGGATGCGGCCAGAGATGTCTGAAAAGATCAAGGCCGAGGTTATGAAACAGTTTGATGCCAGATTCCTTGCAGTGACTTCTTACCCTCAGTGGGTTGCCAATGTGGTGCCAGTGCCAAAAAAGGATGGTAAAGTCAGAATGTGTGTCGACTACAGGGATCTGAACAGGGCCAGCCCCAAGGATGACTTCCCCTTACCTCACATTGATGTCCTTGTTGACAATACAGCTTAACACAAGGTGTTCTCCTTCATGGATGGTTTTTCAGGGTATAATCAGATCAAGATGGCTCCAGAGGATATGGAGAAGACTACCTTTGTGACTCAGTGGGGCACCTTCTGTTATAAGGTCATGCCATTCGGATTGAAAAATGCTGGGGCAACCTATCAGCGTGCCATGGTTGCTTTGTTTCATGATATGATCCATCATGAGATTGAGGTATACGTTGATGACATGATTGCAAGGTCTCAAAATGAGGAGGAGCACCTTGACCATCTGAGGAAGTTATTTGACCGACTCAAGTTATACAAGCTGAGGTTGAATCCCAACAAATGCACCTTTGGGGTAAGGTCCGGAAAATTGCTAGGTTTCATTGTAAGTGATAAAGGTATTCAGGTGGACCCTGCCAAGGTAAAAGCCATACAAGAGATGCCGACTCCAAAAACAGAGAAAGAAGTCAGAGGCTTCCTAGGACGACTGAATTACATTGCCCGATTCATCTCGCATCTGACTGCTACTTGTGAGCCAATCTTCAAGCTGCTGAAGAAAGATCAAGTAGTACGCTGGAATGATGAATGTCAGGCCGCCTTTGAAAGAATAAAGGAATATCTCCAAGAGCCACCCATTCTTATGCCACCGATGGAAGGAAGACCTCTGATACTATACTTGACAGTGCTTGACAATTCAATGGGGTGTGTGCTGGGACAGCA
Organism: Vicia faba; assembly: GCA_948472305.1. Lineage (NCBI taxonomy): Eukaryota > Viridiplantae > Streptophyta > Magnoliopsida > Fabales > Fabaceae > Vicia > Vicia faba. The sequence continues at coordinate 1,601,568,911 of OX451736.1, forward strand.
TGACGAGTCTGGCCGAAAAGAGCACGCTATTTATTACTTGAGCAAAAAGTTTACCGACTGTGAGTCTCGTTACTCACTGCTTGAGAAAACTTGCTGCGCTCTTGTATGGGCTGCTCGCCGGCTGAGACAGTATATGCTGACTCACACTACTTTATTGATTTCAAAGATGGATCCCATCAAGTACATATTTGAAAAGCCCGCTCTGTCTGGAAGAATAGCGAGGTGGCAAATGATCTTAACAGAATATGACATCCAGTATACAACTCAGAAAGCAATTAAGGGAAGCGTACTGGCAGATCATTTGGCACACCAGCCTGTGGACGATTACCAATCATTAAACTTTGATTTTCCGGACGAAGACATCATGGTGGTAACTGACTGTGAAGTACCTGGACCGGATGAAGGACCTGAGGAGAGATCCCGATGGTCTATGCACTTTGATGGAGCCTCCAATTCTTTGGGTAACGGCGTCGGCGTTGTAATCATATCCCCCAAAGGAACTCATACTCCACTCACCGCCCGATTATGTTTCAACTGCACCAACAACATGGCAGAATATGAGGCATGTATCATGGGTTTACAAGCTGCAATCGACTTAAGGATCAAATTTCTAAATGTCTTCGGAGATTCCGCTCTCGTGATCAATCAGATCAAAGGCGAGTGGGATACGAAACACCCGAATCTTATTCCTTACAAGGAGTATGTGTTGACCTTGCTTCCCCACTTTGAAGAGATAACCTTTGAACACTTCCCAAGAGAGGAGAATCAGCTAGCAGACGCACTAGCTACGATGTCTTCAATGTTCAAAGTTAAATGGGACGATGAGGCTCCCCGAATCATCATCTGGAAGTTGGGTGAACCGGCATACTGCTGTGAGCTCGAGGCTGAGAAGGTGATTGAAAAACCCTGGTATCACGAGGTAAAGAGGTACTTGGAAGCTCAGGAATACCCTGAAGGTGCGTCTGTCAATGATAAAAAGTTCATGAGGAGGTTTGCTGCAAAATTCTTCCTCAGCAACGGCATTCTCTACAAGCGGAATCATGATTCAACTCTGCTACGTTGTGTGGATAAAACTGAAGCAGAGAAAATTATGATGGAATTACATGAGGGCACATTTGGAACACATTCCAGTGGACACACCATGGCCAAGAAAATCCTTCGGGCAGGATATTTCTGGTCCACAATGGAAGCTGATTGTTACCAACACTCCCGAACTTGTCATAAATGCCAGATCTATGCTGACAAGGTGCATATCCCTCCGGTTCCTTTGAATGTTCTAACTGCACCTTGGCCGTTTGCAATGTGGGGCATAAACATGATCGGTGAGATCAAACCTATGGCATCCAATGGGCATCGCTTCATCTTGGTGGCGATCGATTACTTCACGAAATGGGTTGAGGCAGCATCCTATGCCACAGTAACCAAGAGCGTCGTGGCACGTTTCATCCGGCATAACCTGATCTGTCGGTACGGTGTCCCGGAAAGAATCATTACGGACAATGGTACCAATCTCAATAATACGATGATCACTGAACTCTGTGAACAATTCAAAATACAGCACCACAATTCTTCTCCCTACCGGCCGAAGATGAATGGGGCTGTAGAGGCAGCCAATAAAAATATCAAGAAAATTGTGCAGAAGATGACAGTGACCTATAAAGATTGGCACGAGATGTTACCGTTCGCTCTTCATGGGTACCGCACCTCAGCCAGAACGTCAACCGGGGCAACTCCCTTCTCTTTGGTCTATGGCATGGAGGCGGTCTTGCCAATTGAAGTTCAGATACCCTCTCTCCGGATAATGAAGGATGCAGACTTGAATGAAGATGATTGGATCCAGACTCGACTTGATCAATTAAATCTGATTGACGAAAAGAGGCTCACTGCTATCTGCCATGGTCAAACGTATCAAAAACGGATGATTAAGGCATTTAACAAGAAAGTCAAACCGCGAGAGTATCAAGTTGGGGATCTGGTAATCAAACGCATCATCCTTCCTCAAAGTGATCCCAGGGGCAAATGGACCCCTACTTACGAAGGGCCATTTGTGGTTAAACGTGTGTTCTCAGGAGGAGCCATGATCCTAACCACCATGGATGGTGACGACCTTCTTCACCCCGCCAAGGCAGACATAGTGAAAAAATACTACGCATAAATAAAAGACCCGCTAGGTTGACATACCTAGGCAAAAATAAGGGCTTCCCGGCGAACCAAAAGGGTTCGGGCAAAAATAAGGGATGAAATGAAAAAATCTGTACACCCAGCAAGTCGAAAACCTGAAAAGGCGACTTGGGCAAAAATGGGTATCCCGGTGGACTGAAAACCTGAAAGGGCGGTCCAGGCAAAAGTTAGGGATGGAGTGTAACACTATGTCTCATTGGATCACATCGCATCCAGAATTCAGTATCCACTACCTGGCTCAGACTTCGGCATCGACCAATCAACTTCATCTTCAACTAGGTAGCAAAGCGATGAGACGTTCGAAGACATAAAGGCAATAGCAGAGTTGGAACCCAGTGGGATCGTTCACATAGCTGTTTTATTTCCTTTTCAAAATTCTATGTTATTTGGCGGCGTCCTCTTACTAGGATGTCAGCCTCTTGTATAAAAACGCCTATTCACAGGCAAAGTTCAAATCAATACAAATTCACTTGTCCATACAAATTACCATTGTTTTCTTCTTTCTGTTTTGTCTTGCGAAGAACGTCCAATGTTCGTTTTTGATATATGCATTTGACATTAAAATTGCTGATTCATAAATATTCGCGTATGAGACAAAAAAAAATCAGTTACAGGTGACATCGGACACAGGGCAATGTAAAGTTGTCTGATGCAGTCGGGTTGCTTTGTCCGCCAAGGTACCAAGGTAGATTCGACTGAAGAATGCGACTAAATCATCTCAACTCTCCGCAGAGTAAGACAAGATTCGGCAATACTTTCACCAAGCAGAGTTGATTCCCTATCATTCCTGAAAAGGCACCACATTCCCCAGCAGAGTATAGGCATTCGTCAGCAAGCATCCCCGGCAGTCTTGATCTAAGTTTGTTACCCGGCGAAATACGGACACCCCAGTAGAACCGTTTACCAGCACAATTCCAAAAGTTTCCCCAGGAAAAGTTGGAATCCATCTCCCCAAGCAGTAAGCTTATCCCCAGTAGATTCTGGAAGCTTATCTCCTGCAGAGTACGGTCGTCTCTCCCGAGCTTTATTCAGAGTTATTCCTCACGAGGGCTTATAACTGGGTTATCCTCAGCTAATCGCCACGGAAGATCATCCCCAGCGGAGTTTATCTTTGGTATCCCCAGCGGAGTTTATCTTTGGTATCCCCAGCGGAGTTTATCTTTCAATCCCCAGCGGATTTTATCTTTGATAATCCCCAGCGGAGTCTATCATCATTATCCCCAGCGGAATCCATCTTTAAAAGTCCTCAGCAGGCCTCTCATCAAAACTTCAGCAAAGTATCTCGGCCACAGGGCAACTCCCCAGCCGATCGTTAAAGATCTATTTTCCTAAGACGAAGATACATTCATAAGCATTTCACACTTTCATACATCTTACTTACATACATGATAAAGTGCGTACAACACTATCTCATGTTGAACATCATGCATATCATACATCATGACATTGCGTACAACTTATGTTTTTGCCTCTTCAGAAAAAAAAGACAATCCCAAAGACAGCTGCCTTCAACTGTCACATTTCCAGACTCGATTCCTGTATCTAGCCAGGGCACGTCTGAAGAGTCCGAAGATTCGATTCCTGTATCCAGCCAGGGCACATCTATCAACTACAACATTTCCAGACTCGATTCCTGTATCTATCCAGGGCACGTCTGAAGAGTCCGAAGATTCGATTCCTGTATCCAGCCAGGGCACATCTATCAACTGTCACGTTTCCAGACCCGATTCCTGTATCTAGCCAGGGCACGTCTGAAGAGTCCGAAGATTCGATTCCTGTATCCAGCCAGGGCACATCTATTAACGACTATTTCCAGATTCGACTCCTGTATCCAGCCAGGGCACATCTGTGAACAACCGATTGTAGATTCGATACCTGTATCTAGCCAGGGCACATCTGCATAAGGAGATTGAAGATCAAACACCTGTAACAAGCCAGGAAAACATCCGTCTTTCTCAAATATACAAATTTCTCGCTAAGGAATCTCTTATGCGATCGACACTTCCAAATGGCATCTATAAGCCCATTCCCGACAAGGTTCTGTCACGTCTCCAGATGGCATCTATAAGCCCATCTCCCTATCTGTCACCTCTCCAAATGGCATCTGTAAGCCCATTCCTAACATCACATTGCTGATACTTCAACATGCGGGTGCAAATTTCAGGGCACTCTGGTGTCCAATCTTCTTTTACCTTCGAGTCGCGAAAGGCAAACTCGCCAATCTAACTCTTCAGGTTCAAGAAGATTGAACAGGGGCAACTGTTGTACCCCAAAATTTGCCCTCCCTTTCTTTAGGAAACCATCTTAGATTGTTCAAAATCCCCTGGAACAAATCCAAGTCCTGAGTTATCCTTTTGCCCAAGCAAGTCACTTACAAGAGCAAGATGATCTCACAAACTCCAAAAACAATGCTTTCATCTTGAGGAAAATCAAATTCTAAGTGCTTAGAATGTTTCTTTAAAATAAGTGTTTTTTGGAAAAATCAGCGCTTCAGAACTTCTGGATCCATTCCAGATGAAGACGGTCAGAAGTTGCAAGTTTGGCTCAGGATGGTCAGAAGTTGTCTCTTCAGCAGCTACATCAGTTCAATCAGAAGTTGTAAACGTGGTTCAGAGTGTAAGCCTCAAACAGAACATACCCCTTCAGCAGTTACACAAGCTCAGTCAGAACTTGCTAAAGGAATGCAAGAGAAATATGAAAGTATAAAGGCTCCTTCAGAACAGGTTGAAGTCAGAAGATGAAAGGTCAGAGGGATAGGTGTCACATTGATACAGAATCTCTAAGTCCAGATTGTCCAGAAGTAGATCCAAGGAACGTACCAGAAAACCAGGAGAATCTCCAGAGCTTGCTAAGACAACAGGTAGCCAAGGCCAGAGCATGGTTTACGCTGCTGATTCAACAACCAGAATGTTGATATTGACAGGTCTTGTCACCATTTAATGCCCATTAATGCTTCCAACCACTCCTGAGCGTTCACGTGTGGCTTGGAAAATGCTTTTGCACAGATTCTGGCATGGGTCTTCACGCCACCGCCCATTTCAGAGGTCACTTCCCCCAATCTACGCCTGCTGCTGCTACCTAGGCTGAAAAATAGCTGTCATCACAACTTCCCAGGAATTTCTGTCAAAGAACAAATTCAAACTCTGTTGGCGCCTTAAATGTTCAAGGTATCCACTAGAACTTTGCCTATAAATAGAAAGCTTTCACCACTGCAAAAGACGTTCAAGAAAAGAAACAGAAAAATTGCTAAGAGAGAAATGAAACTCCTAGCAACATAACATTCTGAAACTCTGCCAAAATTTCCAGCTTTGTTTCATAACTTTAAGTTTCTCACCTTCAACTTCATCAAACACCCAGCTCTTTTCTGTAAACCAAAAACGTTCTTTCCAAACTTCTGACCCTATACACGTATACACCTTCACTTCCCCTTTTCCAAATCTGTCCAGAACACCACCAGAACCAAAAGCTAACTTTCACCCACCATTTTCCAGAAAGTCAGGTAAGCACCTGCTGACCCTCACCACACTGTTAAACATCATCAACTGTGCATATTCAAGTAACATAATGTAAATATTCATGTTATTGCTGTTTATGTTCTGAGGACTCTCATACCTCAGGACGTTCTGAGCCAGTTTAGGACTTGCCTGTGACCTTGGTGATTCTGACCTCTGAGACGTTTTGCTATTTTGCTGGATCTATTCCAAATATGTTTTCTGTTTTGTGGAGTAACAACAGGATTGCAGATGTTCTGATTAGTGCAGGAAAAAGCCAAGTGCTGACTTTGACGTTAGCACATCTGAAGCCTGTTTTGCTGTCAATGACATCAGAACCTCTGAGAGTTATTGCCTTTTCAGCAGAATCTGAACTTCTGGGTTCTCCACTAACAAACTTCTGTCTTGCAGCGCAGGGAAATCAGAACTTCTGGTTTCCCCACTAACAAGGTTCTGTTTTGCAGGTTCTAGAGTCAGAAGTTCTGACTCATCCAGTTTCACCAACAGGTTGATCATCTGACAGCGGATCTGGGTCAGAACTTCTGATGGCCTCCCAACAGCGCGCGAGCTCCCTCTCTCTCTCTCTCTATATATCTTGTTTTCCGCTATTTTCTTTTTTGTCTATTTTTCTCGTTGAACCCCCCATGTACAAATGTGTATCCCCCTCCCCTAATTGTTGTAATAGCGTAGGATTTTACATTTCTGCTTCTTATTGCTAGTAATTAGGACGTGTATGGCAAGATAAAATCAATGAAATAGAAAAACCTAATTTAAAGAAAAAACTCTTGTATGCAATAAAACACACTTGCACACTAACACCCCTAGGGTTATATCCACTTGTTGCCTTTCAAAATTGGGCCATATTGCATGTTAGGTCTCTTTGGGCAAAACAAACACAATTCAAATGATCATAGTCCCTCGATGACGCTTTCGAAAGTTGCCTAAAAAATGATCAAGTCCCTTAAGGAAAATGCCCAAAGATACTTGGCACCATTGCAATTATGGTCTAAACGATGACCCGCGCTTGTCCCTTTCACATCCTAACACAAGATTGTCCACCAAATACAATGGTGGAACAAAATTGTTAAAAGGGTTAAAAACATAACAAAACCTTTGAGAACTTTAGGGTAGATCGCTCTTAAGTACTTGCCAACTTGCAAAACACTTGCCTAATTTCAAAATCACACATCACTACACTTTCAAAACAACTTTCAAAAACAGATGAAAACTTTTCAAAAGACATACACCTTTGTATACGTCCCAACATGGATCATTACAATGGTTGCCACCACATTGGCCTCTTTTCAAAACATTTTCAAACCCACACACACACAAACACCATTTCAAACAATTGAAAACAAAAGGCAAGTGATCTAAGCAAGTAACTAAGAGCCCATGGATAACCATGGATAGAAAGGGTGCTAATACCTTCCCTTTCTATAATCTACTCCCCGAACCCAAGAAAACATCTCAAAGGTTTTTGCTGTGCTTTTTAAACCTTTCCTTAGGATAAAATAAAAAGTCGGTGGCGACTCTTGCTCAACCGAAACATTTGCGAAAACAAACGCAAAATTCATAAGTCAGTTCTCCCACCGTATCACAGCCTTGCAAAACAACTTGAAACCCAACTTTTGGCCTTCGATTCTCCTTGCTCACAAATGATCTCAAGGAGTGCTTAGACATTTTGGAAATCTTGTAATGTGCTTTACAACCCCTATTTGAATCACTTTTGCAAAATCCAAATGGAACTATGTGAAACTTGGGTCAGAATTTAGGTCAAAATCCTGACCAAAAATGTTCAAAATTTCACTAAGTGTTTTAGTTTCATGACCATGACTTAATGGATTAATAACTTGAGACCCAAGAATTTCTAGAAGAAGTTGTGTAAAGCAATGTTTTATATCTCATGGAGATCTACAAATTTCATGTTGAAAGTTTCTTTTGAATCATCTTGCATCATGGTGAAAAATTGGCTTAAAATTGTGAAAAAATATGAAGTTTTCAACACTTAGAAAAATTTCTAAGTTTGGAAACTTTGACTTTTCAAAATGAAATCTTGACATTTTGATTTATTGATGAACAAGTTTCATATTTTGACATGTTTTGATGAATTGTGATCTTTGACACTTGATTTTGACCAAAAAGTCAAAGTTTAACTTTTCAGTGTACAGTTGACTTTTGATCAGTTGACTGAAAATCAACTATCAATCAAATGACCTTGAGCAATGTTTTGAGTCATGTCATTAGGTAAAAATGATTCAATTGAAATCTTGAGATCATGTCTCAAACCAATTAACCATTTGCTAGGTCAAAAATCAGAAATTTCCCTTTCTCAGTCAAAACCCTAATTTTGACCATTTTGTCATTTTGATGACCTGATCAAATTTCTTGAAGAATTATGGTCCAAACTTAATCAAATGATACATATGAGTTTACAATGTTGATATGGATCAAAAATTATGAATTTTGACTGTAAATTGGCCACAATTGACTTTTTCCCCAATACAACTGATTTTTAGGTCAACTGTCAATTGACTGAGCAAAAATATGATCCAAGACTTGAAACTTGTCATGAGCAATCTTAGGGTTCCATAATGATCCATGAAAGTCATATGAGGCATTAAAAGTTCAATTATCCTTGTGCAATCTCAAACCCTAATTTCAGTCATCAGTGCTTAAGGAGGTGTCTTGAGCTGATCAACCCTTGTGCAGTCTTGAACCAAAGGAGATCTTGTGAGAAAATATTTGATAAATGAGAGGGAAAATTTTGGGGTACAACAGCTGCCCATGTTCAATATTATTAAACCTGGAGAGTTAGATTGGCGGATCTTCCATTCGTGACTTGAAGGTGGAAGATGATTGGACACTAGAGTGCCCATAAATTTGCACTCGGAGATAAAGTGGGAATGGGCTTATAGATGCAATTTGGAGGAATAATGGAGATTTGTCGGAGATGGGATTGTAGATGCCATCCAAGGGTGACTGTTGATAGAGAATGGACTAAGTCTGAACTTGATTTCAACTGGAAAAGAATCAGAATAAATCTTTGGAGTGACTTATCTGAACTAGAAGAAGTCTTGTATGTTGTTTGACTGGGAAGAATCAGAATAAATCTTGGAGCGATTTATCTGAACCAGAAGTGTTCCTTTGGAAAGTATCAGGAAAAACCGTTGAGGTGTTTAAACTGAACCAAAAGAGATCTTGAATATTCTTTAACTGGAAAGAATCAGAATAAATCTTTGAGCGATTCATCTGAACCAGAGAAAGCGTCTGCGAGAAAGAATCAGAATAAATTGTTGAGAGATTTATCTGAACCCGAAGTGTTCCTTTTGAAAGTATCAGGATAAACCGTTGAGGGGTTTAAACTGAACCAAAAGAGATCTTGAATATTCTTTAACTGGAAAGAATCAGAATAAGTCGTTGAGAGATTTATCTGAATTCGAAGTGTTCCTTTGGAAAGTATCAGGATAAACCATTGAGGGGTTTAAACTGAACCAAAAGAGATCTTGAATGTTCTTTAACTGGAAAGAATCAGAGTAAATCTTTGAGTGATTTATCTGAACCAGAGAAAGCATCTGCGGGAAAGAATCAGAATAAACAGTTGAGAGATTTAAATTAAACCGACAGGGGTTTCTTTGAAAAGTATCAGGATAAACCATTGAGGGGTTTAAACTGAACCAAAAGAGATCTCGAATATTCTTTAACTGGAAAGAATCAGAGTAAATCTTTGAGTGATTTATCTGAACCAGAGAAAGCGTCTGCAGGAAAGAATCAGAATAAATCGTTGAGAGATTTATCTGAACCCGAAGTGTTCCTTTGGAAAGTATCAGAATAAACCATTGAGGGGTTTAAACCGAAAAAAAGTCTTGAAAGAAAAATCTGTTATGTAGATGGCTGACCAATCCTTTCTTGGGAGTTGATCTGTATTTGACTTGTTGAAAATTTGACGATAATTCTCTGTTGATTGATCTTTCCTGAAAAAGATGAAAGGTTAGTTGTAGTCAATGCTATGACGTATGGATGTAATGTATGGACACATTAATTGTTATGCTGCAGTATTGCTAGAGTCGGAGAAAATAAATCCATGAGCATTGCTGAAAATGAGGAGTGCAAGTCTTCATGTTTTGAAGTGTTGATGAGTTTCCATTTGTTAGAGAAATAAACTTTTTTGTGTAAGAGAAACGTTGTATATTGCTTGTAGACCTTGTGAAATCTTGTTGGGGAATTCTGAGAAACTGGGCGACTTTCACTGAGGAATCTTAGGAGCGATAACTGGAAGTTTTGTTTTGTCTGGGAAGTGAGAGAGCTTGATATCATTAAGCTGCATACTGGAAATATGTTAGTGATCCTGTAGTGGGATGTCCTGTTTTCTGCTCTTGCTGGAAAAGTATCTGCGGGGGACTCTATGGTATATTCTAAAGATATCCTCCTATTTCTTAAATCCATTAGTGATTGTCTTTCTATTTTCTGTTCTCCTTTTTTTTGTTCATTTGTAAACAGTAGCCATGTTCAAATGCATATGTTAAAAAATAATCATTGAACGTTTTCGCAAACAAAACACGAAAATAAAAGAAAAACAGATAGTTTTTCACTTTCAAAGGGATATCTTTATATTTACTTGAATAAGTATTTTTGTACAATGAGACGAGCATTCTAGTAAGAGAATATCGTCGTAAAAAATGAAAATTGATACAAAGAAAAGATAGCTATGTGAAATAATCCCATGGGGTTCCCATTCTGCTATAGCCTTCGTGTCTTTGTGCGTCTTGTCCACTTGCTGCCTTGTCTGAAGTTGATTGAATTGATCAGAACCGTTTGAGCTTGTCAGTCGATGCTAAAGGTTGTCTGCAAGGTGATCCAATGGGACATAGTCATGCACTTTAATTCCCTAACTTTTGCCTGGATCGCCCTTTCGGGTTTTCAGTCCACCGGGATACCCTTTTTTGCCCAAGTCGCCCTTTCAGGTTTTCAGCTTGCCGGGTGTACAGATTTTTATTGTTTTATCCCTAATTTTTTCCCGAACCTTTGTGGTTCGCCGGGATGGCATTTTTTTTCCTAGGTGTGTGAACCTAGCGGGTATCTTATGCGTAGTATCTTTTGACTAAGTCTGCATTCATAGGGTGCGGAAGGTCGTCGCCATCCATAGTGGTTAGGATCATTGCTCCACCAGAGAATATGCTTTTGATCACAAATGGTCCCTCGCATGTAAGAGTCCATTTGCCCCTGGGATCACCTTGTGGTAATATGATACGCTTGATTACCAATTCACCAACCTGATATACCTGATGTCTGACCCTTTTATTAAAAGCTTTGATCATACGTTTTTTGTACATCTGGCCGTGACAGACAACCGTAAGCCTCTTCTCATCAATTAGGTTCAACTGGTCCAGTCGAGTTTGGATCCAATCATCTTCATTTAGCCCTGCATCCTTTATTATTCTCAAAGAAGGTATTTGGACCTCAATTTGTAAGACAACTTCCATGCCATATACCAAGGAGAAGGGAGTTTCCCCTGTTGATGTGCGTGCCATGGTACGGTAACCGTGGAGAGCGAATGGTAGCATCTCATGCTAGTCCTTGTAGGTAACTCTCATTTTTTGTATGATCTTATTAATGTTCTTATTTGCGGCTTCGACAACACCATTCATCTTTGGCCGGTAAGGAGAAGAATTATGGTGTTGGATCTTGAATTGCATGCATAGGGCGGTAATCATAGTATTGTTGAGATTCGTACCATTGTCTGTGATGATTCTCTCCAGGATACTGTACCGACAGATGAGATTCTGTTTGATGAATCGGGCCACAACATTTTTGGTAACGGAAGCGAAAGAAGCTGCCTTAACCCACTTCGTGAAATAGTCAATGGCCACTAAGATGAAGCGGTATCCATTAGAAGCTGTAGGTTTGATTTCTCCAATCATATCGATGCCCCACGTCGCGAATGGCCAGGGAGCAGTCAGGATGTTTAGAGGCACTGGAGGCATATATATTTTGTCAACTTAGATCTGACACTTGTGATAGGTTCGTGAATGCTGATAGCAATCTTCTTCCATGTGTTGTACCCCAAAATTTTCCCTCTCATTTCATCAACATTTTTCTCACCACAAGACTCTTGGAACTCAAGATCAAGTTAGGGTTTGCTCTGCTCAAGACCCCTCCTTGCACTGTTGACCCAAATTAGGGTTTGAGTTTGCACATGGATGTTTTGACCTAAAATGCCCAAAGTTACTTTCATGCTTCATGTTGGACTTACAAGTTTATCCATACCAAGTCTCAAGCCTTGATTCCAATCTTTGCCCAGTCAATTGGACAGTTGACCTAGAAATCAGCTGTATTGGGGAAAAAGTCAACTGTGGCCAATTGACAGTCAAACCTCATGATTTTTGACCCACATCAACATAATGAACTCATATGAACTATTTGGTCAAGTTTGGATCACAATTCCACAAGAAATTTGATCAGAACACCAAAAGGGCAAAATGGTCATTTTTAGGGTTTTGACTGCACAAAGGCAATTTTTGGCTGTTTGACCTAACCAATGGTAAACCAAGCTCATATATGGACTCAAGGATCCAATGGAATTGTCTTGGCCCATTCAACAAGTTCAAAAGATCTCAATTGCATAGGATTGACAGATGAATTTTTCAGTCAACTGATCAAAATTTGACTGTACACTGAAAAGTCAAACTTTGACTTTTTGGTCAAAATCAAGTGCCAAGATTCATTTTTCATCAAGACATGTCAAATTATGAAACTTGTTCATCAAGAAACCAAAAATTGCAAATTAGGGTTTAAAATGAAAAATTTCATAACTTAGAAATTTTCTGTTATAAAATTTTCTTATTTTTTTCTAACTTTGTCCCATTTTTTCACCAAGATGCAAATGGATTCAAACAAAACTTGAAACATGAAAGTTGTATTCTATTGCAAAATATACAACTTTGATTCACAAAGTTTTCTCAAAGGAAGCTTGTATCTCAAGTTAAGATTTTTGGAACAAGGGTGCAAAACACTTTTAACTTAGAGAAATTTTGCCCTATTATAGGCAGGACTTTGGTCCAACTTCTTGGCCATTTTTCACATGGTTCCACTTGGAGTTTCAATTTTCATTACAAAGATGGATTATAGTACACACTCCAAGCTTTCCAAATTGTCCAAGAACTTCTCAAACACCCTTGTGGTTAGAGAGAATCGAATTTGCAAAGTTGGCTAAAACTAACTTTTGTTCATGGCCAAGGCATGTTCATAACACTTGCATTTTCAAATCAGTTTGTGTATTTCTAGCTGGCAGGCTTCAATACCAAGTTTACACTCCTTAATTTAATGCCTAAACATTGTGTTAAGGCATTATTTCATCCATTTGGGCATTACACATAGAATTAACCCTTATTTGGAAAAAGCAAAATTGCCATTTTTGTAAAGTGATACTTTATGTCAAGTTCCAAATCTTTGAGGCAAAGGCAGATCTTTGAGGCCAAACTTTGTACACATATCCCACTTATCAAGGACCAATGCTGCAGCATAGAGGATAGGGTTCACAGGCCTGCATTGCCAACTTGAACCTTCTTACTTCAAAAAGAAGCAACTTTGCAAAACAGATCCAACTTTCATTTCCTGCAAACTAGAGCTTAAGCAAACTTTGTGAGCATCTTCCATATATCCCAACTGACCTGAAACACGACTCAACCACCCCTCATACCTCCTAATACACCAAAACACCTTCTTGCTGCAGAAACAGGGCATCCCCTGCAACTTGAGTTCCATAACCAATTCCTGTCGTGCGTTTTGGCCAAAAGGAGTTCAAACACATTCCATTCCATCCACCTGAACTATTCCAAGCCTTAAACTCAAGTTGTAACACCTCTAACCCTACTTGCCATTTTTACTTTCAAGCTGTGCAGGTGGACTTCCATAGCACGATACAGGCGGTTTCAAAGCAAGCTAGGCATTTGGGAAGCATCCTTGGACTTAAGGCAAGCTCAACCAAAGCCCAAACTCCATTGAAGGTTGCTACATTGCTCTGTTCAAGTCAAGATGAAACAGGTAATCTATGGACTTCTATCTCTCTATCCAGGCATGATTAAGCTTAGGTTTGTGAATGAAACATGTTCTACTCATAGCCCTGAAGCCATACATGTGTTCACTTTTCATTTATATTAAGCATGCTGTGAGAATTTTAGCCATGAACATTGAAGAAAAACTAGGTCAGAAATTGGGGGTGAAGAAATTATCCCTAGTTTCTTAGAGTTAGGTCAAGTTTTTTACATGTTTGGAATCGTGGTTTGATGCTCTACATTATTGGTGATATGAGTTTTTGCTAAAAATCAAGGAATCAGGAGTTTGTATTTTGAAAGGAGAGGCGCGCGTTTGACAATGCTGAAGGTTGAAGATGACTGGCTTGGGCTGGGCCTGAGTCAGTCTTGCTGTTTACACTCTTTTTTTCCATTTGCACCCCTTGGCCCATTATATGAAATACTTGTCATTTTTACATTTTTCTTTTTTGATTCTGATTTTATATTTTTTGCTCAAGCATAAAAAACACCAAAAATATTTTTCCACATTTTTTTTTACATTTATTTGGCATTTATTTGCTTTATTAGAGTATATGTATGTAAATAAGTATAATTCCTTTTCACTTTAAAACCCTAAAAAATAATATAAAAAATATTTATTTTTAGTTATTATTATTTTTTATTTACACTTTGAAAACATTTCCTAAAAAATACATTTTTGTAAATAATCAATATTTTATTTTTGTATATATTTAGTATATTTAATATATAATATATAAATACTTGTATATTTTATTAGATAATTAGGACAAAAATATAGAAATAATACATTTTTATTTTTATTTAATATTTGACACTAAAATACTTTTTTCTACAATATACTCATTTTTTATTATTAGTGTATAAATTAATATATATTGCACATAGTCAATAAATAAATACTATTTACTTGAAAATTAGGGTTTTGCCCTAAACAACAAAAATAATCAAAAATATGACTTTTTTTATTTTGTTTATACTTCAAACATGAAAACCTTTTTCACATACATAAAAAAATCTTTTTTTTGCATAATACATTGCATTTTGATATTTATTTAAATTGTATTTATTTAAATGTTAAATATTTGTATTCGATATGGTTGTAATAATTTAGATTTTATTTCCTTGTCAAATATCCCCCAAATCCAAATTTGTACCTCCTCCCTACATCATGTTGTAATAGCTTAGCCTTTAAATTTTCGCATTTAAAAGCTTTCAATTATGCCATGCTTAGAGTTAGGGTTTGTATGAAAATAAAATCAACAAGTAGTTTTACCTAAATCCAAGATAAACATGCATGAAAAAACAAACACAATGCACACTTGCACCCTTAGGGTTACTCCACTTGTTGCCTTCAATAATGGGCCATGGTTGCATGTTAAGTGTCTTTGGCAAAACAAAAACAAACAAAATGATCATAGTCCCTCGATGACGCTATCTTGTTGCCTAAACAAAATGATCATAGTCCCTCAAGAAAATTTCCAAAATACTTGACACTATTGCATTCATGGTCTATACGATGACCCGCGCCCGTCCCGTTAACATCCTAACGCAAGGTTGTTAACCAAATACAATGGTGAAACAACACTGTTAAAAGGGTTAAAACATAGGAAAAATCTTTGAGTAAAATAGGGTAGATAGATCTTAGTTACTTGATCAAACTTGCAAAACA
The DNA here is from genome assembly GCA_948472305.1 of Vicia faba. Lineage (NCBI taxonomy): Eukaryota > Viridiplantae > Streptophyta > Magnoliopsida > Fabales > Fabaceae > Vicia > Vicia faba. Next base: position 1,601,584,306 of record OX451736.1, read on the forward strand.
CACTTGCCATTTTTCAAAACACACTCCACAACACAACTTTCAAAAACATTGAAACATCTTTTCAAAAAGACAAACACCTTTGTAAAACATTCAAATACGAATTGTTACAAAGGTTGCCAAGACAAGGCATCTTTTTCAAAACATTTTCAAAACCACACACAAAACACCATTTCAAGCAATCGAAAAACAAAGGCAAGTGATCTAAAGCAAGTAACTAAGAGCCCATGGATAACCATGGATAGAAAGGGTGCTAATACCTTCCCTTTCTATAATCTACTCCCCGAACCCACGAAAACATCTCAAAGGTCTTTCCTGTGCTTTTTGACCTTTCCTTAGGATAAAATAAAAAGTCGGTTGCGACTCTTGCTCAACCGAAACATTTGCAAACACAAATGCAAAAACTCAAGTCAGTTCTCCCACCGTAACCCAGAACTAGCGACTCTGCTGGGGATTACTTTAAAAGTGGAGTAACCTTAGGGCTTAGATCACCTTTTGCATGACTAATTACTTGCTTTGATTGCTTTACATCTTGGTTCTCTTGTTTGGGCTTGAAATCCTCCACCTGGATTTGGGAAACATTCATAGATAGCAATACGTTGTGGAAACTGTGCGGGGTATACCGACACGGTTGAAGTAATAACTATATTAGTGCGACATATTTGTGAGTACCGGTAACCCTTGAGTTCAATCAAAGAGAGTACGGGGCCGCTGAGTGATGTCACCAAGCACTAATGACCTAGAACCTTACTTGACCATCTTGGCCTTTTATTAGGGGTAGTGAGATGACCGGCTTTGGTGCAGTCCGAAGTTGGTAGATACTCGATACTACACTCATTGAGGGTTGTTTTCTTGGAATATTTTGGTCGCTAGTTAAGTGGCTAAACCAAAACAATGAACATAGAAAACAATCCAATGATATTGAGCTCCTTAGAACCCGGTTACTATTTATAGGACAGGTTTTTAATCCAACTAAACTCAAGAGGGTACTTACCTATGAAACCTCATGCAAGCCTGAAACTAGAGTTTTGTGTGAATTGCTTGTACATGTGTTTGTGCATACATCATGAACATCATAAAGCATCATATGCATCCACTAACCATTTCAAGGGTTTGGATCTTCATCTTTGTTCTTGTTTTGTAGGTCATGGAAATTCTTCGCAGGAAAACTATCCAAGTCAACCTTGTGAGAATCCCTCCTCAACTCAAGAAGCTTACATCCATAATTCCAGAAAGTTCTCTCTTCAGTGAAAGACATGGTAGACTTCTCAACCTAGTCAACACCAGCATTGAAGAAGACATGGTGAAAGTGTTGTTCCAGTTCTTTGACCCCCTTCACCATTGTTTCACATTCCCCGACTACCAATTGGTGCCTACTTTGGAGGAATTTTCTCAACTCCTGAGAATTCCTATTCTTAATCAACTACCCTACAACGGTACGGAAAAAGAACCAAAACCTGAAGATGTTGCTCAAGCACTACACTTGCAACCATTGACATCAAGGGGCATTGGGAAACCAGAAGTGGTGTCAAGGGCTTCTTGGAAACGTTCTTGTTTGAGAAGGCACAAGAGTGTTGGAATTCTTTGGATCTGCAAGCCTTTGAAGAGATTGTGGCACTCCTCATTTATGGGTTGGTCTTGTTCCCAAATCCTGACCAACTTATAGATGTGAATGCTGTTAAGATCTTCATATCCAGGAATCCCATACCTACATTGCTTGGGGACATCCTCCACTCATTTTACACACGAACAATGAGGAAGAGAGGTGTTCTCATGTGTTGTACTCCTCTCCTTGCAAGGTGGTTTATTTCTCACCTTCCACAATCAGTTTTGAAGAATGAACAAGGCTTAAGGTGGTCACAACGATTGATGACCCTCACACATTCTGATGTACATTGGTGTTCTCGGTCCAGAGAAAATGTCATCATCGTCGATCGTTATGGTGAGTTCCCTAATGTTCCATTACTTGGCATTAGGGGAGGCATTACCTACAACCCCTGTCTAGCTTTAAGGCAATTTGGATACGCTCGGAGGGATGGCCCTCATGACATGCTGATTCCTGACCTAGTTTTTGACTTCAACAACGATGCGCAAGGACTTCGCCAAAGATTCATCAGAGCTTGGAGGATGCCTAACAAGGTAGATAGCAAGACACTGGGACACAAGAACTCCATCCCTCTTGAGCCTTACCTCAAGTGGGTACGAACCCGCGCCCAGATTCTTATGATGCCTTACCCTCACATTCTCCCTTTGATCAAAGAGCCTGTTAAGGAAGGAAAGGTTTCATACACCATCCTACATCCTGACATGCCAACATCATGGGAGGAAATGCAGAAGAGTTGGATCCAACTCAAGGAAGAAAGGGATACTTTTGAAGCCAGCTTCTACGCCAGTGAGAAGAAGGTTTTGGAGCTTACCCGCCGACTTCACGAGGAGGAGACCCTCAACACTTACATCGCACCAAAGAGGATGCGCAACGTATTTTTACCTTAAGAAGTTTTTGTAATATTTGGCCCATGGGGCATTTATGTATTGACAAAATTTCTTCTTATTAATATGACGTGTGTTCTTTTTGTCTGCAACAATTTTGAATTTCTAAATCCTTGAATGCATTACATGAATAAACATATCATTCATCATATGCATAAACAGGTCTTCACACCAGGGTTCCTTATCTTTCTGCTGTTTATTTCAGTAAGATGGATATTGAGCAGACGGTCAAAGATCTGCAGGGACAAAACTCACAGTTTCAACAGCTCCTTATGACCTTGGCAAAGGGTCGGGAGGATCTTAAAGCACTGTTAGGGAATAAAGAGCAAGAAAAAGGAAAAAAGAAAAAGAAAAGAGTTGGGGTAGCTACACTGGGAAGAAGATTTGAGAATGAAGCTAGGAGAGTTCTTGAATTCCCCTCCACATCTGACGAGGGGACCGGCAAAGGAAAAGGAGTTGCATTACCCTCTGAGTCTGAGGCTGAAGAAGAAGAGGTTGGGGAAGATGAAGATTATTCAGAGCAGCAATACTCGCCAACGGACGACAAATATAAAAACCTAGAGGATAGATTGGCAGCCATGGAGTTGCAACGGGTTCCCGGGCTAGATTTTGAAGAATTGGGACTGATTGCTGGGATTGTTATCCCTCCCAAATTCAAGGTACCAACTTTCGCAAAATATGATGGTCTGTCTTGCCCAAAGATGCACCTGAGGTCATATGTCAGAAGAATTCAACCTCATTCATCCGATAGAAATCTCTGGGTACACTTCTTCCAGGACAGCTTGTCCGGTACTCAGCTAGATTGGTTTTACCAGCTTGAGAGGTCAGAAGTGCATAATTGGGAAGACTTGGCAGCTGCCTTCTATCGCCAGTATCAATACAATGCTGACTTGGCGCCAACCCGTACTCAGCTACAAAGTATGGGGATGGCCTCAAATGAGGGGTTCAAAGAATACGCCCAGAAATGGCGTGACTTGGCCGGAAGAGTACAACCACCGCTTTCAGATAGGGAGCTAGTTGATATGTTCTTGGGGACCCTATTTGGCCCTTTCTTCAACCATTTGATCGGAAGCTCTTCTGCAGGGTTTACCGAACTGATTCTGACTGGAGAACAGGTGGTAGCTGGTATTAAGAGCGGAAAAATTCAAAGGGATGCCCCTGCCTCCACAGCTGTTAAAAAACCTTTCCCAGCTAAGAAAGAAGCAGTTGCTATATACTCTCAGAAAGGATTGGGAAGAACTGAGCGCCGGCCAAATGTAGGGGCCGTGATGATTCAAAGTTCGTCAAATGATCAGCCTCGTAACAATCAGTCGAGACCTAATCAACAATGGGGTGTACGGCCACAACGGCAGTTCACCCGCATCAACATGACGCCTGCACAAGTTCTTCCCCATTTGTTGAAGCTAAATCTCACCAATATTAAGGAGGAGCCAAAGAATGTGAACACCACTTCCCCACATTATCATCCCAACGCAAAATGTGCCTATCATTCTGACAGCGCCGGGCATGACACCAACGATTGCTGGGCGCTTAAGAATAAAATTCAAGATTTGATAGACGCTAAAGAGGTTGAGTTCGACGCCCCTGAGAAACCGAATGTAATCTCTGCTCCAATGCCAAAGCATGGTCGCAATGTCCATGCTGTTGAAGAAGATCTGTTTGTTTCTACTGTTGATGATTTGATAACTCCACTACTGACAATCAAGTTGAATCTGTTGAAGGCTGGGATTTTCCCAGGTTGTAAAGAAGATTGCTACCTTTTTTCCTCCCTACCAATCGACTGTCCACTGTTGAAGTTAGGCATCCAGCGCCTAATGGACAACCAATAAATTCTTTTCGAAAAGACTCCTGTTACTCCAACTCCTATCAATGAAGTTTCAATAATAACCATTTCCGCCAATCTTTCCAAGGTCCCCAAAAGGCCTGTTAAGATTACATCCGCTCCAAAGATTGTACCCTTGAAGATAACCATGCCTGGGCCCGTCCCATACAAATCTGACAAATCAATACCGTGGAATTATGGTGGAGAAATCTACTACCACGGTGTTAAACAAATTGAGATAACTGAAGAGAGCTCTGACGAAGAAGCTGCCGACATTGGAAACATTGCCGGTACGAGCAAAATTACCCGAAGTGGAAGAATTTTCTCTCCAGAGATTGCCCCTCCAAAGGCAATCTTTGGACCCTCAGCTGCTCCCAAGGTTAACCCTGCACCGGTAAAACTATCTGCAAGAACTCCAATGATTGAAGAAATTGTAACTCCTGTGGTTGTCCCTTCTGCTGCTGCTAATGATAAGGGGAAAGGGATGCAAGAAGAGCTCGTCAGGACGAGGGCTCAGCCATTGGTCATCCCCGAAACCTCTAAAAAAGAAATGGAGGAGATTATGAAAATAATCAAAAAGAGTGATTATGATGTGGTGGAGTAACTGGGGCAAACCCCCTCGAAGATCTCCATGTTAGCTTTGCTGCGTTGTTCGGAGGCTCATGCCAAAGCCTTGATAAGGTTTTTGAAGACAGCCCATGTGCCCCAAGAAACCTCAGCCGATCAATTCCAAGATTGTGTAGCCAACCTTACCGCCGACAACGGCCTGGGTTTCTCTGATGCTGACCTGACTCCGAAGGGAAGAAAGCACAATGACGCATTGCATGTGTTAGTTGAATGCCGAGGAACCACTCTCTCCCATGTCTTGGTCGATACTGGTTCTTCTCTAAATGTGCTGCCTAAGAAGGCTCTGGACCGGTTGGATTGTGAAGGCTTGGAGCTGAAACCAAGTAATATCATTGTCAGGGCCTTTGACGGGTCTAAAAGAATGGTGCATGGGGAGGTCGACATTCCCATCAAGGTAGGCACTGAAGTGTTCCACTCAACCTTCTACGTGATGGACATCCGTCCATCATACTCTTGCTTGCTAGGAAGACCGTGGATTCATAATGCTGGGGCAGTCACTTCCTCTCTACATCAGATGCTGAAATACCCTGTTAAGGGTAAAATCATAACCGTACACGGTGAGGAGGAGTACATGATCAGTCATCTGAATTCCTTTCGGTATGTGGAAGTGTATGGCGAATTCATCGAAACACCGTTCCAACACTTCGAGGAAGTTTCTCCCGAGGTTGCAGTAGCAAAGGCAGTAGCTGAGGTGCCCAAGCAGGTGGCCAGGATGGCATCTCTGAAAGACGCGAAGGATGCAATGAAGGAGGGGAAGAGCACAGTGTGGGGTCAGTTGCCTGACTTTCCCCACAAGACAGACAAGTTTGGGTTAGGCTTTACCGCTGCGGGGCAAAAGGCTATGCGTCGCTCCAAAATTGAAAGGACACCCATATGGATTTCTCCTCATGGAATCAATGCTTTAGAAGAAGAAGACGAAGAGGGTAACGTTGAAGATTGGATCTTCCCAACCATTGAAGGAGGACTGCACAACTGGGAGGCGAAAGACTTCGTTCCCATTACTTTCATCAATCAGTAATTTATCTTTCGAACATTTCCTGTTGGTCTATAATAATTACTAAAACAATCCGCCCACTGTTTTTCACCTCATGCCTTGCCCGGGGCATGTAGGTCCATTTGTAAGGGCTTGATTCTCTTCATAATCATATGCCATGTTTAATGAATCATTGGACGTTTTTCATTTATAAACTGCTGTGTTCATTTTCTTTCCTTTTGCATTTTTGTTTGTTTAAGGATGGTTATCCCTTATACACACCCACACTCACAAATGCAGGTACCCATCCGCTCCGGATTCCATGGGTGACTATTCTGTTTTATCCTTCAAAAACTCTGAAGATTTGGTCAATCAGGCTGAGTGCGAAAATGACGAAGATTGTGAAGTGCCGGGAGAGTTAGCCAGACTTCTACAACAAGAAGAGAGGGCCATCTTGCCTCATGAAGATTTGTTGGAAACTGTCAACTTAGGAACAGAGGAAGACAGGAAAGAAGTACAAGTGGGTGCCAATCTGGAACCAAGTGTCAAGGAGCGCTTAATACAGCTATTAAATGAATACGTTGAAATCTTTGCCTGGTCTTATGAAGACATGCCAGGGTTAGACACAGACATCGTGGTTCATCGTCTCCCTACAAGAGAAGACTGTCCACCGATCAAGCAAAAAGTCCGCCGAATGAGGCCCGACATGTCTGAGAAGATTAAAGCTGAAGTAATGAAGCAATTCAACGCTGGCTTTCTGGCTGTTACATCCTATCCGCAATGGGTTGCTAACATTGTGCCCGTTCCCAAAAAAGACGGCAAGGTCAGAATGTGTGTGGACTACCGGGATTTGAACAGGGCTAGCCCTAAAGATGATTTTCCGCTGCCACATATCGACATCTTGATTGACAACACGGCTCAACACAAAGTATTTTCTTTCATGGACGGATTCTCGGGCTACAACCAAATCAAGATGGCCCCCGAGGACATGGAGAAAACAACCTTTGTTACACAATGGGGTACCTTCTGCTACAAGGTGATGCCGTTCGGACTGAAGAACGCAAGGGAAACCTATCAACGCGCCATGGTAGCTTTGTTTCATGATATGATACATCATGAGATTGAGGTTTACGTAGATGACATGATAGCTCGATCACAAACAGAGGAGGAACATCTTGAACATTTGCAAAAGCTGTTTGCCAGGTTGAAGGAGTACAAACTCAGACTGAATCCAAGTAAGTGCACTTTTGGAGTTAGGTCTGGTAAACTTATGGGATTTATTGTCAGCAACAAAGGCATTGAGGTCGATCCAGCGAAAGTGAAGGCTATACAAGAAATGCCTGCCCCCCATACTGAAAAGGAGGTTAGGGGATTTTTGGGACGCTTGAACTATATCGCCAGGTTCATCTCTCACCTGACGTCTACCTGTGAGCCAATTTTCAAACTATTAAAGAAAGATCAGATAGTCGAATGGAACGATGATTGTCAATTTGCTTTTGATAAGATCAAGGAGTATTTGCTAGAACCTCCTATTCTGATGCAACCCGTCGAAGGAAGGCCGATGATCATGTATCTGACTGTTTTGGACAACTCAATGGGGTGCGTACTGGGCCAACATGACGAGTCTGGTCGAAAAGAGCATGCCATTTATTACCTTAGCAAAAAGTTTACTGACTGTGAGACTCGCTACTCACTGCTCGAGAAAACTTGCTGCGCTTTGGTATGGGCTGCTCGCCGACTAAGGCAGTATATGTTGACTCATACCACTTTGCTGATTTCCAAAATGGATCCTATCAAGTATATCTTCGAGAAGCCTGCTTTATCTGGAAGAATTGCTAGATGGAAAATGATCCTGGCTGAATAATGACATCTAATATACTACCCAAAAAGCTATAAAAGGGAGTGTACTAGCTGACCATCTAGCTCATCAAGCTATCGAAGATTATCAATCCATGAGATTCGACTTCCCGGACGAGGACATCATGACTTTGGACAACATTGAAGGTAACGGACCGTATGACGGACCTGAAAATGGATCCCGATGGACCATGTACTTTGATGGTGCTTCAAATGCACTTAGAAACGGTATCGGTGCGGTACTCATTTCCCCAGAAGGTTGCCATACACCTTTCACTGCCCGACTTTGTTTCAACTGTACCAACAACATGGCCGAATATGAAGCTTGCATCTTTGGTCTCAAGGCTGCTATAGACTTGGGGATCAAATCTTTGATCATATTTGGGGACTCGGCTTTGGTTATCAGTCAAATCAAAGGAGAGTGGGATACCAAACATCCTAGTCTTATCCCATACAAAGAACATGTCCTGACATTGCTGCCTCATTTCGAGCAGATTACTTTCGAGCATTTCCCGCGAGAAGAAAATCAGCTAGCGGATGCTCTGGCAACAATGTCTTCCGTGTTTAAACTCAACTGGGATAACGAGGCTCCCCAAATCACCATCGAGCGAATGGATGAACCTGCGCATTGTCATGAGATTAATACCGAAGAAGTAGTGGAATAACCCTGGTTTCATGAAATCAAAAGGTATCTCCAGACTAGAGAACATCCCGAAGGAGCTTCCGTCAATGACAAAAAGTTCTTAAGGAGATTTGCAGCCAAGTTCTTCCTGAGCAATGGCATCCTTTATAAATGCATCCATGATTGTGTTTTACTTTGTTGTGTGGACAAAGCTAAAGCAGAGTTGATCATGACTGAGATACACAGCGACACATTTGGCACCCACTTGAGCGGACACACGATGGCTAAGAAGATTCTAAGGGCAGGCTATTACTGGTCTACCATGGAAGCTGATTGCCATAAACATTCCCGTACTTGCCATAAATGTCATGTCTACGCCGACAAGGTTCATATTCCTCTTGTTCCTCTCAATGTTCTGACAGCTCCTTGGCCATTCGCAATGTGGGGCATTGACATGATTGGAGAGATCAAGCCCACGTCATCCAATGGACACCGCTTCATCTTGGTCGATATTGACTATTTCACCAAGTGGGTCGAAACAGCTTCCTTTGCCTCTGTTACAAAGAATGTGGTTGCCCGCTTCATCAAGCAGAATCTCATATGGCGGTATGGTGTCCCCGATAGGATCATCACAGACAACGGTACAAATCTGAACAATACTATGATCACCGCTCTATGCGAACAATTCAAGATTTATCATCACAATTCATCTCCCTATCGGCCGAAGATGAACGGTGTTGTTGAAGCTGCGAACAAAAACATCAAGAAGATCATTCATAAAATGACAGTTACCTACAAGGACTGGCATGAGATGTTACCGTTTGCTCTGCATGGATATCATACCACGGCACGTACTTCAACAGGGGCCACCCCATTTTCTTTGGTATATTGCATGGAAGCTGTCCTACCCATGGAAGTTCATATTCCTTCTTTAAGGATTATGAAGGACGCTGGTTTGAGTGAAGACGATTGGATTTAGACCCGACTTGATCAACTCAATTTGATCGACGAGAAATGACTCACTGCTGTTTGTCATGGTCAGACGTACCAAAAACGGATGATCAAGGCTTTCAACAAGAAAGTCAGACGTCAAGTATACCAAGTCGGAGATCTTGTAATCAAGCGGATCATCTTGCCGCAAAGTGATCCCAGGGGTAAATGGACTCCTACTTACGAAGGACCATTTGTAATCAAGGGCATCTTTTCTGGTGGTGCAATAATTCTGGCCACCATGGACGGCGACACTTTGCCACACCCTGCGAACGCAGACATAGTCAAAAGATACTACGCATAAAATAACCCGACAAGTCGAAAACCCGAAAGGGCGACTTAGGCAAAAATGGGCATCCCGGTGAACCGAAAACCCGAAAGAGCGGTTCAGGCAAAAATTAGGGATAAAACAAAAAAATCTGTACACCCGGCAAGTTGAAAACCCGAAAGGGCGACTTGGGCAAAAAAGGGTTTCCCGGTGGATTGAAAACCCGAAAGGGCGATCCAGGCAAAAGTTAGGGAATTAAAGCGTATGACTATGTCTCGTCGGATCACTTTAAAGAACAATCTCTTCATCAACAAGCTCCGAGCTTCTGATCAATCCAATCATCGGCGGACGAAGCATTGAATGGACAAGATATTCAGAGTTGTGAAGGCTATAACAGAATGGGATCCCATGGAATTGTTACACATAGCCATCTTTCTTTTGTATAAAATTTTCAATTTTTTACGACAACATCCTCTTACTAGGATGCCTGTCTCCTTTGTACAAAGATACTCATAAAAAGTTAATACAAACACTTTTCCAAATACAGAAATTTTCTTTGTCTTCCTTTTGCTTTTTACACTTATGTTTTATTTGAGAAACGTCCAATGTTTTGTTAAATAGGCATATGCATTTGAACATAATCATTTTCTTACAAATCAAGAAAGATGATTGTTGATAGGTTGAAGGTACAGATAGATATCTTGATGCCCTTTCAGAAGAAATCCCCAGCGGAATTAAACTCCAAATTCCTCAACAAAGTTAAAATCCAGAACTTAATTCCCCAAACAGAGTTAAACTTCAGGATCCTCAGCAGAACAAAAGCTTTCTCAAAGCTGATTTCCCCAGCCAAGAGAGCCTTCCAGAACTTAATTCCCCTCAGAGGTAAGTTTCAGAATCCCCAGTGGAGCCAAAATTATCAATCCCCAGCGGAGCTAAAACCTCCAATTGTCAATCCCCAGCGGAATCAGATTAGTAAACATTCTCCCCACAGAGATACTTCCCATCAGATTGAAGATTCTCAGTCTCACTTCTCCAACATAAGTCTACCAGGTTCTGGACTCCCCAATAGAGATCATCAGAATTCTCATTCCCCACAAGTCACCAAGGATTTTTCCAACCCCAGCAGTGATCCTAAGATCCCTCAACAACTGAAGATCTTGTTCCCCAAGCAGTCAGCAGTCAACAAGGATATCTCAGCTTCAGCATTCAAAGATTCTTGCAATCCCCTACAGCAGTCAAGGATTCACTTTCCCCGGCAGCAATCAAGATTCTATTATCTCCAGCTATCCAGGATTCATCTATCCTCAGCAAGACAGCTCATCAGCTTAAATGCATATTCACTACATTCATATATCATAAACATTGATATAACATATATATTGCATCATACATTTCATGCAACATAACTTTGTGTTTCAGCTAATATTTTACCCTTTTCAGGGTAAGATTAATAAGATTCAACTTCAAGACTTCTGAAAACAGTTTACGGGTTCTCCAGATATGGATGTTAATCTATCGCTTGTTCAGATTCAAGACTTCTGAAAACAGTTTACGGGTTCTCTAGATATGGATGTTAATCTATCGCTTGTTCAGACTCAACTTCTGAAAACAGTTTACGGGTTCTCCAGATATGGATGTTAATCTATCGCTTGTTCAGATTCAAGACTTCTGAAAACAGTTTACGGGTTCTCCAGATATGGATGTTAATCTATCGCTTGTTCAGACTCAACTTCTGAAAACAGTTTACGGGTTCTCCAGATATGGATGTTAATCTATCGCTTGTTCAGATTCAAGACTTTTGAAAATAGTTTACGGGTTCTCCAGATATGGATGTTAATCTATCACTTGTTCAGATTCCAAGACCTCTGAAAACAGTTTACGAGTTCTCCAGATATGGATGTTAATCTACCGCTTGTTCAAATTCCAAGACTTCTGAAAATAGTTTACGGGTTCTCCAGAGATGGATGTTAATCTATCGCTTGTTCAGATTCCAAACTTCTGAAAACAGTTTACGGGTTCTCCAGATATGGATGTTAATCTATCGCTTGTTCAGATTCAAGACTTCTGAAAATAGTTTACGGGTGCTTCCAGATATGGATGTTAATCTATCGCTTGTTCAGATTCCAAGACTTCTGAAAACAGTTTACGGGTTCTCCAGATATGGATGTTAATCTATCGCTTGTTCAGATTCAAGACTTCTGAAAACAGTTTACGGGTGCTTCCAGATATGGATGTCAATCTATCGCTTGTTCAGACTCAACTTCTGAAAACAGTTTACGGGTGCTTCCAGATATGGATGTCAATCTATCGCTTGTTCAGACTCAACTTCTGAAAACAGTTTACGGGTGCTTCCAGATATGGATGTCAATCTATCGCTTGTTCAGACTCAACTTTTGAAAACAGTTTACGGGTGCTTCCAGATATGGATGTCAATCTATCGCTTGTTCAGAATCAACTTCTGAAAACAGTTTACGGGTGCTTCCAGATATGGATGTCAATCTATCGCTTGTTCAGACTCAACTTCTGAAAGTAGTTTACGGGTGCTTCCAGATATGGATGTCAATCTATCACTTGTTCAGACTCAACTTCTGAAAATAGTTTACGGGTGCTTCCAGATATGGATGTCAATCTATCGCTTGTTCAGACTCAACTTCTGAAAACAGTTTACGGGTGCTTCCAGATATGGATGTCAATCTATCGCTTGTTCAGACTCAACTTCTGAAAACAGTTTACAGGTGCTTCCAGATATGGATGTCAATCTATCGCTTGTTCAGACTCAACTTCTGAAAACAGTTTACGGGTGCTTCCAGATATGGATGTCAATCTATCACTTGTTCAGACTCAACTTCTGAAAATAGTTTACGGGTGCTTCCAAATATGGATGTCAATCTATCGCTTGTTCAGACTCAACTTCTGAAAACAGTTTACGGATGCTTCCAAATGCGGATGTTAATCTATCGCTTGTTCAGATTCAACTTTTGAAAATAGTTTACGGATGCTTCCAAATATGGATGTCAATCTATTGCTTATTCAGACCCCCAGCTCAGAGATGTTCCAAAACATGGACACCTTTCTGATACTCATTTCTTTCACCAACAACATAACAGTTCAACATACATTCCAGATGGCATCTTTAAGCCCATCCCCCGACAAGATTCTGTCACATCTCCAGATGGCATCTTTAATCCCATCTCTAAATGGCATCTTTAAGCCCATTCCTGCACCTATGCTTTGACGAGTGAAAATTTACAGGCACTCTAGTGTCCAATCTCCTTTTACCTTCGAGACGCGAAAGGCAAACTTGCCAATCTAACTCTTCAGGTTCAAGAAGATTGAACAGGGGCAACTGTTGTACCCCAAAATTTGCCCTCTAATTTCATCAACATTTTTCTCACCACAAGACTCTTGGAACTCAAGATCAAGTTAGGGTTTGCTCTGCTCAAGACCCCTCCTTGCACTGTTGACCCAAATTAGGGTTTGAGTTTGCACAGGGATGTTTTGACCTAAAATTCCCAAAGTGACTTTCATGCTTCATGTTGGACTTACAAGTTTATCCATACCAAGTCTCAAGCCTTGATTCCAATCTTTGCCCAGTCAATTGGACAGTTGACCTAGAAATCAGCTGTATTGGGGAAAAAGTCAACTGTGGCCAATTGATAGTCAAACCTCATGATTTTTGACCCACATCAACATAATGAACTCATATGAACTATTTGGTCAAGTTTGGATCATAATTCCACAAGAAATTTGATCAGAACACCAAAAGGGCAAAATGATCATTTTTAGGGTTTTGACTGCACAAAGGCAATTTTTGGCTGTTTGACCTAACCAATGGTAAACCAAGCTCATATATGGACTCAAGGATTCAATGGAATTGTCTTGACCCATTCAACAAGTTCAAAAGATCTCAATTGCATAGGATTGACAGATGAATTTTTCAGTCAACTGATCAAAATTTGACTGTACACTGAAAAGTCAAACTTTGACTTTTTGGTCAAAATCAAGTGCCAAGATTCATTTTTCATCAAGACATGTCAAATTATGAAACTTGTTCATCAAGAAACCAAAAATTTCAAATTAGGGTTTAAAATGAAAAATTTCATAACTTAGAAATTTTCTAAGTTATAAAATTTTCTTATTTTTTTCTAACTTTGTCCCATTTTTTCACCAAGATGCAAATGGATTCAAACAAAACTTGAAACATGAAAGTTGTATTCCATTTCAAAATCTACAACTTTGATTCACAAAGTTTTCTCAAAGGAAGCTTGTATCTCAAGTTATGATTTTTGGAACAAGGGTGCAAAATACCTTTAACTTAGAGAAATTTTGCCCTATTCTAGGCAGGATTTTGGTCCAACTTCTTGGCCATTTTTCACATTGTTCCACTTGGAGTTTCAATTTGCATTACAAAGATGGATTATAGTACACATTCCAAGATTTCCAAATTGTCCAAGAACTTCTCAAACACCCTTGTGGTTAGAGAGAATCGAATTTGCAAAGTTGGCCAAAACTCACTTTTGTTCATGGCCAAGGCATGTTCATAACACTTGCATTTTCAAATCAGTTTGTGTATTGCTAGCTTGCAGGCCTCAAGACCAAGTTTACACTCCTTAATTTAATGCCTAACCATTGTGTTAAGGCATTATTTCATCCATTTGGGCATTACACATAGAATTAACCCTTATTTAGAAAAAGCAAAATTGCCATTTTTGTAATGCGATACTTTATGTCAAGTTCCAAATCTTTGAGGCAAAGGCAGATCTTTGAGGCCAAACTTTGTACACATATCCCACTTATCAAGGACCAATGCTGCAGCATATAGGATATGGTTCACAGGCCTGCATTGCCAACTTGAACCTTCTTACTTCAAAAAGAAGCAACTTTGCAAAACAGATCCAACTTTCATTTCCTGCAAACTAGAGCTTAAGCAAACTTTGTGAGCATCTTCCATACATCCCAACTGACCTGAAACACGACTCAACCACCCCTCATACCTCTTAATACACCAAAACACCTTCTTGCTGCAGAAACGGGGCATCCCCTGCAACTTGAGTTCCATAACCAATTCCTGTCGTGCGTTTTGGCCAAAAGGAGTTCAAACACATTCCATTCCATCCACCTGAACTATTCCAAGCCTTAAACTTAAGCTGTAACACCTCTAACCCTACTTGCCATTTTTACTTTCAAGCTGTGCAGGTGGACTTCCATAGCACGATACAGGCGGTTTCAAAGCAAGCTAGGCATTTGGGAAGCATCCTTGGACTTCAGGCAAGCTCAACCAAAGCCCAAACTCCATTGAAGGTTGCTACATTGCTCTGTTCAAGTCAAGCTGAAACAGGTAATCTATGGACTTCTATCTCTCTATCCAGGCATGATTAAGCTTAGGTTTGTGAATGAAACATGTTCTACTCATAGCCCTGAAGCCATACATGTGTTCACTTTTCATTTATATTAAGCATGCTGTGAGAATTTTAGCCATGTACATTGAAGAAAAACTAGGTCAGAAATTGGGGGTGAAGAAATTCTCCTTGGTTTCTTAGAGTTAGGTCAAGTTTTTTACATGTTTGGAATCATGATGTTATGAGTTTTTGCTAAAAATCAAGGAATCATGAGTTTGTATTTTGAAAGGAGAGGCGCGCGTTTGACAATGCTGAAGGTTGAAGATGACTGGCTTGGGCTGGGCCTGAGTCAGTCTTGCTGTTTACACTCTTTTTTTTCCATTTGCACCCCCCTGGCCCATTATGTGAAATACTTGTCATTTTTGCATTTTTCTTTTTTGATTCTGATTTTATATTTTTTGCTCAAGCATAAAAAACACCAAAAATATTTTTCCACATTTTTTTTACATTTATTTGGCATTTATTTGCTTTATTAGAGTATATGTATGTAAATAAGTATAATTCTTTTTCACTTTAAAACCCTAAAAAATAATATAAAAAATATTTATTTTTAGTTATTATTATTTTTTATTTACACTTTGAAAACATTTCCTAAAAAATACATTTTTGTAAATAATCAATATTTTATTTTTGTACATATTTATTATATTTAATATATAATATATAAATATTTGTATATTTTATTAGATAATTAGGACAAAAATATAGAAATAATACATTTTTATTTTTATTTAATATTTGACACTAAAATACTTTTTTCTACAATATACTCCTTTTTTATTATTAGTGTATAAATTAATATATATTGCACATAATCAATAAATAAATACTATTTACTTGAAAATTAGGGTTTTGCCCTAAACAACAAAAATAATCAAAAATATGACTTTTTTTATTTTGTTTATACTTCAAACATGAAAACCTTTTTCACATACATAAAAAAAATCTTTTTTTTTGCATAATACATTGCATTTTAATATTTATTTAAATTGTATTTATTTAAATGTTAAATATTTGTATTCGATATGGTTGTAATAATTTAGATTTTATTTCCTTGTCAAATATCCCCCAAATCCAAATTTGTAGAATTTTTTTTATTAATAACCAAGTATTAAAAAAATATTTCGCAAATAACCGGGTTTCGGAAAAAATTACGCAAATAACCATGTTTCAGATGGCTCCACAAAGGAGGAGCCATCTCAATTGGCGCATGCACCTAGGGTTTTGCCCTAGGCGCCATCTCACTTGGCGCCTCCCTTGTGTTTTAGCCAAGTGAGATGGCGCATGCTCCTTAGAAATGAGAGGAGGCGCCATCTCACTTGGCGCCTAGGGCAAAACTAGGGTTTTTTGCTGTTTTATAAATAATTCGTCCGTTTCTTTGAAATTTCTCACACTTTCTCGCATTGTATTTTTATTTTGTACTCTGTTATTTATGTAATGACGTCGCCTATGATTTTTAGCAGAGATGGTTACGTTATATTCTCCGCCACGAAACCTGCGATGAAAATGAAATTCTGGCACATTCACTCCATGGAGCGTCTGAAGCGGGAGTTGATGCGGTGGCTAGATGGAGATATCACCGAGGGGGAAAAAATTCGAAGGATCCAGCGAAAACGAACAACAACCTCGCATGCGACAGGAAGACCTAATATGTGGTTGGAGGAAGTCAAAACAGACAGCGATGTAATGCTGATGATGCATGGGTCAGATGAAATTGTGTTAACAGTTGTAATTTCCTAGATTGAATATCGTTAATCATTGTTGTACGCGAAATCCCTAATGTAATTTCCTATATTGAATTTCTTAAATTGTGTTAACAGTTTTATTAACAGAAAACCCATAATGTTTACAACACAAATATTGAAAAGATTTATTGTATTACAAAATTTATGTGGTCGAGCCAGACGCCCGATTCGGACAGTTTTTGCGATTGTGTCCGACCTGACGGCATAAACCACACTTTCTTTCCAACCTGTCCAGATCGTCCATTTCTGTTGTGATGCGCCTGCTTTTGGGACGACCCTTCTTGTTCCTTCGCATTTGGTCATTGTGCCAAACTATATCACCGTTGTATTCAGGCCAATAGTCCGGTTTTGCCACCAAAGGAAAGTTGTTGTTGTAAACAATGAGCAACGTTTCAGATTTATAAACGTTTGAGAGCAGTTGAAGCGCGTCTTGATGGGTATGAGCACAAGCGGCAATGACATGAGAGCAAGGCATACGAAAAGCTTGAAACCTGCCACAATCGCACCATTGAGAAGGTAAAATGACCCTGTATTCTTGTCTTGCCAGGCCTTCATTATGGTCGATTGTCTCTTTCACAATGAAGTTGTGGCTATGGCGGTCAAACCGTGTAACCATGTGAGTGTTGGCTTTAGCACTTTCAGCCTTAATGTATTTCATACAGCTTTCACTCCATAGTTGTCCTGATTACAAGACCGCATGCCACATTTCACCTCTTTTGGCAAATAACGCAGCCATCCTAAAATACGTGGATTTCACCAAGGAAGTGATGGGGAGGTTTCGTATGCCCTTGAATACCCCATTCATTGATTCAATAAGATTTGTTGTCATATGCCCCCATCTTTGGCCATTGTCGTATGACCTAGTCCACTTTTCGACCGGTATATTGTCGATCCACGTACCGGCTTCTGGGTTAGACAAACGGATCTCGTTGCAGTAATATTTGAATGTGGGCTGTGTCAGTGCGTATCCCGCATTCATCACCGCTTTCCTCAATGTTTTGTCCTTGACCTCCCTCGAGAAATTTTGGACGATATGCCTGACGCAATAGACATGCGTAGAAGGAGGGTCATGCCAACCATTTGCTGGATTATTATAGGCACTTTCAATGGAGGCATGTCTGTCCGAGATCAAACAGAGATCTGGTTGAGGAGCCACGTGTGTACGAAGATTTTTTAGGAAAAAGCTCCAAGCACCACCGGTCTCCCCCTCGACAAGGGCAAACGCAACGGGGAAAATGTTATTGTTGCCATCTTGTGCAACTGCCATCAAAAGCGTGCCTTTGTACTTCCCATACAACCAAGTCCCGTCAATTTGTAGAATTGGTTTGCATGATGCAAACCCTGTGATGCATGGTTGAAATGCCCAGAAGACGCGACTGAATATTCCGTTGCCATGTAGTAGACTACCATCTTGGGCGTACGCTGGCAATGTTTCCAGAACATAAACACTACCTGGAGAATATGTCTTGAGTGCATTTAGGTAGAGGGGAAGTTCTCGGTATGACTCCTCCCAATTTCCGTACACCCTTTCAATCGCCTTAGTCTTTGCTAACCACGCCTTACGGTAAGACGGAGTGTAGTTAAAAACCGTGGTGATGTGGGAGATGATTGTTTTCACCTTCAAAGAAGGGTCGTTGCTGACCAGGGGTAGGATTTCTTGACAGATTAGATCATGGTTGAGTTTTCGGTGGTCTTGTGATTGAGTGGAACTTACACAAGTATGGGTAGTCATGGAACCTATGACCCAGCAGTCACCCCTTAGTCTGTATGATGCGGTCAGCTTGAACATACAATCAGGGTGGACACACTTGATCTTGTACCTTTCCGGGTTTACACGATCCACCTTATAATCAACCGAGTTGAGCATGTGAAATTTTTTGATGGCCCTTATGCATTCCTCTCTGTTACGAAACTTGTCCTTCTCTTTTAAATTTTCATCTGACTGCATATATGGTTGGAAAAACAAGTCCGTAGAAGGTTCATCTCCGCCCATGTTGAAGTTTGTCATGTGCGTAGGTGGTGTGTAGATTTTGTCAGTAGGAATACTTGGGATGCCATCATCGTCAGAATCGTTGTTCACCATTTCATCAAACTCTAACTCGTTATCTTCTTCTTCATCATCAACTGCATCCACCTCATCTTGCTCATTCTCCAAAGGATCAACCTCCTGTGTCACCGGAGGCTCTACCTCCTGTGTCACCGGAGGCTCTTGAAACAAAACGTACAACTCAATTGAGTCGTTTCCAGAATAGACATGGTTGGAAATCATGTTCTGGAAATCCTCGTCATCTTGAATTTCAACCTTATAAAAAATAACTTGGTTGTTTCCAAAAAAGACTGGACTCTGATAAAATATCTGGGATACCGGGCCTCGTTCAAGTTTGGCCTCCAATATTTTCTTAAAGTACGAGAAATTTGCTTTCCCGTTTAAGAGAAATCGAACATTGTCGGTGTTTCTAAACAAAAACCCAACTGTGGGACACATGTATGTCTCACCGTTGAAATGTGCTTTGACAACAAATTGTGGTGAAGAGGCCATTGTGTAGAATTATTTTAAGGTTTGAAGGTTGGAATGTTTTAGGTGTATTGATTGTATGAAGGTATGAATGCTGGAATGTTTGAAGGTTAGATGACTGATTCGAAGGTTGGAAAATTTTACAGATTATGTGAATGAATGTTATGTTCAACGTAAGGCAAAAAATTTCAATTAAATAAGTGATGCAACCCCCCAAGGCTGCCAATAATATTACATGCATGGGCTTATGCAGCCACCTAGCCTGCCACCCATCAACTCCAATGGCCTTGCATGCAACAAAGAAAGGAATCCCAAAGGCTGTCACGTAGCCTGAGCCAATGCTATAAGAAGTGACACCTCTTATTCGCCAAATGGGGTGGCGACACCATTCATTTTTGTACTCTTTCTCCAAGTGAGATGGCGCCTCCCTTACTGTCCAATCGTGATACATGCATGGGCTTATGCTGCCACCTAGCCTGCCACCTATCCTGGCCCTATTCTGCACACATAAATGTTTTGTGTAAGACTCCACCCATCAACTCCAATGGCCTTGCATGCAACAAAGAAAGGAATCCCAAAGGCTGTCACGTAGCCTGAGCCAATGCTATAAGAAGTGACACCTCTTATTCGCCAAATGGGGTGGCGACACCATTCATTTTTGTACTCTTTCACCAAGTGAGATGGCGCCTCCCTTACTGTCCAATCGTGATACATGCATGGGCTTATGCTGCCACCTAGCCTGCCACCTATCCTGGCCCTATTCTGCACACATAAATGTTTTGTGTAAGACTCTACCCATCAACTCCAATGGCCTTGCATGCAACAAAGAAAGGAATCCCAAAGGCTGTCACGTAGCCTGAGCCAATGCTATAAGAAGTGACACCTCTTATTCGCCAAATGGGGTGGCGACACCATTCATTTTTGTACTCTTTCGCCAAGTGAGATGGCGCCTCCCTTACTGTCCAATCGTGATACATGCATGGGCTTATGCTGCAACCTAGCCTGCCACCTATCATGGCCCTATTCTGCACACATAAATGTTTTGTGTAAGACTCCACCCATCAACTCCAATGGCCTTGCATGCAACAAAGAAAGGAATCCCAAACGCTGTCACGTAGCCTGAGCCAATGCTATAAGAAGTGACACCTCTTATTCGCCAAATGGGGTGGCGACACCATTCATTTTTGTACTCTTTCGCCAAGTGAGATGGCGCCTCCCTTACTGTCCAATCGTGATACATGCATGGGCTGCCACCTAGCCTGCAAGAGTGACACCTTACATTTTTTGTAAATGCATGCATGCATATGTGTAACACCCTAAGCATGCAAATGTGACACATCGCAGGCATGCAACCACTACATCAAACTTATTTGCCTATAAATACATACCTTATGAAACATCTCTCACACCCACACAACTCTCACTCTCTGCTACGAAATATTTCTTAAGTCTATCATACTCTCTATTTCTTCCTAAGTCTTTCATACTCTCAAGCATTCTGAACAATGGCTCTTCTAACAATGGGAGATACTCACAGAGGCACAAGGGAAAACATTGCTGCATTTGTAAGTCTCTTCTTTGGTTATACATTTTTCATACTTCAAATAACGTGTTGTTCATCTTAATTAATCTTACACTTGTTTAATTATGATCTCAGGATACACAACGATTCAGAATCCGTTCGCACAAATACCTAGCTCCCGACCCATTTATCGTCCCTTATCTGGAATATGCAGGTTTTGGACATGTGTTAAAGATCTCCAATTGCACCATTGACTCAAAATTCATTCTTGCCATGTTGGAGAGGTGGAGACCGGAGACCCATACATTTCACCTACCAATAGGTGAATGTACCATCACTCTCGAAGATGTGTACATGCTACTGGGCCTCCCTATCGACGGTAAGGCGGTGAACGGGTCGGTTCAACAACCCAACTCACAGTGTGAAGAACTGTTGGGTAGGGACATGGTAGAAGGTGGTGGAGCAAGAGGGCAGGGAATACTACTCACTGACCTGAAACGGCATTATGCAAGTATGGAATTAAATGAAAATTCCTCAGAGAATGACCGAGTAGTAAAAGCCAGAACGTATATTATGATACTTTTTGGTACATTTTTATTTCCCGAAAGTACGGGAAATAGTGTAAATTTCATGTACTTACATTTACTAACAAATTTTGAAAAAACTAGAAAATATAGTTGGGGTTGGTGGAGGATGGAGTCCTTAAACCCCATCAACAACAACACTTTTGGTTTCCCGTACGCAACAAAGTAAGTCATTAAGTTATAGCATTTATAACTATTCTGCTCTTTCCAAAATATATGCTAAAAATAACATGTTTCTCATTTCCTTTAGGTACTGCGTGAGGGGTATGGATTACGGCAAGAATCCCATATTCAATGTCGCACTCTACCGGAATCTGTTGGATCACTTAGGCCCAGATGACGTACGTCGTAGCTTTTAACTTTTGTTCATTTTAATTACTTATACATTACTTTTGCGCTTACCTGATTTAAATTTTATCGCAGTTCGTCTGGAGACCATATTTGGGTTTGGGCCATTCTCCAAACCCAGAGGATGCAGCAACTTGGACTGCAAAGACTGCACTCATTCGGTTCAACATTATGGAGATGCACCACAGCGACCGTGTGAAGATGCAGTTCGGAATGCATCAAGAGATACCAAGTGATCCAACAGATTTGTCCCCCTGGCATCTAAAAAGGGTCGACGCCCAGTGGGGTCTTACCAACTGGAAAGACTTTGCTCCAGAATGGTGTAAAATGTGGCAAAGGCGTCACCGCTACATATTGCAGTCCCCGGTTTTCCTTACTCAAGGTAACATGCGACACACTGATCAATATATGTCGTGGTACAGGTCGGTTAGTAACCCAGATATGCACGTGTCTCATCCGAGGTACTTGGTTGACCCACGCACACAATGGGCACAACCCTCGATTCCCCATCAACAAACCCAAAATCCATCAACCTCAAACCAACCCCCAAGAAGAAACAGACCAACAAACACACAACCACATTCCCCACCACAACACAACTACAATCAAATGCCGTACTACCAACCACAATCACCGCCAAACTACCAATACCCGGATATGCCTCAAACCCAACCACAATACCAACCCCAATACCAGCACACCCACATACCCCAGACACAATTTCAGTCTTCCACATATCCCAATATGGCGCCCTCAACATCCAGCCTTAGCCCTGATATGGGAATGTCAGAAGATTATGACCAAGCCGACCAAACCTACCATCAACCACCATATCACCAAACAACCCAACATCCGCAATACCAAACACCCCAAGATCCATTTCCTTTCTACCCCCCATACTCAGACGACCAATGCTACCGACCAACCATGGAACCCCACCCACCGCCAACACGACCAAACTTTGAGGGTATGGGTAACCGACTGTACCAGAGCGGATCTTCGAGATATGGAGATCTTACTGATTTTATGGATTCGGATCGCATTGACTTCGCTGGGCCATCGACGTTTCCGCAGCAGGAAACGAGACGGCACCCAGCAAGAGAAAGGCGAGGACGGGGATGCGGAACTGGGGGTCATTACCGGGTTCCTGGGGATCACTGATGTATCTTTTTTTTCCCAGTATTTTTTGTATCCATTTTTTTACTGTTCTTTTAATGTAAAACAGTTGAATGTAATTTTTTTTTTTTAAATAAAAAATCCATTTTGTTGATCTCTGTCTAATAGGCAACGCGCAGGAAAGAAAATAAAAAAACAAATTTTTTGCCCTAATTTTGTACATAGGCGCCATCTCACTTGGCTTAGGGCTTGCCCTAAGCACTTAGGCGCCAAGTGAGATGGCGCCTCCCTTAAAAAAAGAGGAGCATGCGCCAATTGAGATGGCTCCTCCTTTATGGAGCCATCTCAAACATGGTTATTTGCGTAATTTTTTCCGAAACCCGGTTATTTGCGAAATATTTTTTTAATACATGGTTATTAATAAAAAAAATTCAAATTTGTACCCCCCTCCCTATATCATGTTGTAATAGCTTAACCTTTAAATTTTCGCATTTAAAATCTTTCAATTATGCCATGCTTAGACTTAGGGTTTGTATGCAAATAAAATCAACAAGTAGTTTTACCTAAATCCAAGATAAACATGCATGAAAAAACAAACACGATTCACACTTGCACCCTTAGGGTTACTCCACTTGTTGCCTTCAAAAATGGGCCATGGTTGCATGTTAAGTGTCTTTGGAAAAAGAAAAACAAACAAAATGATCATAGTCCCTCGATGACGCTATCTTGTTGCCTAAACAAAATGATCATAGTCCCTCAAGAAAATTGCCAAAATACTTGACACTATTGCATTCATGGTCTATACGATGACCCGCGCCCGTCCCGTTAACATCCTAATGCAAGGTTGTTCACCAAATACAATGGTGAAACAACACTGTTAAAAGGGTTAAAACATAGGAAAAATCTTTGAGTAAAATAGGGTAGATAGCTCTTAGTTACTTGATCAAACTTGCAAAACACACTTGCCATTTTTCAAAACACACTCCACAATACAACTTTCAAAAACATTGAAACATCTTTTCAAAAAGACAAACACCTTTGTAAAACATTAAAATACGAATTGTTACAAAGGTTGCCTAGACAAGGCATCTTTTTTAAAACATTTTCAAAACCACACACAAAACACCATTTCAAGCAATCGAAAAACAAAGGCAAGTGATCTAAAGCAAGTAACTAAGAGCCCATGGATAACCATGGATAGAAAGGGTGCTAATACCTTCCCTTTCTATAATCTACTCCCCGAACCCACGAAAACATCTCAAAGGTCTTTCCTGTGCTTTTTGACCTTTCCTTAGGATAAAATAAAAAGTCGGTGGCGACTCTTGCTCAACCGAAACATTTGCGAACACAAACGCAAAAACTCAAGTCAGTTCTCCCACCGTATCACACCATGGTAGACCAGTAATACCCCACTCGTAGGATATTTTTAGCCATCGTATGCCCACTAGAATGGGTGCCAAAAGTGCCTTCATGTAGATCAACCATGATCTTTTCTGCATCATCCTTATCTATGCAACGAAGCAAAACAGAGTCGTGGTTGCACTTGTAGAGAATGCCATTACTAAGGAAGAACTTAGCAGAGAATCTTCTCAAGAACTTCTTATCATTGATTGAAGCTCCTTCCAGATACTCTTGAGCCTCGAGATACCTTTTAACTTCATGGAACCAAGGATGGTCCACTACTTCTTCAGTATCAATCTCGTGACAGTAAGATGGTTCATCCATCCGTTCAATGGTGATCTGGGGAGCCTCGTTACCCCACTTGAGTTTAAACATGGATGACATAGTGGCTAGCGCGTCTGCTAGTTGATTTTCCTCTCGTGGAAAATGCTCAAAGGTAATTTCCTCAAAATGTGGGATTAATGTCAACACATGTTCTTTATAGGGGGTGATATTAGGGTGCTTTGCGTCCCATTCTCCTTTGATCTGACTGATGACTAAGGCTGAATCTCCAAATACACTTAAGGACTTGATTCCCAAATCTATGGCAGCTTTGAGACCAAAAAAACAAGCTTCATATTCTGCCATGTTATTGGTATAGTTGAAGCAAAGTCTTGTAATGAAGGGAGTATGACATCCTTACTGGGATATGGTTACAGTACCTATGTCATTGCTGAGTGCGTTGGAGGCTCCGTCAAAAACCAAGGTCCATCGAGATTCGTGTTCAGGTCCATCATATGGTCTAATTTCTTCACAATTGTTTACCATCATGATGTCTTCATCTGGGAACTTGAATTTCATAGACTGATAGTCATCCACAACCTGATGAGCAAGGTGATCGGCTAGTACACTGCCCTTTATTGCTTTTTGGGTAGTGTACTGAATGTCGTATTCAGTCAGAATCATCTGCCATCTTGCTATTCTCCCAGAGAGGGAAGGCTTCTCGAATATGTATTTAATGGGATCCATCTTGGATATCAATAAGGTAGTATGGGTCAGCATATACTGTCTTAGCCGGCAAGCAGCCCATGCCAGAGCACAACAAGTTTTCTCGAGCAGTGAATATCTTATTTCACAGTCGGTAAACTTTTTGCTCAGGTAGTAAATAGCATGCTCTTTTCGGACAGACTCATCATGTTGCCCCAGCACATACCCCATTGAATTTTCCAAGATGGTTAGATACATGATTAAAGGTCTTCCCTCGACTGGCGGCATCAAAATATGAGGCTCTTGAAGGTACTCTTTGATCTTGTCGAAGGCAGCTTGGCATTCATCATTCCATTTGACTACTCGATCTTTCTTCAGTAATTTGAAGATTGGTTCACAAGTAGCGGTTAGGTGAGAAATGAATCTGGCGATGTAGTTAAGTCGTCCTAAGAATCCTCTGACTCCCTTCTCGGTGCAAGAAGCAGGCAATTCTTGTATTGCTTTCACCTTGGCAGGGTCCACTTTGATACCTTTACCGCTGACGATGAAGCCTAGGAGTTTACCAGACCTCACCCCAAATGTGCATTTATTCGGGTTCAACCTTAGCTTGTATTTCTTTATCCATTCAAATAGTTTCTGCAAATGGTCAAGATGTTCCTCTTCATTTTGAGATCTTGCTATCATGTCATCCACATAGACCTCTATTTCGTGATGGATCATGTCGTGAAATAGAGCTACCATGGCATGTTGATAAGTTGCCCCAGCGTTCTTCAACCCGAAAGGCATAACCTTGTAACAGAATGTGGCCCACTGTGTGGCAAAGGTCGTTTTCTCCATGTCCTCAGGTGCCATTTTGATTTGATTGTAGCCTGAGAAACCATCCATAAATGAGAACACTTTATGTTGTGCGGTATTGTCAACCAAAATATCAATATGGGGAAGTGGGAAATCATCCTTAGGGCTTGCCCTATTCAAATCTCGGTAATCCACACACATGCGTACTTTGCCGTCCTTTTTAGGCACTGGAACAACATTGGCGACCCTTTGTGGATAGGAGGTGACGACTAAGAATCCAGCGTTGAATTTTTTCATGACTTAAGTCTTGATCTTCTCTGACATGTCTGGCCGCATGCGACAGACTTTCTGTTTTACCGGAGGGCTGTCTTCTTTTATGGGTAGACGATATACCACGATATCAGCATCAAGTCATGGCATGTCTTTGTACGACCAGGAAAAGACCTTAACATAGTTATATAGTAACTGAGTTAAGCGCTTCTTGACACTAGGTTCCAGATTGGCACCCACCATGACTTCTTTCTTGTCCTCTTCGGTGCCTAAGTTAATTGTGTCCACTGGTTCTTTGTGGGGCTGCATGGTCCTTTCTTCTTGTTGTAGTAACCTGGCTAGTTCCCCTGGCACTTCACAATCTTCCACACCTTCGTCTTCGGCTTGGTAGATTAGATTTTCAAAGTCACAATAGGTCATAGAAGAATCGTTACCCATGGGATCCTTAGTGGATGTAGATCTGATTTTGATATGTGAGTGTGTGTAAGAGCATAGCTATCTTTGAAAGAAATAAATATGTAGAAAAAGAAAGACAAAGAGCACAAAGTTTTCATGCAAAAACGTCCATGATTCATTGATGACATATGAAAATGAAGTAACAACCCTTACAAATGGACCGTCGTGCCTCAGATAAGACACAAGGTTTTAAAAGTCTGAATTGTTTAATTATTACAAGTTCGACAAAAATTTAAAGACAATTACTGTTGGATAAAAGTAATTGGGACAAAATCTTTGGCTTCCCAGTTGGTGAGTCATCCGTTGATGGTTGGGAAATCCCATTCTTCCAGGTCACAGTTGTTATCTCCATCTTCCACTGCGTTGACTCCATGGTTACTGATCCACAAAGGTGGTCCCTCGGTGCGAGCATAACGAGTAGCTTTCTGGGCTCCTGAAGTGAAACCCAAACCAAATTTGTCATATTTGTAAGGGATATCCGGGAGTTGGCCCCAAATAGTACACCCACCTTCTTCGATCACTGCCTTGGCATCTTTCAGAGAAGACATCCTTAGTGGAGGTCTTGTAATCTTTGGGACTTGGGAAATAGTCTTGGTAACTCCCACTGTTTGTGGGACTTCCTCGAAATGTTAAAACGGAGTTTCAATGAATTCACCATCCAATTCCACGTATCTGAAGGAGTTCAAGTGACTGACCATATATTCCTCCTCTCCATGAATAGTAATGATTTTTCCTTTGGTTGGGTATTTCAGCATCTGATGTAATCTAGAGGTGACGGCACCAGCGTTGTGAATCTAAGGTCGGCCCAGTAAACAAGAATAGGAAAGGCAAATGTCCATTACATAGAGTGTTGAATCAAAGGTTTGAGTTCCAACTTTAATGGGAATGTCCACTTCCCCATGCACCATTCTTTTGAACCGTCGAAGGCCCTTACAACTATGTTGCTGGGTTTTAAGGTTAGACCTTCATAGTCGAGTCTATCAAGAGCCTTCTTAGGTAGCACATTCAAGGATGAACCAATATCAACCAGGACATGGGCCAAAGTTGTGCCCCTACATTCGACAGAGACATGCAACGCCTTGTTGTGTTTCCTCCCTCTAGGTGTTAGGTCAGCATCGGAAAAGCCTAAACCATTGTCAGCTATTAAACTGGGCACACAGTCTTGGAATTGGCCAGCAGAGGTTTCTTGTGGCACGTGGGTAGTTTTGAGAAATTTCACCAAGGCCTTCGCATGAGCCTCGGGGCACAACAGTAAAGCTAGCATAGAGATCTTTGACTGAGTCTGCCCTAGTTGTTCGACTACGTTGTAGTCGCTTCTCTTTATAATTTTTAGAGTTTCTTCCATCTCCTTCTTGGAGGCTTCTGAGATAGATACTGAATGCGCCTTCATCCAGACAGGCTCAACCAAAATTCCTTTTCCCCGAGTCTCGGTAGTAGGGGTGTTAGTAGGGTTAACCATAGGGACTGTAGTAGTAGTGTCAACAAGAACAAAAGCAGGGATGATCGCAGGACCGGTAATAGTTTTCGGAGGAGCAATATTTGGGAGAACACTCTTCCATTTCGGGTTATTTTGCTGGTTCTCGCAATGTTGCCGATGTCGGGGTCAGCCTTCTCAAAAACCGAGTCTTCAACAGCCAGCCAATCCTGCTTGACACCGTGATAGTAGACGTCACACCCATAGTTCCATGGGACAGTTTTATCTGAGGAATACGGGATCGGCCCTGGCATAGTAATTACCAGTGGAGTCACCTTAGGAACAGGTGTAATCCTAACGGGTCTTTTGGTGGAGACCTTAGAAGGATTAGCAGAAATGGTTACTATTGAAACATCTTTATAAGAAATGGTTGGAACGAGAGTCTTCTCAAACAAAATCTCTTTGTCATCCATTAGGCGCTGAACACCTGCTTTCAATAAATGACAGCCAGTTGGTAGGGATAAACATAGGTGGCAGTCTTCGCCACAGCCCAGAAATAAACTGGCCTTCAACAGGTTCCTCTTGACAGTTAGGAGAGGAGTAAAAAGTTCATCAATAACAGTAACAAACACATCATATTCAACAGCGTTAACATCACGACCATGCTTGGGCATGGGAGCGGTGATAACATTTGGGATCTCAGGAGCATCGAATTCAACTTCTTTTTCCTCAAGAAGGTCTTGCACCTTATTTTTCAAAGCCCAGCAGTTGTTGGTATCATGGCCTGGACTTTCTGAATGGTAAGCACAACGAGCATTAGGGTGGTAATGAGGAGAAGCGGTGTTGGGATTCTTCGGGGCTTCCTTCAAAGTTACCAGATTAGATCTCAATAAATGTGTCAGGACTTGAGACAACGTCATATTTATCCGGGTAAATTTTCTTGCCAGTCTTTCCATTCTAGGCTGGTTGTTCCTTTGTTGAGTAGGTGCAGGCTTAGGGATCATGACGGCCCCTACCGTTGGACGGTGTTCAATTTTGTCCTGATTCCTTTGAGGATACACAACACCAACTTATTTCTTCCCAATAAATGGTTTTCTCACGGCACTGGGGGATGCATCCTTTTGGATCTTCCCACTCTTAATCCCAGCTTCCACTCTTTCCTCGATCAAGATTAATTCAGTGAAGTCGGCTGAGGAGCTTCCAATTAGATGATTAAAGAAAGGACCGGACAGGGTACCCAGAAACATGTCTACTAGTTCTCTGTCAGACAAGGGAGGCTGGACTCTTCCTGCTAAGTCCCTCCATTTATGGGCGTAGTCTTTGAAACCTTCGCTTGAACCCATAGCCATACTCTAGAGTTGAGTACGGGTGGGAGAAAGGTCTGTGTTATATTGATACTATTTATAAAAATCAGTGGCAAGGTCTTCCCAATTATGGATATTGGCCCTTTCCAGTTGATAGAACCAATCTAGCTGAGTTTTGAATAGACTATCCTGAAATAAGTGGACTTACAAATCTCTGTCAGCAGGGTGAGGCTGTATATTCCTCACATAAGATCGGAGGTGCATCTTGGGACACGAAACTCCGTCGTACTTAGCAAACAATAGTGCCTTGAACTTTGGTGGAATAACAATCCCAGACACCAAACCCATCTCTTCAAAGTCCAGCCCGAGCACTTTCTGAATTACCATTGCACTTAGACGTTCTCCCAGATGTTTGTATTTGTCATCGGCCGAAGGATACTGCTCTTCAGAGTAATCATTTTCTTCTTCCACTTCAAATTCTGGCTAGGCAATCACTTCCTTTCCTTTCCCTTCTTGATTGTCCTTTTCACCAGATGATGTAGCAAAGTCTAGGGTCCGTCTGGCTGGCCCTCGGAACCTTCTTCCTAGATTCAAGACACCGGTTGATTTCTTTGCTTTCTTCTTCTTTTCTTCGATCAGCAAAGTTTTCAAATCCTCTTGTCCTTTGGCTAGAGTCAAGAACATTTGTTAAAACTGAGCATTCTGCGCCTGGAGATCTTTTACTGTCTGCTCAAGATCCATCTTACTAAAATAAACAGTAGAAATATAAGGAGACCTGTGGTAAGAAACCTGTTTATGTGATGATGAATGAAGATGCATATGCAATGATTTCAAGGAAATTAGAGACTTAAATTTACTTTAGACCAAAAAGAAACACACTTTATATTAATAAATCAAAGTTTGAGTACATCATGCCTCTTTGGGCTTGCAAAGAAATACAAAAACTCTAAGATAAAAAAGTTGAACGCATCCTCTTTGGTTTTATGTAGACATTCAGACTCCGCTCCTCATGAAGCTGCTTTGTGAGTTCCAGAACCTTCTTCTCACTGGCGTAGAATTGGGCCTCGAAAGTGTCTCGCTCCCTCTTAAGCTGTATCCAATCCCTTTGCGAATCTTCGAGAGAGGTGGGCGTGTCAGGATGCAGGATAGTGTATGGGACATCTCCTTCCACAATAGGCTCTTTGATAACCGGGAGAGTGGAGGGGTAAGGCATCATAAGACTTTGAGCACGGGCTCGTACCCATTTGAGACAAGGCTCGAGAAGGATGGAATTATTGTGCCCCAATGTCTTGCTATCTACCTTGATCAACATCCTCCAAGATCGGATAAACCTATGGCGGTAACCTTGATCGTCATTCTTGTAGTCAAATACCAACCCTTGAATAAGCATCTCATGTGGACCATTCCTTCGGGCGTAACCAAACTGTCTTAAGGATAAGCAGGGGTTGTAGGTGATACCTCCTCTAATTCCAAGTGTGATACGGTGGGAGTAATGACTTGGGTGTTTTGCGTTTGATCGCAAATGTTGCGGTTAGCAAGAGTCGCCACTGACTTTTCTTTTATCCAAAAGGAAAGGCAAAAAAGCACAGGAAAGACCTTTGAGGTTGTTTCTTGAGTTCGGGGGGTAGATTATGAAAAGGGAAGGTATTAGCACCCTTTTCATTCATGGTTTTCCATTGGCTCTTAGTTACTTTCTAGATCACTTTCTTTTGTTTGAAATTGTGCTTTGTGTGGTTTTTGAAAGTATTTTGTAAAAAGGCCATTGTTTAGGCAAACTTTGTAATGATTCTCGTTCGTAAGAATGTATACAAAGTGTTGGTCTTTTGAAAATGTTTTCAAGTTTTGTAAGATGTTTTGAAAGTGTAGGTGTTTGTTTTGAAAATATAAAGGATTTTTGGTTTTGAAATGGAGGAAGTAACTAGGAGAATTCTACCTACTCAAAAGTCTTTCATGTTCATTTCTTCTTTCCTTTGACATTGTTATCTTACCATTGATTTGGTAAGTAACCCTATCTTTGGATATAAACGGGACAGGCGCGGGTCATCGTATAACCATGATTAGCAATGTTGCAAGGTATCTTAACATTTTTCTTTAGGGACTAAGATCATTTTTGAAAGGCAACTTAGATAGAATCATCGAGGGACTATGATCTTGTATTTTTGCTTGTTTTTGCTAAGATACCTCACATGCGTAATATGGCCATTTATAAGGCAACCAAGTGGATTTTACCCTAGGGGTGCTGTGTGAAAGTGTATTGATTTTCATGCTTGTTTTGTCTTGTATTATGGTTTTCTACTTATTTATTTTATCTTGCCATACACACTCTAATTACTAACAATTATATTAAAGCGATAAGTTGCGGAAATTAAAATCCTACGCTATTACATCATTTGGGGGATGGGGATACAAATTTACAAATGGGGGGATGAAAGAAAATAAATCCTAATTTACTATTACAGCCATATTGAATGAATAAATAATATACAAAAATATATAAATAAATAAATAAGAAAATTGTTTTTTTTTTGAAAAAGTTTTATGTATTGACACATAAACTTATGTATTGATATGAAAATTTTATGTGTTGACGCGTGCCATTATGTATTGATACGAAAACAATTTATGTATTGACACATGCCATTATGTATTGATACAAAAACAATTTATGTATTGATGCATGCCATTATGTATTGATACGAAAATAGTTTATGTATTGACGCATGCCATTATATATTGATACGAAAACTTCCTTGCTGCTGAAAAATGAAAATTAACTCAGTATGAGTTGATGCATTCACATTTAGTATCGACTCATGTAACATTTCGTATCGATGCACAATAGTTTGCATCGGCTCAAACCTGTTTTGGACATAATATGTGTCGACTCATAGCATTTCGTGTCGGCGCATAACTATTGTTTTTTGTTTTTTTCATTGTTTTGCTACATGTAAAAGTCAATTCTCAACACATGGTTAGTGAAAATCAAAAGCAAGCATATGGTTAGCTTTAAGGAAATGATATCTACATTTTATCTTCACAAATGAACCATTAATGATGCTTGTATGAAGAGTTCAAAATCAAGAAAACTTACCTTGAAACTGAAATTTGTGCTTTGAGTTTGAGCTGTTGTATGGGCTGTTGTTGAGCTTGGTAAGTGATGATAGTGATGTTACAAAAGTTTTTCTTGTGTTTGAACAACTTCTATATGATGTATGCGGAGTGTTTAGATGGTTGGACAGAATTTGCAAGATATGAGAGGTTCAAAGGTTTGGACTTTAAAACTCAAGAGTGGAAGTTTTATGGACTGTTATGGCTTTTGTGAATATGAGATTTTGAGGGTTTCCCAATAAAACTTCTGGCTTTTCTCTCTATTTTTTCTAACCTCTTTTTCTTGCAAATGCTTCTTCTATTTATAGGCAGGAGGTTTGTGCATATGAGTTGACTAGGTTTGCATGACAACATGTTATGGTTTGGTTGGATTACAAAGATCAAACTAAGTCAAGTACTCCATAGTCCCAAGATGAAGTACCAAAGTTGCTGGTATTGAGGAGCTACTTCCCATGATTTATGGTGGAGTATAATCAACAACAAGCAAGGTATGGGCTTAAGATAAACTTTGTACCAAAAGGCTTGCTTTTCAAGAGTAGCAATAGCGCCTTTATGCCATAAATGGAAAGATCTTTTGGACAATGGCTCAAACACTTGGGTAATAGCTCAAGCTCTTGTGTAAAAATTAACTTATGTAGATATTTGCAATCAAGAAGGTCTGCAACATAAGATTATGTAGCATAGCATAAGGGTTTTGTTATGTGTTCTTCAATAGAATGACTTGCAATTCAAGGATGGATGCCCAACTTCAAGCCCTTGAATCTCCTAGCTCAAGTATGATAAATTCATGCTCTTGGATGTTTTGGAAAGCTTGAAACATCCTTTATAACTTTCATGTTGGCCATTTTGATAAAATCATCTTGTAACTATGTGAAAAAATTCCAAGAAGTTGGGATAAAATCCGGAACAAAATCTGTTGAAAATTTCTCTAAGTGTTAAATGAACATGTCATGACTTCGTGAATTTATAACTCAAAATCCAAGCACTTCTAGGATTTGATCAGCAAAGAAAAGTTGTAGATCTCATCGGGATCTACAACTTTCATGTTGAAAGTTTTCCTTGAATCATCTTGCATCTTGGTGAAAGAATGGCATGAAGTTATGAAAAAAATGAACTTTCTAACACTTAGAAAAATTTCTAAGTCTTGAAAAGTTTGACTTTTCAAAATGAATTTTGACTTTCTTGATTTCTTGATGAACAATCTTCATATTCTAACATGTCTTGATGAAATATGATTCTTGAAACTTTATTTTGATCCAAAAGTCAAAGTTTGACTTTTTAGTGTGCAATTGACCATTTTGTCCTTGTGCCAATTCCAAACATAAATTAATGTATCAGCGCTGCAAACTTGATGTATGAGAGATTTTGGGAGGAAATTCTTGAGAAATGAGATGGAAAATTTTGGGGTACAACAACTTCCCCTGTTCAATCTTCTTAAACCTGAAGAGTTAGATTGGCGAGTCCGCCATTCGTGACTTGAAGGTGGAAGATGATTGAACACTAGAGTGCCCATAAATTTTCACTTGAAGATGTGTTAGTTGACTGTGTAGGGAATGGGCTTAAAGATGCCATTTGGAGGGATGATGGAAAGTTGTTGGAGATGGGCTTGCAGATGCCATCCAAAATGATTGCTGGTAGGAATAGAAGAAGTGTCAGAATAAATCTCTGGTTGATTTATGCTGGAATAGTGGATGTGTTAGATTGAGTATCAGAATAATATCCATAAACGGATTGTATCTAACTCGTATCTGAGAGCTGAATCTGAATGAGTATCAGGATGGCATCCGTGTCTGAAGCGTATCTGAACTATATCTAAAAGCTGAATTTGAATGAGTATCAGGATGGCATCCGTATCTGGAGCGTATCTGAACCGTATATGAAAGCTAAAATTGAATGAGTATCAGGATGGCATCCGTGTATGGAGCGTATCTGAACTATATCTAAAAGCTGAATCTGAATGAGTATCAGGATGGCATCCGTATCTGGAGCGTACCTAAACTGTATCTAAAAGCTGAATCTGAATGAGTATCAGGATGGCATCCGTGTCTGGAGCGTATCTGAACTGTATCTGAAAACTCAAAAGGATGATGAAGGGATATTAAACGGTTACTACCTCAGCAGGATGATGAAGGAATCTTGGATGTTTACTACCTCAGCAAAATGATGAAGGAATCTTGGACGATTACTACCTCAGCAGAATGATGAAGGAATCCTGGACGATTACTACCTCAGCAGGATGATAAAGGAATCTTGGTCGATTACTACCTCATAAGGATGATGAAGGAATCTTGGACGATTACTACATCAGCAGGATGATGAAGGAATCTTGGACGATTGCTACTCCAAAAGATGATGAAGGAATCTTGGACGATTACTACCTCAGCAGGATGATGAAGGAATCTTGGATGATTACTACCTCAGTAGGATGATGAAGGAATTTTGGATGATTACTACCTCAGCAAGATGATGAAGGAATCTTGGACGATTACTACCTCAGCAGGATGATGAGGGAATCTTGGATGATTACTACCTCAGCAGGATGATGAAGGAATCTTGGTCGATTACTACCTCATCAGAATGATGAAGGAATCTTGGACAATTACTACCTCAGCAGGATGATGAAGGGATCTTGGAAGATTACTACCTCAGCAGGATGATGAAGGAATCTTGGACGATTACTACCCCAGCAGGATGATGAAGGAATCTTGGACGATTACTACCTCAGCAAGATGATGAAGGAATCTTGGATGATTACTACCTCAGTAGAATGATGAAGGAATCTTGGACGATTACTACCTCAGCAGGATGATGAAAGAATCTTGGATGATTACTACCTCAGCAGATTGATGAAGGAATCTTGGACGATTACTACCTCAGCAGAATGATAAAGGAATCTTGGATGATTACTACCTCAGCAGAATGATGAAGGAATCTTGGATGATTACTACCTTGGCAGGATGATGAAGGAATCTCAGACGATTACTACTCCAAAAGATGATGACCTTTATTTGTTGATTGATCTTTCCTGAAAAGGTAAAGAGTTAGTTGTATGCAATGTCATAATGTATGCATTGTGTAATGATGTTCTCAAAATAAATGAGATTTATGTTATATGTATTTTGTATGCATATGCTATGAATGTTGTAGAAATGTAATTTTGTCTTGGAGAATAAATCCTTAACAAGTGTTGGGGAGTTATTAAATCCCGGATTGCTGTTGAAGAGTAGGTGTGTCTTCAAACTTTGCTTAGAATGTTTCCACTGAGGATTCCTGTTTTATTGTTTGAGGAGAACTCTACTGGGGGATGTTGAAAGCTCTGCATATAGTGTTGATTCCTGCTTGGGGAAAAGAGTTCAAGAGTCTTAGTCGTCCGTTGCTCTACTGGGGAGTCGAAGTTAAATTGATATCTGGTCGGGTCCAGGTTTTACAGTAACTTGCTGTAGAGTTGTCTACTGGGGAAGAGGAGTTGTGGTCCTTTAATTTGTAGTAGTCGGAGAGGCTATCTCAAGCTGGGGAATCCTTTTGTTTGTTGGGGAAATAAACCCTGTTACTTAATCTGTTGGAGAGGCGGCGACTTCACTGGCAGAAATCCTCGAGGATTCTTGAAGTCGACTCAGTTGGGAAGTGGTTTTTCAGAGATTGAAAATTTGGCTGGGGAGTCATCCTATGAGAAGGATTTTGGGGAGATTTGTCACTGCCCCTAGTAGCAAGTGTTTGTGGCACTTCTAGGAACTAATTGACTGCATGTAACCCTTTGTTGGGACTTGCGTTCAATTCCCCAAGTAATGGAGATGGAGACCTGCCCCTGGTTATTTTGTACTTCTTGAGAGATTTCTTGGAATCTTGACTGGACTGCCCCAGGTGTGCTTGGATAGTGACATGTCATGCCCCCTTGTTGATAGGAGATTTATCATTGTAAGTGTCATCCCACTCGAAGTTATTTTGTTCACTGGGAGAGCTTTCGTTCATCGGATATTTGTTGTGTGAATTTCTTCGCTGTCAAACAAATAGCCATATGCAAACAACGATATTCAAATGAATGCAAAGTTTATGTTGGTCTTGAAGTTTTGAAAATGTGTTTTAACAAGTAAATAAATTTTGTAAGAAAATTCAAACTCAGGATATAGAGTAAAGCCTTACAGGAGTCAGGATACCTTTTGTAACAGTATGCTTTCGAACTAACCCATGCTTCAATTAGGACTTTTTAAGGGTTGTAACGTGGCTTGGTTCACGGTTTAAGAAACAAAGGGTAAAGGCTCAAAGTGTATTTGTACCCACACGTTCTTCGTGATGTTCTTCAGTCCTAAACTCAGTTAATTGTGTGTTTGAACTCCAATTGAGTCTGGAACGGCGCTTTAGTGATGGTTCAAACAAGTTAAGTTTGTCGGAAGGCAGTCATTTTTGCAACATTTTTCATGTTGTTTAGGATTTGTAGTGATCTTTTTCTTTTAATTTATTATCCCTGATTTTTTCCTGACTGTTCTTGTTTTGAGATTACGATCAGCGGGATGCCCCAGTTTTTCTTAAGCCTCCTTTGTAGGTTTTGACTTAGTGGGCTTTTCCTTTTGAGAGATAATGACTGCCTGTTTGGTAGGGAACCATCACCGTCTTTTGATTCCAGAGAAATGTTTTGATGTCATTCGTTATATTTACGAGATGAGAGTTTGCAATTTGAACGCACATTTGAATTAACTGAGAGACTACCCTGTCCCAGGTTTTGATTTAAAGGTTTCAATTTGTGTAAAAAAAACTTCTACTTCTTTGGCTCGAAGGGGTTGACTAGGGATTGTCTTCCTTATAACTCCAGTGTTTAGGATTTGAAAGAAACACATGTACATCGTCAGCAAGGTCTGTCTAAAAGCATATTGTATGAGATTATGGCATTGTTTTCGTCATCCTCCCTCTAAAGGCTTGTAACTTTTAGCAAGAGTTGAATGTCATAAAGGAAGTAAAAATAGTATAGTTTAAATATACTGAAAACAAATGGATTAATTCAAGACAAACATATGCAATGCATTAATGAAACAAAGTTTGACATTAATAGATAAGTGTTTGAACAAGCAAAAGAAATTACAACTGAAAATTCAAATGAAAAGAAGCCTCTTTGTCTGAACTTGTCACTTTAGGTGATGAGCCTTTGAGGGACGGCAGAAGAATTCAGTCTGGCCATCTTGTGTGAACTCCAACATTCATTCTTTGAT
The DNA here is from genome assembly GCA_948472305.1 of Vicia faba. Lineage (NCBI taxonomy): Eukaryota > Viridiplantae > Streptophyta > Magnoliopsida > Fabales > Fabaceae > Vicia > Vicia faba. The sequence goes on from OX451736.1 coordinate 1,601,622,096, forward strand.
CAGGTTTTGAATCTTCTACTTCAACGCCCAACAATCGTTTGTATCATGCCCAGGACTATTGGAATGATAGGCACACCTAGCATCGGGATTGTAGCTGGGAGAAAAAGTTTTGGGATTTGGATGAGGTCTTATTGGTGTAATCAGATTCATCCTCAGCATGTGTTGCAAAGCTTGATACAATGGTATGTTGATGTTGGTAAACTGTCTTTTGGGCTCGCTTGCCTTTGCTGATTTTCCGGTTGATGTTGACGAAGTCGTTGTTGGGCTCGTGACGTAGAAGCAATTTGGGAAGGTCTTTTCTCCCTTAAACCGACTTCTTGTCTCATGGGAGGCTGAATGGTGACTTGATCCCCAATTCTAGATGTTTGCCCCATTTGGTTACATCCGTCTTGACGAAGCTTATTGATGAGGACTCTCAGCACTTCTTGTCCCTGAGCCAAGTTTTAGATGAGAGCCATCTGGCCCACCAGTTGTCCCATCATCTGGACTTTCATTACGGCTATCTCGGTTGGTAGCCGCTCTAACTGGTCATTTCTGTCGTCCCCGAAATTTCCCATGATCATGCCCCTGGTGAGGAGTGCCTTCACCTCTTCTTGTCCCTTGGATAGGTTCAATAACATCTCTTGAAGTTGGGAGTTTTGAGCCTGGATGTCTTTCACCGTTTGTTCCATATCCATCTTACTGAAATAAACAGTAGGAGGATAAGGAGGCTTGTATGGGAGAAACCTGTCATGATATGATGCATGATATGTGGATGCATGTTTTCAAGGATCTCACGGGGTTAGTAGTCACTTATAGTTTTGATTGGAGAACTTTGTATTGGTGGATGTCCTTCCACGAGAATTAAGCTCATCATGTCGAGTGGGTTGTAGCCTTTGACTCAAGTTTGTTGTACTTCATCCTTGACGGTGTTTGGTTAAAGGAAAATAAATCCCCTTGCCCCCTGATAGACGTCTGGTTCAATGTAACCCTGCATCAAAGGCCCTCGAGATCGTTGAAATGGTTATTGAAAATGTTATGGTATGATGTTATGTTGTTCATGATGTTATGTACAAGTAAATATACACAAACAAAGCAAACAAGTCCTTAGGTTTAGGCTTGCATGGAGTCGCATAGGTAAGTACCCTCTTGAAGTTTAGTTGGCTCAACCTGTCCTAGTTAATAGTAACTGGGTTCTAAGGGATCTCAATATCACTGACCTTTCCCACAAGCTTCGTTCGATAGGTGATTGACTCGCAACCAAACAAAACTCAGGAGTCAAGTCTCAATGAGTGTAGCGTCGAGTATCAACCAACTTCGGACTACACCAAAGCCGGTCATCTCACTATGTCCTAATGGCCAAGTTGGTCAAGTAAAGGTTCTAAAAGTTAGTTAGTGCTTCATGACATCACTCAACGGCCCCGTATTCTCCTTGATTAACTAAAGGGCTACCGGTACCCACAAATATGTCGCACTAACATAGTTATTGCTTAGACCATGTCGGTATACCCCGCACAGTTTCCACAACATATTGCTACTTATCTATAAGGTATCCCAAATCCGGGTAGAGGATTCAAACCCAAATAAAGAACCAAGATGTAAAGCATAAAAGTCAAACAATGAAAGCAAATAAATATGATCTAACCCTAAGGTAACCCCACTTTTAGAATCTCCCCAGTAGAGTCGCCAGTTCTGTGATACGGTAGGAGAACTGACTTGAGTGTTTTGCATTTGATCGCCAATGTTGCGGTTAGCAAGAGTCTCCACTGACTTTTCTTTTATCCAAAAGGAAAGGTGAAAAAGCACAGGAAAGACCTTTGAGATTGTTTCTTGAGTTCGGGGGGTAGATTATGAAAAGGGAAGGTATTAGCACCCTTTTCATCCATGGTTTTCCATGGGATCTTAGTTACTTTCTAGATCACTTGCTTTTGTTTGAAATTGTGCTTTGTGTGGTTTTTGAAAGTATTTTGAAAAAAGGCCATTGTTTAGGCAAACTTTGTAATGATTATCGTTCGTAAGAATGTATACAAAGTGTTGGTCTTTTGAAAATGTTTTCAAGTTTTGTAAGATGTTTTGAAAGTGTAAGTGTTTGTTTTAAAAATAGCAAAGATGTTTTGTTTTGAAATTGAGCAAGTAGCTAGGAGCATTCTACCTACTCAAAAGTATTTCATGTTCATTTCTTCTTTCCTTTGACATTGTTATCTTACCATTGATTTGGTAAGTAACCATATCTTTAGATATAAGCGGGACGGGCGTGGATCATCGTATAACCATGATTAGCAATGTTGCAAGGTATCTTAGCATTTTTCTTTAGGGACTAAGATCATTTTTGAAATTCAACTTAGATAGCGTCATCGAGGGACTATGATCTTGTATTTTTGCTTGTTTTTGCTAAGATATCTCACATGCGTAATATGGCCATTTATAAGGCAACCAAGTGGATATTACCCTAGGGGTGCTTGTGTGCAAGTGTATTGATTTTCATGCTTGTTTTGTCTTTTATTAGTGTTTTCTACTTGTTGATTTTATCTTGCCATACACACCCTAATTACTAACAATTATATTAAAGCGATAAGTTACGGAAATTAAAATCCTATGCTATTACATAATTTAGGGGATGGGGATAGAAATTTACAAATGGGGGGATGAAAGCAAATAAACCCTAATTTACTATTACAACCCTATTGAATGAATAAATAATATACAAAAATAAATAAATAAATAAATAAGAAAATTGTTTTTTTTTGAAATTTTTTTTATGTATTGACACATATACTTATGTATTGATACGAAAATTTTATGTGTTGACGCATGTCATTATGTATTGATACGAAAACAATTTGTGTATTGATGCATGTCATTATGTATTGATACGAAAATAGTTTATGTATTGACGCATGCCATTATGTATTGCTACGAAAATAGTTTATGTATTGACGCATGCCATTATGTATTGATACGAAAACTTCCTTCCTGCTGAAAAATGAAAATAACTCAGTATGAGTCCACACATTCACATTTCGTATCGACTCATGCAACATTTCGTATCGACGCACAATAGTTTGCATCGGCTCCTAACCTGTTTTGGACATAATATGTGTCGACTCATAGCATTTCGTGTCGGCGCATAACTGCTATTTTTTGTTTTTATCACTGTTTTGCTACATGTAAAAGTCAATTCTCAACACATGTGTAGGTGTTTAGGTATTGGCTTGAATTTTTGGTAAATCCCAAGTGTATGTGTGAATGTCATGACTGATGTCATAACATTCTAGTTCAGTTTGTACTGGTTCATTAGGTATCCTTGCAGAAAAATATTGTAATTCAAATACTGATGTTTATAAGTGTGTATCTGAGCATTTTGCAAAATGATCACATTTTGCTAACAGGTTTTCTCAGATGTCATAACAGATGTTATGACATCCTGTTCTGAACTAACAGGATTGCAGGATTGGATAAGTCTGAGTTTTTTCAGGAAATAACTCAGTCCTTCCTGAACAGAATCCTGCGTTTTCTGAGGGGCAACCTAGCTCAACCCTAACCTGGTTAATAAAGTCCTGTGACCTGGTCTTTAGGTCAAACGGAATTAACCCTAGGTTTTTGGAAACCCTAACTGAAGTTGCAGCTGCTATATATTCAACAGAGCTGCTGTTTTTCAAGGAGGGATTTTTATTAGAAGATCATTTGTAATCTGTATAGATTTGATTATTGTACTCCAAGCAATTATCATTGTGATAAGTGCCTTGGAATAGGTTTCTAATTGTAAGGGTTGTGTAGCACTCAAAGCTTTGAAGCAAGAGTGTTTGAATGTTCCTTGACTAAAGCTGTGAAGCAGAGTCAAGTTAGTTGTGTGCATCACTCAAAGCTGTGAAGCACGAGTGATTGTGTTGCTTGATTAAAAAGCTGTGAAGCTTAATCAAGAGTCTGTTTTTGAAGAGTGTCTTCATCAATTCTTAAGTAAAATTGGTTTATGTATCACTGCTGTGATTGATGGGGAGTGAGTAGGAACTCAGGTTTAAGTTGTACTTAGATTGGAATTGCATTGGGTAGGTCTTAAGTGAAGGAGATAAACTGGTTGGTTTATTCCTGAATTAACATCTCTTATAGTGGATTTCCTCCCTGGCTTGGTAGCCCCCAGAGTAGGTGTTGTTGCACACTGAACTGGGTAAACAATTGACTGTGTTCTTTATTGCTTTTATATTTACTGTCATATAGTAAGTCAGATACGGTGTCATAACATTGAACGTGACATTGAGTATCTGTAGCCAGAATTTCAATTGGCATCAGAGCAGGCACCCTGCCTGTATTACTGGGTGAGATCTAGGGATATCACTTTCAGGCACTATGGACAAAGAAGGAGTTTTTGGAAATAGACCACCCATTCTGGACGGAACCAATTATGACTACTGGAAACCTCGTATGATTGCCTTCCTAAAATCTCTGGACAAAAAGGCTTGGAGAGCTGCTGACAAAGGATGGATTCATCCCACCATAACTGAGAGAGATGGGACAATCAGTCTGAAGCCTGAGGAAGATTGGAGTAAAGAAGAAGATGAGTTAGCTCTGGGAAATTCAAAAGCTCTAAATGCCTTGTTCAATGGAATTGATAGAAACATTTTCAGACTAGTACATCAATATGAACTGGCCAAGGAAGTTTGGGACACTCTCAAAACTACTCATGAGGGCACTTCCAAAGTAAAAATGTCAAGGCTTCAGATGTTGACTACAAAATTTGAGAATCTAAAAATGATGGAAGATGAAACCATTCATGAGTTTCACATGAACATCTTGGAGATTGCCAACACCTCAGGAGCACTGGGAGAAAAGATGTCAGAAGAAAAACTGGTGAGGAAGATTCTCAGATCCTTGCCTAAAAGATTTGCAATGAAGGTAACTGCCATAGAGGAAGCCCAGGACATTAGCAAGTTGAAAGTGGATGAACTTATTGGGTCTCTTCAGACTTTTGAGATGGGGATCACTGATAATGGTGACAAGAAGAACAAAAGCATAGCACTTGTATCCAACACTGATGTTGAATACAAGGAGGATGAAGAAGAAAACATATCAGAAGCTATTGCCATGCTTGGAAGACAGTTCAACAGGCTCATCAAAAGAATGGACCCAAAGTCAAGGTCTAATGTTCATAACATTCCCTCTGACATTGACAGTTCCAGCAGAAGACCAAGGTCAGAAGATAATGGAAACCAAGGCAGAGGTATTCAATGCCATGGATGTGAAGGATATGGACATATTCGAGCTGAATGTCCTACCTTTCTTAATAAGCAAAAGAAAGGAATGACTGTTACTTGGTCTGACTATGATTCAGAAAGTAATTCTGAAGAAGAATCTGCCAAACTAGTTACTGCCCTAACTAGTGTTTGTACTTCTGAAAGTGACACTAGTGATGAAGAAGTGACATTTGAAGAACTGGCTGATACCTACAAGAAATTGTGTATCAGAAGTGCTGAAGTCTGTGTGCAGAATGAGAAACAATCAAAACTCATTATAAAGCTGGAGGCTGAAAAAAGGGCAAATCTTGAAACTATAAGTCATCTAGAAGGAGAAGTTCAACTGCTGAACTCACAACTGAATCAAATGACCAAATCTGTCAAGATGTTGACCAATGGAACAGACAAATTGGAAGAGATCCTTCAGGTTGGACAAAATGTGGGAAATAAATCTGGACTAGGATTTATGTAAGCAAAGAAATCTGGTACTGGTAAGCAAATGTCAAAACGGATGTCTCAACACAACTCTAAACATCAGGAACAGAGACATATGAAGAAAAGGTACCAAAGATGGAAATGTCATCATTGTGGTAGATATGGCCACATAAAGCCCTTCTGCTTCAGATTACATGGATACCCTAATCAGATCTCAGGTGTCAAACCTAAGTCTAAAAAGGTACCACATGCTCCTCAATGGAAGAAAAAGGCTACTGCACTGATAGCTCACACTTCCCTGAGGGTCTCTGCAAAGGAAGACTGGTACTTTGACAGTGGATGTTCCAGACATATGACTGGAATCAAGAACCTCCTCAATAATGTTAAGCCTCACACCACCAGTTTTGTAACCTTTGGAGATGGGGCTAAAGGTGAAATCAAAGGAGTTGGTGATTTGGACTGCCCTGGAGTTCCAAGTCTGAATGAAGTAATGCTGGTGAAAGGACTGACCGCTAATCTCATTAGTATCAGTCAACTGTGTGATCTAGGATTCAAGGTCAATTTCTCAAAATCTGAATGCCTTGTAATCAATGACAAACAAGAGGTTGTAATGAGAGGAATCAAATCCAAAGATAACTGTTACGTGTGGCAGCCTGAGAACACTGTTATCTCCACTGTGTGTCAAATCATCAAAGAAGAAAAAGAGATGAAACTGTGGCAGCATAAGCTTGGTCTCCTTCATCTAAGAAGAATGAAAAGAGCTATTTCTATGGAAGCTGTCAGGAGAACTCCAAAACTACAGGTTGATAATATCTGTGATGTGGGAAATAAACTTGAAGAAGAATGTGTTGTCAGAACCTTAAGTCATCTTGACAAGGATGTTGGAAATAACAAGTCTCATAAATTCTGTTCTCAAAACATCTGGTCAAAACAGATGCTCCCTGAGTACAATGTTACACAAGATGTTGTGACAATCTGAAAACATTCAACATTTCCTTGAACCCTATTGACTTTGAAGAGAAGAAGTCATTTAAACTGGAACATAGTTTCTCTAAGCTTCAGCTAACTGATTCTTCTACCAAGGCTCTTGTTGGAAATAAACTTGAAAATTTGAGGGGCAGGTTGGGTATTCACCAACATGAGAAATTATAGCAATTAATTTTGCTTAAAACAAGGGTTGAAGGGATTAATTTTATTAAGTCTATATTTAGTGAGTTAATCATACTCTTTCACAATTCCTTCAAAAGCTTTAAGAAGTTGAAGAGACTCCCTTTTTCCCTCTACCTCTCTCGTCCTTGCAACCTGTTTTCTCCTCTCATTCAAAGATCCTTCTCAATCTGCTACCATTACTCAAAGTCAATCAAAATGTCTCAGACATCGCCTTCAACCATGGCAACTTCGTCATCTGCATCACCGTCATCATCTAACCAAGATTCTAGGGCAATCACCACATGCATAGAATCTGAAGTTCTTGAGGTCACTCCTCTCAGAGAGATGGCAACTGACCCAGCCAAAATCAAAAAGCTCAGAACCAGACATGCACGGAGAGCTCAAGCTACAGCCTCTGGTAATTCTTCTCATCCTTCGTCTTCTGTACCTAATAGAGAAGGATCAGTTCAAGTTCACCAAGCCATTGTTAGGCTGGTTACTAGTATACTGAGTGGCAACCAATCTGTACCGGGGATTTCTATCCCTTTAAATCAATCAGAAAGTCCAAATGTGGAAGTTTCTGAAAATGTAGATGTCACTGAGGATGTTGTGACACCAAAAGACAACATTCAGAACCCCTCTGAAAAGGCTGCTGATCCACCTATCATTGATGTGGATGAAGATTACTCAGATAATGAACTGATTGCTAATGTGAACCCTAGCATAGCTAGGAGATTGATGAAAAGAAAGAGTAGTCAGAATGATAAACCTGATGCTAAGAAATCCAAGGCTGAAGGCATGGCTGAGAAAAGTATTCAGACAAAAGGGAAGAAGGCCCAGGTGCATACTGCTAGACAACCAATCTCTAAGAAGAGTAAAGAACCTGAAACTTCTGATTCTGATGAGGAATCAGAATTTGAGATTGATATTGAAGAAACTCCCATCAGAAGGAAGCTCCCCTCCAGCAAGATTGCTAGAGTGCCTGAAGTGCCAACAGACAACATCTCTTTTCATCATCCTGACAATGCAAACAGATGGAAGTATGTTTGCTTAAAGAGAATAGCCTTGGAGAGAGAACTCAACAGTGATGCCTTGGAGTGCAAAGACATCTTGGATCTGATCAAGAATGCTGGGCTAATGAAGACAGTGATAAAGTTTAACAAATGTTATGAAAATCTGGTTAAGGAGTTTGTAGTGAACTTGTCAAATGATTGTGCTGATGGAAGGTCAGCTGACTTTGAGAGTGTGTTTGTTAGAGGAAGAAGGGTCAAGTTCTCTCCATCAGAAATCAACAAGTTTCTTGGAAGAACAAATGAGGACTGTCCTGATCTAGAGGCAACTGACAATGAAGTTTGTCTAACCATCACAGCCAGGCAAGTAAAGTGCTGGCCTTTGAAAGGGAAGTTGAAGGCTAGTAAACTCAGCATGAAATTTGCCATCTTGCATAAAATAGGTGCAGCCAACTGGGTGCCTACAAATCACAAATCAACTATCTCCACAGGATTGGGGAGATTTATCTATGCTGTGGGAACCAAGACTGCTTTTGACTATGGGAGGTACATCTTTGAACAAACTTTAAAGCATGCTGGCAGTTATGCTGTCAAAGGACCAATTGCCTTTCCCTCCCTTCTTTGTGGAATCATCCTTACACAATACCCTGATATCCTTGTGGCAAGAGATACAGTCTGCAAAAGAGCTCCTGCCCTTGGCCTGCACTACAAACTGTTTCAGGGATCTCATGCTCCAGACATTGTCATAACATCAGCTGAGACATCGTCTGTGAAGACCCAGTCCAAGACATCAGATGTCATAGCTGTTTTAAAAGAAACTTGCAAAGAGATGGATACTAGAAAAAGGACCCTAGAACTTCTAATTGCCAAGCTAGAAAAGGAGGAAGCTGAAGAAAACAGAAGGGAAGAAGGTGAAGGACATCTCAACATTGAAGAAACTAGCTCCTCAGAATCTGATGACAGTGCTTGAAGGTTGATTGTTGTTTGGTGGTGTTGCTGGTTGGTGCTGATATCTGGTGGAGTTTGGAAGTTGTTTTCTGCTGCTGCTCTTACTATTTTGTTTTGGATAATTGTATAATTCTTTGAACATATTTTCTTTGGCCCATTTGTGGCTAAAGAGGGGGAGAATATTTTTGGTACTTACTTAATTAGTACTTGACATTCTATTTTTCTGCTGTCACTTATTTCTGCTGCTATCTATCTCTGATTGTTTAGGGTCTTTAGCCAAAAATCTGCCAAAGGGGGAGTTTGTAGGTGTTTAGGTATTGGCTTGAATTTTTGGTAAATCCCAAGTGTATGTGTGAATGTCATGACTGATGTCATAACATTCTAGTTCAGTTTGTACTGGTTCATTAGGTACCCTTGCAGAAAAATATTGTAATTCAAATACTGATGTTTATAAGTGTGTATCTGAGCATTTTGCAAAATGATCACATTTTGCTAACAGGTTTTCTCAGATGTCATAACAGATGTTATGACATCCTGTTCTGAACTAACAGGATTGCAGGATTAGATAAGTCTGAGTTTTTTCAGGAAATAACTCAGTCCTTCCTGAACAGAATCCTGCGTTTTCTGAGGGGCAACCTAGCTCAACCCTAACCTGGTTAATAAAGTCCTGTGACCTGGTCTTTAGGTCAAACGGAATTAACCCTAGGTTTTTGGAAACCCTAACTGAAGTTGCAGCTGCTATATATTCAACAGAGCTGCTGTTTTTCAAGGAGGGATTTTTATTAGAAGATCATTTGTAATCTGTATAGATTTGATTATTGTACTCCAAGCAATTATCATTGTGATAAGTGCCTTGGAATAGGTTTCTAATTGTAAGGGTTGTGTAGCACTCAAAGCTTTGAAGCAAGAGTGTTTGAATGTTCCTTGACTAAAGCTGTGAAGCAGAGTCAAGTTAGTTGTGTGCATCACTTAAAGCTGTGAAGCACGAGTGATTGTGTTGCTTGATTAAAAAGCTGTGAAGCTTAATCAAGAGTCTGTTTTTGAAGAGTGTCTTCATCAATTCTTAAGTCAAATTGGTTTATGTATCACTGCTGTGATTGAGGGGGAGTGAGTAGGAACTCAGGTTTAAGTTGTACTTAGATTGGAATTGCATTGGGTAGGTCTTAAGTGAAGGAGATAAACTGGTTGGTTTATTCCTGAATTAACATCTCTTATAGTGGATTTCCTCCCTGGCTTGGTAGCCCCCAGAGTAGGTGTTGTTGCACACTGAACTGGGTAAACAATTGACTGTGTTCTTTATTGCTTTTATATTTACTGTCATATAGTAAGTCAGATACGGTGTCATAACATTGAACGTGACATTGAGTATCTGTAGCCAGAATTTCAACATGGTTAGTGAAAATGAAAAGCAAGCATATGGTTAGCTTTAAGGCAATGATATCTACAGTTTATCTTCACAAATGAACCATTAATGATGCTTGTATGAAGAGTTCAAAATCAAGAAAACTTACCTTGAAACTGAAATTTGTGCTTTGAGTTTGAGCTGCTGTATGGGTTGTTGTTGAGCTTGGGAAGTGATGATAGTGATGTTACATAAGTTTTTCTTGTGTTTGAACAACTTCTATATGATGTATGTGGAGTGTTTAGATGGTTGGACATAATTTTCAAGGTATGAGAGGTTCAAAGGTTTAGACTTTAAAACTCAAGAGTGGATGTTTTGTGGACTGTTATGGCTTTTGTGAATATGAGATTTTGAGGGTTTACCAATAAAACTTCTGGCTTTTCTCCCTATTTTTTCTAACCTCTTTGTCTTGCAAATGCTTCTTCTATTTATAGGCAGGAGGTTTGTGCATATGAGTTGACTAGGTTTGCAAGACAACATGTTATGGTTTGGTTGGATTACAAAGATCAAACTAAGTCAAGTACTCCATAGTCCCAAGATGAAGTACCAAAGTTGCTGGTATTGAGGAGCTACTTCCCATGATTTATGGTGGAGTATAATCAACAACAAGCAAGGTATGGGCTTAAGATAAACACTGTACCAAAAGGCTTGCTTTTCAAGAGTAGCAACAGTGCCTTTATGCCTTAAATGGAAAGATCGTTTAGACAATGGCTCAAACACTTGGGTAATAGCTCAAGCTCTTGTGTAAACATTAAATTATGTAGAGATTTGAAAGCAAGAAGGTCTACAACATAAGATTATGTAGCATAGCATAAGGGTTTTGTTATGTGTTCTTCAATAGAATGACTTGTAATTCAAGGATGGATGCCCAACTTCAAGCCCATGAATCTCCTAGCTCAAGTATGATAAATTCATGATCTTGGATGTTTCGAAAAGCTTGAAACATCTTCTATAACTTTCATGTTGGCCATTTTGACAAAATCATCTTGTAACTATGTGAAAAAATGCCAAGAATTTGGGATAAAATCCTGAACAAAATCTGTTGAAAATTTCTCTAAGTGTTAAATGAGAGGGAAAATTTTGGGGTACAACACCAAGTAAAGGGACATTAGGGAATTCTCTACAACGGTCGACGATAGTAACATTCTCTACAGATCGGGAACACCAATGAATGTATGAATGTTTGAGCGTCATCAACCTATGTGACCAACCTCGTTCTTCAATACAGATTGGGGAAGATGCAAAATAAACCATCTTTCCAAGAGAGGAGTATAACACATGAGAATACCCCTTTTCCTCATATTGCGATTGTGAAAAGAATGTAGGATGTCTCCTAACAAAGTAGGCACTGGGTTACGAGACATAAAGATTTTAATGGTGTTTACATCTATGAGTTGGTCAGGATTTGTAAACAAAACCATCCCATAGATGAGGAGAGCCACAATTTCCTCAAAAGCTTGCAAGTCCAAGGAGTTCCAGCAATTTTGAGCTTTCTCAAACAAGAACTTGGCTAAGAAACCTTTGACACCACACCTTGTTTCCCAATTAGTTGTGACATTAGATGGTTGCAAGTGTAGGGCTTGAGAAATCTCTTCTGGATTTGGATCTCATTCTGTACCGTTGAAGGATAGTTGATTGAGAATGGGAATCTTCAAGAGTTGGGAGAATTCTTCCAAAGTTGGCACAAGTTGATAATCAGGAAATGTGAAGCAATGGTGTAGAGGATCAAAGAACTGGAAGAGCACCTTCATCATGTTCTCATCAGTGTTGGAGGTAACCAAGTTTAGGAGGAGACCATGTCTTTAGGTAAATGGAGAATTTTAGGGAACCCTTGATGCTAACTCTTTAAGTTGAGGAGGGAGCCTTACAAGATTGACTTGAATGGTTTTCCTGCGAATAGAATCCATGTCCTACAAAACAGAACAAAGATAAGTCCCAAAAATCCTTAAAATGGTTAATGAGTATGAGTATGATGTTATGATGTTTATGATGTTATGTACAAGTAGACATATACAAAAAAAGAAACAAGTCCTTAGGTTTAGGCTTGCATGGAGTCCCATAGGTAAGTACCCTCTTGAAGTTTAGTTGGCTCAAACATGTCCTAGCAATAGTAACCGGGTTCTAAGGGAGCTCAATATCACTGGTTTGTTTTTCTCGGGCATTATTTCAGCGCAAACCTCTTTAATGGCGACCGAAATATCCCAAAAAACCAAACCTCAATAAGTATAGTATCGAGTATCTACCAACTTCGGACTTCACCAAAGCCGGTCATCTCACTACGTCCTAATGGCCAAGTTGGTCAAGTAAAGGTTCTAGAAGTTAGTTAGTGCTTCATGACATCACTCAGCGGCCCCGTATTCTCCTTGACTACTCAAGGGCTACCGCTACCCACAAATATGTCACACTAACATAGCTATTGCTTAGACCATGTCGGTATACCCTGCATAATTCCCATAACGTATTGCTACTTACCTATAAGGTATCCTAAATCCAGGTAGAGGATTCAAACCCAAACAAAGAACCAAAATGTAAAGCATACAAGTCAAACAATGAAAGCAAGTAAATGTGATCTAGCCCTAAGGTAACCCCACTTTTAAGATTTTCCCCAGCAGAGTCGCCAGTTCTGTAACACGGTGGGAGAACTGATTTGGTTGTTTTGTGTTTTATCGCAAATGTTACGATTAGCAAGAGCCGCCACCGACTTTTCTTTTATCCAAAAGGAAAGGCTGAAAAGAACAAGAAAAACCTTTGAGATGTTTTCTTGAGTTCGGGGGGTAGATTATGAAAAGGGAAGGTATTAGCATCCTTTTCATCCATAGTTATCTATGGGCTCTTAGTTACTTGCTAGATCACTTGCTTTTTTGTTTGAAAATGTGCTTTGTGTAACTTTTGAAAGTATTTTGTAAAGATGTCATCGTTTAGGCAAACTTTGTAATGATTCTCATTCGTAAGAATGTATACAAAGCGTTGATCTTTTGAAAATGTTTTCAAGTTTGAAAGATGTTTTTAAAAGTGTTGGTGTTTGTTTTGAAAATAGCAAGGATGTTTGGTTTTGAAATTGAGCAAGCGACTAGGAACAATCTACCTACTCAAAAGTCTTTCATGTTCATTTCTTCTTTCCTTTGACATTGTTATCTTACCATTGATTTGGTAAGTAACCCTATCTTTGGATGTAAATGGGACGGGCTTGGGTCATCGTATAACCATGATTAGCAATGTTGTAAGATATCTTAGCATTTTCTTTAGGGACTAAGATCATTTTTGATAGGCAACTTGGATAGCGTCATCGAGGGACTATGATCTTGTATTTTTTTATTGCTTTTGCTAAGACACCTCACATATATAATATGGCCATTTTTGTAAGGCAACAAAGTGGATTTATCCTAAGGGTGTAAGTGTGCAAGTGTATTTATTTACATGCATTGTTTTGTCTTTGAGTTAGGGTTTTCTAAGCATTGATTTTTATCTTCCCATACAAACCCTAATTACTAGCATTTGTATATAAAGCACTTAAATTGCGGAAAATAAAAATACTAAGCTATTACATCATTAGGGGAGGGGGTGTACAAATTACAAATGAGGAATTGCAAGGAAATTAAATCTAAATAATTATTATAACCATATTGAATATTGTACAAAAATGAATAAATAAAAATGCAAGAATGTAAATGTAAAAAAAATGTGATTTTTGTTTGGTTTTTATGAAAATGTTTTTTGACCTAGTTAACTAAAATAAAATAATTAACTAAAAAGAAAATTAAGATTAACTTAATAAAAGAAATTAATTTATTAAAGAAAACAAGTTTTTAGGGTTTTTGTGAATTTAATTAAACTAGTAAATAAAATAAAAGTCCTAAGTTCTAAATTGATTTTAGTTTACAAGAAAATAATATAATAATAATTAAGACTAATTATCTAAGTATTTCAAAAAAGAAAATTAATTTATTAAAGGAAATGTTTTTTGTTCTTTTAGTTTCATAAAATAAAATAAACTAAATAAATGTGAAAAATACTAAATAAAATATTTTTTGAGTTTTTTTATTAATGGAAATAATAACAATAGTAATAATATTAATAATAATAATAAAAGATGAAATAAAATAAAAAATAAAATAAATAAAAAATAAAGTCAGGGAGGTTAAAGTTGAATTTGGGAGGTTTGTTAGAAAAACAGTTTTAAAGTTGGCCCAAATGATATTTTTGTTTAGAAATCAGAAAATGATTAAAAAAAATGAATGGGCCTGCGCATGGATAAGTAATCAGGGGGGTATTAGTGAGTAAAATGAATCAGGCCCAAGGTTCTGCTGGCCCAAGCGCTACAAAGAAGGCAAAAAATATAGAAAAGAAAGGTGTAAAAGGCAGCGCTGAGGTTCGAACCCACGATCTCTACCAATAACGTGCGCTGCCTTACCACTGGGGTGGCTGTACATCCATTAACTTAAATGAAAGAATAAATACATAATATAAAAAGTTTCCATGACCTGTACTTCGTCTTTAACCTTCAGCCAGCCAGACCACCTGTATCTCACTCATTTCTCAATAAAAATGGAAAATGCAAACATGAAAGTTGTGTTATTTTTTCTCACGAATCTAACCATGTAAACAACTAAAGTTATAGATCAAAGATGAATGAGAATTTCTCTGGCCCTAATTTGAACCCTAATTTTTTCAGAAACTTCAAACTTATCATTCTCTAAGCTCAAGCCATGTAAATGAAAACTATGGATATGTACAACTTCAGGACAATGATATCTACATTCTATCTTCACAAATGAATGAATAATGATGCTTGTAGAGAGAGTTCAAAGTTAAGGAAACTTACCTCAAAACTGGAAATCTTATTCTGAGTTTGAGCATTCCTCAAGGTGTTGTGATGATCAGAATAGCTTCAGTGACCCTCTAGGATGCTAATGCAATGTTTAGTTTGTACTGGAGATGGTTGAATCGTGCTGGAGAAGTCCAAGTGCAAAGCTCTGTTTTTGAAAATGGAAGATGGTGCAAATGGTGTTACAATCGTGTAACAGGGATGAGTTTTAAATGGTGTATGGAAGCTTTGTGATTGAATTTGAGTGAGAACTCACGAGTGAAATGTGATTTTGGAATTCAAAGTCAGAAATGACACAAAAATGGAGTTTGTGTGCAAATTCTGATTTCAGGGAGTTTTAGGGAGTTTCTAGGCTTATCCATTCGTGTGTTAGCTTGCATATAGTGCCTTTATTTATAAGAAAGAGGTTTGGATACTTGAGGTGGTCAGAATCACAAGATCACGGGTTATGGGATTTTGACTTGTTTTTGAAGCAAGCTTGGCAAGTATGGTTTCAAGGCAAGGTACAAAGCTATCTAGAGTAGTTACCAACTTTAAACATGCTCATCTGACTTTGTAGAGGAAGTTTGTGCAGAAGGAACAAGTGCAAAGCTCAATGCAAGTTGAATTTGCATAAAGCTTACTTGATGTAAATGGCAATGGTGCCTTTGTGCCATTAATGGAAAATTATCTTGGATAAAGCTTGAATCAAATGGATAATAGCTCAAAAGCAAGTGTAATCTTCTGATTAGGGAGATATTTTTAGGTTTAGAGGCCTGCAAAGCAAGATTGTGCATCATGGCTATGGATTTGGTTCATGTTGCATCACAAATTTTTCCTTGCAAAATGTGATGTGGTGGGAGAACTGACTTGAGTGTTTTACGTTTGATCGCAAATGTTGCGGTTTAGCAAGAGTCGCCATCGACTTTTCTTTTATCCAAAAGGAAAGGTGAAAAAGCACAGGAAAGACCTTTGAGATTGTTTCTTGAGTTCGGGGGGTAGATTATGAAAATGGAAGGTATTAGCACCCTTTTCATCCATGGTTATCCATGGGCTCTGTGGTACACCAAAATTTCCCCTCCCATATTTCTCAATACATTTCAAGCAAGATCCTCAAGTTGCTCAAGGAAGTCCAAGGGTTGACCAGACAAACTCCCTCCTAAGGCAGTCTACTTCAAATTAGGGTTTCATGTTGCATCAAGATACTTGTGTCCAAGGGATCCCAAATGCTCACCATTGTCCTAATATGTTCTCAAGATCATCCGTGTCAATTTTCAAGCTCTACAGAGAAAGTTTGCTCAGTCAATTGCTCAAAGGCCTGAAAATCGACTGTGTTAGAGCAAAAGTCAATTGTGGCCCACATACAGTCAAACTTCAATATTTTTGGTAAACATCCTCATTTTTAAGTATATTTTATCATTTGATCAAGGGTTGATCATGATTCATCAAGGATTGCTCACAATTCATCAAGAACTAAAAGTTGCTAAATTAGGGTTTTGCAGGAAAAGTCAACTCAACTTTGACCAAGCATTACTTTCTAATAATTTATGATAAATGACCCATCCAAAGATCATTTTGAAGAGGATGCAATTCCCTATAATCCATCTTCATCTCCCAAGTTCAAAATATGAACTCAGAAGAAGTTATGAATTTGGACATTATAGGTCATTTTGAAAAGTCAACAAAAACACCTTTTTGTCAAAGCTTCATACAAAAACATGGAATACCAAATTGAGATGAGACCAAAAGGGTTGCTTAGAGGACATCTCAAGATTTCTAAAAAGTCCAAGAACACCTTCAAAGAGTCAAAATTGAGGAAGTTATGCATTGGTGAAGTTAACCTTTTTTGCAAAATTGTCAAAAGTCAACTATGCCTCAAATTGCAATTTTTGCTAAATGGGCCTAACTTTTTGCACTTGTCTTGAGTTGGTAGCATGGTCCACGAGCCCTAGATCTTTCCAATTGTCTTTATCTTATTTTTATTATTTATTTTGATTTTTATTTGAATTAAATCAATTTTAATCAAAACAAATCATGAAAAAATCTAAAACATTGAAACCTCAAGATATTGTGCATGTTTCAGGTCTTATATCCAGTTGGCAAGTGATTGAATTCGTGCAAGGCCTTTGTGTGCACAAAAAGATTGAGTTTGACCTATTTTTGGAAGGATCTTCAAGTGAATCAAATCCATATCAAAAGCAATAATTGGCAAAGATTGAGATCATGTTTACAACCCTAATTCAATCATCGATATATATTGAACAATTGAAAACCTAAAGGACAATCTTTGGAGGCGTGAGGAGGCAGGAACAAACTTGAAAAAAACAAAGAAAAGTGGTAATTCGTTTTGCTATTTCCATACATTTTCAAGACCCTCTAGCCATATCATTCGCTTCCTGGGATCACAAGCAAGCCATACCAATTAAGAACAACCACTTTCAGGCGCTAAAACCCACTGTAAGTCAGCCACAACTTTGGTTTGTTCTTAAAATCGAATTGCATGACTCTGACACTTATAGCATGAAATAATCATATATTATTGCTCCTTGAAGCATTTGCAAACTATCCATAACATTTAATTGCGTTTTCATGGACTGTATTAGAGTTTGCCATTGTTAGGGTTTTTTGCTTCGATTTGGGATCTTTGTGTACAGGTGAAATTGGGCCATGAAAGGGGCACCATCACGCTCAGAAGATCCAGACGAGTTGATTCATGGCCTTAAATGTTATTTATCTCGCTTGTGTTTGATTTTGAGAATGGCAGGGTTTGTAGCTATGGACATATGTCCGTAGGTAAAAGTCTATGACTTTTACCAACGGAGCAACGAGAAAGATGACTAGCGTGGCAGCCCATGATTGCTCCGTTCAAAATTTCGCGCGCAAGACTTAACAAAGTTGTTTTTTTATAATATTTGTTTGTTCTCTTATGTACAAAGCGCGCACGTAGCTCAGTTGGCATTGATGCTATTGGAGAAGGCTTCAGGACCTGGGTTCGAATCCCAGGTCCCCCTAATTATTCCATATTGTTTTTCTTTCAGTGATCAGACGCGCGCACAGGTGGGATGACCACCATGGTCCATCATTATCCATCCAACCAAGTGTCCAGATGGCCAAATCTAAAGGCCATCAGATGAAGGAGCACCAAAGGCCTTAGTCAAAGAAAAGCATGGGATCTTGGAAGTCAAACGTAGGTCACCTTATTTTGGGCCTAGATTTCTAGCAATGCACCCCCCATTTACTCATAACCAGACCCAAATCTCTTTTCTTTTTTTCTCTTTATATTTTCTTTATTCATTTATTTATTTTACTAACACAAAATTAATATTTCTTTTTATCAAAAAATCACAAAAAATATATTTTCATCCAATTAGATTTAGGTTTTTTTTATCAAAAAATTAATTAATTTAATTAGGTTATTTAATTGTAGGTAACTTAAGTTATTTTGTAAATAAATTAAAAAACAATTAGAACAATTAGGGTTTTTGTTTCTAATTTAATTCTTATTTTCTTTTATTTCTTAAAATAAGTAAAAACACAAAAATAGTTTAAATTTGATTATTTTCTTTAATTAATTTAATTAACTAATTAATTTTGTATTTAATTTAAAAAACTTATTCTTTTTCTTAAAAATTCACAAAAACACCAATAAATAAGTTTTCTTTCGATTAGGTTAGACGGGGTCAAAACCCTAGCTCTGTCTCGTTCTCGATTCATCGCGCTTATTTATTATTTTATTTTACAATATTGATGTAATCGCTCACAAGTTATAATAGATTAATTAGGAAATTTTACTTTCATTTATCGCTCTTTTTACGGGTTTGTTTTTGGCTATGTAAATACCCGAAGCCTTTTAATAGCGTAGCTTATTTTCTGCATTTTAAATTCCGCAAATATTAACTGTTAGATGTATGAATAATAGGGATGCATGACAAGAATGTATGTAAACTTTAAAACAGTTAGCAAACCCTAAATGTGCAAAGATAATAAACTTGAAATTGAATCACTCGCACATGCGCACTCCTAGGGTACACTCTCACTTCGGTTGCCTTCGGTAAACGGTCATTAAGTATAGGACGCTTTAGTGGTCGCTCTCTTGTCTAAACAAAAGATCAAAGTCCTGTTCGGAAAAGTTGCCTCGGAATAGTTGCCTCGGAATGGTCGCCACGAAATTGTTGCCTCGAATATTGATCTTAAGACATTAGGGTTACTACTAAGACGTCCTAACATTGCTTTGGTGATCGTACGTCCCTTTCGAGTTGACCCTCAAAACTCCGACGACGATGCTACCTACTCACTAATAGTGGGATAGTACTGTCTAAAGGAAACAAACATAGAACAATTCTTTTTTTCGAGTAGGTAGATTAGTTCTTAAGTACTTGCTCAAACAAACAAACTTTTCCACACTTACACTTTTTTCAAACAAAGCTTTCAAAAACACTTCGTAACACTCTTGAAGACAGAAGCAAGGGTTAAATCGAAGTCAAAAAACTTTTTCAAATCAAACACACACAAGCAATTTTGAAAATGATGAGCAAGTACCTAAGAGCCCGTGGAAAACCACGGATAGAAATGGTGCTAATACCTTCCCTTTCTATAATCTACCCCCCATACTCAAAATCTCGAAAAAAGGAATTTTTCTGTGCTTTTTTCCTTTCCAGTTGGATAAAATAAAAGTCGGTGGCGACTCTTGCTTACCGCGACATTTTGCAAACACAAACGCAAAACGCAAACCAGCATTCCTAAAACAGTCCGGTTCTGGCCACCGTATCACAGAATTGGCGACTCTGCTGGGGACGTAATAAGTGGGGTATACCTTAGGATTAGTTCATCATATTGCTTCTATTATTTGATTTGATTGCTTTGTCTTTGTGGGCTTTGTATCAGAGTTACTATAGATCCTAACTCGGATCTGGGGGACACCTTTTAGGTAAGTAGCAATAAATTATGAGGGAATTGTACGGTGTAGACCGATAAGGTTGAAGCAGTAGCTACGTTGATGTGGCACATTAGTTGGTACCGATATCCCTTGTGGAGAAACAAGGAGAATATGGGGCTGCTATATGGGTCGTTAAGCATCAACTGACCTTAGAACCTATAATTGACCAACTTGGCCATAGGAAGTAGTGAGATAGCCGGCCTCGGCATAGAGCTGGGAACTGGTTAATACTCGATACTACACTCATTGAGACCATACTCTCGAGATAGTTCCGGTCGCAAGAAAAGATTGCGCAAGCTGAAACCATGACCGATGGAGGATGGTCAGTGATATTGAGAACCTATAGAACCCGGTTACTATTATTAGGACAGGTTGAAACCAACTGAACTTCAAGAGGGTAGTACCTAGACTCCATGCAAGCTTGAAACTTAAGGGCTATTGTGTGACTTATTTGCCTTTACCATGTCTGTTACCTGCTATACCTGTTGTGTGCTTTATCATGACATCATGCATCATAACATAGCATGCATATTTCATTAGACTAACCATTTCAAAGACCAAGGGGATTTATCTTTGTTCTGTTTTGTAGATCATGGCTTTCATACGCAGAAATACCATTCGAGTCAACTTCGTGCAAATCCCTGCTCAGCTCAGAGAGTTAGTCTCAAAAGTTCCTGATACTTCCTCATTTGTTAGAAGACATGGTCATGTCCTTAGTTTGGTCACTTCAAAGTTGGATGAGCAGATGATGAGCGTCCTTTTTCAGTTCTTTGATCCATTGCATCATTGCTTCACCTTCCCGGATTACCAGCTAGTCCCCACTTTGGAGGAGTTTTCTGATTTATTAGGCATATCTATCCTCGAGCAGACACCCTTCATAGGTTTGGAGGAGGTTCCTAGGCCAGAGGACATTGCTTCGGCTTTACACTTGAAAAAGGCTGATGTAGTGTCTAATTGGGAGACACGGAGCGAGGTTAAAGGTTTCTTGGCTAAGTTTCTGATCGATCAGGCTCAATAGTTCTGGGATAACTTGGATTTTCAAGCTTTCGAAGACATCTTGGCTCTCCTCATCTACGGTTTCGTTCTCTTCCCGAATCCAGATTCTTTCATAGATGTGAATGTAGTTAAGATCTTCTTGTCTCGCAATCCTGTGCCTACTCTCTTGGGTGATATTCTGCATGCTCTTTATACCCGTACGACGTGTAGAAGAGGGACCCTCATGTGTTGTATGCCGCTGCTGGCGAGGTGGTTTATTTTGCACCTCCCCAAGTCTGTATTGAAGAATGAGGAAGGTGTAGGTTGGGCTTACAGAATCATGTCCCTTGCTCATACGAACATTCTTTGGAGTTCTAAGGATATGGAAAGAGTAGCTATCATTGATCGATGTGGGGAATACCCTAATGTTCCGTTGCTTGGAATTAGAGGGGGAATAACCTATAGTCCTTGTTTGGCTTTACGATAGTTTGTTCGCGCTCGTAGAGATGGTCCCCGTGAATTGCTTCTTACAGATATTGTCTTTGACTATAAGGAGGACGTTAAAGAACATCGACGCAGGTTTATACGAGCCTGGGGCATGGTGAACAAGTCTGACCCCCAAGAGCTAGGACTAAAGACTTCTCTCCCTATGAAACCTTATCTCCAGTGGGTTCAATCCCGTGCTCAAAAGCTGGGGATGCCTTATGAAGTTGTTTTGCCGGTGATTGTAGAGCATACTAATGAAGAAGGTGTTCCTTATACGGTCCTCCATCCCTATATGCCTACTGATCTTGGGGCATTAAAGAGATCCTGGATTCAGCTTAAGGAGGAGCGAGATACCTACAAAGAGAAGTATCATGAGCAGGAGAGGAAGATCTTGAGGTTCACGAGGCAGCTTGATAATGAAAGGACAATCAATGATTATGTCAGCACGAAGGGAAAGCGGCCATGGGATTTCTGATTTCTGCTTTTTCTAGTTTAGATTTGTTTTCAGTTTATTTCTTTTGTAACACCTTAAAGGCATTGTTAAACATTTTACAAGTTTGAATCTAATAAAGTTTGTTTATTCCTTGGTTTGCAAATTTAAATCTCCCAAATTATTTGAAATAATTTCATACGCATTTCATTACCATGCACCTCATTACAGGTATCATTACAAGTTTCTCATCTTCTTCGTTGTTTATTTCAGCACGAAATGTCTTCTGAAATAGCTAATGATCAAGCCATCAAGGCTCTTCAAGTATAGAATGCTCAATTCAAAGAGATGTTCCTGAACCTGGCTAAAGGGCAGGAATATTTGAAGACTCTCATTATGAAGGAGAAAAATAAGAAGAAGAAGAAGGTGGTCCTGCTGAATATGGGTCACAGATTTGGGAATAGGTTGCGACAGGAAGCTGATTTGTCTCATTCATCTAAAGGAGGAGAGAATCAAGAGGAAGAGAAGGGTCCCAGTCCTGTGGTCTCTGATAATGACACTGATTTTGATGAAGAACGGTATCCTCCTGCTGAGGATAGGTATAAGCAACTTGAAGACCGACTGAGTGCCATGGAGATTCAGAAGATCCATGGGTTGGACTTCGGAGATCTGGGGCTAGCATCTGGGGTTGTGATCCCTCACAAATTCAAAGCTTCTGTCTTTGCTAAGTATGATGAAGTATCTTGTCCAAAGCTACAACTCCACTCGTACGTCAGAAAAATTCAACCCTATACGTTCATTTCTTTCAAGATAGTCTGTCAGGGACTCAACTTGAATGGTTCTATCAATTGGAAGGAGCTAATGTCCGCAACTGGGAGGATATTGCTGCTGCTTTTTACAAGCAATACCAGTATAATGCCGACCTTGCTCCCACGTGTACTCAGCTTCAGGGTATGTCTATTGGTGCAGGCGAAGTCTTTAAGGACTATGCTCAGAAGTGGAGAGTTTTGGCTGGAAGAGTCCAACCCCCTCTGTCTGATAGGGAGTTGGTGGATATGTTTCTTGGGACTTTGTCGGGTCCGTATTTCAATCATTTGATCGGTAGTTCATCGTCTGGGTTCACTGAATTGATTTTGACTGGGGAGAGGGTAAAAGCTGGTATCAAAAGTGGCAAGATACAGAAAGGTGCTTCACCAAGTACAGAAAAGAAGCCTTTCAAGAAGGAATCTAGTGGAGTTTACAGCTCAAGGAGCCAAAACCAGCCTGAACGCCGCCAAGCAGTTAATACGGTAGTAATATCAAGACCCATTGTTGCCCCACAATGCAACAATCAGCAAAGAGTAGAGAGACCGCAAAGACAATACACTCGGCTCAGTATGACTCTGTCTCAAATTCTGTCGCAATTGTTGAAGACTAACCTAATAAATCTGAGGGAAGCTCTGAAGAATCCCAGTACTACATCTCCGCTGTATAATCCGAACGCCCGTTGTGCCTATCACTCCGATAGCCCGGGGCATGATACAAACAACTGTCGGGCCTTGAGGAATAAGGTGCAAGATTTGATTGAAGCTAAGGAAATCGAGTTTGACGCCCCGAAAAAGCCTAACATCATGACTTCCCCTATGCCCAAGCATGGATTAAATGTTGTGGACGATGATTCATTTGTGACCTCTGTGGAAGACATTTCTACTCCATTGATGACAGTGAAGAAGAATCTATTATCAGCCGGTTTATTTCCGGGTTGTGGTGAAGGTTGCCACCTATGTTTAATCTGCCTGCTGGTTGCCATTTATTGAAATTAGGTGTTCAACGCCTGATGGATAACAAAGAGATCTTGTTCGAGAAAACTTAGATTCCTTTGATTCCTGTTGAAGATATTTCCATCATAACCATTTCCGCCAATCCTTCTAAGGCTACCTCGAGAAAGCCTGTTAAGATTACATTCATTCCAAGAGTTTCTCCATTCATCATTACTATTCCTGGTACAATCCCATACACTTCGGATAAGGCCGTCCCGTGGCACTATGGGGCCGATGTGTATTATCATGGGATCAAACAAGACTTGAAGGTTGAAGAGGCTGATACTGATGTCAGCAATATTGTCGGGGCTAGCAAGTTCACCCGAAGCGGAAGACTCTTCTCTCCTGAGATTTCCTCTCCAACTGTTCAAAAGCCTGTTGCTATTCCATTTGCCAGTACATCAGCTACTGTCCCAGTTCATATTCCAATTATCACCCATGTCACTGAGTCATCTGACGCTCGGGGCAAAGAGATCACAGGTGAGCCTGCCCGGATGGAGGCACCTAAGAAGATTGTGGTAGAAACCTCTAGGCAGGAGATAGAGGAAATTCTGAAGATTATTAAAAAGAGCGACTACAATGTAGTCAAGCAGCTGGGGAAAACCCCGTCGAAGATCTCCATGTTATCCTTATTGCTGTGCTCAGAAGCCCACGCAAAGGCTTTAATTTCTTTCCTCAAAACTACACATGTGCCACAGGAAACCTCTACTGGTCAATTCAAAGACTGTGTGGCTAGTTTGACAGCTGACAACGGGTTGGGTTTCTCTGACGCAGACCTGACTGCCAAAGGAAGGAATCACAATAACGCTCTGCATGTCTCGATCGAGTGCAGGGGCACTACACTGGCCCATGTACTGGTGGATACTGGTTCTTTATTGAATGGTTTACCCAAGAAAGCGTTAGACCGGTTGGACTGTGAAGGGTTGGTTCTGAAGTCGAGTAATATTGTGGTTAGGGCCTTTGACGGGTCCAAAAGGATGGTGCACGGGGAGGTGGACGTCCCTGTTAAAGTTGGCTCTCAAACTTTTGCATCTACATTTTATGTGATGGACATCCGACCATCCTATTCTTGTTTGTTGGGTCGCCCATGGATTCATAAGGCTGGGGCAGTGACTTCTACGCTCCACCAGATGTTGAAATATCCAGTGAAGGGGAAGATTGTTACAGTACGAGGGGAAGAGGAGTACATGGTGAGCCATCTTAACTCTTTTCGGTATGTGGAGATGGATGGGGAGTTCATCGAGACCCCGTGTCAGAACTTTGAAGAAGTCCCCCAGACTTTGGCATCGACTGAAGTTGCTATTGAAGAACCTCCGATGAAGATGGCTTCCCTCAAGGATGCCAGGGCTGTTATTGAAAAAGGTGGGTGTGCAAATTGGGGTCAACTCCCTGACTTTGCACACAAGACTGACAAGTTTAGTTTGGGTTTTACTGCAGAAGCTCAAAGGGCTGTTCGGCGTGCGCGGGTTGGAAGACCTCCCCCGCGTATCAGTAATCCGGGAGTGAATGCGATTGAAGATGATGAAGAAGAGTCAGATTTCGATAGCTGGATTTACCCGACTACCGATGGTGGATTGAACAATTGGACGGCAAAGGACTTCATGCCAGTTTCTTTTGTTACACAGTAATAGACTTTTGTTTTGAAATTTGCAACAGACAGCTTAAAACTTTATGGCCGGTGCCTTGCCCGAGGCACCTTGGCTTTGTTTGTGAGGGCTTAACATTTGTCATTTCCATATATCATCAATAAAGCATTGGACGTTTTCTTGTGTTACAAATTTTGCGCTCCTTGTTTTTCTTTTCTATCTTGCACCTTATCAAAACAGCTATTGTCTTACACACACTCACATATCATAATCCACATCCACTCTGGATCCCACTGATAACGACTCTGCTACTGCCGGTTATGACTTCGAAAATCCGATCAACCAGGCCGAGGACGAAGGTGAGGATGATTGTGAAGTGCCCGGGGATCTTGCTAGACTGTTACTATAGGAATAGAGGGCCATACAGCCTCCAAGAGCCACCAATTCTGATGCCTCCAATTGAAGGAAGACCTTTGATCTTATACTTGACAGTACTCGACAATTCAATGGGGTACGTACTGGGGCAGCATGACGAGTCTGGCCGAAAAGAGCATGTTATTTACTACCTTAGCAAAAAGTTTACCGACTGCGAGACCCGATACTCGTTGCTCGAGAAAACTTGATGCGCTTTGGCATGGACTGCTCGCCGGATGAGATAGTATATGCTGACTCACACTACCCTATTGATATCAAAAATGGATCCAATCAAGTATATCTTCAAAAAACCTGCCTTGTCCAGAAGAATAGCAAGATGACAGATGATTTTAACCGAGTATGATATCCAATACACAACCCAAAAAGCAATCAAGGGGAGTGTGTTGGCGGATCATTTGGCACATCAGGCCGTGGATGATTACCAATCCATGAATTTCGAGTTCCCAGATAAGAACATCAAGAAGATTGTGCAGAAGATGACGGTGACATACAAAGATTGGCACGAGATGTTACCATTTGCTCTTCCTGGGTACCGAACTTCAACGCGGACTTCAACAGGGGAAACACCCTACTCGTTGGTGTATGGCATGGAAGCAGTCTTACCCATCGAAGTCCAGATACCCTCTCTTCGGATTATGAAGGATGCAGGTTTGAGCAAGGACAATTAGATCCAGACCCGGCTTGATCAGCTGAACTTAATCGACGAAAAGAGACTTACTGCTATTTGTCATGGTCAGACGTATCAAAAACGGATTATCAAGGCATTTAACAAGAAAGTCAGACGACAAGAGTATCAAGTTGGGGATCTGGTGATCAAGCGCATCATACTGCCGCAAGGTGATCCCAGGGGCAAATGGACCCCTACGTATGAAGGGCCATTTGTGGTTAAGAACATTTTCTAAGGAGGAGCTATGATTCTAACCACCATGGATGGTGACGACCTTCCTCACCCCGTCAATGCAGACATAGTGAAAAAATACTACGCATAATTAAAGACCCGCTAGGTTGACTGGCCTAGGCAAAAATAAAGGCTTCCCGGCGAACCAAAAGGGTTCGGGCAAAAATAAGGGATGAAAATAAAAAAAACTGTACACCCGGCAAGTCGAAAACCTGAAAAGGCGGCTTGGGCAAAAAAGGGTATCCCGGTGGATCGAAAACCCGAAAGGGCGGTCCAGGAAAAAATTAGGGATTGAAGCGTAACACTATGTTTCATTGGATCATCTTGCAACCAGACTTCGGTATTGACTATCAAGCTCGGACGACACTAATCAATCTGATCTACCTTCAACCAAGTAGCAAAGTGATGAGATGCTCGAAGATATAGAGGCAATAGCACAGTTGGAACCCAGTGGGATTGTTCACATAGCTGTTTTTCTTTGTTTTTCACGAATTGTGTAAATTCTATCTTTCGGCGACGTTCTCTTACTAGGACGCCAGCCTCTTGTACAAAAACGCCTATTTACAGGCCAACTTCAAAATCAATACAATTCATTTTCACAAAGAAATTTCAAATTGTTTTTTCTTTTTCTGTTTTGTTCAGCAAGAACGTCCAATGGTTCATTTTTTATATATGCATTTGACAATAATTGCTGCTCATAAATATTCACATGCGAAACAAAAGACGATTACTCGTAATATCAGGAACAGGGGCAAACAAGAAATGTCCAAACCTTACAGTTGCTCTGTCCACCAGGTATAGGGATAAACCTAGCTGGAGAATACGACTAAAGGTACAGTCACTCCCCGCAGAGCAAAAGGTATCGTAAAACAGTGGTTCTCCTCAAGCAGAGTTTCTCTATCACCATCACTAGAAAATTATCCCCAGTAGAGTTTATTTCTTCCCCAAGCAGAAATTCAATCCCCAACAGGTTTCATTATCGCCAGCAACGACAATTCATCCCCAGCCGAGGTTATTTCTCCAAATCAACGGATCTTTAGACAGAGCATCTCTTCCATACAGAGTCATTCTCTCGCCAGTTTATTCTCAAACAGAATTATTCTCCCACCAATTTATTCTCAAATCATCTTCATTCACTATCCCCAGCGGAAACGAAGAGTTCAACTTCTTATGCTCTCCAGCAGCAATCCGAGATTTATTTTCCCAGCTAGAAAAGATCATCAAAACATGCATATCCATACATCATGACATATGCATACGCACCATATAGCATAATCTCATTTATTTTGAGAACATCATTGCTTGATACATATCATGCATTACATACGACTAACCTTTACATTTCAGGAAAGATACAACCAAATCCTCACAAATTCAAGCTATGAAGCCCGGATCCGACCGGATAGTATCTTGATTTCTACATCATATTGTGAAGCCCAGAGAACGACCGGATAACAGTATCAAACACCGCGAAGCCTGAATTTGACCAGATAGTGGTTTATCTTTAAGCTATGAAGCCCGTATTCGACCGGATAATAGTTTAATTCCCAGCAAGCCGTGAAGCCCGGATAACAGCTCAACAAGTTATTGTGAAGCCTGGATTACGGCCAGATAGCAATACAAGTTACTATGAAGCCTTATGACTAGATAGCAGTGTGAGACACCATGAAGCCTGGATTCGACCAGATAGTGGTATACCATAAACACAAGCCGTGAAACCCGGATTACTACCGGATAACAGCTCAGCAAGTTATTGTGAAGCCTGGATTACGACCAGATAGCAATACAAGTTTCTGTGAAGCCTAGATTACGACCAGATAGCGGCCAAGACACTGTGAAGCCTGGATTACGACCAGATAGTGGTATATCTTTAATACAAGTTATGAAGCCCAGATTCGACCAGATAGTATCTTGATTTCTCCGAACACCATGAAGCCTGGATTAGGACCAGATAGTGGTATGAGATATCGTGAAGCCTGGATTACGACCAGATAACGATAAAAGCACTGAAGCCTGGATTGACCAGATAATAGTAAGGGACACTGTGAAGCTTGGATTACGACCAAATAGCAGCTTACCCGATCGATTACTATGAAGCCCGGATTCGACCGGATATTAGTAGGCCCAAAAGCCAAAGGGAAGCCCGGATTACGACCGGATAACCATTTGTTTTCTTCTAAAGCCTGGATTACGACCAGATAAGAAGTAAGGTATTGTGAAGCCTGGATTACGACCAGATAGCAGTACAGAAGACCATGAAGCCTGGATTTGACCAGATAATGGTATAAAGCATCGTGAAGCCTGGATTATGACCAGATAACGATAAAAGGACTAAAGCTTGGATTACAACCAGATAACAGTACAAGACACTGCGAAGCTTGGATTATGACCAAATAGCAGTTTACCTGGACAGTTACTAAGAAGCCCGAAGTTGACCGGAGATTAGTGTGCCCTAAATTCAAGTTGAAGCCCGGATGTGACCGGATAACAACTCATTTCCTTCTGAAGCCTGTATTACGACCAGATAAGAATTGAGAAATTGTGAAGCCTGGATTACGACCAAATAGCAAGTTTAATCTCATCTCCCTAGTAAGTAACTGTAAAACCTGGAGCACGACCAGATAGCAGTCGGTCTTATTACTATGAAGCCTGGATCACGACCAGATAATAGTTCATTTTCATCTCCTCAACTAAGAGACGATTCCCCAGTAGAATAACGGACGATTGAAGCTCCTAAAATTCTATTTCTCTCAAGACAGAGATCACCATTCCCTAGCGTATTCTTCCTCAACAACAGGTATACAAACTCTCACTAAGGAATCTCTTATGCGATCGACACTCCTTCGGATGGCATATTTAAGCCCATCTTCCGTCATCAATTTCCAAATGGCATCTGTAAGCCCATTCCCGACATCATGAGACAAATACCATTTCATGCGAGTGCAAATTTATGGGCACTCTAGTGTTCAATCATCTTCCACCTTCGGATCACGAAAGGCAGAAAAGCCAATCTACATCCTCAGGTTTAAGAAGATTGAACAGGGGAAGTTGTTGTACCCAAAAATTTGCCCTCCCATATTTCTCAATACATTTCAAGCAAGATCCTCAAGTTGCTCAAGGAAGTCCAAGGGTTGACCAGACAAACTCCCTCCTAAGACAGTCTACCTCAAATTAGGGTTTCATGTTGCATCAAGATACTTGCGTCCAAGGGATCCCAAATGCTCACCATTATCCTAATATGTTCTCAAGATCATCCATGTCAAGTTTCAAGCCCTACGGAGAAAGTTTGCTTAGTCAATTGCTCAAAGGCCTGAAAATCGACTGTGCTAGGGCAAAAGTCAATTGTGGCCCACATACAGTCAAACTTTAAGATTTTTGGTCAACATCCTAATTTTGAAGTATATTTCATCATTTTATCAAGGGTTGATCATGATTCATCAAGGATTGCTCACAATTCATCAAGAACCAAAAGTTGCTAAATTAGGGTTTTGTAGGAAAAGTCAACTCAACTTTGACCAAGCATAACTTTCTCATACTTTATGAGAAATGACTAATCCAAATATCATTTTTAAGAGGATGCAATTCCCTACAATACATCTTCATCTCCCAAGTTCAAAATATGCACTCACAAGAAGTTATGAATTTGGACATTATAGGTCATTTTGAAAAGTCAACAAAAACACCTTTTTTGTCAAAGCTTCATACATAAACATGGAATACCAAATTGAGATGAGACCAAAAGGGTTTCTTAGAGGACATCTCAAGATTTTTAAAAAGTCCAAGAACAACTTCAAAGAGTCAAAATTGAGGAAGTTATGCATTGGTGAAGTTGACCTTTTTTGCAAAATTGTCAAAAGTCAACTATGCCTCAAATTGCAATTTTTGCTAAATGGGCCTAACTTTTTGCACTTGTCTTGAGTTGGTAGCATGGTCCACGAGCCCTAGCTCTTGCCACTTGTCTTTATCTTATTTTTATTATTTATTTTGATTTTTATTTGAATTAAATCAATTTTAATCAAAACAAATCATGAAAAAATCTAAAACATTGAAACCTCAAGATATTGTGCATGTTTCAGGTCTTATATCCAGTTGGCAAATGATTGAATTCGTGCAAGGCCTTTGTGTGCACAAAAATATTAGTTTTAGCCTATTTTTGGAAGGGTTTTTAAGTGAATCAATTCAATATCAAAATCAATAATTGGCAAAGATTGAGATCATGTTTGCAACCCTAATCCATTCCTCAGTATATAGTATACCATTGCAGACCTAGAACACAAGGTTAGAGAGGCGCACAAAGTCAGAACAAACTTGAAAAAATCAAAGAAAAGTGGTGATTCAATTTTGCACTTCCAGGCATTCTCAAGACCCTCTAGCCATCCCAATCGCTTCCTGGGATCACAAGCAAGTGATACCAACCAAGAACAGGGATTTTCCAGTGCAAAAACTCAATGTAAGTGATACACGGTTTGCCATATTTTTCAGAATCGAATCTTGCTATTCCTACATATTCATCATGTTTTAATCATATATTCTTGTTCCTTAACACATTTGCAAGCTATCTATACCATTTAATTTCGTTTTTGTGGACTGTATCAAGATTCACCATTGCTAGGTTTTGTTGGCTCGATTTGGGATTTTTTTCGTACAAGTGAAATTAGCCCTCAAGAAGGGCACCATTGTGCTCAGCAGGCCAAGACGAATCAATTCATGGCCTTAGATTTTATTTATCTTGCTTGTTCTTGATTTTGAGAAATTACAGGGTTTGTAGTGACAAACATTGTCCGTAGGTAAAGGTCTTCAAACCTTTTAGCCACTGAGAGAGGACAGGGATGATGGTGTGGCATCACCCTACTCGTCCATTTGAATTTCCGCGCAAGTTTCTTTTTATTTCGCTTGTTTATAATATAATAATTTTTGTTTATGTTGTATACAACTAACATGCGCAACTCAGTTGGTGGCCAGGTCATTGGAAAAGGCTACATGACCTGGGTTCGAATCTCAGGTCCCCTCATTCTTTCATGTTATTTTTCTTTCAATGTTCAGGCACGAACACAAGGCCAAGAGACTACCATGTGACCTCAGGATCCAACCATTGGATCTCCTGGAAGCCAGATCTGAAGGCCATCAATGAAGGGGCATCATAGGCCATGGTCAATGCATCACAGAAAATCTGGGCAAGTCAACGTGGATCACTTGTTTTGGGCCCAGAATTTGATATCCACACCTCACCAATTGCTTTCTCAGGCCCATATCTCTTTCTATTTTCTTTTTATATTTTTCTTTATTAATTTATTTGATTATTTCACTAACACAAATTAATTTTTCTTTTTATCAAAAAAATCACAAAAAAATATTTTTCATCCAATTAGATTTAGGTTTATTTTTTATCAAAATTAATTAATTTAATTAGATTAGTTAATTGTAGGATAACTTTAATTATTTTGTAAATAAATTAAAAACAATTAGAAAATTAGGGTTTTTAGTTCAATTAAAATTCTATTTTCTTAAAAAACAATAAAATGTAAAAATAGGCCATTTAATTACTAATTAATTTTGTATTTAATTTAAAAAACCTAACTCTTTTTCTTAAAAATAGTTAAAAACAACAAAAATAATTTCTCTTTTGATTAGGTTAGACGAGGTCAAAACCCTAGTTCTCTCTCGTTCTAAATTTCATCGCGCGCGCTTTATTATTATTTTCACCATATTGATGTAATTGCTCACAAGTTGTAATAGATTAATTAAGATCTTTTACTTTCATTTATCGTTTTTTTTACGGGTTTGTTTTTGGCTATGTAAATACCCGAAGCCTTGTAATAGCGTAGCTTTACTTTCCGCATTTTTTAATTCAACAAAATATTGATTGTTAAATGTATAAATAATAGGAATGCATGACAAGAATGTACGATTAACTTTAAAACAGTTAGCAAACCCTAAATGTGCAAAGATAATAATTTGAAATTGAATCACTCGCACTTGCACACTCCTAGGGTATACTCTCACTTCGGTTGCCTTCGGTAAATGGTCATTAAGTATAGAATATTTTAGTGGTCGCTCTCTTGTCTAAACAAAGATCAAATTCCCGTTCGGAAAAGTTGCCTCGGAATGGTTGCCTCGGAATGGTTGCCTCGGAGTTGTTACCTCAAATAATTGATCTAAGACATTAGGGTTATTACTAAGACGTCCTAAACATTGCTTTGGTGATCGTACGTCCCTTTCGAATTGACCCTCAAAACTCCAACGACGGTGCTACCTACTCACTAATAGTGGGATAGCGCTGTCTAAAGGAAACAAACATAGAATAATTCTCTTTTTCGAGTAGGTAGAATCTTAAGTACTTGCTCAATCCAAACAAACTTTTCCACACTTACACTCTTTTCAAACAAAGCTTTCAAAAACACTTCGTAACACTCTTGAAGACAAAAGCAAGGGTTAAATCGAAGTCAAAAAACTTTTTCAAATCAAACACACACAAGAAAATTTGAAAATGATAAGCAAGTACCTAAGAGCCCGTGGAAAACCACGGATATAAAGGGTGTTAATACCTTCCCTTTCTATAATCTACCCCCCGTACTCAAAATCTCGAAAAAAGGAATTTTCTGTGCTTTTTTCCTTTCCAGTTGGATAAAATAAAAGTCAGTGGTGACTCTTGCTTACCGTGAAATTTTGCAAACACAAACGCAAAACGCAAACCAGCATTCCTAAAACAGTCTGGTTCTGGCCACCGTATCACAGGCTCTTAGTTACTTGCTAGATCACTTTCTTTTGTTTGAAATTGTGCTTTGTGTGGTTTTTGAAAGTATTTTGTACCATTGTTTAGGCAATCTTTGTAATGATTCTCGTTCGTAACAATGTATACAAAGATGTTGATCTTTTGAAAATGTTTTCAATTTTGTAAGATGTTTTGAAAGTGTATGTGATTGTTTTGAAAATAGCAAGGATATTTGTTTTGAGATGGGGCAAGTAATTAGGAGCAATCTACCTACTCAAAAGTCTTTCTTGTTCATTTTCTTTTCCTTTGACATTGTTGTCTTACCATTGATTTGGTAAGCAACCCTATCTTTGGATGTAAACGGGACGGGCGTGGGTCATTGTATAGCCATGATTAGCAATGTTACAAAGTATCTTAGCATTCTTTTTTGAGGGACTAAGATCATTTTGTAAGGCAACTTTGAATAGCGTCATTGAGGGACTATGATCTTGTATTTGTTTGTTTTTTTTCTAAGATACCTTACATGCGTAATATGGACATTTTGTAAGGCAACCAAGTGGGATAACCCTAGGGGTGCTTGTGTGCAAGTGTGTTATTTTCATGCTTGTTTTTGTCTTGGATTAGGGTTTTCTATTTGATTAATTTTGTTCTTTCCATACAAACCCTAATTACTAGCATGTAAATATAAAGCATTTAAATTACGAAAAATAAAAATACTAAGCTACTACATGATTTGTGGGAGGGGGTATACAATTTATGAATGGGGATTGCAATAATATAAACCTAATTAATCTATTACAACCAAATTGAATTTATACAAGAATTGGAATAAATAATATACAAGATGAATTAAATATGCAAGAATTTGTAAATGCAAAGAAAAAAGATTTTTTTTGTTTGGTTTCTTAAGAAAAAGGGTCTTGATTTTAACCTAATTAGATAAAGAAAATAATTAGTCAAGTTTAATATTCATTAAGAGAAAGATTCTTGACTAAAACCCTAATTCTTCTTGATTGATTAAAAAGAATGAAGTTTAAATAAAAAAAGTATTTTTTATATTTTATACTTTTTGTCTTGAAAAATAAATTATAGTGTTATAAAATATTCTTTAGTCTTTTTGATATTAAAAATATATTTTCATTAGTATAAAATAAATAATATTTTAGTTTTAATTAAAACTTTACAAGGAAATTAATAAAAGTAAATAAAATATGATAAATAAAATATTTTTTATGTGGAAAAATAATTAAATTATGTCAAAATATAAATCTATATTTTTTATACTTTTTATGATTTTTTTTTGTATTTTAGAAAATATATTTAAATGAAAAAGAAATAAATAAATAAATAAAAATAAAAATGGGCCAGGGAGGTGTCACAAGTAAACAGGGCGTATGATAGCAAAAAAACAAAAAAAGAATGCCAGGCCCAAAGGGCCCAGCGCCTGCAAACATAAATCAGAAAATGTCAAAAATTGGAAAAAAAAGCAAAATGGTCTCGCTAGGGCTTGAACCCAGGACCATAGGGTGAACAGGCGCGCGCTTTACCACTGAGGTGGCTATACATCCGTTTATATAGGCAAAACCATAAATATATAAGGCAAATCTAGTCCTGATGACTTCATCTTCAACCTCCAGCCGGTGTACCTGTAACTTCTTCCTTTCTCAACAAAAATGGAAAGTGACAAAATAAAAGTTGTTGCATTCTTCCTCACGATTCTAACCATGTAAATAACTAAGACTGAAAGTCAAAGATAAGTGAGAATTTCTCTGGCCCTAATTTAAACCCTAAAAATTTCAGAAACTTTAACTCTAAAATTCTCTAAGCTCAAGCCATATAAATGCAAACTATAGATATGTATAGCTTCGTGGCAATGAGGTCTACATTTTATCTTCACAAATGTAAGCCTAACAATGCCTAAGTAATGAGATAGAACTTCAAGAAAAATACCTCAAAACTGGAAATCGTGAAATGCAAATGAGCTTGTTTCAGTCAGTGCTGATGATCAGGTTAGCTTCCTTGGACCTCTAGGAAGCTAGTGCAATGGCTGGCTTGAGCTGAGGATGGCTGGAATGGCCTGGAGAAGTCCAACTGTGATGCTCTGTTTTTGGTTATGGAAGATAGGTAAAATGGTGTTACAGAAATGAAACAGGTACAAGGATGAGTTAGTCTTGATGCAAGGAAGCTTTAGAAACTAAAAGGCCAAGAAACGCACGAGGGAAATGTGAGTTTGGTATGAAAAGTCAGAACTTGCACAATAATGGTGTTTTGGGACAATTTCTGGCTAGAGGGGGTTTGAGTGAGTTTTAGGGGCTTCTTGCTCATGTGTCAACTTGCAAATAGTGTGTATACTTATAAGCAAGAGGTTTTGAGGCTTGTAACAACTCAGAATTTGAATTTGCATTCTTAAGCCAAACATGTGATTTTTTGAGAAAACAAGTTTCAATGCTTGTGTACTTGCTAAGATAGAGTAGTTCATGCTTTAAACAAGTTTGTTTATGACTTTATGGATGGAGTGTGATCATAGGGAACAAGTTAGAGGCTCAAGAATGACTTTATGCAAAAAGCTTGCTTTACAAGAATGGAAGTGCTCACTTTGTGCCATTAATGGAAATACAACTTGGATAATAGCTCATTTGCTTGGATCAAAGCCTTAACAAATGTGTAATCATTTAATTAAGGAGTGACAAACAAGTTTGAGGCCTGTAAAGCAAAGATTATGCATCCTAGCATGGATTTGCATTTGTGTTCATCATGAAAATGACCTAAATTCAAGTGATAAAACCCTAATTTCATCTCTTCGATTCTACTTTCTCAAGAATGATCTCAAGGAGTTCTTGGAAATTTTGGAAAGCTTGAAATGTGATCTACAACTCATCTTTTAATTTCTTTTGAAGATTCCCCTTGGAACTATGTGAAAAATTTCCATGAAGTTAGGTCAAAAATCTGCCTAACTAGGGCAAAATTTCACTAAGTTATTTTTAGTTCATGCGCATGTATTCAGAAAATTATAACTTGAGATCCAAGTATTTTTTGGAGAAGTTGTGTGAAGCAAAGTTGTATATTTCATGGATATCTACAAATTTCATGTCGTAAGTTTCTCTTGAATCATTTTGCATCATGGTGAAAATTTGGCTCAAAGTTATGAAAAAATAAGAAATTTTTTATACTTAGAAAAATTTCTAAGTTAAGAAATTTCATCTTTTCAAAATAAAATCTTGAATTCTTGATTTCTTGATGAACAAGTTTTATGTTTTGACATGTTTTGATGAATTATGATCTTTGGCATTTTATTTTGACTAAAAAGTCAAAGTTTGACTTTTCAGTATATAGTTCACTTTTGATCAGTTGACTGAAAAATTCATTTGTCAATCCAATGGACTTGTAGTGTTTTGAACCATGTCATTAGGTCAAAGTGATCCAATTGGACTCTTGATATCATTTCTTAACCCAATTGATCATTTGCTAGGTCACAAACCAGAAATTTCCCTTTCCCAGTCAAAACCCTAATTTTGACCATTTTGCCCTTTTGATGATTTGATCAAATTTCTTGAGGAGTTGTGGTCCAAACTTGATCAAATGACACATATGGGTTTAAAATGTTGACGTGGATAAAAAATTATGAATTTTGACTGTAAATTGGCCATGGTTGACTTTTTCCCCAATACAGTTGATTTTTAGGTCAACTGTTCAATTGACTGATCAAAAGTGTGATCCAAAGCTTGAAACTTGACATGAGTAATCTTGGGGGTCCATAATGATCCATGAAAGTCATATGGGGCATTGGAAGTTCAAAAATCCTTGTGCAATCTCAAACCCTAATTTTCAGTCATCAGTGCTTGAGGAGGTGTCTTGAGCTGATCAACCCAAATGCAGTCTTGATCCAAAGGAGATCTTGTGAAAATCCTTGATAAGTGAGAGGGCAAATTTTGGGATACAACACAAAACAACTTGAAACCCCAACTTCTGGCCTTCGATTCTCCTTGCTGACAAATGATCTCAAGGAGTTCTTGGACATTTTAGAAATCTTGTAATGTGCTCTACAACCCCTCTTTGAATCACTTTTGTAAAATACAAATGGAACTATGTGAAACTTGGGTCAGAAGTTAGGTCAAAATCCTGACCAAAAATGTTCAAAATTTCACAAAGTGTTTTAGTTTCATGACCATGACTTCATGGATTAATAACTTGAGATCTAAGCATTTCTAGGAGAAGTTGTGTAAAGAAATGTTTTAGATCTCATGGAGACCTACAACTTTCATGTTGAAAGTTTCTTTTGAATCATCTTGCATCATGGTGAAAAATTGGCTTAAAGTTGTGAAAAAATATGAAGTTTTCAACACTTAGAAAAGTTTCTAAGTTTGTAAACTTTGACTTTTCAAAATGAAATCTTGGCTTTTGGATTTATTGATGAACAAGTTTCATATTTTGACATGTTTTAATGAATTGTGATCTTTGACACTTGATTTTGACCAAAAAGTCAAAGTTTGACTTTTCAGTGTACAATTGACTTTTGATCAGTTGACTGAAAATCAACTATCAATCAAATGACCTTGAGCAATGTTTTGAGTCATTACACTAGGTAAAAATGATGCAATTGAACTCTTGAGTTCATGTCTCAAACCAATTAACCATTTCCTAGGTCAAAAATCAGAAATTGCCCTTTCTCAGCCAAAACCTTAATTTTGACTATTTTGCCCTTTTGATGATCTGATCAAATTTCTTGAGGAATTATAGTCCAAACTTGATCAAATGATACATATGAGTTTATAATGTTGATATGGATCAAAAATTATGAAGTTTGACTGTAAATTGGCCACGATTGACTTTTTCTCCAATACAACTGATTTTTAGGTCAACTGCTCAATTGACTGAGCAAAAATATGATCCAAGACTTGAAACTTGTCATGAGAAATCTTGGGGGTCCATAATGATCCATGAAAGTCATATGAGGCATTAAAAGTTCAATTATCATTGTGCAATCTCAAACCCTAATTTCAGTCATCAGTGCTTAAGGAGGTGTCTTGAGCTGATCAACCCTTGTGCAGTCTTGAACCAAAAGAGATCTTGTGAGAAAATATTTGATAAATAAGAGGGAAAATTTTGAGGTACAACAGGGATGTTCCTCTGCTTTTCGAAGAGGAGGAGATTGAGGTCTCCTGTGTCTTCTTGGGGGTCTCCGATCGTCTTCGAGCGCCCTCAGTCTTTCTCCCTGGGCGAAGATCAGGTAGTTGGTCTGATTTATTGCTGCGAACAGTGCCTTGGTCATGGCGTCTTCCCCGGCGGAGACGGGGACCTCATGGAACTGGACGTGTTGGTAGTTCTGGGGAGGTGACTGATCATCTTCAAGTCGACGAGGCAGTGATGATGATGAAGCGGTGGCTCCGTCTCTATAGTCAGAAGGCCCAGGCATATTAACGTCGGGGGCATGTATCATGGTCGGCGATATCGGCGTTGTCGAGGCCAACATTATTATCAGCGGTGTTGTTGTTGACGTTGATGATACGGACGTTCATGTTGTCTGGAGTCTGGTCAGCCATGACAGTCGGGGATTGTTTGGCTTTGGTCTCAAGTGAATAGAAGACGGGGAAGCAAGTTTCCCACAGACGGCGCCACTGATCTTACCGGATCAGAAATGGACCGTCACAGTTGGCTCGGGCAGAAGTTGAATGAGATGGGGGGGTACCTACAAGACACTCCGATGGCAAAGTAAGTTGCGGAATGAGCAAGCAAATATGAGTTCAGAGATGAGTTGAATTGAATACCTTCCCCTCTTAGGAGAGAGGGTATTTATAGCCCCCAGCGTTGGGCCAAGGTTCCTATTATTGGGCCACGTTGAGGCCCAATAACAGGAACTGCCAGGGCTTACGTGTGTATGGAGTCCAGCAAGTGGACTCCCCCTGGTCAACTGCTCCGCGAGAACATGGTTGGACTCGTGATTTCCGGAGGGCAGTTTAAGATGGTTGTCGTGGGATCGTGGGCCACATCCTCCAACGATCGGGTGGGGAGTTGCCTAACGGTCTCTAACTTGGATTGTCTTTGGGCTTCCTGTTCGAAGGGCAAGTGTAGGCCCAATCCAGATCAATTAGAATATGAACTTGAAGAGTAAAATAAAATATACTTCTCTTTCAGCTCGTAAAATGTCATTAATGCGTTTTTTGACAAACCGATTTTAAATCAATGACAACAATTAGAAAAATTAGAAGACAACAAAACATCAAACTAGAAGACACATACAAATGGAAAAAAAATATTACAATCAATCTTGCCACTTTTTCATTGACAATTGAACCATCTTTACGAGTACGGGTAATGTGAATCTCTTTACATTTGGGTCAACTCTATTAATTTTTTTTACAAAACCAAACAAACAAGCTTATAAGTAATTTGTATTATAATTACAATGTACTCAATAAAAATTTCAAATAAAAATAAACATTTTCATCAATCAATTTTGGCAGACTTTTTGTATCTAGAAAATCAATGTCTTCAAACTCATCACGATTTTGTCTATAAATTTTACTTACTTTCTACAATAAAAACAACACAATATTAGTCAAGAGAAGAAACCAAACTTAAAACATAGTTCATTATATAAAAGAATTTATTTTTCAATTTAACTTACTTGTCCTTCTTGAGAAACCCAATGATGAACCAACTATCTCCACTGATTTGGATCAATTGACTATCTGATAGGGTGGATCC
The DNA here is from genome assembly GCA_948472305.1 of Vicia faba. Lineage (NCBI taxonomy): Eukaryota > Viridiplantae > Streptophyta > Magnoliopsida > Fabales > Fabaceae > Vicia > Vicia faba. Next base: position 1,601,662,013 of record OX451736.1, read on the forward strand.
AACATTTTCCTTTGTTGTATTATTTATTGGAAGAATGAACTCAACTTTGGACTTAACAAATAGAAAAAACTTAAACAGATATAACATAAAATAAGTGATAATATAAATTTACAAATATTCATGTATTCATTTATCTTAATTTTTTTACCTGTTCTTGACTTATACTTATTTCATTTATAGGATTTACTTTTTGTCTTTAACTATTTAATTTTGAATCTAAAATGAACTGAACTCCATTTTCCTTAATCATTTGCCAATTGTATAATTAAATGGTTCGAGTGAGTAATAATATTAATTTATGTTTTGTTGTGGCGTTACAATATACGTTTTATTTCTTGTGTAATAAATTTATTAATACATACTTAAAATCCAAAAAGAAAAATATATAATTATAACTGATTGAAATCTAATTTATATTCATATAACTCATTCAAGTGTAACAAATTTAATACATTAAATTCAATTAATACACTAAATTTCAACCTAGATTAATTAGCAACTCTTTGTTGCATGTTTTGTTTCCTATAAACCATTAAAATTCAACCTAAATTCATTAGCAACTAATTTCCGTTATCCTTGTTTTGTTTCCTAGAAACTATTAATAGGTTTTTTCGATTAAGTACTTGAAGAAACATCTAGCTTGATGCATGATTTATTTTTTCTCAATTTCTTTATTTTATACTTTTTCCTTCTCAAAATTGACAAACGATTCAATATGATATATCACTTTCAACAAACACAGCTAAAATAACAGTTTTTACTGACTGAATTTTAATTTTCATCATTAATTTCTTGGTAGCAAATCTTAATGACAAATATTTTTATATTTATTTAATTCTTTTAACTTTGTTTTATAAAAATCTCGTTTATTTTCGTATTCTAAAAGGTATTTTATAATTCTTTCAATTTCATAATCAATTCTTATTATAAAATAATAATTTAGTCTATTATACAATATTTTTATTTTGACCTTTTGTTCTTTTAATTAAACTATTAAATTCTATAATTCTTAATCTTTCATTAACTATACTCATTTTCTAATTTTAAAATAAATTTTAGTTTTTTCAAGTTATATTTTATTTAAAATTTAATTTATTTGAATCTCAGTACTCTGATACCAAAATATATTGATACCCTATTATTTCAAGAAATAATTCTAATTTAATCATCATCTAAATAATCCCAAATTTCATCATTTTCTATTAAAGCTAAATATATTATAAATTCATTATCATACATACTTTCAATTAATAAAATATAATCTATATCCCTTAGATTATGTTAGAATAATATAGCAAGTGTGAGTAAGTGGGAAAATAGTCTCATATTGAATAGGAATGTGGAGACTTAAGCATATATAAGTGGGAGAACTCACTCATCTATCACCTTAATGTTTTTGATGGATAAGTGGTGTGTCTCTCTCAAAGGTGTTTGTTCATATACTATGCATCAATGCTTCTAATAATCTCCCCCAACATGGTATCATGAGCCTTTGGTTCGAGAAAGAGACCAGAAGAAACTTGTATCGAAATTCGCCCAAGAAATGATGGATAAATGGTGTGTCTCTCTCAAAGGTGCTTGTTCTTATCCTATCTTCCCCCAACAAATTACACTCTATTGTATAATCTATTTCATTTTTAAAAAGTATAGCTTGTCCACATAATTTTCCATATTCGTTACATATTTTTATTTTATGTCATTTGGCAAGTTAAATTTCCAAATACTTCTTAATTTTTCATAAAAATATTTTTCTTTATTTTTAATATTATCAAAATAAACTATATCCATATTTTTTATTTTAATAAGTATTTCCTTTTCCTTTTCTTTTTCTTTTATATTAAATTCAACAATATTCATTTTATTTTAAAATTATAGTCTATTCTTTAAATATGTTGTTAAGTCATTTACTTGGTTTGATAATTTATCAATATCACTTTCTTCAATTTTTTGAGGTTCATAAAATTTAATTGGCTTTGGTATTTGACTTTTTGTCAATAAAAATTTTGATTCACTCAAAAAAGTTCTCAGCTCAGTTATTTCATTTTTCTTTAGATAGTAAATTTTATTTATATCTTAAGAAAGACTTGAAATGTGTTGAGAATTAGTTAGTGCATAATTGACACAATAGTGCATAATTTTCCCTATATCTTTAGATAGTAAATTTTCTCTAAATTTAATGTGAAGAGAATTAGTTAGTGCATAATTGACACAATAAGTGATAGAAAATATTTTATCTCTGAGTCTCATTAAACTTCTTCTAAGAAATTTGTGTTCAAGAGTTAAAGTTTGGTATAGCCTTTGAGTATTTAAAGAAATTTCAATATTAGGATGTATTTCAAATTTTAGTTTACCATAAGTTAAATTTCTTTCTACCGTTCCAAGTATTTTATCTACTGACTCTGTAATTCTATCATCTTTTAATATTAGTTCGATTGGAGAATTTATTCTTTCTTAAAAAATTGGTTTGATTAATACTTGTATTGCTCCTATATGAATATATTCTATCTTATTTCTATGTTCATCTTTCTTTTTTTCTTTTTTTGAGTTCCATGAGTTTCTTTTTATTCAATAACTGTATATAAGTATGTCTTTGGGCATCTGCTATGTCAGTTGGTGTTTCCTTAATTATTTAACCATAACATATTATATTATCTTTTTGGCTAAATCTTTTCATTATTCCTCCATATTTGCATTCTTAGTTAAATCTAAATCTTTCTTTTGTATTTTTTGAAATAAGATTGGATCTATTAAAATATTTTCCTCGTAATTTCCGTCTTCTTCAATAATATGTAAATGTTCTATATCATTTACTATTTCTTTTTCCATTTTTATTATGCTAGACATGTAAAAAAAATTATAACACTTAATAGAAAGTAAGTAAATAAAATAATTGTACTTGATCATGATTTCTTCTAAATTAAGATTTTGGTCCACCGCTGCTTGTGTAGCTTTATGTGAGATAGTTGATTAATGGATATATATATATATATATATATATATATATATATATATATATATATATATATATATATATATATATATATATATATATATATATATATATATATATATATATATATATATATATATATATATATATATATATATATATATATATATATATATATATATATTAATTGAATGATTCTTGAATAAGTAGAAATATGGTTTTATTGATATTAGTTTATGATATAAGAAAGTACACAAAAGGTGTCGGGCTAAATCCTAAAGGATTAACATATGTTTCTAAAAAGAAACTTACATAAAGTGGTTGTTTTATACAATTTGCTTCTTACCACCCTAGAAACACTTATTTATAGTCTTAAAGACATATTATAATATTATTTTCTCATTACAATAATTCATAGTACTATTTATCTATAGTACCACTTATTTAAAACACTTAAACACTGCATTGACAAATAGCTTCATTCTTATCTCCTTCATGCCTCTATTATTATTTCATCTAATCTTCTATTGCTTCTTCTTTATCCTCTTCATTAAAGCACATAGACTTTTCTCGATACTTGGTAATTTCTACGACATTCTTTTCTTAGAAACATCTTTCACATACATGATTCTCACTCTTTTTATACTTGAACATAACTCCTTAAGTACACGTGACTTATAGTTCATTGTCTCCTTATTAAATTCATATAATGGTAGCTCAAAAGTAGTCAATAAATATATATGCTTGAAAGTTGATTAGATAAAATTATATTTAAGTGATCATCATCATATATTTCCTCTTTAGAATCATCTCTTAGAGGAAACTGGTTATTACTTACTCCAATAAAGACAAAATTTTTGGCTGGTTGATTCATTATAAAACTTGGATAGGTTGAGTGAAACTTTAAATATATATTTCTTTCTACAGCTACATTATTTTTAAAATTCTGGACTGATTCTTTAAAATTATATGGGAATAGATTATTTTTTTACAAATTTTTACTTAAATAAAGGCATTCAATAAGTCCAAATTGGAACATATTAAATGTTAGTAATTGGGATGCTCTTGGGGTAATTATAGTTTTTACTCCAAAAAGCTTTCTATCCACCATATAGAAGCAATTAGTATTTTCTTTCTCGATCCAGTAAATAAGTCTTTTTAGATTCTCCTTAAATTTTTCTTCGGAGAATTTAACTTGGGTTTCATGCTCTTTTCGAGATATAATTGGAAAATTATCTAAAGAAGATGGAATTTTTCCTAAGATTTTCATCGATGTTCCTTCAAGTGCATTATTGATCGTACCTGATCAGAAGAGACTGTCAAGGACTTCGAGCTTGGTGTCGAGCAACAATTTGATGTGAAATGGGGGGGTACCTGTAAGACACTCTGATGCTAAAGTAAGATTCATGGAGAGTGCTAGCAAGTATGAGAGTATGTGAGTTAAAGAATCAATATCTGACCCTCTCAAGTGAAAGGGTATTTATAGCCCATAGCATTGGGCCAAGATCTCCATCATTGGGCTGAGCAGGCAGACCTAAAATGGAAATTTTCAGGTCCTATGTGCGTAGTGGGGGCCAACACGTGGTCCCTAACCTGGATGGACACCTCAAAACTATCAGGAGGATATGGATGCGGTCTTTCCGTGCTAAGAGGACTATGTGGTATTCAGAGGTGTTGAGAGTCAGCCCTACAAGGAGGATTCTCGTGAGGTAATTCTGTCTATCATGGACCCTTCCCGCCAGCTGTGAAGTTGTCCCCGGAGGACTTGTTTTGGTCGACAAGAAGAGTGGGATATGCTCGCGAGGTCCTCCTAATCATCTTTGGCCTTCCTCGTCATTCCTAGGGTTGTCCCTGTAAGGCGAAGTCATGTCGACTAGAAGAATGAGGTTATTGCCCGAGCTAGTCGAGGGCAGTCGTTGTTAGCAGGCTATCCCATGTAGCACAGTCGGTTGGACTTTGTATGATGTTTGGTTCAAGTGCAGGCCTAGTCCAGAACAGGAGCCCCCCAAGTTGTTGCTTATGGTACCAACGTTATGACTTAAATCCAACCTCTCCTTATGGCGAGCACAATTTAACCAGGGAACCTTCCTCGCATTAAGGGAGAAATTCGTCGGTACGTTTGGTTACTCGGGCAAGGGTTGGAATTGGCTTCACGGGGAACATTTATGTCGTTCCTCGACTCGCGGGGAGACGAAAGTTCGCGGGAGGTAACCATGTGGGGTGGCTTTGGGGACAGAAATGATGACATAGGGAGTAGGGGCCATCATGACCTGAACGCGTAGGCGTCAAGGAGAAGGGTGGTTTGTGTGTTGTCCCATGCAATGCTTTGTATTCCATATCAGCCCTATAAATAGCACCTCAAGGCTCATTTGTCACATTTCAATTCTCGCTCTCTCCTTCTCTCTGTCGCGTTCGGTTCTCCATTGTTTTGTTATCTATCCCAACCGCTAATGTGGCCGCAAGATCCGTTATAGACTTCTCACCTACTAAGATCAAGTAAGTGTTTTTAAATACTGATTGTTGTTTACGATAGGCGTTTTAACGACTTTTTGATGAATTTCGCTATCGGGGGGATTTTCACTCGAGGTGTTCATATATTTATTCGTAATATTTGCGAGTGGGCTCGCAAAGTTCATATGCTCCCCACAAAATTCATGAATTTTCCCGCGAGACTCGTCTACTCCCCACAAAATTTGTGAATTTTCCCAAGGTATTCATCTGCTCCACGGTGGATTCACGAATTTGTCTGGGAAATTCATATATTCCTCGCGGTATTTACGGATATGTTCGTGAGATTTATCACATGTCTGCGTTACTCGAGGACATTCACTTTGTCTTTGTTACAACCGTGTGGTCGTACAAGGTGTTGTACCTCAAAATTTGCCCTATCATTTTATCAATATTTCCCCTTACAAGACTCTTTGGACTCAAGACCAAGCTAGGGTTTGCTCTACTCAAGACATCTCATTGCACTGTTGACCTGGAATTAGGGTTTGAGTTTTCACAAGGATTTTTGGATTTCCAATGCTCAATGGGACTTCCATGCTTCATGTTAGACCTCTAAGATTGCTCATATCAAGTTTCAAGCCCTGAATCAAATTTTTGCCCAATTAATTGGACAGTTGACCTATAAATCAATTGCATTGGGGAAAAAAGTCAACTGTGGCCAATTTACAGTCAAACCTCATAATTTTTGATCCTCATCAACATTATAGACTCATATGAACCATTTGATCAAGTTTGGATCACAACTCCTCAAGAAATTTGATCAGATCATCAAAAGGGCAAAATGGTCATTTTTAGGGTTTTGACTGCAGAAGGGCAATTTCTGATTTTTAACCTATCCAATGGAAAATTGGGTTCAAGCATGTATTCAAGGACTCAATGGCATCATCTTGACCTAATCACAAGGTTCAAAAGATCTCAAATGCATTGGATTGACAGATGAATTTTCCAGTCAACTGATCAAAAATCAACTGTACACTGAAAAGTCAAACTTTGACTTTTTGGTCAAAATCAAGTGCCAAGGGTCATTTTTCATCAAAATGTGTCAAAACATGAAACTTGTTCACCAAGAAACCTAATTTTCGAAATTAGGGTTTAAAATTGAAAAATTTCATAACTTAGAAATTTTTTAAGTTATGAAAATTTCTTATTTTTCCCATCTTTTTCACCATGATCCAATTGGATTCAACGAAAACCTCCAACATGAAAGTTGTAGTCCTCTACACAATATACAACTTTTATTCACAAAGTTTTCCTAAAAGAAGCTTGGATCTCAAGTTATTATTTTGTGAACAAGGGTCCATGAAACTTTTAACTTTGTGAAATTTTGCCCTAGTTTAGGCAAGATTTTGACCTATCTTCATGGAAATTTTTCACATAGCTCCAATTGGAATATCAAAATGAATTTCAAATATGGATTGTATAGCATGTTACAAGCTTTCCAAAATGTCCAAGAACTCTCCAAAATCATTTATGGTTAGGGAGAATCGAAGAAAAGAAAATGGCCATTTCTCACTTTTGTCCATGGCATTTTTCAGGTTGCTACAAGTTGCAAATTCTGCCCAAACATGTTTGTACTTGTTTGCAGGTCCTTAAACCCTTCCAAACTCAAAAATTGAATGCAAACACAATGGATTAAGGCTTTGTTCTGAGCTTTAGAAGATTACACATTGAATTAATCCATTTTTGGCAAAAAGATAACAATGCCATTTTGATAAAGGTTGCTTTATGCAATTTTGTTTCTCTTGAGCTGTGAACCCAATCCTTTGAAGCAAACCAACTCCAAAAACTTAGGCAATAGTACATCAACTATCAACATGCTTGGATCTAGCTTGTACATGCCATAACATTGTCAAAATCACCTTTTCTTCAAAAGCAAGTCAACTTGCAAAATCACCACAACTTTGCAATCTGATAAAACCAAAGTTTGTAAACATTTCAAACAAGTTTTACATATCACACTAAGCCAGAAACATGAGCTAGCAAGTCCTCAAACCTTCCAAAACACCAAAACACAAGTTCTTGTCAAAATAGGGCAGGTTTTGCATTTTGATTTCCAAATCACAATCCACTCGTGCGTTTTGCTTACAACCTGTTCCAACACACTCCATACAACTCACCTAAGCTATCCCAATAATTCCCAAGTCACTGTAACTCCATTTACACACTTCACCATTTTTTAATTCTGAGTTTGCAGGTTGAGTTCTATAGAGAGATTCAAGCAAGTTCAAAGATAGCTATGCATTGGGAAAGCTCAAAGGAACTTCAAGCAAGCTCACAAGTATCTCAGGCCTCACTCACAACCCCTACATTGCCATACTCGAGATTGACTGAAACAGGTAAAGTTCAAACTTCTATCTCTCTATTTAGGAATCATTAGGCTTAGGTTTGTGAATAAAAAATGTAGTCCTCATTGCCCTTGAGCTGTACATATGCATAGAATTCATTTAAGTTAACTGAGCTGGGAGAATTTGAATGATGAACTTTCTGAAAAAACTAGGTTAGAAATTAGGGCCAGAGAAATTCTCTCTGGTCTTTGAGAGTTAGATTAAGTTTTTTACATGGTTAGAATCGTGTGATCATGCTCTATAACTTTCATGTTGCAAGTTTTTGTTTTTAAGCACAAATGCAGGAGTTACCAGTTTGAACATCAAGCGCGCGTTTTTCTGTTTCTCAAGGCTAGAGATGAAGTTGAATTGGGCTGGGCCTGGTCCTTTTGGCTATTTGCACCTCCTTACTTGCTTTCTGCACCCCTTGGCCCATTGATTTTATTTTTGTATATTTTTCTATTTCTTTTTCATTTCTGACTTTTATTATTTTTTTCTAAATATAAAAAATCACTAAAAATATTTTCTTAAATTTTCACATTTTATTTTATTATTTTTTATTATTTTTTGGACATAGAAATAATTACTATAATAATATACTTTTATTTTCTTAAAATAAATTCATAAATAATACAAAAATATTATTTATTTTTATTTTTATTATTTATATACTTAAATAATATTTTTCTCACACATTTAATTTTTTAACATTTTGTATATATATTTTTATTTATTTCTTGTACATAAATAAATAATTATAATATATATATTTTCCTAAACAAAAATTAGGGTTTATTACCCCTTCCAAAAATAACCATTAATATTTTTTCCTATTTTTAGGACATTAAATAATTTATTTTTACATACATAAAAATAATATAAAAAAAAACATTTTGTGCATATTTATATTTTTGCATATTTAAACATTTGTCAATTTATTATTTGTACAATGGATTTAATTTGGTTGTAATAGTTGAATTAGGGTTTTATTTTCTTGCAAAAAACTTGTATCCCCCTCCCCATATCAATGTTGTAATAGTCATAGATTTACTTTTACGCATTTATGGCTTTCAAATATGCATGATAGAAAGATTAGGGTTTGTATGCAAATGACCAAAATCAAACAAATAGCTTGACTAAACACAAGACAAAAAGCATGAATAATGACAACGCAATACACACAAGCACCCCTAGGGTTTCACCAACTTGTTGCCTTAAAAATGGCCATGTGTTGTACCCCAAAATTTGCCCTCCCATTTCTCATTGATTTCTCACCATAAAGTCTTTGAAGCTCAAGACTCAGTTAGGGTTTCATCTGCTCAAGACCTCTCCTTGCACTGTGGACTCAAAATTAGGGTTTGTGTTTGCACAAATATATCTTGACCTAAAATGCCTAAGATGACTTTCATGCTTCATATTGGACTCCCAAGTTTACCCATATCAAATTTCAAGCCTTGATTCCAAGTTTTGCCCAGTCAATTGGACAGTTGACCTAGAAATCAACTGTATTGGGGAAAAAGTCAACTGTGGCCAATTGACAGTCAAATCTCATGAAATTTGATCCACATCAACATTATGAACTCATATGAATCATTTGGTCAAGTTTGGATCACAATTCCCCAAGAAATTTGATCAGATCACCAAAAGGGCAAAATGGTCATTTTTAGGGTTTTGACTATACAAAGGCAATTTTTGACTGTTTGACCTAGCCAATGGCAAACCAAGCTCACATATGGACTCAAGGACCCCATGGAATCATCTTGACATGCTCAACAAACTCAAAAGATCCCAAATACACAAGATTGACAGTTGAATTTCTCAGTCAATTGATCAATTTTGACTGTATACTGAAAAGTCAAACTTTGACTTTTTGGTCAAAATCAAGAGTCAAGATTCATTTTTCATCAAAATATGCCAAATCATGAAACTTGTTCACCAAGAAATCACAAATTGCAAATTAGGGTTAGAAAATGGAATTTTTCATAACTTAGAATTTTTCTAAGTTATGAAAAACCCTAATTTTTTCCCAACTTTGCCCCACCTTTTCACCAAGATCCATTTGGATTCAAACAAAAGTTAAAACATGAAAGTTGTAGCTTGTTGCATAATCGACAACTTGTTTTCACAAAGTTTTCTCATTTGAAGCTTGTATCTCAAGTTACAATTTTTTGAATAAGGGCACTAAACCATTTTTAACTTAGTAAAATTTTAACCTATTTTGACAAGGTTTTCTACCCCACTTCAAGGCCATTTTGCATACCCTTCCACTTGGAATTTCAATTTGCATTTCAAAGATGGATTGTAGTACACATTCCAAGCTTTCCAAAATGTCCAAGAACTCATCAAACAACCTCATAACTTGAGAGATTCGAATTTCACAAGTTGGCAAAAATTCACTTTTTGTTCTTAACCAAAACATGTTCATAACTTTGCAAATTTGAACTCAGCTTGCTTTAGGCTAGATTACAGGTCCTTAAACCAAGTTACACTCAAGAATTAAATGC